>CM052797.1:4181541-4423421 GCA_028533885.1 Nasua narica
CACTGTCCTGGCTGGAAGGTGACAGGGCCGGTGTTTGTGAGGCTGTCGTCTGTTATACATGCCTCCTAACCTGCACTGTTTTTCCCTCTACTGCTCCTTCCAGAAGACTCAAGTACCAACCTGTTCAAAGACCTCAGCAGCGCACTGGCGGGCCTGCCCGAGGTCGGCCTGAACACGGACACTCCGTTTCCGCTGGAAGAAGAGCTCCAGATCGAACCCCTGAGCCTGGACGGACTCAGCATGTTAAGTGACTCCAGCATGGGCCTGCTTGACCCCTCTGTGGAAGAGACGTTTCGAGCCGACCGACTGTGAACAGGATGGAATGGGCCAGAATGTGCTGTTGAAGGAGCGGAGCCAGAGCGGCCTCGCCTGGAGCTGGCCTCGCCCCCTGGGCCGGGGGGTCCCGGGCTTCGGACACGGAAGCAGCCAGTCCTGTGACTCCCTGCGTTCCAACGGGGCCCCGTCTCACACCCCGTGGCCCACTCGGGTCCACCAAGCTGCACGCTGCCTCTCAGGCCCTTGCCACCGGCAGGCTGCCTCGGAGCTTCCGATGGCTCGGGCGTCACCAGCACTGGGACATCTTTCCGGCCGTCTGGCCTGTCGGCACGTAAAAGCGGAACAGAAGCGTGCGACGGGCCGCGGTCGCCGTGGGCAGCGCCCTGAACCACTGATCTTAGTCCACACTGAAGAGAGGGCCTGGCCTGCGAGGCGGTGAGGGGCCGCGGGCCTTCGGGGTCGGCTTGGCTTCAAGCGGCGGCCCCATCGCACCGCGCCGCCTTCCCCGCTCTCACCGCCCGGCTCGGCCGCCAGGGACCGCACGTGCCACGATCGCCCAGATGCCTTACTTCCAATATGAAGAATCATTACCACAATGTCAAGAACAGATTTGAGTTAAGCAAACTGAATGTTCGTTTGTTTTCTCCAAGTACGGAATCTTTCTGCTGCTTCAGGACGCCTTTTCCTGCGGACAAGGGGAAAAGGAGGACTGTTTATTCAGTCACTGAAAAAGAAAAAAGTCCCCCTGTGATGGATGAGGCTGAAGAGAAAAGGGCTTCCTCTTGATGGCGGGGGCAGTGTCTCCAGACCCGCAACGAGCCCCGGACGAGCGCAGGCCTCCCTGTCCTCCGGCCGGCCAGCAGCGGGGAAGCCGGGCCTCAGTCAGCCCTCCGGCCGCCGGCAGCGGCAGCGGCAGCGAGAGGCTGTTTCTCTGTGGGGCGGGAGTGTTCCTGGAGCCCCGCTAGCCCGTAGGCTCCCTGAGCGCGGGGACTGTGCCTTACTCGTTCCAAACCCCAGCAGCGAGCAGGTGCGGGCCCTGGGGAGGTGCTGCGGCACTGCGCCCGGAAGGCGTGAACGAACGGACGGAGAAGTGAATGGTGTGCCTGGCCGTCGGGCATTCTCATCCTCGGCTAGCCCCCTTCCTTGCCAAGTCCCGGAGCTTCAGCCTCTCTAACACATGTGCCTGTGGTGAGGCCAGGCCTGCACTTTAATATGCTTCTGACGCTAGGTGACCAGCGCCACGGTGACACCGCCCCCCTCTCCCCGCCCCCCCCCCCCGTTTTCCCCGAGGGGATGCTCTAGGGCAGGCGGGTGGAAACTGGATGCTCTATTCCAGTCTTCGGAGCGCATCTAGAATGGCTGGGCACATGAGGCCTCGGGGATCCCAGCCAGGCCCCCACCTGCAATGATCTTCCCTTTCAGATCCGTGTTTTGTTCTAAATTGCTTTTAAAAGAGATTAATTCTTTGAGGTTGAAGAAAAAGTCTACAGTAAAATGAAGGCCTAATTCACGAAGCCATCATTAATCATCAGTACCTTAGCGTAAAATAGTGTGACTGCATTTCTAGCACCGCTTGCCTCCTCTGCTTAGCCCCTGACCGGACGCCTGACCGCTGGGGCCGGAGAGCACCTCTGGGGAGGGGACTGGGCAGTGAGGCAGGATGTGGGCACGGGAAGACGGGAGGACAGGAGCGCTGAAGGAGAGATGAAGGATGCTGGAACTTTTGCCCAGACAGCCACTGCCACACCAGGAGTGTGGCCGAAGTTCGCTGGACTGCCTTCGCCCAAAGAAGCAAGGCTCTACCGCACAGGTCTGAATCAGACACGGCGGCGCCACACGGCAAGAAGCGTCTAGAATGGCATCCTGGGCTGTTAACCTCTCCAGATCTCATCCTATTCCTGTCTCCAGAGGAATCGCCTTATCTCCAGTCTCTCAAAGAACCCTGATGGCACACCACTGCCGCTTCCTCTGTGGGGCCCCAGTCCTCAGCCTCACAGTCACCCCGAATCTCACTGTTGAATTGGGAAATCCAGCCAGCCTGAGCTCCAAGCCCCAGTCCCAGTGAAGTTTTCAGATCCCTTTATCCTGAGGATCTCGGGGGGCGGGGGGTGACTCGCTGTTCAAGGACAGCCCTTTCCTTGTGGTACACAGCTCCCCGGTGCCCGAGGACAAGCCAGCCAGCTCAGTGCTGCCTCACCTGCGTCGGAGGCCCCCCAAACCTGACCTGGCCTTTCAGACCGCGAATCATGCGGATGGTAGGAGTTTGTTATTTTTTTTAAGAGGAGGTCCCAGCATAACCCACTCTGTGCACAGTGCCTTACCCAAGGAGGATCAGTGGCGCGGTGGGCCCCAGTTTTGTCTGCACAGCAGGAGCCCCGGGACCTACAAGAGGAAGTACGCTGCCCCCGGGGCATTCTCCCGGTGACTCGTGGAAATGGAGGCTCCCAGGAATGGTGACTCGGAGGGGGTGCGTATAATGATGACAGTAAGGTTTAGCACTGAAGTAAATTTGTCCATAGGTCCACCAGTCCAGTCTTTTCCTGTGAAAAGGTTTTGGGCATTATCCAACCCACTTTGCTCACATGGCATCAAGGACACCCACGGGCGGGTGTCACTCTGACCTTCAGCGGGGAAGTCTGCTCTCACTGCTGCCTTCGCAACAAACCAGCTGTGGTCCTCGGCGTCTGAAGCAGCTACGTGCATCAAAATAAACGATCTTCCGATATTTAGTCTCGTTACAGGAAAGCGACGGCTGCACTACTCTCATTTACTAGCAGTTAAACAGTATAGAACTAAAAACCTATCTGTGTTCTTTTTTTTTCCGTACGGTTGTGGATTTTAGGACACATGGTGTTAGGAGAAAATTTTTTTTGATCGCGTCACGACCATAAATCTCCCGTCCTGTCTCATTTCTCCTAAGTCTGCTGTGTATTAGGTGAGCCGCAGCCTCAAGGGTTCCCGCCCACCCGCGCATCTGAAGACCCTTCCGACCCCGACTCGCTTGTCGGCCGTTACCGGTGGTTCCTTCGCTTCACGGTGGAGCCATCACAGCAACTAATCAGACTTCCCGTCAGTGTCCTAACTCCCAGGTCCCCTGTTCAAAAAATATTTAAAGATCGGAATTTGTATAAAGTTGCTTCCAAGTTTTATAATACGTCGTTTTACATCTTTCGTAATTAAAAGCAGCACAATAAAGTTGTATGTGCACCTGGTGTTTTTCTTCGGCCTCGGGCGAGATGAACTGGTGGAAAGCTGTCCCTGCGCCCCCCACCCCCAGTGCCAGTCGGCCCCCAGGCGGGCGCCTGGTCCTTGGCTTTGGCAGGTCCTGCCCGGCCCGGCCCGCCTGTCAGGTGTTGCTAATACAGGTGCTATCGTGCCCGCGTCCAAGAGACTAGAGACAGACGTCGGGGTGCAGGTTCCCTCGAAGCCAGGGAGACCGAGGACAGAGGGCAGCCTGGCAGCGCCTACTCCCTGTCGCCCACGGACAGCCCCCCTTCCAGACCCCTGCTCCCACCCTCACCTCACACACCTTCCCTTCTGAGGCTCAGGCCATGGATGCGCCTTCCCCAGCGCCCTGCTGTCCTCTTCGGGCCTCCAGCCGTCCCCTCTTCACCGAGGCCTTCGGCTCTGTTTCGGCCCCAGCCCTGCCCCCTCCACCATCCCGCAGGGTTCCCAGGCCTGTCCCCTCCCCTCTCTCCCACAGCCAGAGCTTCCTTCAGACCCATCAGCCACACCCAGGGTTGTCACAAAGGCGACTGTTCCAGAGTCTTACTCAGAAATCCCATCTTTGACCCCAACTTCCTGGGCCACCAAGCCTACTCCGGTCCACACACACCCTGTTCTTTGACCCCACGGGGAGTTCTATCCCTGGTCCCTGCTCTCAGCCTCCTTGTCCTCTCCTGGCTTCCCTCCCTTCCCTGGCCTAGTCCGTGGGGCCAGCGGCCTCCACGAACAGGGTCACAGCCCTCCTCCCGCTCTGACCCTCAGCCTTTCCCTGCCGGGGGCTCTGCAGGAGAAAACCAGCAACCCCATGCTGTCTGCTGACCTGACCCTCTCCTGCCATGCTCGGGGCTCCAGACCTCTCCAGAAGCACTTGTTTCTCTCCTCAGGCCCAGAAATTCCATGCCCCTGGGGGCAGCTCCCTTGGCGTCCCACCCGCTGTCATTCCTGTCCCCTTTCCCAAACAGTCCCAAATCTCTGTCCCTCCTGGAACCCCCCTCCCAACATGTCTAGTCCTCGCTCACCACCTGTGTGACTGACCTTCAAGGATGCCCTGCCTACCCCAGACCTCATCCCTGTCCATGTTTTTCCCATCAGCCCATGCAGATGCCTTGTTGGCGCCTTGCTAAGAACAATCAGAAGGAAA
This sequence comes from Nasua narica, assembly GCA_028533885.1. NCBI lineage: Eukaryota > Metazoa > Chordata > Mammalia > Carnivora > Procyonidae > Nasua > Nasua narica. Next base: position 4,186,184 of record CM052797.1, read on the forward strand.
CAACCCTTCCTCAACCCAGACTCTCTTTGGACCACAACCTTGTCTGCTTTCCCTCCTGGAAGAGTTGCTCATGTTCCACTCATTCTCTTCTCTTCGCATCCACAGCCCAGCCTCCTCTGCCCAACAGCCCGGGTCCCTCCAGTCCCTCTCCTTCTGCCCCTTCCCTGCCCCTTTCCCTTATCTGTGTGCCTCAGTGTTCCTATCTATAAAATGGGACAATAAGCATCCATTTCATAGTGCTCTGGAGGGTATAATGAACTCACACAATTAAAGGACCTGGAATTGTGCCCAGCACATGGTAAACATTCAATAACTGTCAATTATTATAAGTATTTGTTGTGTGGATGTTCAGTCCTTCCAAAGACAGGAGGCACAGATCTTTAGTAGCACTGAACTTCGAAAATGCTTGCTTTGAAATACCAAATCCCAGTACAGGGAGGAATGTTTTAAATTGATCTGATGTACATCCTATTTTTCCAGTGAATGCTGTACCTTTTGCAAGTACGGAAATGAGGATTCTACAATAAGCCTGTCACAAGTGGCCATGTCCCAGCGTGGACACTAGATGGAGCTGAGACCATAAGAGTGGCCTGATTGGACCCAGAAACAGCAAGAGAGAGCCGCTGGACCCTCTTACCGGCAGCCTTCAGGAGGGGCTGGAGGCCATGCTGGTTCCAACTGGGTCCCCTGCTGGAAGAGTCCGCTAAGAAGTCTGTCTCATGGCCCCTCAGCTGCAGACGACAGACCCTGCATATCATGTGTCCTTCATGGCCACCGGAGAGTAAAGCAGGGCAGGGGTGACTTCCTGGGTCTACAGAGGAAGTCACAGCCCTGGGGAGGCTCAGTCACCTGCTCTGAGCCCCGGGCCGGGACCTCGTGGAGGGAGGGGAGGGGGCGGCCCCTTGGGGAGCTTAAAGGGCATCCCCACCCCCATTCCGGGATTGTCTCTTTTCCAGAAATTTTTAAGGTTTTGTTTGTATAATAGTCATGCCCGCTCATTATAAGAAACTCATGTAACACTGAAGAGTGCAAACAGGAAACGTCCAGGAGTTTCCGAAAGCCAGCACCCTCTTTCCACGTCCATCTTTGGAGAGTAGGACAGGTAGAAGGATCAAGAAAGCTTTCCAAGAAAAGGGCTCTCGTACAATACATGCTCTTCTGGGAAAAGTATTTAAATTTCACAGAAGGAAAGGAAGCCTAGATGTAACCAAAGAAATGGCCGGGCCGCAAATAATTGTGCTTCTTATGTTTCTAAATTATTTCCCTAAAAGGAAAGAAAAATACCAAGAGGCTGGATTCCTTTCCTAAAGCATGTTTCCACTGTAGATGGCATCTCTTGACAGCCCAGGATTTAGGAGAAGGAAATGAGCTCACCCACTTCCTATCTCCTTCCCCTCCCAGAAGCTGTGACTTCTTATTTTCACAATGTCAAGGTTTGTGCCGTTTGCATCCTGTCCTGTAACCATCTTTCCCACCATTGTCTGGCCCAGTTCCGTGTGCGCATGGGTTCCCTGCTCCCTGCCAGCCCTTTTCAAATGGCCTTCCCAATCCTGCTCCTGAGTTTGCTTTATTGTGGTGCTCCTCCCGCTGCCTTGACTTGGCCTTCAAGGAGTCCCTTCCCCGAGAGGGCTGTGTTGGTCCCAGCCTCAGGGTTGGAGCTTCTGGGCTGGAGGACTGGAGACCTGAACTCTGTAATGGGGGTAGGGGACTCTAATATCGGCTGATTTATGCGGGGGAAACTGGCACAACTCCCCAGTGTGGGAACGGCCACTACACTTTCCATTGTGATTCCTTGCCGAAAACCGAGTGTTGAACTTAATACCTAGCTGAAGTTTCAGACTCTGGAAATAAGGGAAATGACGGATGGGTGAAGGTGGGAGAGTACTGTGTTCACGGAAAGCACATGCCAGGCTTTGAGCCCAGGGGAACCTTCATGACCACGCTTCCCATCGCTACCCCCCCCATACTCTTCATCCCTTTGACAGCCGTGCCCTATCCTACCTTTATGTGGGAAAATCCAGCTTCTTTTTCAAGGCATAGGTTAAATGACACCTCCTCCGTGAAGCCTTCTGTGAAGCTTGGGTTCTTATTTGGCAAAGATGTACTTCCCTCCGTGCCCACCGTGGGAGTAGCATATCTCCAGCCCCTTTGGTCAATGAGAGGTTTGGAGACCAGGCCTGGAGCAAAGCCCTGACGTGGGCGTGGTGGCAGAGCATGCCTGCTACTTGGGCTGCTCTCATCACTGTGGCAGGGGTTCCCCCTGCATTGCCCACTGAGTCTGAAAGAATGAGACAAGGCAGATCTCAACCAAACCCCTGCCCAGGAGCCAATCTGGCTGCCCCAGTCCATCCGCAGACGTGGGAGTCAGAACTAAGTGCTTACCACATAAGCCACTGGATGGTGGGGCCGTTTGTTATGCAGCACTGTTGTGCTGATAGTTGACCAATACACTTTCTCTGTCCGTTTCCTCTTTGTGGCTTGAGTTGTACTTTGTCCCACAGATTCACTTTATTAACCATAGGGCTGATTTTGTTGTGGGGCTGCCTTCTGCCTTCCCTCTGGTCTATGAGAAACTTGAGGCGAGGCCCGTGTCTTAACCGGTTCTGACAACCCAGTGCCCAACTAAATGGCACCCAACGTCATCATTTCCATCTGCACCCTCTCTCTTCCACCTGCACCTGGACTGCTTGGTCTGAGTGGAGAGCCCCAGGCCTCTGCTTCCAGGACACATCTGCAAATCTGAACAAGATTCAGAAGCCCCAAGCTTTGGTATCCGCTGTGAGGCAGGGCGGGGGTGGGGAGGCACTCAGAGCACAGCTGCCCTTCTCGGGAGCACTGGGGCCACACAGCTTCTTTCACAGCCCGGCTAAAGAAACAGGGAGATCTGGTAAGTTCATATCAGAGGGGTGGGGACGGAGAGAATATAAACGAAGAGCCTTGGAGTCATAGTAATCACGGAAAGCCAGTTGGCAAACAGGCCCAAATGTCCAGGGGGGCAGTGATGGAGGTCTGCCCCAGGACAGTGAGCAGGGGAGCCCGAGTTCTGGGCTAGTGAGGGGCAGCTGCGGACCCGGTTTTCCAAGCTCTGCCCACCAGCATCTTGCGAGGATATTCTAGGTTCCAGCTAGCCTAGTTTCCTTAAAAGTTATCATCCAAACCAGGACACTTTGTGAAAGGAGGCGCCGTTAGTGACGGTGCCGGGACAAAGCCTGGACGTGGGCCTAGTGGCAGAGCGTGCCCACTTCCTGGGCATAAACGGGGCCTGGCAAGTGGAGACGTGTGCTCAGCCCGTGCCTGAGGAACGAGATCAACAGGCGGCATCACTCCGGGGCCAAGTGCATGGGCTCTGGAATCAGAGACCTGGCTTTACACGTGTCTCCACCGTCCTGGCTACAAAGGTGCTGGTCTCAGTCTCCTCAGCTGGGAAACAGGGACGGTGAGACCCACCTTGCAGGCTTGTGCCTGCCCTGGTAAGCGCTTCCTACCTGTTATATGTCATGTGGGCTCTAATTCGTTTCATTAAACCGGTCTTTTCTTCCTAGACTCCAGAAACACAATGGGGGGATTTGCTGAGAAGACCAGGCTCAAGCCTGAAGGGAGCACGGCCCAGAGTTTTCTCCGCACAAGGAGGGGGCCCGGCTGGGCCTCCTCACTCTCCGTAAGGCGATGGTGTGACTCGCCCATCTGGCCAGGGGGCAGGGGCCGCCCTCAGCTCTCCGGTTCTGGAGCCCGGGCACTGACCTCAGAGGAGGCTTAGTCGTCTGCTGGTGAGGCTGACCTGGTAAGTCCCGACTCTTCCTCCCCCGGCTTCCACAGGGCCTTCCTTTCCGCTCACCCAGCCCTGCACCTGGCTAGGGCCGGCCTTCCCCAGCACAAGGGAGCCTGGCAGGCTGGGGTCTGCTGGGGCTCCCCCCTTTCTAGAAGCCAGGCCAGGGCAGCCCTAGGGCCCTGGAGATGCTGCCTGGATCCACCGGGCCAATCAGATGTCCTCTCCGGGGAATTCGAGGCTTGAGGGGGAGAGACAGAGAGTCTGGGTGCCACTGACACTGTGCCCTGGAGGGAAGGTTCCACCGAGGCCCCTGAGCAGCCAGTATCCTGCCGGGTTACCCGCTGTTCCTCCAGTCTGCGCGCCGCCCCACTCGGTTCCTCCCGAGCGCCCTGGGGTGAAGAGTCACAGCGACCGCCTTCCCGAGGAGCAGCGTGGGGACCGCCGCAGCACCGTCCGGTCCCCAGCCTGGGGGCCGTCCCTGTGTCCCCTGACTGCTTTGGATCCAGCAGTGGCCGTGGGAGCTGGCGAGACACTTTAGTTCCCGCTCCAGGCTTTCTGGAGATAACTGTCCCCGGCCCAGCTCTGGGGAATTCCCAGTGTCGCACCGTCACACGCCTCTCGCCACCTCCCTGGCAAGGCCTGGCAGTCACTGGGCGGCAGAATGCTAACGAGGGACGCGCAGCTGAGTTCCCCGCAGGCCGGCAGTCCTGGCAGCTCACGCAAGGCTTCCAGGAGGCTGAGGTTGAAGGCAGCGTTTCTGGAACTGATTGGACCCCCAAATCCTTTTCGGTGGGACCCCCTCGTGAGACTGACGTCTGGGGGAACACGCTGAGGAAGGCAGGGAAGCAGGACTCTTGATTTCGGCTCAGGTCGTGATCCCTGCGGGTCCTGGGACCTTGCCCTGTGTGGGGCTCTGAGCCGGGCTCTGAGCTGGGCGCAGAGGCTACTTGGGATTCTCCCCCCTCCCCGCGCCCGCGGCCCCGCCCTTCCCTCACGAGTGCGCCTGCGTGTGCAGAAGAGGCGGAGAAGGCGCAGGCGTCGCCGCCATGCCTGTGGGCGCAGGCTCAAGGAAGCCTGAGACATGCCTCTGGACCGTAGTGAAAATGCTTATGAGTCTGCTGATCCCTGGCGTTAATAGGAACGAGTGACCGCCCACAAGCCACACCTGAAACTTGAATCCGAGGCGGAGATGAGGCCGCGGCCTGTGAGGAGCGGCCCTGGCGTCGTGGGGGCCCAGCCCCAGCACCCCGCGAAGGCGCGAGCGGCAGCCGCGGGCGGTTGTTTCTCCAACTCGGAATGGTCCGCCGGGTCACCCAGTGTCTGTGAGTGTGTGGCTTACTGGGATGTTTTTTGATAAAATCATTATTTCCAGGTGACATGATTCTAGGCCCGAAAACTTGGAGAACATTTAAAATATACATATATATTAGTATAGCTGACACCCAAGAAACAGGAAGCAAGCCGCGCGGAGCGTGAGCGGGCTCAGAAGCGCGCGAAGGCGGCCCCGGCTGGGAGCCGGCGGCAAGATGGCGGCCGCAGGGCGGGTTCTGGCGTTCTGGCCTGGGCGCTCCCGCCTAGCCGTCTAACCCTGACCGAGAGGGAATTTTTTTTATATTTTATCTACTTATTAGAGACAGACAGACAGAGATAGTGATCGAAACAGCGAGACTGAGCACAAGCAAGAAGTGGGAGAAGCAGGCTCCCAGCTGAGTGGGGAGCCCGGTGCGGGGCTCGAACCCAGGACCCCGGGATCATGACCTGAGCCGAAGGCAGACTTCACTGACCGAGCCACCCAGGCGCCTCGAGAAGGTATGTATTTAAAGCCTGTCATAGGACTGGAAACCGCCAACTGATATATATCTTTAGTATCAGAAATTATGAGAAATAAAGGATGGTGGAAAATGAAAGGCAAACAGACGGGATTTCGAGTTGAAGGCAAAAATCTAGCCTGAACTGTTCAGGAAAGGAATGTGCAGAATAGAGGGAGCTGGCTCTAGCGGTGTCCCAGGTGCGGGGAGAGTAAGGTCCAGGGAGCTGACCAGGTGACAGGTGTGGGGTGGTGAGAACTTGCTCCTAACCCTGTCCACGGCACCCAGCAACTGGCGACAGATGCCTTTAGCAGACGGCAGAGAGATAAGGATAAACTGGGGGGACGGGGTGGGACGTGGGACTCATTTCCTTTGTAAACAATAAGCCCTTTATCAATAAGATAAAGGCCAACACCCCACTGAAAAACTGGGACCAAGATAGGATCAGGCAGTTCAGAGAGAATGGCATACAGAGAACTGATACCCATATGAAAACGCTCTGGACCTCACTTGTAATTAAAAAGATGGTAATTAAAACGAGGAGTTACTGGTGGTTCACTATTAGCAAAAATTTTAAAAAAGACTGCTGAGCTCAGGGCTGGTGAGGGTGTGGGCAAACAGGCTGATGTGATTAAATCAGCACTACCTTTTGGGGACAAATTTGATATTAGCTAGCAAATGGAATGTAACGGACTGGAAGAAAATATGATAAAATATATTTTTTTACATCCTTGGAGTGAGGAAAACTTTCTTAAAGCAAGACACAAAATCTAGAAAGCCTAAAAGGAAAAATGGACAGATTCGGCCTCAAAAATTTAAAACTTCTGTAGCACTAGAGACCACATCAAAGATAAAAGATAAAGTATAGACAACACGTGCAACGTGCATAATGACCCTAAAATACAGAGGGGCCCTTCATAATAAATACAGAGCTTTATATTCCAGTATATAAATTGTCGAAGGACAAGAACAGGCAACTCACAGGAGAATTCAAATGGCTGCTAGTTAAGAAGGGACACTTATGCTCGCTAGGGATCAGAGAAAGGCAGATTTAAAAATTGATAATATCTAGTGTTGACAAAGGGAAAGCGGTGTTCTTTTTTTTTTTTTTAAATGAAGTGATTTATGATACCTTCCAATTGGTTGATTTTCTTTTTTTTTTTTAAAGATTTTTATTTATTTGACAGAGAGAGAGAGATCACAAGTAGGTAGAGAGGCAGACAGAGAGAGAGGGAGAAGCAGGCTCCCTGCCGAGCAGAGAGCCCGATGTGGGACTCGATCCCAGGACCCTGAGATCATGACCTGAGCCGAAGGCAGAGGCTTCAACCCACTGAGCCACCCAGGAGCCCCAGCGGTGTTCTTTTTTTAAGGATTTTTTAAAATTTATTTGACACGGAGAGAGAGAGAGAGAGATCACAAGTAGGCAGAGAGGCAGGCAGAGAGAGAGGAGAAGCAGGCCCCCAGCCAATGCGGGGCCCGATCCCAGGACCCTGAGGTCATGACCTGAGCCGAAGGCAGAGGCTTTAACCCACTGAGCCACCCAGGCGCCCCAGAAAGCAGTGTTCTTGTATGCCGTGGTAATTATGTGCTGGTAGAGTCTTGATGGGCCATTGAGAGAACCTACCAACAGGTAAGACGTGTAGATAAACTTGCAGGAATCTATTCTTTGGAAAGACCCACTCAACTATATATGGCTATGCAAGCAAGTATGGTCATCACAGCACTGTTTGTATTCAAGAAACACTGGACATGATCTAAACAATCAGAGTGGGAAGAGAAAGGCAAGTTCACTTTCTATATTTTCGTATCTGAACTCTTTGTATTTAATATTTTTTAAATTCATGCCCCAGTTGGGGGAGATGCTGTGTGTGTGATTTTCTGGAAATTATTATTGTAAGCTGAAATTCCAGCACCTCCTATCCCTAAACCTGTTCAAATATCCTTGAAATCAACCCAAACGAGCTCTCAGACACAGCCAGAACAGAGAGGGGGAGCCTTGCTCAGAATGCGGGGTCCTTATGACCCAGGCCCTCCTACTGGGAAGAGAGGACAAAGCGATTCCCCTCACACAACCCCTGATCCCACCTGGCTGGGGAGCTGGGGTGAGGTCAGCACGTGACCTTAACTTCGTGGAGGCAAAAGGCAGCTCCTGGTGATGGCCTGAGCCTGCTGCCTTGCCCAAGAGAAGGAACCAGAACAGCAGCCCAACCCTCTAGCGTCAGGTTCAGAATTGTTAGAGTTGAGCAAAGAGGAGGACTCCTATCACCCCAAGTCACAGGGCATCTACAGTGAGGTCACACAGCTCCGGAGCCCAGGAGAACAACCCAGGTACAGAAAGAACCAGTTCGCTGGTCAAGCCGGGTGGGTGGCAGGCCTTTGCTCTCCCCTCTTTCAACCAGCACGGGTGACTCAGCCCTCCCAAGAGGCCCCTTTCTCTCTGCTTCCACCATTTGGTCTCATCTCACTCATGACTCCCCTCTATGTGATGACTCTTACTCAAGGCTGATAAATCAAATACCTAACAGCTACGAAAGCATGGCCCCCCCTCCAGGCAAAACAGCTACTGTGAACAATGGAAAGAGCTAGCAAGTTACCCCTAAACTCACTGGCTTAGAACAACATTTACGATCTCACCGACTTCTGGGTCAGGAATCTGAAGCTGCATAGCTGGGTGGTTCCGCCTCAGGCTCTCTCAGGAGGTTGTGGTCAAGATGTCAGTTGGAGTTGTAGTCATTTAAAGGCTTGACCGGGGCTGGAGCATCTGCTTCCGCGCTGTCTCGCTCCCAGGACTGTAGGCAGGAGGCCTCAGGGCCCCACCAGTGGACCTCTCCATAGGGCTGCTTGGGTGTCCACACGACATGATGGCTGGCTTCCCCAGAGGGAGAGATCTAGGAGAGCGAGGCAGAGTCACATCGTCTTTTATGGCCTAGCCTCGAAAGTCACCCAGCGCCCTTTCTGCAGTACCCTGGTGGGTGCACAGATCAGCCATGCTCTGTGTGGAAGGGATAGCACAAGGCTGTAAATACCAGGAGGTGAGGCTCAGTGGGGGACATTCAGGAGGATGCTCCCTCTTTGAAATCCTCTCATGGATTTCCACCATCCTTAGAACAAAACCCGAATGCCTGCCCCTAGCCTGCGAGGCCTGGCATGATCTGGCCCTTGCCGACTTCCCAGGCTCATCAGGTCCTTGACCCACTTGCACTAAGCTCCAGACCCAGCAGCCTTCCCTCCATCCCTCAACATCCCAAACTCATCCTTCATACTTTCTGCTCCCTCTGCCTAGAAGTCTCCTTTCCAGATCTTTGCATGGTTGGTTCCTTCTTACCTTTCGAGTCTCAGCCCAATGGCGCCTCCTCAGAGAGGCTTCCCTGAGCACCTTATCAGAAAGAGCTCCCACCCCTGCCTCTTTCTGTCTCACATCACATTGCGTGCTTGCTTCTCCCCACTCTGACAAGTGTGTAGATCCTGCATGAAGGATGATACGTAATTTTGGTTGGATGTATTTAGACACGCAGTCAGTACGAGGTCATGCTGTCGGGCTTCCTTGTTCCTCCAGTTGCGTCGGAAAGGCCTGTTCACATCACCCGGTGCTGGCTTCTTCCCAGCACAGCATGGACCTCTAGCTGATCTGATCTTGCCCTTGCATACTTGCCCTTCTCCCTTCACGTGCCAATGTGAACCCTCATTATAAGCACCAGACTCCTTTCCAGCTAGTTTAAGCTGAAGAGGAATTTATTAAGGAATAGTAAACACGTCAGAAATCGCCAGGGAGGGCAGAGAAACAGGACTGGGGGTCATTTGTGTGGGTCAATTCTTGTGGGAACTGATCATACACACCCACTGCACACACACACCCTGCTGTCGCCTGGGCAGGGACTTGAAGCTGGAGACCGCTGTTGGGATGCCTGCTGGTGCCACCTCCAGGAGCCAGATGGATCTGCTGGATTCTCCAGAGAAGGTTCTTTGCCACCTGCTTCTCAGTGTTCCTTAGCGTCGTGCAGGTGCCTGCCATTGGTGGCGTCTTGGATCACATGCTCTGCCGTGACCATGGAAGCGAGACCAGGAACTTACCTGCCTCCACCCCGGGGAGCTGTGAGTTCATAGGATGGGGAATTCTCGAAACCAAGGAAGAATAGTCCATGCTTTCGTTCAACCCTTCTTTCCTACTTACACTTACAAACAACAACAAAACCCAGTAGTGAGCCGAGAGCTATCTCCCAAAAGGAAAATAGTTACTTGTGAAAAGAGTTCACGGCTCTGCTCCAACTGTTGCGGGCTTTCTGCCCTTCTCTGGCCATCTTGCTCCTGTATTTATTGCTTGCCTCTGGGTAAGTGCCATGAGAACAGGGGCCTGGTTTATCTCTGTATCCTCAGTACCTAGGACGTTGCCTGGCGGGTTCCGGGAGCCCATAGATGTCAGGTTAATGAACCAGGCACACGATGTCCCCTCCCACAGTGAGTAAGTCTGACCTGCAGAAATGACAGCGTGTGACCCTCAAACCTCAGCTCTTATGGCTAACTGCCTTATCCTTTGGTTAGTCCCAATTTCAGGTCCAGAGAGGAGGAATCTGACTGGTCATCTTGTCTACTTGTACCAAGCCACCGAGTGTCGGGAAGGCCTATGAAGGGGAGAGGTGTCTGCCGACATCAGCCCGTCAGAAGGGACGGCGAGACCCCAGGAGAGTGTGAGGTGCTGACGTGGCTGGTCCAGTGGGTCACCTCTCCCCTGAGGAGGGGGTTCTAAACTCTCCATAATGTAAGACGTTTTGCTGCCTAGTCAGTGACTCCTGAAAGTCCCTTAGGTTACCACGAATTTCTCTCCAGTACCACACCACCTAGAAAACTCCAGCTCAGCCGGTTTCCCTGCGAAGTGGGGACACATGGCTGTCTGTCTGGTGGAGCCCCGGGTGTAGCTGGATTTTGCCGTATGGGTCATGTGGTGCGGAGAGCACACATGAGACGCTCGCAGCGTTAGAGCCACAGCGGACCCGACCCACTGAGAAAGCCACAGGTGCCACCACACCTTCTTCCTGTTGCTCCCTGAGGGACACCAGCGCGAGGCATGGGGGCAGGACCTCGGCCCCACCTCCATTGTCCTCCCCTCCCTGCTTTCTGTTTTCTTCTTTCTCTTCCCTTCTGAGCACATATATACTACAAGGTTGGGTGATTTTTTTTTTTAGACATCCGCTTGCTCTAATTGGATTTACACATGAATTTCAAGAAGTCTGAATATAAGAGGAAGAAAATGAATCTGATCCCAGTGAGAAAGCCCCGAGCACAGAAGTAAAAGGAGAAAACAGAAATCCTGTTGATAACCCTATTCTCTGAAATAGATCTCTCAACTGAAAGAAAATATTTTAGAAAGCAGCTATTACTACTATCAGGGGGATGAGACAAGGACAGGGCAGGGGAGCTGGGGGCCTGTCACCTCCACTTGTCACTGGAAGCTGCGGTGAACGGGATTACAGGAGGCTGGGTGATTAAACACGAGAGAGATAAGGGAAACCTGTGTGGCATGTGGGGGAAATCACTGGAGAGAGGGAAGGAAAGCTGGGGACCGTGCCAGACTTCTAGGAGAAAGTGTGAACATACAAGGGGACAAAAAAGCCCCTGAAATTTTGGAATATATCAAGTGGAAGAGAATCAATAATCAAAACATGTTTATATTTTCTCTCTCGTTTCCTTCCTCTTCCATTTTCTCCCTCCCTCCTACCCTTCCATCCTCTCTCTGGCCCCATTTGCTATCTCTCTCCTTCTCTCTCTCTCTCTCTCTCTCTCTCATATACACACACAGAATCTCGTCTGTTTTCTTCACAGCTGTCTCCCCAAACTTAAAACAGTGCCTCATCCAGCAGTGCCTGGCTGGCTCAGTCCCTGGAGCATGTGATCTTGGTCTCCATGTCTTGAGTTCAAACCCCATGGTGGGCCGAGAGCTTACTTTAAAAGAACAAACGGGCATCTGGGTGGCTCGGTTAAGTGTCTGCCTTCAGCTCAGGTCATGGTCTCAGGGTCCCAGGATGGAGTCCCACATTGGGCTTCCTGCTCAGTGAGGAGTCTGCTTCTCCCTCTGCCTCTGCCCTTTCCCGCTGCACCTATGTTCTCTCTCACTCGCAAATTAATTAATTATTTTTAAAAATCTTAAAACTAAACCAACAAAACCCAAAACAGTGCTTAGGTCATAGAAGGCCTTTAATATTTGTCAAACAAATAATGAAAGACTTTATAATGAACTGAGGTGGGTCACTAATTACAGTGCGAAGCCCACTAACCCTAAGATACAACTTGGTGGGATCCCTAAATTTGATGGAAAAAAAATAAAGACTTCTCCCAAATTTTAGGCAGAAAACACAAAGTTAAATAACTTTCCAAAATCTTGATAACCAAGACAGCTCTGAACTTCACAGGGCTATAGTCAAGGCCTGAGACAATGGAATGAAAACCTGCAGAGTCCCTGAGGGAAGGAGAGGCTCTCAGGACTCCTGAAGCCCGGAAGACAATGGGAGGAAATCTCCGCTGGGGAACACGGGACAATTGGCCTCTGGGGCCTTTGGCGAAGGCAGAGGTTAAAGGTCACCTGCAGAGGGAGAACACTTCCTCCCCCACCAACACTTCCAGAGCACCTTCTGAGCCCTACCCACCCAGTTCTTTCTCCCAGGCCTGCGGCGACATGGGAAGGAAGACGGAGTCAACGCTCAGAGCAGACTCTGATTTTGACTCTGGCCCCGGGTGGTGACCCACAAGACCGTCTTCCCGTAACCTATGATCACGTGGTGCCCTCGGGTGGGCTCAGGCTGGGCACCCCCTTCCCCCCAGCAGAGTTGGGACAGGGACGCTGGAGGCCACAGAGTGCTTCATGGTGATGATGTCTTCGGAGTCCCGCCAGCGTGTTTGTGTTCATTGGGACGTGGGCAGGGCAGCCCAGGTCCTCTTCTGGGTCCCCTGTGGCCCCTGCCTTCCAGAGCTCGGCCCCTATGGACCTGGAAAAGCCTGTGTTCTTTCAGGTAAGCCAGACCAGAGGCAAGCAGGGGCTTGCCCTCCACCCAACCTCAGCATGCCTGCAGGGCAGGAAAGGCAATGGAGAAGGCTCTCCCGAGAGCCCAGGTTCTGGGCCCTCTGCTCTCCTTCCTTCCCCCCGCCGGCTGTGGCCATGTTCCAGCCAAGCGCTCACGTGTGTGTCCCTTGCCCAGCCTTTCCAGTGTGTTTACTGAGTACCCACTATGCGCTACAAGCTGGTGGCCAGACGTCTCAAAACATGCCATTGTGGGATTTTTGACTCTGCAGAGGTCATGACCAAGGCAGAGCTCTGCACAGATCAACCATTCCCGGCCCTCTGAAGCTCTGGAACGTTCGCCTTGGACACATCACCCCGCCCGTACGCAGTGAGAAGGTAAGCAGTACTTTTTGAACCTTGGGGACAAAAATAAAAACCCAGTCACTTAAGTGTCACTCTTACAGCAGCATTGACTTAATGACTAGGAAAAAAGAAATACCATTGTCTGAACAAAGAGACGTATTTGGGGAATTTTATTATGCTGATTGACATGCTGAATTCCCAGCCTCTGGGGGAAAGAAAGCACCCAGTGTTCCCCCCATCTTCACCCCCCCCCCAAAAAAGGATAAAAATAGATTCCCAGAACAGACTCACAGCGGCCCCAGCTCCCTTCCATGCCAAGCACTGTCTGGTGACTGACTCACCCAGGGACTCTTCCGGAAGGGACTGAGTCCCGTCCATTAGGTTAAGAGGAAAGGGTGCTGAGCCTGTTGGTGGCAGGGCCAGCTGGGGGATGCTGGCAGAGAGTCACCAGGCCTTGGGGCAAGGAGGACACGCGGGGAGCCAAGGCCAGCCTTCTGTCCCCTTGTCTCTTCTGTCTATGCATCTGTCTCTCTGTCTTGCTGTCTCTCTGTCTCCCAGTCCCTGTAGGTGTCTGCCAGCCGGCTTCTCTCAGGACACAAGATCTCTCCTCTCTGCTTGCCCAGAGCATCTGCTTTTCCTCTCTCCCTCTCTTTGCAGAGGGGCTTTCTCATCTCTGCTGAACCTTGACGGTTCTTTTCGTGACCCTGACACGGTTGGTGCCTATGCCAGCTGACCTGGTCTCTGGGTGTCCCGGGTCCGAATCCGGGCCAGTCCTCCCCGCTGTCCTGTGGCTCCAGGAGCACGCGTGCTTGGACATGGGGCCGGGAACGGTGGTGGGGGTGAGAGTTCCCAGATACAGGGGCAACCCTGTGGCTACACCTCCAAAAAGTCTTCTCTGTTACAAATCCCGCAGAAGAGGTGCTCTGGGAAGTCTCTGGGGCGGGCTGCACGTGTAACGCTCCCTTGTGCAGGTTTTAGAAATACATACAAACTTCTAAGGCTTAAAAAAGACATATTTCACATGTGACTATGAAATAAAATAGTAAAATAGGTCCCTGTTCTACACGATTCGGGCTGAAAGCTTTTCTAAATGCAGCAAGCTGTATTAGCATCTTCATACAGCCTCTTTCTAATTTAAAGATACTATAATTGTATATCATGCATTGACATTGCTGAAAATCTGTGTAGAAACTTGGCCTGGGAAGGACCAAGCCAAAACATGCAGTTTCCTGGATTTAAAATGGCCAGAATCACGTTTGAGAAATACCCTGCATAGTGTCCGAGACAGCTCTGGGAATGGTGCTTTTCCCCCGTGCGCTTTGCAGGCCCTCTTCCTCCTCACCTCTCCGCGGAGGCCCGGGGAAGCACCTGTGCAGCCAGGAAAAACCACCCAAAAAACACAGCTTCTTAAATGTGGGGCAATGACAGTCCGTAGGTTTCAGGGAAAACAGCCTGGAGAGAGACTCCAGCTTCCAGATCTCAATGCCCAGCAAACTGCAAGAGAGAGATGTCTGCGTTACAGAAACGAAATGCAGCAAAATTCTGCCATCCTAAATCACAGAGAGACAAATTGATGTTCAAGTGGCTACATCTTATTTCCAAGGCATTTGGTGGTTCTCCTCCTCGTTTCCTGGGCATCTCTTGAAACCCTGGTTTGTCTAATTTCCAGCTGTGCAAAGCCCCTGGGATGGGTGGGACCAGATCTGCCCTCTTCGCCCAAGGGCAGCAGCTCGGAGTTGACCTGTTTCAATTATTTTCCTAATTTAATTTTTATTTGGTCCGTGGTATAATAACTATTGCTTCAGCAGCAACAGTCTCCTGATGTAGCTTGGCAATGTTCACATTCTTAAGTTAGTTCTTTTAGTATTTACCTCCGTAATCCTCAATGATAAGCTCCCATGATTATTCATTGGTTTTTCTGTTTGAGCGTCCTCCCCCGATTCCCAACCTCGACCTCCGGCTGTGGAAGAGGAAGATAAAGCTCTTATCACTAGCTTCTCCCCCTGCACACTCTAACACCCACATGAACACCCACATGTAAACACCTTTTCCCCTCCCTCACTTTTCTTAGAGATTTCTAGCACAATTTTAATTAAATCAATAGCGTTTACAGTATTCTGACTGCTGAAACACTATCAATAGCCTCCCCCATTATGGGAAGGGCACCTAACATCATGTCCATCAAGTAGGGGGTGCAGAAAGATTTCTGGAAGAAGTAAGAGACAAAAGTGGGAGTTGAGGAACAAACCTGAGACAGCAAAGGGACGGGACCCTGGGAACCGAGAGCGGACAGGGCGCTGGCGCGGGGGCTGGGAGGGGGGCGGTGGGACACGCGCTGGGATGTCAGCAGATGTTGGGAGCAACGGGGGAGTTGGCCGCAGAGCAGTGTCATGATCAGACAGCGTTTGAGAACCATGCCTGTGGCTGCCCTGTGAGGACAGATAGCGGGGGGTGGCCCAAAGCAGTACCCCTGGGGGAGACGGGGCAGGCCTGGGCCCTGGGCCCAGCAGTCTGGGGAACCCCAGGCGCCTGACTGGTTGGTGACACCAATCATGGGAGCAGAGAGGAGGAGAAGCTGGCTTCCAAGGGAGATGATAAGCTCAGGTTTGGACACTTCAGTCTGAGGTATCCATGGGATGTGTGGGTCTGGAGTGAGGAGAAAACAGCAAGGCTGAAACAAGGTGGAAAAATATGTATATTTTTTTTATTTTATTATTTTTTAGAGATTTTATTGAGAGAGAAGGAGAGAGAGAAAGAGCATGGATGGGGGAGGGGTAGAAGGAGAGAGAAAGTCTCCAGCAGGCTCCCCGCTGAGCGGGGAGCTTAATGTGGGGCTCAATCTCAGACCCTGATATCATGATGTGAGTCGAAATCCAGAGTCAGCAGCTTAACCACCTGAGCCACCCAGGTGCTCGCTTAAATAGTTTACCCCAGAATTTCTGTTACAAATGATGCTAAGCGTTTGTTTCGGAAGGTGAAACCCCCACTCTTGAGGGCCTGGGAGTCAGCAGCCCTGGCGATTCAGAGGCCAGGAGATGCTTCAGGCGATGGGGAGGTCTGGGATTTGCCATAGAAAAACGAAAGGAAAAGGGGTTGGGAAGATGGTGGGAGGCTGTGCAAGGTCTACATAACCACTGATCTGGAACACCCCAAAACCTTCAGCAAAGTCTAATAACCCCACAGTGGGGTATGATTGCACGGCGTGGGAAACCCGAGAAGGCTGCAGTTCTCATGAGGATCCAGTGTCCAGCGCAGACAGACACACAACACACAAGGAAGCCAGAGCCCAAGAGAGTCCCGAAAGAGTCTGGAGATCGGAAGTGTCCTGGGGGAGGCCTCTGAGTTCTACCAACTGGGACATAGGTGGTTCACCTAGATTTCAAGGGAGCCCCTTGCTGAATATCCCCAGCTGACCTGGAGTTACCAAGGCCCCCAGGGCGGAGGGGACACAGAATGGAAGAGGGGCTGGGGAGGTGGTGTCCCACATGCTGAGGACAGGGGGTGTTTCAAGGAAGAGGAGGCCCCAGACGTCCGGTGGCCCTGGGAAGCCAGGAATGGTGAAGACCAAAAGGAGTCTGTTGGGTGTTGGGTGGCAAGAACGTTGGTAAGGTCCCAGGAGAGAGCTCCCTCGGTGGGCGGACAGAAACGACAGATGTGGGAATACAGAATGCGGAGAAGTAGGTGAGAAAGTTCAGTCAGAGTAGAGACAATGCTTCCTAGAAACTTGGCTTTGAAGATGGTCCAGGAGCTCCTGTGGTTCCAATTCTCCTCCAAAGTCCTAAAACCCATGTAATAGTGCCATGCAGCTGTATCATTTGCTTTTTCTGAAAAGAAAAAAGTACCTGTTTATGATTCAAAACCCCACCAAGGGGACTTTCTTAAGTGTCTGCCTTCAGCTCAGGTCATGATCCCAAGGTTCTGGGACCGAGTCCCAAGTCGGGCTCCCTGCTCAGTGGGGAGTCTGCTTCTCCCTCTGCTCCCCACCCCCTAGCTTGCATGCACATGCTCTCTCTCTCTCAAACAAATAAATGTGGTTTTTTTTTATCTTAAAAAAATAAACCAAAATCTGCATTCTCCTTTCACACAAAGACATATTTTTACATCTTTGGTACAAAATGAATATGGAGTGTTTTCATCAGTCCCAAGAAAACTCTCATCCCCAAAGGGTGCTGAATGCTGGACAGAGAGGGGCCTGCCTTGATAGGGAAATGGTGCTTTGATTGGAAGGCAGTTCTCCCAAAAGAGGCTGTCAAGGGTCCAGAAGACCCCGTCCCTCTGAAGCAGGCTGCTTGGCTGTGGACACTGTGCCGGCTTCCCAAAAGGTCAAGACGAGAGGGAGTTTTGTAAAGCTGCTATGGGCAAAGGGGTAAAGGGGGGAAGAACTGCCTGGGGAGACCTACTAGGGTGGCATGACGGGAGAGTGGGGGGCCCCCATTCATGCTCCCTTTCTTTCTTTTGTTTTTTTAAAGATTTTATTTGCGAGAGAGAGAGAGCACAAGCAGGGGGAGAGGCAGGCAGAGGGAGAAGCAGGCTCCCCCTGAGCAGGGAGCCCGATGTAGGACTTGATCCCAAGACCTAGGGATGCCTTACCAACTGAGCCACCCAGGTGTCCCCATGCTCTTTCTTGTGGTGGTAGCGTATCCAACAGTGACCCAAGGACCAGAAACAAGGGTCAGGATTTCGGTTTTGTTCATATGCTTGTTTGGGTCTTGTCCCGCTTGGCCGTGCCCATCACGTCCGCCTCCTCCTCTCAGATGAACAGGGAGCCGAAGCACCTCCCGGCGGGAGTCCGTGTTTTCCGCAGCCTGAGCCGCGCACACAAAATGCTGAGCTTCATTCTCGGAACCAAGAGTGACATCTCCCAGGACTCTGGACCTGCTTGCACAGAGGTTCCAGCACCATCGATGGGCCCAGTCTGTGGGGTGCCACTGGTGGTCTCCAGGCTCCGCTGGGAAGGAAGTAGGGTGCTCGGCTGGGTGTTAATCTTTTTATAAAGCTTTTATGAAATATATACAACAAGGCATAAAGACTAATACAGAATGCTCACATCCCATCACCAAGTGTAAGGAAAAGAAAACCAGGGTCACCACAAGAGTCAAAAGCCCCAGACTGTGTGTCTGACTGCTGCTGAGGCAGCTGCTGCCTTGAGTCTGGGATGTATCCTTCCGGCACCTTGCACCGCAGCAACCCAGAGAGGATGGCCTCATGCCGTGAGTCGTGGGCGAAGGGGCTGCCTCTCAGCATTGCAGGAACAGGAAGGAAGAGAAATCACGGCAGCAACAAAGGAGACGGATGGGAAAGCTCTAGCAACAGAAATGCAGCAACTGCAGGGGGCGTCTGGCTGGCCTCAGTCATGGGAGCACAGAACTCTTCCTCTCAGAGTTGTGAGTTTGAGCCCCACGTTGGGTATAGCATTTACTTAAAAATAAAATCTTAAATAAAAAGAGAGAAAATATGGCCATTGCAGAGGGAGAAAGAGAAAGACTAGAAGCTCTCTCTTGCTGGCACATCGGCTCTGACACAGGAGGGACAAGTCCAGTGAGTGACCATCTGAGGACACAAAAGCCTGGTAGTGGACAACCCATGGGACAATGACAGAGTAACTGGAACTGGACCAGGATGGACCTGTCCCAGGAACCCGTGGTAAGGTGTCACCGAGCTCTGGGCGCAGAGGAGTTCCCAGCCCATACCAGACAGTGCCTTGTTTCCAGAGGGGCCCAGAACTGTCCCTCTGGCCCAGTGCACTCAGCCTGTGGCACGGGGAGGGCTCTGTGTTTCCTACAAGTCAGTGCTCTGCTGGGTCTACCCGCCAGGGTCACATTGGGCTCGGGAAAAATCAAATACAAGCCCTATCGGATTGTCGGGCTGCCTTGGAGCACTTCCGAGGGGACAGATGAATGAGAGGCTGTTGGTTGACATTTAACTACGGTTCCAAATTTATCAAATGTCTCCGTGCAGTCTGTCCAAGCCGGCTAGAGGTGGGCCAGACCTGGTGGCCAGAGGGGCTGCAGGCCTGCTGGCTGTGCTGCCTGCCCTCCCCTCCCCACCCACGCTGGGCACAGGCCACCTGCCTGTATTGGAAAATCACTTGCCCGAGCTCCTATCAAGGACAGTTTTCTGTCCGAGACATCTTTCTCCTCTCTTTGTTTTTTGTATGGGACCCATGGTATATTAATCTGCTCAAACTGCCGAAACAAAATACCATAGACCCAGTGGCTTAACCAACAGAAGCGTATTTCTTCCAGGTCTGGAGGCTGGAAGGCCAAGATCCAGGTGCCAGCAAGATCGGCTTCGTTATGAGGTCTCTTCTCCTTGTGTGTAGGTAGGGGGCCACCGTCTTGGGGTGCTCCCAGGACCTCGTCTTTGTGCACGCAGGCGAGGGGCAGGGGGAGGAGAGAGCGAGCTGTGGTGCCTTTTCTTCCTGCAAGGCCATGAGCTGTGTTAGATTAGGGCCCCACCCTTATGACTTGATTTAACCTAAATTACATCCAAAAGACTGTATCTCCAAATACAGCCCCATGGGGGTTAGGGTTTTAGGACATCGATTATGGAAGAACACAACCCAGTGTGTTGCACACAGACCCACAACTGCTCGTAATGTGGTCTGCAGCTCCACGGAGAATAGAAAGAGTCAACTTTCTGTAAGTGTTAGAAATGTTCTGTATCTGTGTGGTGGTTACACAGGGGTGTGTGTGTGTGTGTGTGCATGTGCATAAATTATTCGAGGTATATACTTAAGAATTGTACGCTTTGCTATATGTACATTACACCTCAAATTTTAAAAAAAATTTTAATGAACACACAGAGAAGAGAATCCAATTAAATCTCTGAGGCCTTTGGGAATGAAGAAGGTGACCCACGGTGTCCTTAGGCTAGGAATTGACACCAAGGCTTCAACGTGCGGAAATGGAAGGATCTTAGCTTTCATTGAGCATTTTGTTTGTCAGGGTAGTTCTGGCCTTTGAAAAGGGAAGTCTAGTCACTGTGTCAAGTAGAGTCTTACGTGAATCTAAGAGAATCTGAAGAGCGAGACCACACAAGGAACAGAAACTGGGTTATTCCCTCACTACTAACTCAGTCTCTCTCTGTCTCTCTGTCTCTCTCCCTCTTGGTCTCTCTCTCTACCTCCCTCTCAGTCTCCCCCTCTCTCCTGCAATTTCTGCTTATGCCTATGTATCTACCCACTTCTGTCTTTGGACCCATTTCCTCTCCTTTCTCCTCGTGGTTCCAATATGGCTGCCAGAGCTGTTGGGTCAGTATGAGTCTCCCCCCTCAGCATCTACCATCAATTATTCCCTCCCTTTGTGTCTCTTAGGTCAACCTCCCAAGAAGGGTCCCAGCACACCTTTCTGAGCCAGTGTCCTGACGTAAATGGAAAGGCTGCCCTTGGGTCCAAACATCTACAGCAGAAAGGAGGAGGCCATGTTGTACAGTTCAAAGTTACATACAGGCCAGGTCCTAGGTGAGAAGAACCCATTTTCCAAAGAGCTGTGGAGGAAAGGCAACAAGAGATGACGTTCTCATGAATGGTAAGTTTGAAGGATTTCCATATATATTTTCTTGTAATGTTTTTAGTTTAGTTTTGGGTCTCAAGGGAAAGCTGGTCAGAAACAGTGAGTTGGGAAGTGTTCTCTCCCTCTTGGTTTTCTGGAAGAGTTTGTGGAGAACTGCCATTCTTTCTTCCTGAAAGGTTAAGTGAAATTCAACAGTAAAGCCATCTGGGCCTGGTGTTCTCTTTGTGAGATGGTTTTTTAGCTATAAATTCAATTTCTTTAATAAATATAGGGGTATTCGAGTTATCTCTTTCTTCTGAGTTGGCTTTGGTAGTTGGAGTCTTTTAAGGAAATTGTCTGTATAGGGACATCTGGGTGGCTCAGTCAGTTAAGCGTCTACCTTTGGCTCGGGTCATGATCTCAGGGTCCTGGGATTGAACCCCACATCGGGCTCCCTGCTCAGTGGGAAGTCTGCTTATCCTTCTGCCCCTCCCCCCTGCTCATGTTCTCTCTCTCAAATAAATAAAAAATCTTTAAAAAAAAAAAAAAGGAGGAATGCCTGGGTGGTTCAATTGGTTAAGCCACTGCCTTTGGCTCAGGTCATGATCCTGGAATCCCAGGATTGAGTCCAGCATCGGGCTCCCTGCTCAGCAGGGAGTCTGCTTCTCCCTCTGACCTCTCTCCTTTCATGCTCTCTCTCTCATTCTCTCTCTCAAATAAATAAATAAAATCTTAAAAAAAAAAGGAAATTGTCCATATCATCTAAGTTATGGAATTTATTGACATAAAGTTGTTCATAGTGTTGTCTTACTAGCCTTTTCACACCCATACAATCTGTAGTGGTACCCCCCTCTCATTCTTGATATTGGTGACTTTGTTTTCTCTATTTTTTCCTAGTCAGTTCAGCTAAAGGTTTATCGATTTCATTGCTTTTTCTCAAAAAACCAACTCTTGGCTTCACTGATTTCCTTTAATTTTTTTTTTCTATCTCACTGATATCTTCTTTGATCTTTACTGTTTCATTTCATTTTGCTTCTTTTGGACTTAATTTATTTGCCTTTTTCTAGTTTCTTAAGGTAGAAGCCAGGGTCACTGATGTGAGATCCATCTTCTTTTCTAATGTAAGCATTTAGTGCTGTGGGGACACAGGTCTCTGACGACAGCCCATGACTTGAGCCCTGGGTCAAGTCTCCTCTGAGGCCACTGGTTCTCAACTCTGGCTAGCCATGAGAGCCACCCAGTAAACTTTGAAACACCATGCCTGGGCCCCACCCCAGTTAAGCGTCTACCTTTGGCTCGGGTCATGATTAAGACAAGCCAATTAAGACAAAATCTTTGGGAATGAGCTCCTGGATGAGTAGTTATCAAAACTCAGCAGGTGGGTTTAAGGGGCGGCTGGGATGGTGAATCGCTACCACACTTGGCTAGTGTTTCTCAAACTCTCTATAACAAAGGCAGTTCTGTTGTTCTTTTTTTAAATTATTATTTATGTCCAGGTTTATGTTCCTGTTATCTTATAAAATACTTTGTGACGTACGGTAAAAATGAACTGTGTGGTTTCAAGAAGTTACCCTCCTGAAAAGTGGTACTTCTGTTGCCCCTTAAATCCAGGGGCTCTCATTATTCTTTATTATTTTTTAAAAGATTTTATTTATTTATTTGACAGAGAGAGACACAGCAAGAGAGGGAACACAAGCAGGAGAAGAGGGAGAGGGAGAAGCAGGCTCCCCGCTGAGCAGGGAGCCTGATGCGGGGCTCAATCCCAGGACCATGGGATCATGACCTGAGCCCCCCAGGCGCCCCTCATTATTCTTCATTATTATCAACAACAGAGGAAAGAAAGTTGGTACAAAGAGGATTGTGCACATTGTCCTTTAGTTGTTATATATGTGTGTGTATATATATATATATATGTGTGTGTGTATACATACATACACATATATATACGTATATACGTATAGTTGTTATCTCACGGTGGGAGAGTAGCAGACGGTTCGTGGACCATTCCAGTCCATGGCCCATGCTTGAGTAGCGCTATCTAGATGTCTTGATTGTATGAACCCATAGCTTCTTTTTATTGTTTAAACTTCTTTGAGTTGGGTTTTTGCTTAGAAGAGGAAGATTCCAGCCAAAGTACCCTCCCACAGACATACCCATCCCTTCCGCAGTCACCTGTTAACACATTTCTTGCTCTCTCCCACACGAGCTACAAGCGTCCCAGAGCAGTGTGCAGTCCTGGTTTGTTTGATGATGACTGCGTGGTTTCCATGTACCTCATTCTGGCTCCCTTTCTGGAGCAGAGCCCAGATGAGGCAAACTTCCTTCTCTTCATTGTGGATAATGCTAAAGAAGACTAAGACCACCTAGGTTTGAGAGGCAGTGGAAGCACCATTTCTTTTTATTTTCTAAAAGAAAATTCTAGAAGCCATAGGATAGCAGATATGGATTTCAGCATATTGGCACTTTTTTCGACACTCAAATCATCCCACTTGCGAGCAGAGAGAGCTCCTTCGGGTTGCCTCCTGTATCCTTAAATCCACCTCATGGTCTTTGATATCTTCCTTGCTTGACTGTCCCAGTCTTGGGAGAACCGTGTCTCAGAAGGCCTGGCTCCTTTCCGTGGAGAATGGTACTTAAAGACTAAGTTCTTGGGGTACTTGGGGAGCTAAGGGGTTAAGCATCCGGCTCAATTTCCACTCAGGTCATGATCTCATTGTCGTGATTGAGCCCTGCGTTGGGCTCCACACTGAGCACAGAGTCTGCCTGTCCCTGTCCTTCTGCTCCTTTCCCTGCTTGCTCACTCTCTAAAAAAAAATAAAATCTTAAAAAAAAAAATACCTAGGCAAGATACATATGGTTGATCCTTGAAATAATGTGCGATTTAGGGGCATCAACCCCTGCACTGTCGAAAATCCATGTATAACTTGAGTCCCCCAAAACTTAACTGCTGATAACACAGTTAACACACGTTTCATACATCATATGTATTATAGATTATTTTCTTATAATCAAGTAAGTCAGAGAGAAAAAATGTTATTAAGAAAATCATACGGAGTGGCGCCTGGGTGGCTCAGTTATTAAGCCTCTGCCTTTGGCTAAGGTCGTGATCCCAGGGTCCTGGGATCGAGCCCCGCATCGGGCTCCCTCCTCAGCGGGAAACCTGCTTCTCCCTCTCCCACTCCCCCTGCTTACATTCCCTCTCTCACTATGTCTCTCTCTGTCAAATAAATAAATCTTAAAAAAAAAGAAAAGAAAAAAGATCATAAGGAAGAGAAAATACATTTACAGGATTGGGCTGTATGGAAAAAAATCTGTGTATCAGTGGGGCCCACACAGTTGAAACCCGTGTTGTTCAAGGGCCAACTGTATAGTTTTTAAAAACAGAAATTACATGAGTTTTCAAAAGATCTGTTTGTTTGGTTGTTGTTGTTGTTTTAACCATAACTAGAGGCCTTTTCAGTAAGTCAGTTAGTAACCTGAAACCATCAAGTCACTGGGGATTAAGGGTTGGTTTGGATTAGAGCATTTTCTCAGCCTTAGCACTGTTGACGTCTCGGGCTGGAAAATTCTTTGTTGTGGAGACTGTCCCGTGCCCTGTAGGATGTTCAGCGGCCTCCCTGCTCTCTACACGCTTGATGCTGGGAGCCCCCTTCCTGCCATGACAGCCAAAAATGCCTCCACAGGTGGCCAGATCACCCCCCATGCAGAACCGCTGACTAGACTCTGGGATTCTCCGGGAAGCATCAATGACCAACCAGAGAAAGCCTGGGCCCCTGATGGGACACCCATGGCAGCTTCCTTGCCTCTACCTCCCCCATGGGTCTAGACGGGGTAATGGCTACAGGATAAAGGAACACATTACGGGGAGCCATCTGACCCACAAGGAGTCATCCGCGCAAAAGCAGGGATCAGACATTCCGTCATGGGCAGCCCCACACCGAAGCCACATGTCGCCTTCCACTCGCTTTGCTCAGCCCTTGCAGCGTCCGACAGGACCATCTCCAGCCCCGAGGATTGCTCAAACTCTCTGAGCTCCCACCGGGCTCCTTTTCATGTTAGCCCTGTTTCAGATCTCAGATTTTACTGTCACCCAGAGAAAGTCCCACTTAATTCACACCAGATGCCGAGTGCGTTGTCGTGAATCAATACAACATCATCCAGAAACCACCAACATGAATCATAAGGACAAACAGGACTTTTTTCCTCTCTGCAAAACAGTGACTAAAATAGTGTTTTTCCCTTTTCGAAGAAAAAAAATTTTTTTGACGAGGTTAAGAACGGGCTTAGGGCCCCTCTTGCATAACCTGCGTGTCTGTGGGTGTGAAAGGGGGGAGCACATGTCCCCCGTGAGATGGTGGGTGAGGCCTGCAGCAACAGGAGGTGGGTCCAGACTGGGGGGTCCAGCGACCCCTGGAAGCTGTCTTTTTTTTTTAAGATTTTGTTTTTTATTTGACATAGCACAAGCAGGAGGAGCAGGCAAAGGGAGAGGGAGAAGCAGGCTCCCCGCCGAGCAGGGAGCCCAATGTGGGGCTCGATCCCAGGACTCTGGGACCATGACCCGAGCCGAAGGCAGTCGCTCAACCAACTGAGCCACCCAGGCGCCCTTCCCCGGAAGCTGTCTTGCAGCTCTGTGTCCATCGGAGACTCAGAGCATAGGAATGAATCTGCCAGGAAGGAAGGGCCTCTGGGGAGCTCGTGGAGGGCCTTCCAGGAAATGGGCATCCAGACCGCTCTCCCAAGAGCCTGCCTCTACTTCCCCGATGCTGGCCTGTGGGCGTAGGTCTGTGTCTGTCCTCCCTGCGGACAGAGGGCACTGCCCCCCCGCCCCCGACACTCTCCTGGGACTCTGAGCCCTGAAAGGAAGGAGGAAAAAGCCGGGAAGAGGTGGGGGCTGACCCACCCTGGCAGCAGCTGGGTGCAACTGTCGGGCGGTTTCTGCTTCTGGGTCCCCAAGGCCTCCCTGCTTTCTGGCCTTTTCAGATCAGGTTCTTCACCTTTCCCCCTCAATTGTGAGGGCTGCGTCCTTGCTGTGAACTCCCCCCGTGGTCAGGGCCGGCGCCTGTCGCTCACCACACAACACCGAGGCCTTCTGGAAAGGCGCCTCCCGCCGAGAGCACGTGGGGCTCGAACTGCACTCAATGACATTTATGAGGTGCAAGTTAGGAGGTCTCCCCTCTGGAAGGCACAGTGGGAGCCTCTGAGGCGGAGACCTCCCCGCACTCACCATGTCACCCCTGGCCGAGGACCAGGCTGTGGGGGATGTCGGTGGGGGACCAAGGCGTCGGGCAGGGAGAGAATACGAGCCCATTAGCAGGGAGGACCCGGTGCCACTCTTGGGGCTGTTGTGCTGGGCTGGGCTTCCCACCCCCTAGGAATCTGCCCTGACTGGTCTCTGGACCCTCCATTCTCTTACAGGTCCCCCATCGCGCTCTCCTGCCTGTTGTGTGACAACCCCGCGCTGTGTCACCTAGCTCTCCCCCTCCTCAAATGACCCTCTGCATTGTCCATTCTTTCCAATCTCCGTGGCCTTCCCGTCACCTTCACTCCCAGCAGAAGATGAGTTTCTCATGCCACAGAAAAGGTTTAGACCATCACACAGGAACTGCCTCATCTTGCCAACACAAAACCTACCCCTTCCCCTCCATGCTGTCCCGGCTTGCGCCCCACAGGGTGTGTAGCCGCACGCCCCCCCATGACTCACGACAATCAAAATGTCTCCAGACATTGCCAAATGTCCCCGGGGGTGTAAAGTCCCCCCAGGTGAGACCCATTAATCTAGAACAACCACCGGTCACTCTGTCTCACACTTGGGGCCCACGTCTGATCCACACGAAGTACACACATGTGGCCAACCTTCACCTGCCTACGTTGTGAAAGCCCATGGCCACAGCCGTCCCTGGATTTCCAGGCACGCCTCAGGCATCCTTGTGTCTCCTCGGCTCTGGGGACCACCCTTCAGGTCCTATAGATGGCCCCCCTCGGTTGATTTGAGAAAAGAAAAAGCACACCTCGCCTCTCCCCTTACACTACCATGCAGACGTCTCCGGCAGAAATCTACTTCTCCTCCCTAGGCCTCGCCAACCTCTTTATAAGCTGAAGGTGGGCGGTCAGTGTAGTGACTCAGACCCAGTGCTCTGACATTTCCCTTCCTGGCCCTGCTCAAGAGCCTCGGCAGCCCACGTGGAAATGGGGGAGCGGCCGCCGCACTTGTCAGGGGCCTCAGCCAGCCGGGAGGCAGAAGGAGCTGGTATTAGCATCTGTGGGCCGTTTAGAAGTGACTTTGTTCCTCTTCTCTGGGTTCTTTCTCCCTCCTGTTTCTTCAACCTCCTCCTCCTAACTGGAACCTTTAAACATGTTTAAATCTCTCCCCAAATTAAAAACAAAAACAAAACCCACAAAAACAAACAAAACTGCTTTGACCCCCAAATTCCTTGCAGCTATCATCCTAATTCTCTCCTCCCCTTCGAAGCCAAACTTGGGAAAAAGCTGTCAGCATCCACTGTCTCCCTGTCCTCACCTCCCACTCACTCCAGTCTGGCTTCCACTCTCACCAGGCCCTGGAGATTGCTAGAACGGTCATGACCTGGGCAGGGCTGAGCTGCGGCTGGAGAGCAGGAGGCCGGCCTGACCCCAGCCAGGACTCTGGCCGTGGGAGCGGCAGCCGCGGACGGCCACACTTGGCCTTCTGCAGGGTTGTGAGCGGAGCTGCAGATGATAGCTTGGCCCTTCTGAGCAATTCCAGAAAGAATAGCTGGCCTTGAGTCCTGGGAGTGTGCCAACACCTCCTTGCCTTCATTCATTTCTTTCTTCGTTTGTTCCGTGTTTCCTGAGCACAACTCATGCCAGCCAGTGAGGGAGGCACTTGGCATCCACCTTGTGAATGAAACGGACCTAGTTTCTACCCTCGTGGGGTTGATGGTCTCCTCAGAGCAGTAGGTAATGAAGAGTCAGAAGATACACAATGACCACCTAGGTGTTTTATAGAGGAAAAGTACAGAGCGAAGGATAAAAGGGTCTGGTCTCCCTGGGAAGTCAGGAAAGACAGCTTGAGGCTGACTGTTGAGTAGGAATTAGTCCAAGAGGAACTGGGAGGAAGAAGGTGACAAGGGGACTGTGGTAAAGGAGTAAGGGCTGTCTTCCCCCAAGGGACCAGGGATTCCAGAAGGGGGAGAAACCAAAAGGGCCGGGGGAGAGAGATGAGACGGGCTGGGTAGAAATTGGGTTTTTATCTCTGCCTCTGTGCACGCCCTTCTCCTGCTTTGTTCCGAAGGATGTCCGCACCCTCGGTTCCCTCTGTGGGTTGAGCCCTGCAGTTTCCTCTGATCCCCCAGGGCAGCGTGTCAGGACCCAGCTCTGACCTACCCTGGATGGGGGTGTCCCACAGAATTCCACTCAGGCTCTCCCCTTCACCCACACTCTTCTCTCTTGACATTGTCTGCCGGGTCTATGGACCATCCTAACAGATGTGCCATCCCAGACTCTCTTCTGGTGGCCAGGTGCAGAGCTCCATCGGCCCAGTGATTGTGTCCACGCGGGGACCCTGCCACCGTCTCAAACACGGCAGGCTGCAGTTTAAAAACCAAAGTCTCATTTTTGTTGAGAGAAATATAGAAAATATCATAAGTCATCCTTTTTTTCCCCCAACCTGATGAGAAAGGGATCAGCTAAGACGGACAATCTTGAACAGAGCATGAGCTTTCGACCCAGACATAGAGAAATCGGGCACAGATGGTGAGCGGTGAATAGCCTTTCTTTATGCTGATAAGGAAACTGAAATCAGACAAAGAGCTTTGATTAGCTGATTAATCAAGTTGGAGCAAGTTCCCAGGAAAGCTAAATTTAACTATGCCCTGTTCTGTATCCCAAACTACAGACTTCCTGTTTCATGATTCCTTCCAACTCACTGTAATTGGAATGTTCGTGCCTGGGTGATGGCTACAGGAGGGGATTGTTACACTATTCTTCTGTGTGTGTTTGAAATTTTTCATGAGAATCTAAAAAAAGAAGTAACATCTCTCTGTGCGTGTTTTATAAAAGAAACTGGTCTAATTGGCTGGTGAGTGCTTATCTGTCATGCAATCCTTAACCTCCTGGTTTGAGAGAATTGCCTGGACTCCTGAATGTTCTTTATTGCAGGACCTCATGGGACATGAGACGGGTAGTGTAACCGTGCACCGAAGTTGCAAATGACATCATCAATGAATTATTTTTCTTTGTGCTCTTTTTCTTCATTCTTCCAACCATATGTGTATATAAAGTGTGTGTGTGTGTGTGTGTGTGTGTGTACTCAGTTTCTGAGCAAGGAGGAAGTGGTTCAATCTGCTTGTCTCTGAGCAGCTGTTGGCTTTTAGAATAAAGAAGGGTCTCAGCCTCGTTTCTGATTCAGATGCAGCATGAGGCTTGCTTTCCTTCACCACATCTAAATATAAGTGCCTGTCTTCTCCCTCCCATAAAACTCAGCCCTCTTCCTTGTAACACCGAAGGAAAGACTGGGGGCTTCGCATGGGCTTTAGGTTAGAGTTGCAAGAGGCGTTT
This sequence comes from Nasua narica, assembly GCA_028533885.1. NCBI lineage: Eukaryota > Metazoa > Chordata > Mammalia > Carnivora > Procyonidae > Nasua > Nasua narica. The sequence goes on from CM052797.1 coordinate 4,215,143, forward strand.
AGGTGTTGGGTGTCAAAAAATGTCCAGAAGAGGACGCAAAGCGGATTGGAAACGTGCTGAGGCTCAGGGAGCTCCGTGTGGCCGATCCCCCGAGGCGCATGCGCAGGCGTGGGGGGTGTAGCAGGGCGGGGCGCCAGGCCGGGCAGCGCACGTCCTGGCTAAGGCATCGCTGGGGGGGTCGGAGGGCTCAGCCTGCCGCCGTCACTCCTATTCCTTCCCATGCTTCTCCCTCTCCCGTCTTCCATTCAGCAGAAAAATACAGCCCCTCTGGACAAAGGTTTGAGTCCTTTAAGATTATCAGTTGGCACACTTGAACCACTTGGTTTAAATTTGGATCCTGATATACGGTAGTCACCTTTTCTCTGTGGGGGGTACGTTCCAAGACCCCCCCAGTGGATGTTGACCCTGCAGAGTACCAAACCCTGTATTTGGGATGTCTCTTCCTACACCTGCATCCTCTGATAAAGTTTCGTGTGCAAATCAGGCTCGGTAAGAGACGGACAGCAATGCCTAATGATCAAAACAGAATAATTGTAACAATACTCTGTGATGCAGGTAGAAGAATGTCGTCTCTCTCTTTCTCTGCATATCTTATTGTCTGTACTCCCCCTTCTTGTGAGGATGCGAGATGATAAACTGCCTCCGTGACGAGGTGACATGAGGTCCCTGATGGAGACATTGTGACTTAGCGCTAGGCTGCGCGGAGCTTTGGATGAGGACCATGGTTGACCTCGAGTGACTGAGACCGTGGAAAGTAAAACTGCAGGTGAGGGAACGTTTGGAACACCTGTGGGAGCAGGGTCAGGCACCACCATACGGCCTTTACAATGACCTCGCCTTTTTTTTTTTTCAACTGAAGTATAGTTGACCCACTGCCCGACATTAGTGTCAGGTATACAACCTAGTGATTGAGCATGTCTTTGCCTTACGCTGGGCTCACCACCTGCAGCCACCACCTGTCGCTCTTGTCACTCTCACAGCACCACTGACTACATTTCACCCCCGCCACTTACTCGTTCCGTAACTGGAAGTCTGTCCCTTCCATTCCCCAGCACCTATTTTGCCCATCCTCCCGCACCCCCCAACCTCTGACAACCATCTGTGTGTTCTCTGTATTCATGAGTGTTTCTGCCTTTTGTTTGTTTTGTTTACTTAGATTCCACTTTAAGTGAAATCATATGGCACTTATCTTTCTCAACTGACTTATTTTACTTAGCATTATATCCTCTAGGTTCAAAGATGTTATTGAAAATGACACAGTTTCATCCTTTTTTAGAAATCGATATTATTCCTGTGTGTGTGTGTGTATACACACCATTGTCTTTAACCATTCATTTATCAGTGGACACTTGGGCTCCTTCCATATCTTGGCTATTGTAAATAATGCTGCTACAAACATAGGGGTGCATATATCTCTTTGAATTGGTGTTTTCATTTTCCTTAGTAAACACCCAGGAGTGGAATTAGTGAATTGTATGGTAATTCTTTTTGTAACTTTTTGAGGAATCCCCATACTGTTCTCCACAGTGGCTGCACCAGTTTGCATTCCCACCAATGGTGCATGAGGGTGGAAATGTGTTTTTTATTTTAGCCATTCTGACAGGTGTGAGGTGATCTCTCATTGTGCTTATGATTTGCATTTCCCTGATGATGAGTGATGTTGAGCATCTTTTCCTGTGTCTTTTGGCCATCTGGATGTCTTCTTTGGAAAAGAGGACCTGTCTATTCAGGTCCTCTGCCCATTTTTTATCAGATTATTTGGAGTTCTTTTAGTGTTGAGTAGTATTAACTTCTTTTTTTTTTAAGATTTATTTTAGAGAGAGAAAGATTAAAATAAAAAGGGCAGGGTGAGAGTGAAAGAGAGTCTTAAGCAGACCCCCACACACAGCAGGGAACCTGAGGCAGGGCTTGATCTCACAACCTGAGATCACAACTGAGCTGGAACCAAGAGTTGGTATCACCCAGGCACCCCAAGTTGTGTAAGTTCTTTATATATGTTGAATATTAACCTCTTATCAGATATATTGTTTGCAAATATCCTCTCCTGTTCGGTAGACTGCCTTTTCATTTGGTTGATGATTTCTTTCATTGTGCAAAAGTTTATTATGTTGGTATAGTTCTTAACGGTTTATTTTTTCTTTTGTTTTTCTTGCCTGAGGAGACATATCTAGAGACGTGTTGCGATGGGTGATGTCAAAGAAATTACTGCCTGTTTTCTTTCAGGAGTTTTACGGTTTTAGGTCTCACATTAGGTCTTTAATCCCTTTTGAGTTTATTTTTGTGTACGGTGAAAGAAAGTGGTCCAGTGTCATTCTTCCGCATGGAGCTGTCCAGTTTTCCCAACACCATTTGTTGAGCCTGTCTTTTCCCCTTGGATATTCTTGCCTCTGTTGTTGTAGGTTAATTGACCATATAATTGTGGGTTTATTTCTGGGCTTTCTATTCTGTTCCATTGATCTGTCTATTTTTGTGTACCCTGGTCTCACTTTTATTTTCTCTTTTTTGCGAAATCTTTATAGGGTTTACCAATTTCGTTCATCTTTTCCAGGATCCAACTTTTGGTTTTCTCTATTTTTGTTAGTTTTCTACCTCACGGATTTCTACTCTTACCTTTATTGTCTCCTTTCTTCCTGTTACTTTTGATTTAATTTGTTCTTTTTCTCAATACCTAAAGTGGACCGCTAGATCATTGATCCAAAACTTTTCTTCTGTACTACCGTAAATTTTCCTCTAAGCACAGCTTCATCTGCACCCCACATATTTTGATATGTTGTATTTTCATTCTCTTTAGTTTAAGGTATTTTTATTTACTTATTGAAGATTTTGTTTGTTTTTTCGTTTGTTTGTTTGTTTTAGAGGGTGGGAGGGGTAGAGGGAGAGGGAGTGAGAGGATTCCAGCAGACTCCCCACTGAGCAAGGAGCCCAACACGGGGTTCGATCCCAGTACGCTGAGATTATGACCTAAGCTGAAACCAAAAGTCAGACACTCAACTGACTGAGCCACCCAGGCACCCCTAAGATATTTAAAAATTTTCCTTGTGGATTTTTTTCTTTGACTCGTGAGTTTTTAAGTAGTGTGTTGCTTAATTTCCAAAGCGGAGGCTCTCCTAGGTTTCTTTTTGTTATTCTCTTCAAAAGAAAACCACAGACCCAGAATCGTATCAGTTTGCTACGATTAGGGCCTTAGGGTTGAGGCCCTAAGTTAGCAAACCCAGACTTAACACCTAACCCAATTGCAGTTTCAACCCCCTAGAAATGTAACCTTTTAACAGTGGATGTGGGGATTTCCTGAAGAGCATTAGAAAATATATTGATAGGGTCCTTCTGTTCCCCTTAAGAGGGTAACCTTGCCTAGAAGAATGGATTCTTTGCTATAATTTCCTTTTTCCTGCTCCTGCTCTACCTTTAGAAACCCTCCCTTTTCTGTAGCCCGGTGGAGCTCTGCTTTGCTTGCTAGTTGGGATGCTGCCCGATTCATGAATCCTTTAATAAAACCCCTTAGATCTTCAAATTTACTTCGTTAAATTTTTTTTAACATTTATCATTCCATTGTAATCAGAAAACATACTCCATGAGATATCAATCCTTATTTGTTTGTTTACTTCATGGTCTAGCATACAGCTTACCTTGGGGAATGTTCCGTGCGTTCTTAAACAGAAAGGGTATTCTGCAGCCATTGGGCACAGTGTTCTGGACACAGGCATGGAGAGAAATGATGAGTGAGAAAATTACAGTTGTAGCCAGTGTGTAGCCAACAGTTTTGGAAACAATGTGTTTTATTTTTTTTATTTTTTTTAAATATTTTATTTATTTATTTGACAGAGAGAGATCACAAGTAGGCAGAGGCAGGCGTAGAGAGAGGGGGGGAAGCAGGCTCTTCGCTGAGCAGAGAGCCTGACGAAGGGCTCGATCCCAGGACCCTGAGATCATGACCTGAGCCGAAGCAGAGGCTTTAACCCACGGAGCCACCCAGGCGCCTCGACAATGTGTTTTAAAAACCTGTTTGGCACATACCTTTGTCTTGGAGTTGCAGATCTTCAACTGAATAGGAAACCAAACAGAAACCCAGGAGGATTCCTTTAAGAATTTATTTATTTATTTGAGTGAGAGAAACAGAAATAGCAACAGATAGCTTGTATGTGCAGGGAGGAGAGGGAGAAGCCTAGAGGCTCAACACACCCAGCTGCCCGCGCGCCCCACCCCCGCCCAGGATCAACCCACAGGAGCGAGGAAGAATAGAGTCCCTACCAAGAGCCCCCGCGCTGCTCCTCCTGAAGCACAAAGGTCTCTGGTGGGTATTTCACTGACAGCTGGTCAGAAGCAAAGCTGCAGGCATTATCACCCTGCTTCTCTCCTCCCCTCCTTGCCTACACTGAGGCTGAAGTCTCTTTGTAGTCAGACTCAAGGCCAAAGACTTTCTGCCATGTTTCAGTAAGGTTTTTTTCTGGTGGACTTTGATGTGTATCCCAATGTAAGGCTATCCACGGCCACATGGTTTATAGGGATGTTGGTTTCTTAGGTTGGGTTCCCAAAAGCAAATATGAAGACAGGAGTCATGTGCAAGTGCTTTATTAAGGAAGTGCTCCAGGGAGAAACAAGGGAAGGAGTGGGGGAAAGACATATAGGAAAGGTAAGAAGCTAGCAAGAGTGCGATGTTGGCGAAGCACCAGGAGATACAGAGGAGAGTTCTGAAGGGTAAACTGTGCCTCGGAGCGTGTCCCTCCTCAGACCCCCGCGCTGGTCAGTAGCCGTGGACTCAGAGGAGAGGCACATTAACTCCCGGGCACTTCTGGCAAGCTTTGTGTGCTGGGGTGCAAAGCAGCCCCCGTAGCCCGTGGGAGATCCTTGAAGAGCTGCAGGGAGAATCTGTTGGAAATGAACGGCACAGGAGCTGGAGGGTCATGGAACAGAAACGGTGAAAGGGATTGTGATAGTGGGATTTATAATAAGAAATGTATATTTGGTCTTTGTTCCTGTTCCTGGCCCAGAGCTTCTAAAATTCTTGGAATTGTCTAAGTGATGAGAGTCATAAAGGTGTCTTTCTTTCCAAGTTGTGTGAATGAGGTGACTTGGGAAGCCCTTAGGTCTTCCTAAGGGGAAGGTCTTGCTGGAGAAGCCAATTTTGTGATCAGAGGGTTAGAACTTTCAGTCCTACCTCCTGACCTCCACGGAGGGGAGAGGGGCTAGAGGTTAGTCATTTGCCAGTGGCTAATGATTTTATCATTTGTGCTGATGGAATTAATCCTCCATAAAAAACCAGAAGGATGAGGTTTGGAGAGCTTCCGGGTTGGTGAACAAATAGAGATTTGGGGAGACTGATGCTTGGAGAAGGCATGGAAGCTCCGTACCCCTTTCCCCATCCCTTGCCCTGTGCAGCTCTTCCATCGGGCTGTTACTAAGTTCCATCCTTTTATAATAAATTGGTGATCTGGTGAGTTCAATGTTTCTTTTTCTGTGAGCTGCTCTAGCAAATTAATTGAGCCCAAGTAGGGGGCCCTGGGAACCTCCAATCTACAGTGTTTGGTCAGAAGCCCAGGTGACAACCTAGACTTATAGTTGGCATCCGAAGAGGGGAACCGTCTTGTAGGACTTCGCCTTAACCCAGATCCCATCTCGTGGGGTCTGGTGTTCTCTCCAGGTAGACAGTGTCAGAATTGAGTGGAGTTAGAGAGATGTTGATGCAGAGAATTACTTGGTGTGGGAAAGAACAATACCTGTTGGAATTGGAATCAGAATCAGAGGGGTCGGAAGGGATATGGGTGAGGCACCAGCAGCATCTGCTATGGTAGGACACTTATGAATGGAAGAAAATGCTTTGCACTACTTTAGTAAGATGGCATTTAGTATACGATGCTTTTTAAGTGGGTGCCCCTGAGAGTAGAGAAGACGGTTTCATGAGTCAACCCAAGATGCATAGCTATCGAAGACACAAGACCAGAAAGTCTTGTCTCTTCGATAGCTATGCATCATGTGCTTGCAAGAACTAAGGGCAAGATTTAGGCGGCTCATTTCAGGTATCTGCACATACTTTGGACAATTTCATTTTCAAATTCCTATTTTGCCACTTTAACTCCTTGCTAAAAGTCTACAGTTAATTTCTTGCTGTTTCTGAGTGGCTTCACAGACTTCCTTTTCATCTATAAAGTGTGTGTCCCATTATATTAAAGGACAGGGGTATTTCACATCTGACTGTGAAACCTTTCTGTAGCTCTTTGATGACCGTAGCATCTTACATTTTGCATACGGTGGTATTTCTGTATATCCTATGTACATACGTTTCTGTTTCTGTGATCAGTAGTTCTTCACCTGGACGAAATTAAACAGAATAATCCATTGTAAGCTTTAAAAATGGCAGGCATGGGGCCCTGGGTGGCTCAGTTGGTTAAGGGTCTACCTTCAGCTCAGGTCATGATCCTGGGGTCCTGGAATCGAGTCCCCAGTCAGGCTCCCTGCTCAGTGGAGAGTCTGCTTCTCCCTCTCCCTTTCCCTTTGTTCCTTTCCTCCCCTTCCCTCCCCTGTGCTCCTGTTCTCTCTCCCTCTCTCAAATAAATAAATATACAAAATAAAAATGGCAGGCACGACAGTACTATGACCCACAAAGAACATGTAAGAACACATCAATAGCTCTCATCAGACTTCTTTATCATACTTGCTTTATTCACGTGAGCCATTCCTGGATCATGTGAGTAAAGTGAAGGAGAAGATTCTTGGGCGCCATCAAGTGGCCATCTGGGGTATCACCTCAGGTCATCTGGGCGAAAGCGGTCGTCTTTCAGATGTCCACCCCTGAATGGGGGAGCTGGTTTTGGAGCAAAGCAACTTTCAAGAAAGTTGTCAGAGGAGCCTGGTTGGTGGGTGAGGAAAACGAAGCGATGGCCTGAAAGAGAAACGGTTACAGCAGCCAAAGCATTTTCAGCCAGAGCATCTCGCAAGGCTTCTTCGGAAGACAGCATGTAAGGCGTAAAAAGTCCTTAATCTAAAGACATTTGGAGATTTATTTCTCTTCATTGATGTTCCAGTTGACCATAAATATTAACAACCCCAAAGTCTCCCGGAGTCAATAAAAACATTGGTAGATTTATTAGAAGGCACGTGTGTTGAAAGCAGTCAGCCCATCACCTGTGCAGATGTGAGACCTCAAAGAACACCTCCCGACCTCATGAACTGAAACCCGTGAACAGATGCATCTATGGACGAGACAGTAAAATGTCTTTGAGGCCATTATAGTTCAGCCAGGTGAACAGTAATAGCATCTGTTGAAAACCCGATATATTAGTCAGGGTTCCAACAGGAAAGAGATGGCACGTTGAAAAGGGGACATTTCAGAGAAGTTAATGGAGGGATCACAGAAGTAGGGGCCATGATCAGGAAACCAACAAGGGATGTAACTAGTAACAGAGAGAAGCTTCCCTCCTACTTGAGAGGGCGAGGAGTGGTTATGGGAATGGCCTCTGAATTACTACTGAGGCTTGCCATTGGCCAAACCCGGCTTCCTGACCTAGAGAGGAATGGACAGTGGATCTGAAGTGCCAGACAGAAAAAAGTGTAATATACTCAACTTCAATTTGGCTTTAAAAATTAAGAGCATTTTACTTATTTAACAAGATTTCCTGAAGTGGGGAAGTTCTGTGGTTGGTATAATTGGGGAGGTCATGGAGGACCCAGAGGCTTTCCATTCTCCTCCGCCCTCCTCAGGCTGGATTCCGCCCCATTATGAGAAGGTCGCTGTAGCTCCAGGTGCCTGACTCGGGCCGGATGATGATCAGCAAGAGAGAATGACTCTTCCCAGGGCTCTATTTTTGGGAATGAGGAAGCCTTTCTCAGAGGTCTCCCCAGGAGATGTGTCCACAGGTGTCCCTGAAAGAACTTGATTCATACCAGAACAATCCCATCTAGGGAAAAGGGTACTCAGCTAATCAAGATTTGCCCTTGAGCTGGGGACAGCGTCAGTTTCTAGGAGAGGAGGGATGTGCATAGATGCTTGCACGAAATCAAGATTCTGTTAAGCAAAAAAGAGGGCAGAAAGCTTGTGTGAAGGCAAACAGAGGGGGTGCAAAAACTGAGGCAATTATAAGGTTTCTAGTGTGTTGGCGTTGGAAATGGAGTGCAGGGTCTACTTGGGCCCAACGGATGAAGATAATATGACCAGCTGAGATAGGTAAAATTAATACGAACACACTTGGACAGTAGGTGGGAATTGTAGTTTGGTTTTTATTTTATTTATTTATTTTAAATTTTATTTATTTATTTGAGAGAGAGAATGAGAGAGGGAAAGAGAGAGAGAGCATGAGAGGGGGGAGGGTCAGAGGGAGAAGCAGACTCCCTGCCGAGCAGGGAGCCCGATGCGGGACTTGATCCCAGGACTCCAGGATCACGACCTGAGCCAAAGGCAGTTGCCCAACCAGCTGAGCCACCCAGGTGCCCCTGTAGTTTGGTTTTTAGAAGGAGTGCTATACCTGCAGGGGCAACCAAGTCAAAAACAGAAGAAAGCTCCAACCCAATGGATGTCCTAATCACAGAACACAGGCCAGAGGCACATTTGTTGCTACCAAGTTCGTGGAAAATTGTAATAGGCAAAAAGGAGTTGTCTCCGTGAATCTTTGTATAACAAAGGTGCTTTTTTCCCCCCTAATGGCAGAAAAGAGGGAGGTGCTTACTAGAATCGAGAATTATTAATGCCGAGGCTGACAGGACTTGTTTAAGGGAAGAGAAAGCCTTTTCAATTTCTAAACCTAGGTAATCATTTAATGTTGTTAGCTTGAGTTAGATGCAGTAGAGGTTTTATATTTGAAGCACAATTTAATATTTACTATCATCAAAAGCCAGACATGTCTAAGAAGGTATGCATTTGTAAAACTGTGGTGAGCCCAAGTCCCTTGAGGAGGGCCACTTCCTTAGAAGAAAATGAGTGTCTCTCTCTTTCTGATTTGTCATCTCCAAGTAATGGGCTTGGGACCGGCATAACTATAATTTATGTTAGAGGCTTTGCAGCCCCTGAGAACACAAGAAGAAAGACAAATCGAGAAATCTCATTTGAGACCTTTTAGTGAGACAGAGGCAAACAGAAGGCTCTTCACATACTGGCTGAGAACAGTTTCCAGGAAATGTTATGTTATTTAAATTACTTTTAAGACTTAGTACAGGAGTTCTGGGCTGTAACTGCGGATTAAACATGCAAATCTACATTCAATCCCTCGAAAACCCTTACTAAAACCACAGTAAACTGATTTAAAAAAAAAAAAACAGGGCGCCTGGGGTGGCTCAGTTGGTTAAGCGACTGCCTTTGGCTCAGGTCACGAGTCCCATATCCGACTCCCGGCTCTGCGGGAAGTCTGCTTCTCCCTCTGACCTTCTCCCCTCTTATTCTCAGTTTCTCTCTAATAAATAAATAAAATCTTTAAAAAAAAAAAAACCTACAATATATCCACAAGGATAAGGACGACAGAGGAGATAACAGTAATACAATTTTGGAGGCTATTCAACAGAATAGAAAAGGTGATTGTCTTAGCAGATCTAAGAAGGGACCATTCCTGAGCCAGTAGTGAGATAAGGTGAAAACCAATTCAGTTTACACCACAGAATCCTAAAAAGGAACAGTCATCAAAAGAACCAGGTATCTCTGAAATTAGGAGTAAAGGAAAGTCTAAAATAATGACGATCAGGTGCAAGCAGCTCGAGAACAGTTTATCCCTAGATCCCTTACCTACTGCATACCTTTGCTCTTGGTTTCCCATTAGCACACTCATTATGACCATATTTTCATTTAATTCTTTGAACATCTTTTCTTTTACATTATATTCATAACATTTTCCTTAAAGTCTTTGCGAAATCCAACATCTGGACCATCTTGAGGTCAGTTTCTCTTGACCGTTTGTTGTTGTTGTTATTTTGGGTCACATTTTCCTTTTTTCCTGCGTGTGCAGGAATTTTAGATGGCTTCATGGACACTGTGGATGATACACTGTAGATGCGCTAGAGTCCGTTAGCTGCTAGACCTCTAGCATCCGTTCTGGTCTCAAGTCTGTAGCAGCTCCTCTCGGAGAAGCCTCAGGCAGTCTTCCCCTGAGAGCTGCACCCCAGCTCTCAGGCAGTGACACAGGAGACCTGCCACATAGATTTCCGCCTCCCACACGTGGAACGGCATCCTTTCCAGTGCCATGACCTGTAGACTGTGTCCACTTCGGCAACCCTAGACTCTGATCTCTGCCTCCGCAACTCAGCAGGGCATCCCTACTCTGCTAGGACTCCAGTTGCTGTGCTGTGGTTGGGAAACTGTTCCCCAGCAGAGAGTCAAAATGATTTGGGGTCTGTCTCCTGAGTTCCCCTTCTCTCAAAGATCACGGTCATGTACTGCCTGCTGTCCAGTGCCTGAGCATGGTGGCTCATATCTTTTGTCCAGTTTTACGGTTGTGTAGGGCAGGAAAGTTAATCTGGTCCCAGGATTACACTACGCTGGAACCCTCAAATGCTAGTTTTGTTTTATTTTTCTTTTTTAAAGACTATATTTACTTGACAGACACAGAGCACGAGTTGGGGGGGAGGCAGAGGGAGGAGACTCACCGCTGAGCAGGGAGCCTGATGCGGGGTTCGATCCCAGCAGCCTGAGATCATGACCTGAGCCGAAGGCGGATGCTTAACTGACTGAGCCACCCAGGTACCCCTCGATTTTTATTTTCTTGAGGCATCCTCCCTCCTCCCCTTCTCCATCAATTTAAGACAGTTCTGTGTTTATTGGCTCAGATGAGAGATAAAGCAGTAATGAAAGCTACAGGAGTCCCCGTTACCTTTGCTTTCATTATCCACGGTCACGGTGGTTCAGAAGCAGGTGATTCTTCCTTCTGACTTATCGTCAGGCTGGTGGTAGCCTAACGCTACGTCACGGTCCTACGTCATTCACTTCACTTCATCCATCACACGGGCATTCTGTCATCTCCCCTCCTCATAAGATGGGTGAGCACAGAGGAGCGCCTGGTGGTGGCATTGGTTAAACGTCCAACTCCTGGTTTTGACTCAGGTCGTGATCTCAGGGTAGTGGGGTTGAGCCCCGCATTGGGCTCTGCACTCAGCACAGAGTCTGCTTAAGATCCTCTCTCCCTCTCCCCCACCCCTCCTCCCTGCACACTCTCTCTCATTCTCAAATAAATAAGTAAATCTTCAAAGGGAAAAAAAGGGTGAGTACAGAACAAGATAATTTGAGAGGAAGGCCAAATTCACGTAACTTTCCTTACAGTATAGCGTTAGAATTGTTCTATTATTAGAATTAGCAATTATCGTTGTTAATTGCTTAATTTATAAATGAAACTTTATCATAGGTGTGTATGTATGTATAGGGAAAAGAACAGCATATGGGTTCAGTACAATCCGTGGTTTCAGGCATCCACGGGGGGGGGGGTGGTCTTGGAAGCACTCCCTGAAGATAAAGGGGGACTACTATAGTCTGGAAACAGTAGTTTCCAGAGGCCTATGCCTATTAAGAAGACAGGGTTCTCTACGGAGACCAGATAAAAGCCCCTCAAGAAGGGGAAAGATAAACGAGGAACTGATTTGTGAGAACAGCGATGAGGTGGGTTCAGGAAAGAAAAGGCCTGGGGCCCTGCTTCCGGCCAGCGGCCCAGGGAACGTGACTGCAGAGAGGGCACTGCTGTCTAGATATCTGGGCCAGCCATGCCTCAGGCAGCCCCTCCAAGATCCCCACGTCCTTGCTTGGGGCCGTGGCAGCAGAGAAATCCCTGTGGCCCCCAGACTGGGAACAAAAGTGGAGGAGAGAATCCACGCCTGGGAAGGGACAGGATACTGCTTCGTGACTATGGGAAAGATGACCAGGACCGCCCACCCTTGATACACTGGCACAACGTGAGCCTCTAGAACTTCGACAGCAGAAAGGGAGACCCCAAATTCCTGAGATTAATGTGCCATCACTCTAGCCAATTGGGGTTCTACAACGTAAAGTTATCTAAAAATAAAGAAAATGCTATTATCACACACCTGAGTTGGTAAACTGAGGTTGCTGCCATAGTAGGAAAAGCCACCATCTGTAAGGGCTTTATGGAGAGCTTCACATCCATGAGCTCCTCTAACCTCAGTTCACGTGATGGGAGTTCACTGCCTCATCCTCCCCTGAGGAGTCTTCTGACAAGGCCGACGTAGCCGCCCGAGAAACACTTCGTAAAAACAGACGTTTACTCTGTACCAGGCATTATGCTAAGGGCCTTGTGTCACTTCATCCTCATCCTAAACCTGTGAGACGCGTACTGCCACCTCCATTTTCCCAATGTGAAAACAACGTCAGAGTTGTCAGATGGTGTGGCTTTCAGATTCAAACCTGCTAGAAGCTCTACTTCATGTTATTTATAATCCGTGCGCTAAAACAGATCCAGGCCTCTAATAGAAACACCTACGATAGGACTTACGAAGTGAGTTTATAGTTTAAATACACAAATCCCCTTTTATTTTCCGCCACAACCCTTATGAGATTAAAGGAATAACCTTCTTGGCTAAATATTGTATTCCGGGAAGCCGTTAAACAAGAACTTTGCAGTTAATATTGTTCTTTCTCTTCTTTTATCTTTCTGAACTTTAGTTTGGATATTTTCCATTGGGCTGTCTTCAAGTTTACTAAGCTCTTGCCTCTGCTGTGTCTACTCTGGTGTTGAGCCCATCTGAATTCTTTATTTCATTCCATTCTTTATTCCATTCTAGAATGTTCATTTGGTTTTCACATATTCCAGTTTTCTATCGAAATTCCCCACTTTGTCAACATTTTGTTCACTGCTCCCACTATTTATTTTTTTAATATTTTATTTATTCATTAGAGAGAGAGAGAAATAGTGTCAAGGAGGAAAGGGCAGAGGGAGAGAGAGAGTCTCAAGTATGCTCCCCTCTGAGCGTGGAACACAACTTGGGCCTCAATCCCACGACCATGAGATCATGACCTGAACTGAAATCATCAAGAGTTGGATGCCCACCAGACCGAACCACCCAGGCGCCCGCCCCTTCTTTAACATATTTAGTTATTTTAAATCCTTAACATCCAGATCAGGTGTGGGTCTACTTTTATTGTCCCGTTTTTTTCTCTTGATTATTATCACATTGCCCTGCTGTATTAGTTTCTTATTGCTGCTATAATAAATAACCACAAATTTAGTGATCTAAGACAACACTGATTATGATCTTCTGGTTCCAGAGGTCAGAAGCCCAGAACCAGTCTCACTGGGCTAAAGTCAAGGTGTTGGCAGTGCTGGTTCCTTCTGGAGGCTCCAGGGGAGAGTCCATTTTTTTGTCTTTTCCAGCTTCTAGGGACCAGCTGTGTTCCTTGACTTGTGACGTCTTCATCACATAACTCCAGCTTCTGGCTTCCATCCTCACATCTCCAGCTACTGACTCTGACCCTCCTGCCTCTCTCTCTCGCCGGAACCCTTGTGCTTTTATCAGCCTCCCACCCCCGATAAACCAGGATCATCTCTTCATCTCAAGACCCCTAACCACATCCGCAAAGTCTCTGCATCCACAGGTTCCAGAAATTAGGACACACACATCTTTAGGAGGCCATCGTTCAGTCTACCATACCTGTTTTTTCTAAGAGTTGTAATTTTCTACTATATGCCAAATATTGTGTATAAAAGAATCACAGAAATTGACGTTAGTCATATTTTCTCCTGGAGAGTTTACCCATCCTCTGTAAGGCAACGTAGCTCCAAGGGATGATGCCTCAATTCAATCAGGAATGGAGCTGAGTTGGAGTGAGTCTCGGCGTTAGTTAGACTCTGTCTACCTCTGTTTTTAGTTATCTTGAGAATGAGACCTGCCTTGCATCTGTTGCAGGCCCTTCCCTCTAGAAGGACTCCACCTTTCAAACACGAAGAAACGGCAGATCTTACTGTCTTTCCAACCCAGGCTCCGGACAGGCCCTTCCCTACCCCCAATCCCGCCCCAATCTACTCTAGCACTTACCAAATATCCCAAGGGGAAAAGAACCTCATATCTAGATTCTAGCCTGTAACAATAGCCTGAGTGGCCTCAACAGTTCAGTGTAAACCAAGCCCAATCTTTAGCCTATGCCCAGACTTCACAAATGACCCAGGAAAAAAGGACCAATGATCTCAGCTCCCCTAAAATGGCTCTTTCTTCTCTGCTTCCACTACTCTGTGATGGCTTTAAAAATACGATTTTGTAGTTTATCCTTTCCCCCCTGCCCAATCACTGCAGCAGGAATGACGACCTACTATACCTACTACATGGTACTCAGAGACAGTTCTTGTGGATAACACTGAGTATTCTAGAAGAACTTTACAGTTATCACCAGATATCTCAAAAAGCGGCTTGCATCTTCTTAACAAACATAACATAAGGTAGGCTGTGTATACATAACCTTAAATTCATTTGTTTGTTTGTTTATTTAAGAAGGCTCCATGCTGGGCATGTTTCAACATGGGTTGAAACACAGGGTTTCAACTCTTGACCCAGAGATCAAGACTTGAGCTGAGATCAAGAGTCAGATGTTTAACCAACTGAGCCATCCAGGCACGCCTGTTTTTTTTTTTAAGTTTTTTTTTTTTTTTAAGATTTTATTTATTTATTTGAGAGAGAGCATGCGTGTGCACAAGCAGGGGGGAGGGGCAGAGGCAGAGGGAGAAGCAGGCTCCCCGCTGAGCAGGGAGTCCCATGTGGGGCTCAGTCTTAGGACCCTGGTATCATGACCTGAGCCCAAGGCAGCCACTTACTGACTGAGCCACCCAGGCGCCCCTATTTATTTTTTTTAAGCTTTATTTATTTATTTATTATTTTTGTGATCTCCACCTAACGTGGGGCTTGAACTCACAATCCTGAGATCAAGAGTCACGTGCTCCTCTGACTGAGCCAGCCAGGTAACCCCTAACCTTAAATTTAATTAAGATCTTTTTCTATACCTGGTCTCTTAACTGTTCTTTTTTTACTTTGCTCCTGGGTGGTTAGGAATATAAATATACTTATCTTACTAGCACACACTTTGAAAATTCAATACAGTTGATGTAATAGGATTTGTTCTTCCTAAAGTTTATCAAATACCTCTGCAAACTCCAGTTTTTGTATTTTTAGAATTCTGTATTTAATCCTATGAATAGGTAACATTCTCAGATGTGTAAATGTCAAAAGATATAAAAAAATATACAGTGAAGTCTTTCTATGATTCTTTCCCCCATTTACTCAGTTCCCATTCCATAATAGTTACCCTTGATTATTTCTTATTTATCAGAAAAAATTAAATGCATTTCAAGCAGATACATATAAACACTATCCCCCCCTTTTACTACACAAACAGTCATGTATTATGCTCCCTAGTTTGCACCTTGAATTTTGGTTTTGTTTGTTTGTTTAAAAATGTTATTTATTTGACAGAGATCACAAGCAGGCAGAGAGGGGGGAAGCAGGCTCCCCGCTGAGCAGAGAGCCCGATGCGGGGCTCAGTCCCAGGACCCTGAGATCATGACCTGAGCCGAAGGCAGAGGCTTAAACCCACGGAGCCACCCAGGCGCCCCGCCCCTTGCATTTTGTAAGTATGAGAGGGGAGCTTACCAGTTCATGTACTTGACCTCAAAGCAGGATCCAGGGCATTGGACAATCCAATCAGAACTGTTTCTTTCCCTCTCTTGCCTGTACTCTCCTCTGTGGTGGTTTCTTCCCAGGCTAGCTCCCACTCCTCCACCTGGTGCTCCCCTCTCAGTCCTAGTTCCAAGATGTCACCCTAACAGGCTGGCAACCCCACCAGAAAAGGTGCACCAGCCATGCTCCCAGTACGCTGTAGCAATGGACTAGCTGGAATCACAGGCCCATCCCTCAACCAGTCACGGGGGCCAAGACAGCAGGAGATGCTGATTGGCCAGGCGGAAGTCACCTGACCACCTCTGGAGCGCTAGGCTTAGAGGTCAGTCCCCCAAGGGCTTGGGCTGGGAGTTGGGAGGGGTGGCTCTCCAAAGGGATATCAAAGTGCTGCGAGCAGAAAGGTGAAAATGACAGACGGCTACTACTCCAAAAGATGCTGTTTCTTGGTCTTTGGAGTTGTTTTGGGTTTGTTTGTTTGTTTGTTTGTTTTGACTCTTTCATGCCTAGAAACTGTTGTTGTGCCTAACACAGATGTGGCTGAGGGGGCCCAAAGCCGCTAGCACTGGCCTCTTGGAAAATGCTGCGGGGTGTAGAAGGGCTGCCCAAACTATGTCTTCCTGTATTCCCTATTTGTTTGACATCTGTTAACCATGGGGCCCAGGGAACAGCCAAAACTGTTTACATCTCACCTGTAATCTGCTTTTGCAAGCTGGGAAAGGCCTATTACAAACCCTCCAACCCATCCCAAGTCCACACGCACAGCCACCTCCTTTATATAACGCCCACATCCCTCGCCAGCCTTTCCCCTGTCCTGAATCAACCCAGGGCTAGGAACCAGACATCTGGGGGCAGCACCTGTGCCCCCAGATCCTGCTGGAATTATTCAGACTAGGACTTTATCATATAAACACTCAAAAGCAAAAAAGGGGGGGTCAGTAGGAACGGGCCAGGGGCAGACAGGAGACAGAAAGGAAAAAAGGGCAATGGTAGGGGGAACTTTACCCACCTAGAGATACAGTTGTCTGACTGGTCCTAAAAGATTTTGCTTAAGAGGAAAACAGGTGTGTGTTATGGGGGTGGCAAGAAGGGGACAGAGTAGGCTGTGGGCAGGGAGAAGCTGCTGCCTCCAAGCAGGGGTCTCTTCCCCCTTCTTTCCTCTTATCAGCCAGCTACAGAAGCTAAAAACCACTGCATCCCGGCAGCTAGAAGCCTGAAACAGGAGGAAAACAGTAGGCAGAGAAAAAAGAACAAAACCAAAGAAAACTCTAGATACCGGGGGAGAAAATAAAAGGTAACTAAATAAATTACGTGTCTATATAATATATTAACACGAATGTGTAATAGATACATTATGTATGTATATATGACATCTAACTAAAAATAAATTTCTTACCTTGACCCAATTGGAAATCCAAAGTTTGTGTACGGAAAATGTATATACCAGAAGAATTTATGTAACAGAAAGATAAAAACAGTGCTGATTGTCTTTTGTGTGTCTGCAACCCAAGCTCTAAATTAACTTTAGCATTTGCTAAAATGCACCAATTGACGTAACTTCATGGTCTTAATACTGGGGCTCAAATTACAGTTATATCTAGAGATTCTGCTAAATTTAAACATCATGCCTGCCATACTCTTAAGAAAGTAACTAAATATAAGATAGAGAAAAGAAGTAGGAATGTCTCACTTTAACTATAGCTTTGCCTAAATTTCCCATAGTCATAATAGCCATTGTCCTAAAAATATCCCATATTGGACACACACACTCTAGCACAACAGATAATAAATTAAAACTAAATCTTTGGCACTTACAAATTGGCTTGATACAATGGGACTCCACGGACCCCGTAGTTAAAATAGCTATTATGGCCCAGTGTAAGTTAAAACGGGGCCTTCGAGGATTAAAACTTATTATATAAAACCTAATTAACAATCGGGTGATTATCCCTGCTGCTTCTCCATTTGACAGCCTGTTCTGGACAAAGTAAAGGGTGCTGGATTCGTTCGCTGGGGCTGTCATAACCAAATACCACAGACTGAGTGACTTAACCAGCAGGAATTGATTTTCTCACGGTCATGAAACTCCAAGGGAAGTCCAAGATCAAGGTGTCAGCTGATTCAGTTTCTGGTCAGACCTCTCTTCCTGACTTGTGGGCCATCTCACTGTGTCCTCACATGGCCTTCCCTCTGGTGGTGCAGAGAACAAGAAATCTCTCTCCTCCTCTTCTTGTAAAGCCACCAGTCTTACTGGACTAGGGGCCTGCCCTTATGACCTCATTGAATCTTAGTTACCTTTGTAGAGGCCTTATCTCCAAATCCAGTCATGGTGGGGGTTGGGCCTTCAACATATCAATTTTAACTCTTTATTTTTTTTTTTATTTGTTTATTAGGAAAGAGAGAGTGAGAGAGAGCATTAGAAGGGAGAAGGTCAGAGTGAGAAGCGGACTCCCCATGGAGCTGGGAGCCCGATGTGGGACTCGATCTCGGGACTCCGGGATCACGACCCGAGCCGAAGGCAGTTGCCCAACCAACTGAGCCACCCAGGCGCCCCTCAACATATCAATTTTAGGAGGACATTCATAGTCAGGTGATTCATGGTGGATTACTACAACATGAGTGCTCTGGTCCCATCCACTGGGTATTTAGATACCCAATATCTAATACTATTAAGATTACTGAATCTATCCAATCAACAATAGTTTTATATTTTGCTCTTTTTTTTTTTTTTAAGATTTTATTTATTTGACAGAGAGAGACATAGTGAGAGAGGGAACACAAGCAGGGGGTGTGGGAGAGGGAGAAACAGACTTCCTGCCAAGCAGGGAGCCTGATGCGGGATCAAACCCAGGATCCTGGGATCATGACCTGAGCCAAAGACAGCCGCTTAATGACTGAGCCACCCAGGCGCCCCTATATTTTGCTCTTATAAATGTGGCTAATACGTTGTATTGTGTGCCTATTCCAACAGCCTGTCAGCTGCATTTTGCCTTTACCCTTGAAGGGCTATAACCTACCTCTTCCAGGGATGGGGAATCTCCACAGCTTTGCCACCGTATACAGCCAGTGTAGACAAGATCTTCACATGTCCACCAGGAACACAGGTATGCCATGACCAAAGACATGCTTCTCCAAGGAGACTCATTTGACACACTCCTTGCAGACATGTAAGTTCTGTATCTTTTAGTCCTTTTGGGGCCGGTGGTGACATATTCCTCATTTACAGATTTTATTTCCAGTTTAAAATCGACAGGCACTGCCATCATTGCCCTTAGAAACTCCTTCACTGTTGTAGAATCTTTGGCAACGTCTTCTTACATCTCCTGGAATTTCTAGACTACTTATGATGGCCATAAGTTTCTTATGATATAAGAAACTAGCTCTCTTAGCCTCATGCTATACACTATTAAAACAAACAAATAATTGATTACACACTGGGCTTTCCTGGAAATAGAGGCTCTCACAGACCTTGAGTCTGTGACTTTCTATATCCATGGTGCTTTTATAAATATCAGCTCATACCCTCCAGCAACATAACTGCTGAGAAATACACTTCCCTGAGGGTACAAATTGACCCAAGAAATACACCAAGACATTATTGTCAAACTCGTGTTTTTGTTTTTTTATTTTTTTTAAAGATTTTATTTATTTATTTGACAGAGAGAGAGAGAGATCACAAGTAGGCAGAGAGGCAGGCAGAGAGAGAGGGGGAAGCAGGCTCCCCGCTGAGCAGAGAGCCCAACGCAGGGCTCGATCCCAGGACCCTGAGATCATGACTTGAGCTGAAGGCAGAGACTTTAACTCACTGAGCCACCCAGGCGCCCCAAAACTCGTGTTTTTAATACACTTTACAAACTTGACCAAAATATTGTTAGAGACTCCAAAAATTTTCAGTGTTTATTTTGGCTAATACTGCATAAATGGAAAACCTAGTTATGGGCTGGCCTGGAAGGACTCCTTATCCTTCATCTATTCCTCCATTTCACGCTCATAGTAAAATGTTTCCTGTGTTGTACAGGGGAACTTAGGCCCTACTTCCTGAAGGTCTCGACTATAGTCACCCAAAAGTTCCCTTGAAATGATGCTAGAGAGCCACAGGGCTGACTGTTCTGTGTGTGTGTGGTTTTTTTTCAATCCTGTATTTGTCCTTTTGACCTCTCTTAACCACACAGCCACATGAATAGCTAAAGTCTGCGATCCTGCTTTTTCGAGCACAGAAAAGTCCTATTACAAACCCTGCCTCCAATCTCCAGTCCGTGACCACAGTCACCTCCTTCTCTGCCCTTCACACACCATGCCAGTGTTTCCCCCTGGCCGAAATCCATTAGGGGCCAGGTGCTAGACATCTGGGGACAGCCCCTGGGCCCCAAAGCCTACCAGGACTGTTCACACTAGCCAGTCCTAAGCTATTTTTCCTGTCTTGGCCTGCCTCGCCTGCACACACCCAATAAGGCTCTGGCTTAGGCTTTCCCTTGCTCCTTTTTGCATCCTGACCAAACCTGTTGCTTCCCCATGTGGCCCTGTGAGGTGTGCTTCCTCCTTTCAGGGAACATTAACTCATAAAATCTTTTTCTGTGTCCTCATTCAGTCACTTGCATAAATTAAAATTGTGCAGGTACAATTGAGACAGGAGCTGCTACTCAGTACTCAGACGCAGAATACGAGGCTCGTACGTGTATCTGCACGTCCGTGTGTGTGTGCGTGTGTGTGTGTGTGTGTGTGTGAAAATACATCTGCCATAAAATTTACTGTTTACCATTTTAAGTGTACCGTTGAGTGACATTAATTCCATTCACGGTGTTGCACAACCATCCCCAACATCCATCGCCAGAACTTTTTTGATCTCCAGAAGTTTTTCATCGTCTCAAACATAAATTCTATCTGGTAGCCACCATTTCACTTTCTGTCTCTGAGTTCTGGGTACCTGATATGAGTGGGATCATACAATAATGGTCGTTTTGTACCATGGCTAATTGTATTTAACGTACTGTCTTCAGGGTGCATATTGTTACGTGTGTCAGAATTTCATTCCTTTTTGAGACAATCATACTCCATTGCATGTATACAATACATTTCTTTATCCTCTGCCAGTGGATATCTGGTTTGTTTCCACCTTTTGGCGATTATCAATGACACTGCTGTGAGCCCTGGTATACAGATGTCATTCTCTATACAACAACCAAAAAGCTTTTTAAAATCCCTTTAACTTGCTTCCCTCCTGAAAACCTTCTATGGTTAAATAATGAGGGCGCTTGGGTATTAAGTGGCTGTCTTCAGCTCAGGTCATGATCCTGGGAAGAGTCTTTCCTCGCAGGCTCCCAGCTGGGTAGGGGGCTTGATTCTCCCTCTGCCCTTGCTCCTCCCCCTTGCTCATTTTCTCTCTCTCTGTCAAATAAATAAATCTTTTTAAAAAACCAAAACAACAAGCAACAATGAGACACCATTACATACCCTGCAAAATAGCTAAAATGAAAAGGATTGGCAATTTCAGCGTTGCAGATAATGGGACACTCACACGGTGTCAGTGGTAGTATAAAATGATACAACCACTTTGGGAAACATGACTGTTTCTACCAAAGTTAAACATACACTTACCCTGATAACCCAGAAATCCCATTCCTAGATACTGTTTACCCAATAAAAAGTAATGCATACAATCACAAAAGACTTACACAAAAATGTCCATAGTGGCTTTATTTATAACAGCTAATGGGAAAAAACTCAATGTCCATCTGTAGATGAATGGATAAATAAATTGTGGCATGCTCATACAATAGTGTACTGGTGTTAAAGAATAATTTTTATAAAATCAAGTGTAATCATGATTCTCATAAAGATATAAAATAAACACATGTCAAAGGTTTTATTTAACTCTTTAATTAATGAGATCCAGGAAGATAGTACAACTGACTCAAAGGGAAATTCAAAGTACTGCACATATATACTGTAATTAAATGAGAAATAATGAAATATTTACAAATAGATGAAAAACTGGCAGGACTGATGAAATCAACAATAATTAAATGCATTCCACTGGACACAATTTGTATTTTTCTAGACACGAACCATTTTTTTGAAAAAAACCCTACAGAATTGTTCTTTATACCAAAGACAATGAAAGGTGAAGAGCCCGCATAGAATCAGATCTCCCTGAGGGTGTGCTAGACAACACCTTATTTTTCATTGGACAAGAGATAATATTTTGGGTACCATTTCAAGGTTATCACGAACTTTCTCTATATTACATAGTAATAAAGAGAATGAGTTACTGGTACACACAACATACATGAAGCTCACAGACATTATGTTGAGTCACAAAAGGCAGATAGGGAAGAGTATACACTGTGTGATAGCAGCTTATGGCTGGGGACACAGAGAGATGGGAAGCTCCTCATGGGAATCCTACCGGGTGCTGGAAATGGTATATACCCAGATTTGGGTGGTGGAGATACATATATGTACAAAATTAGTGAAAAAGCCTCCTCCTACCCACCTGTCCCCAGATCCCTCCAATAATTGCTATTTCTCTTTAGGGTGAAGTCCAAACTGAGATCTAGTCCCTATTTCGTCTGGTGTCATCTCTCTCTGTTGCTCATTTTCCTGACATTTCCTTAAAGGTCCCTTACTGTGGCCTTTCCTGTTTCCTTGCCTTTGCCTCCAAATCATACCTCTTATTCATCTCTCACAGTCTTACCTAACGCTGCCAATCTGTACGTGTCCCTCCTGGGTACTCCCAAAACATCTATCAGCATTCCTATCGCTTTTGCCACCAACGTGCAAGTCTTAACATCCTGCGCGCTCCATGAGAAAGTTCTCAAGAGCTTAGCACAATGCCTGGCACTAGGGAAGGCAGAAATGTGAAAGACAATGAAGTAAAAAGCTAAAGGAAAATTCAGGCAGTGTGTGGCCCAGGCGATTTCAGCTGAATGTCACCCTTCAAGGAGTCCTGAGACGATCCTCTTACCATTCTGAGTAGTACCCCTTGAGTCTGAGTGTTAGGAACTTTCTTTCTTTTTTTTTTTTTTTTTTAAGATTTTATTTATTTATTTATTAGGAAAGAGAGAGAGTGAGAGAGAGCATGAGAAGGGAGAAGGTCAGAATGAGAAGTGGACTCCCCATGGAGCTGGGAGCCGGATGTGGGACTCGATCTCGGGACTCCGGGATCATGACCTGAGCAGAAGGCAGTTGCTTAACCAACTGAGCCACCCAGGCGCCCCAGGAACTTTCTTTTTTGGTAAATTTTTCATACCTTGTACTTTGTCTCTATCCTACTATTTGGCCATCTTGCTATTCAAAAGCTGTTTTTGCTTTTCCCAGTGTGTTTGACTGCAGCGTTATTTTTATAGCATTTTAAAATCGGCAGATTTCACACATAAACACATTTTCCATTTTTCTTAGAGAAGAGAAAGGAAAGAAGGAAGAAAGGGCGAGAGGGAGGAAAGAGGGGGAAGGAAGGGAAGGAAAAAAAACCATCTGGCATCAGAGGGCCCACAGTCCGGCGTGACAACAATCAGCCGGAACAGCAGCGTGGCCTCTCACTCGGGGACTGCACACGTCCCCCGAAGCATCTGAATTTGCGACCCCTTTCCCGGTCAATGACCTGTCAGTCGCTCGCGCAAGCTCGGGTGGGGCAGAGGCCAGCGTTACAAGGAGGTGGAGGGGAGAATCCGCCGAAGCCTCACAGAAACGGCGGGTAAAAGCCTCGGCCTGGTCTGTGGAAACTGCCAAGTCTCAGGCTCCTCTCAGACTCCCGGGTTTTTCACTCCCGCCACACGTTTTGGTTTCAGGAGTCCGTCTTACTTTAAATCCTCCACCAACACTAAAACATTTGGAAAACAAAGATCCCGAGAGTGCCGGAAGCCCGGCCTTTAACCGCGGTCACGTGACCTAGACTAACGGACTCTGATTGGGCTTTGGGAACACCCCCGCCCCAGCCGCCCTCGGGGGCGGGGGCAAGTGCCACGGGGCGACGGCATTGGCCAGTTTCCTCAGGAAGCAGCCAATCGGGATCGGCCGGCTTCCGGCGCGAACTGAGCTGGCGCGCGGCACGGGGGGCTGAGGAGGCGGCGCGGGGAGTTTGGACCGGGGTTCCGCCCGCTGCGAGCCTGCGGGACAGGTGAGTGCGGCGCGCTCGGACTTACGGGCGGACGGGCCCGAGCCCTGGCCCAGCCCAGCTCCCGCGACCCGACCCCCGGGCCGAAGCGGAAGGCTCGCAGGTTCCTCCGTCGCCCGCCCTGGTTCGGTAGGCCCGCGGAGCCCTGCTCCGTAGCCGCCAGTAGCCTGAGAGGAGAGCAGAAAAGCACGCGTGTTCGCAGACTCGCACACAGAGGCCCGCGTGTGGGGCCGGGGCCGCCCCGGGCGTCGGTGGGAGAGCCGGCCCAGAACCCATTCTGTTTGGTTCGTGTACACTGGTGCCTGCCGGGATCCCAGCCCAGACCTCTGGCACTCCCCACCTCCCCCCTGAAGACCAAAACTCAGTACTCTACCTGTGCCCTTCCACGGTCACGCGCTGGGCTACTGGGTTTTGGGTGTACTGCGTGCCACGTGCTCGGGACCCATTATGTTACAAGTGTAGCTCCACAACACCGCCACGAAGGGGAGTGGTTAAGGACACAGACTGCATCACATTGCCTGGGTTCGAATCCCGGCTCTCCCACGTACGTGTCCAGTGACCGTCCGCTCGTCATTTAAAATCGGTGCCTCGGTTTCCCTCAGTCTTTCGGCGGAAATGATCTCTTCTACATCCTGGAGGTTTCGTTAGGATTAAATGGCTTAATATATGCAATAAATGCTTCAAGGAGTATTTGGTACATAGGGTTCTGTTATCGCCATTACCCAAAGTAGGTACAATTGTTCTCATTTTTGACAAGGAGTATCTAAAGCACCAAGATGTGTTAAAAGAGCTGCCTGACTCCAAAGCATCTCCACGCCAGACCTTCTCCCATACCCCTCACGTGCCCTCAGGTTACTCAGCATTTTGGACATTTAACGGCCTGAGATGGAGCAGGCACACGCCAGCTCCTGGTGCCACCAATGCAGATAAGTAGCATTTCAGTGTCCCTGTCAAGGTTAAGGAGCAGTAATGGCAGAGATTGGGGTAGAAGTGAGAAATTAGGAAGAAAGGAAGGCAGAAGTATTGCATACAGGGAATGTAAATAGAACTAAATTTTACCAACATTTTATTAGCAAGGCTGCTGTTGGAAAGTAGCTTATAATCTACTAAGAGGGAACGAAATTTCTGGGTCTCGACTTCTTTTCAGTGCGGGTCACCATGATAGCCACTATATTCATTCTGTTTCTAATCCACTAACTGGAAGAGGTTGCTACTGCCTTCATTTTAGTGATAAGGAAACCCAGAGTTTAAAAACTGGGTAAAACCCATGGTGTTAGATATGTAGCGACAGTCCAGTATGCAAAGAAATCATATTTGTTCCCTTTTTTTTTTTTAAGATTTTGTTTATTTATTTATTAGGAAAGAGAGAGAGTGAGAGAGAGAGCAGGTCAGAGTGAGAAGTGGACTCCCCATGGAGCTGGGAGCCCGATGTGGGACTCGATCCCGGTACTCTGGGATCATGACCTGAGCCCAAGGCAGTTGCTCAACCAACTGCACCACCCAGGGGCCCCATATTTGTTCCCTTGAGGCTAGTCAGTATTATCTATGAAGGAGGGAGAAGAGAAGGAGATAAGAGGAGTGAGTGGGATTTTAAATATATCTGAAACATCTTATGCCTTTGAAAGAGAGTAGGACAGATTTTGGCTTCTTAAGTTTGGTCGGTGAGTACATGGGTATCTTTTTTTTGTACATTTGAACTATTTAAAATTAAATATATATTAAAATTAAACAAATACACTTTTCATACTAATTTTAACTAAATATACACTTATTCTAACATATAATACCTCCGAGAATATATTCTCTGTATATACTTTTATGTACTTCCTTTAATGGAAGTAATTGCAAAGTACTTGGGAATTGAATGCTAAAAGCCCTAGTGGTTTGCCATTGCCAGGAGCACGTCTTAAGCAGTCTCCTCCAAGCACCTGCTGTTCTACCTCATACTTGGCACAGATACGCATGGACACCCTTCACACCTCCACCCTGTCTGAAAACTTTCACCTGCCCTTCAAGATCCAATTCAGTGTTCTTTTGAAAGCTTCTCTATGATTTTCCTGAGTTTTTCCTTCACCTGGGATGCTATAGATCGGCCCCACCTCCACCCTGGCCCATTTTGTTTTTTAAATTGAAGCGTAGATGACACACAGTGTTACCTTCATTGCAGGTGTACAACATAGTGATTTGACTACGGCATATATAGACTTTATGCGGTGCTCACTGCAAGTGTAGCTACCACCTGTCACCACCTAAAGCTGCTACAATACCATTGACTCTATTCCCTGCGATGTACCTTTCATCCTGTGACTTGTTCGTTCCATAACTAGAAGCCTATACCTCCCGTTCCCCTTCACCCATTTTGTCCATCCCCCAATCCCTCCTCTCTAGCAACCATCAGTTTGTTCTCTGTATTTATGGGTCTTTTTCTGTGGGAAGTCAGACTTTAAAGAAGAGACTTTTTGTGGGACTTACTTCATCTAGTTGTAATTACTTATTGACATGTCCATTTCCTGCCAGCCTAGAAGCTCATCATGGGGAGTAATTATGTTTTGCCCGCCTCTACTCCAGTGCCCAGCATGGTGCCTATCATGGAGTGAAAAATACACACTGAAGTCAGTTTGTGAAAGGTCTTGGGGTTATGACGTATGGACTTTGTTCTCTAGAATTGCAAGGAACTGTTGAATTTACTTTGTTTAAAAATTACTGTATCTTAATGAAACCCATTCGCAATATCAAGGAAAATCTTGGAGCCATAATCCAGTCTTTCAACCACATCAGCTATTTTCCTTTGTCATGAGTCCTTTCCAAATTTTAGCTATACAGATTTCTTAGCTGTAAGCATAATGTAGTCATAATTTACTCTTTTGATTATCCAATGTTAAATGACTCCATGTAGTTCCTTAGTCTTCGTGGTTGTGATTTATCTTATAAATTATCACAGTATTGCACTCTCTTTGGTTTAATAGGTATGCAGTGTTGCTTCGTGCTATTAATTATTAGAAAAGAATGTTTTTTCATAAGTTTATTTAGTGTCTGTGTATTCTGGTAAACTGTGTGTTTATACTCTGATCATTTGTTCGTGGGAACTTTCGTGTTCTTTGTATGTTTTTTTTCTTTGTATGTTTTTAATACTAATTCTTTGCTTTTGCTAACTTTTGTTTCTCAAAAAAATTTTTTAAAAAGATTTTATTTATTTTAGAAAGAAAGAGCTCATGCATGACAGTGAGGGATAAAAGGAGGTGGGGGAGAGAATCTTAAGCAGAGTCCAAGTTGAGCGCAGAGCCTGATTTGAGCCTTGATCTCATGACCCTGAGATCACTACCTGAGCTGAAACCAGGAGACTGAGCCACCCAGTGCCCCTCTCAGAAATTTTTTGAGAAAGAAGATACATAGTATATGTATATATAGGATTTAAAGACTAATTATTTAAAAATTGCTAAATTTAAAGATTATAAAGTTTAATAATACATTACAATTTTATAAACATAAATATGATTATAAAATTGTAATTGCACATAATCACCAAACAGATCAAGAAATCAGATATTACTGGTGCCTCAAGAGTGTGGCTTCACTCAACATACCTGCTCCCCACACTAAAGAGAACTATTCTTATTTTTATGATAATTATAGTTATCTTCATAGTTATGAAGTTCATAACTTCATAGTTTAACCTATGTATGCATCCATAGGTAACATAGTTCAGTTTTAACTGGTTTTGAGATATATAGTTTATGTATTCTACTTTGTCTTGTTTGGTTTGACATTATGTTTGTGAGATTCTTCCATATTGTGAATCCAGGGTTTTTAAAATTTTTAAAATAAGGGCGCCTGGGTGGCTCAATTGGTTAAGTGACTGCCTTCTGCTCAGGTCATGATCCTGGAGTCCCTGGATCGAGTCCCGCATTGGGCTCCCGGCTCCACGGGGAGGCTGCTTCTCCCTCTGACCTTCTCCCTTCTCATGCTCTCACGCACGCTCTCTCTCCCTCTCTCCAATAAATAAATAAAATCTTTAAAAAAATTTTTTTAAATAATCTTTAATAAAAATTTATGTTATTGTTGTAGAATATTCCTTTGTGTGATTGTACCGTAGTATCGGTCCTGGTGTTTTGGGGTTGTTGTTGGTTTGGTTTTTGGTTTTGTTTGTTTGTTTTTGGTTTGTTTATTTTTATCCATCCTGCTTTTGATGGCATTTGAATTGTTTTCAGGTTTTGACTGTTGATATCATTGTGAATGTTCTTGTACATATGTCCTGCTGCGTGTGTTCATAAGTTTGTATATGTAACTTAGAGAGCTACTGGGCCAGAGTATGTGTACCTTTTACTTTGCTATGTAAGGCCAAATTGTTTTCAAAAGTGCTTGCACTCCCTCCCACCAGCGTGTGAGGCTTTCCATTGCCCCACATTCTTGCTAATATTTCGATATTGTGTTGTAATTTTTGCCTATTTAGTGGGTATTTGTATAGTAGTGTTTTCTTGTGGTTTTAATTCCCTGGATTATTAGTAAAGTTGAGCACTGTGTTGTGTTTATGGACTGTTTCCTTATTTTTTTTTTTAAGATTTTATTTATTTATTTGACAGAGAGAGATCACAAGTAGGCAGAGAGGCAGGCAGAGGAAGAGGGGGAAGCAGGCTCCCCGCTGAGCAGAGAGCCCGATGTGGGGCTCGATCTCAGGACCTTGAGATCCTGACCTGAGCCGAAGGCAGGCGCCCCTGTTTCCTTATTTTTAAAGTATCTGTTCAAGTTTTCTGTCTTTCATAGCAACTGTCTTGCCTTTATCTTTATTTTGTAGGAATTGTTTAAACATTCCATACTTATATGTCAGTTAGATATATTGCAAATGTCATCTCTGTGGCTTTTAAACATAGATTTAATATATGGTAGTCTACTATTTTTAACCATCTTTTATTGTGAAATATTGTAGATAAAAGTGCAAAAAACATCTATTTAAGCTGTGCAGGAATGAGTAGGCCTGAGACTTCTTTTTAGAAGGATCTCCTTGCAAGATTGGTTCTTGGCTGGTGAATGGGGACTTGGCTTTTGAAATGTTTCCTAAGCCAACGTGGCCGTTTTGCCTACCTGGGACACTAACATCTGTTTTCATTCTGAGAGTCTATATTTTTGGTGGGCAGAGGGTTCCTTTGTGACCAGCCCCCAGTAAAAACTCTCGATTTTGAGTCTCTGGCAAGTTTCCAGGGGCAGAAATGGTGCATCTTCCCTAAGAGAGAGAGTGCTCTCATGGGAGGTAGAGAGCAGAGTCCTACAAGTTCCGCCTGGTAGCTCTTTTCGCCTTGCTGATCTGGCTGTGTATCCCTGCTCTCTGTGCTACAGTAAATCTCAGCTGTGAGTAGTACTTACTATATGCTGAGCCCTGAAAGTTGTTCCAGTGAATGTGAGGGGGTGGTCTGGGGGCCCCAAAAATAGCTTAATGATATGTTTGTCAAAGCAGATTTCCCTGTACCTATATCTCAGGTAAGAAATAGCAAAACACATAGCTCAGAGGCCCCGTGTCTGCCCCATCTCATCCTCTACCCCAGAGACAACCATTATCCTGACTTTTGTGTAATCATTACCTTGCTTTTCTTTATATTCAGTTGTCTCAAAAGTCTTGATGCTGTTTTAGGATATTTGACACATAAAAGATTCTTAAATTAAGATTAATTCAATTTTGCAGTCTTTTTCTTTTTATATCTTATCTGAGAAATCTCTTAGAAGTTATGAAGTTATTCTATATTATTCTCCAGAAACTTTATTGTTTTTTTTAAGGTTTTATTTATTTATATACTAAAGAGAAAGAGACCATATGTGCATGGGGAAGAGGGGCAAAGGGAGAGGGACAAGCAGACTCCTCGGTGAGTGGAGAGCCCAACATGGGGCTTGATCCTCTGGGATCATAACCTGAGCCAAAGGCAAACGTTTAACTGACTGAGCCACTCAGGTGCCCCTAGAAACTTTATTGTTTTGCCCTTTACATTTAGATCTGCAGTTCACTTGAAAGTGATTTATGTGTATGGAGTGAATGAAGTGGTTTAAACTTCATTTCTTTTCCATTCAGGTATCCAGTGTCCCAGCACCAACTACCGAAATAATTCATTCTCTAGTGTTCCACAGTGATAAATGTCATAAATTGTTATAAATTATCTGTGTATGGGTTTGTTTCTGGTCCTTTTACTCTTCCACTGGTCTTCCTGCTTGTCCTTACATCATCACTGCTATTTTTTTTTCTTTTTCTTTTTCTTTTTTTTTTAGATTTTATTTATTTTATTTTAACTGAGAGAGAACACAAGCAGGCAGAGAGGCAGGCAGAGGCAGAGAGAAGAGCAGGCTCCCTGCTGAGCAAGGAGCCCGATATGGGACTCGATCCCATGACACTGGGACCACGACCTGAACCAAAGGCAGCTGCTCAACCAACTGAGCCACCCAGGCGTCCCGCTATTTTTTTTTTCTTTTTTGAGAGAGAGAGCATGCATGCAAGCAGGGGGAAGGGCAAAACGAGAGGGAGAGAGAGAATCTCAGCCAGGCTCCATGGTCAGTGCAGAGCCCAATGTGGGTCTCGATCTCATGACCCTGAAATCATGACCTGAGCTGAAATCAAGAGTCAGACACTCAATTGACTAAGTTACCTAGGCACCGCATCACTGCTATGGTTTTAAACAAGTTTTTTTTATTAAGTCTTTATGTGTCTGGCAGAGCAAGTCTTAACCATAGATATTTCCTTTAAGTGGTTAAAAGGCTATCAGGTTTTGTTTCTTTTCTTTTCTTTTTTTTTTTTTTTTAAAGGTTTTATTTATTTAGAGGCGCCTGGGTGGCTCAGTGGGTTAAAGCCTCTGCCTTTGACTCAGGTCATGACCTCAGGGTCCTGGGATTGAGCCCCGCATCAGGGTCTCTCCTGGCAGGGAGCCTGCTTCCTCCTCTCTGTCTGCCTCTCTGCCTACTTGTGATCTCTCTCTCTCTCTCTGTCAAATAAATAATAAATACAAATCTTTAAAAAAAAAGTTTTACTTATTTATTTATTGGAGAGAGAGCACACAGAAGGAGAGGGAGAAGTTGACTTCCCGCTGAACAGGGAGCCCAACGTGGGGCTTGATCCCGGGCCTCCAGGGTCATGACCTGAGCTGAAGGCAGACACTTGACCAAATAAGGCCGCCTGACAACCCTTCTGTTTCTCTTTGAGTGGCTTTTGATAAGTTAATTTTTAAAGACGTTGTCCATTTCATCTAAATTTTAATGTTTATTGGCACAATGTTCAGGATCTATTATGATATTTTAATGTAAATGGTATATGTAGTTAAGTCTCTTTTTTCCATCCTGTTACTGATTTGTGTCTTTTTTCTTGTTTTTGGTAAGTCTTTTCACAAGACAAACTTTTAGCTTATTGAGCCTCTCTAGCATTTGTTTATTTTTATTTTTTTAAAAGATTTTATTTATTTATTAATTAGGAAAGAGAGAGAGTGAGAGAGAGCATGAGAGGGGAGAAGGTCAGAGTGAGAAGCGGACTCCCCATGGAGCCGTGAGCCTGATGTGGGACTCGATCCCGGGACTCCGGGATCATGACCTGAGCCGAAGGCAGTCGCTTAACCGACTGAGCCACCCAGGCGCCCTAGCATTTGTTTATTATTTATAGCTGTTTATAACTTTCTCCTTTCTATTTTCATCAGGCTTAGTTTGTTTTACATTTTCTAACTACTCAGATAGATGTTTTCTGCTCATTAACTTTCTGCCTTTTCTAACAGTTATGGTTCTACATTTCCTGGTCACTACCTCTTTAGTTGCATATCATATTTTTATATATGGACTTTCATTATTTTTCAGTTCCAGATATATTCCAGTACCCATTGTGATATCTTATTTGATGCACAGTTTATTTATATTTATTTCTAAACATGGAGATTTCCTATATTTCTTTTTTTTCTTTTACTTTGGAAAACTAAAAATCTTTGGAAAAGTTGCAGGATTAGTGCAGTAATGATCTATCTTTATTTTTAAAGATTATTTCTTTATTCAAAGAGAAGAAGGAGGAAGCAGGGGCAAGGGAAGGAGCATGGGGAGAGGGACAGGCAGACTCCAAACTGAACGCAGGGCCCGAGGCGGGGCTCAGTCTCAGGACCCTGAGATCATAACCTGAGCCGAAACCAAGAGTTGGACACTTAACCGACTGAGGCACCCGGGTGCCCCATGGTCTATCTTCTCCTTAAGTGTACATTTATGTTCATAAAAATAGTTCACATGTTAGGTTGCAAGGAAAAGATTAGTAATTTCCATAAAGTAGAAATAGTAGAAACAGTCCTTATCACTATACAACAAAACTAGAAATTTAAAATGAAATTAAAAAAAAACCAAAAGCCCAGTCCATATGGTAAATTAAGCCCTCAATTAAAGAACTCTTGGATGCAAGGGAACTACAAATTGAAATAAAGGATTCATGAAAATTAATTAAATGAAAGAACATTAGATTCTGTAAGATACATATAAAGTAGTGGTTGAGGGAAAATTTGTTGTCTTACAATTCAGGAAGGAAAATAAATGAAGTAAATTCCAAACTTAGAAAGTTAGAAAAAGAACAAAGTAGAACAAAGCCCAAGAGAATAAAAAACAGTAAAGATTAAAGCAGAGGTTAATGAGATGGAGAACAGAGAAACATCTGATTGAGAAATCACAATCTTAGATCTCAAACCATTTAACAAACCAGGTAAACTAATAGCTAAATTAAGAACATTAGGAGAAATCACAAATACAAAATAACAAATAACAAGTGGAAAAAAATTTTAATAATGTCAATTTGCATACTTCTGTGTTAAATGATTTTGAAAATTCAAATGAAATGGAAAATTATTTAGGAAAATACAATTTACCAAAATTGATGCCAGCAAGATTGGAAGTTAAATAACTCAATTTTCATAGAATAAGGTTATGAAAGAAAGGTCCCATTGGACACACACAGAAAAACCCACTAGATCTAAATGGTTTCACAGAGAAATTCCATTGAAAATTTTTTGAATCCATATAATCCCAGTGCTAAGTACATTGTTTCAGAGCATAGGAAATGAAGGAAAACTTCCAAATTCTTTATTAGTTAACTTTTTATTCTTTCAGTTGTTGGTTTGGTCATCTGTCTTTAGTTGTTGAAGGGCTAAAGTGAAATAAAATTCCCCCAAAACTTTTCAATCTTCTAAATATCTGTGGGTTTTGTGTTTTTAAAAGCAGCTTTATTGATCTGCAATAAACTGCAAATGTGTAGAGTGTACGGTTTTTTGCAGGGGTGGGTTGGGGTGGGATGGAGGGAGAAGGAGAGAATCCCAAGCTGACTATGCTAACCATGGACCCTGATGTGAGGCTCAGTCCCATGACCCAGAGATCATGACCTGAGCCGAGGTCAGGAGTCAGTTGTTCAACCAACGGAGCCATCCAGGTGCCCCTGTAAAGTGTACACTTTGATCTGTTTTGATAGGAGATATCATCACTACAATCAGGTTCATTAACATATTCATCTTTCCTAAAAGTTTCCTCATGCTCCTTTGTATTGCCTCCTTCCTGCTCCCCTTCCCCTAGTCCAGAATGAAAAACCCCTATAGTTCCTTAAAACAAATAAATAACCCAATTTAAAGTGAGCAAAGGATTTGAATGGACATTTTGTCAAAGAAGATACACACATGACCAAAAAGCACATGAAAAGATGCTCGACATCACTAATTTATTAGAGAAATGTAAATTGAAAACAAAGAATATCTCACTAGGATGGTTATTATAAAAAAAAAAGCAAAACAAAATAACATGTTGGTGAGGATGTGGAGAAATTGTGCACTGTTGGTGGGAATGTAGAATGGTATAGCCACTGTAGAACATAGTACAGCTATGCCTCAAAAATTAAAAATAATAGAAGTACTATAGGATCCAGGAATTCCACTCCTGGTATAGACCCAAAGGAATTGAAAGCAGGGTTTCAGAGATATTTGTACACACATGTTCACAGCAACATTATTCACAATAACCAAAAAGTGAAAACAACCCAAATGCCCTTGGACAGAAGAATGGATAAACAAAATGTGTTAGATCTATACGATGGAATATCCCTAAGCTTTAAAAAGGAAGGAAATTCTGACACATGCTACAGCATGAATAAACCTTGAAGACAATATATTAAGTGAAACAAGCCGTTCACAAAAAGACAAATACTGTATATGTCCACTAAAGTAGCAAATTCATAGAAACAGAAAGAATGGTGATTGTCAGGGGCTGGGGAAGTAGAGAGTTATTGTTTAACAGGTATAGTGTTTCAGTTTTGCAAAATGAAAAAGTTCTGGCAATTGGTTGCATGACAGTTTGAATATACTTTATTCCACTGAACCGTATGCTTGAAAATGACTAAGATGGTAAATTTTATATTACATGTAATTGAGCACAGTTAAAAATAAAAAAGGATACAGGAGCCAGTTTTAAGGAGCTCCATTCCCACTAATCAAATAAGAAAGCATTTGAGCATGAAAATAATGACAGTAATGAATGATAACCTACCAAATACATTAAGAATCCTACTGTTAAAAAGCAAATAGTGGAGAAGGGAAGTTCTTTACATTCGTATGCTAACTACTGAATGATGGTGCCAACTATGAAGACTGATGGGTTATGAAAACCATCATTACAGAATCCTACTATTTACAATCATTCTATTATTTCTTCAGGCCTGAATCATCAATGGATACTAAAACAGTTAACTTTTTCCAATTATCTTATTATTGATTTCTGGCATAATTACATTTGGTTGGAGAACATCTTGTGACTTCAATCCATTGAAATTGTTGAGACTTGCCTTATGGCCTAGTACATGGTCAGCTTCTATAAGCATCTGTTCTTGAAACGAATACACATTTTGTAGTTGTAAAGATTGTGTTATTCAGATCTCCTGGGTTGTTACTGATTGTTTTGTTACTTATTCTGTCAATTACTGAGAGCTAATTTTAAATCTATAATTATAGTCTTCCTGTTTCTTGTAATTTTATCAGTTTTGCTTCATGTATTTTGCAGATACTTTATGGGCCATACAGATCTAAAGTTTTGTATCTTTCTGGTGAATTGAATTCTCTCTCTTTTTTTTAAGATTTTATTTATTTATTTGACAGAGAGACAGCGAGAGAGGGAACACAAGCAGGGGGAGTGCGAGAGGGAGAAGCAGGCTTCCCGAAGAGCAGGGAGCCCGATGCGGGGCTCGATCCCAGGACCCTGAGATCATGACCTGAGCTGGAGGTAGACGCATAATGACTGAGCCACCCAGGTGCCCCTGAATTCTTTACCATTATACAGTGACCCTCTTCATCTCTAGTAAGGCTTTCTGTATTAAAAATCTATTTTGTCTGATATTAATATAGTAATCACAGCTTTCTTCTGGTGAGTTTTTATATATGTTTTTTCATCTTACTTTCAACCTTTCTACACACCTAGTATTTTAGACATGTCTCTGACAAACAGCAAATATAGTAGTTAGATTTCATTTTTTAAGTTTAGATTAATAATCTTTTCAGCCAAAGTGGTCAGTTTATATTTATTGTAACTAACAAATGTTTGGATTTAAATCTACTACCAACTTATTTTGTACTTCGTATTACCTTTTTCCTTTTCTCTCCTTTTTTATAGCTTTTCTTAAAGATTTATTTGAGAGTGATAGAGCATGCAAGCAGGGGGAGGGACAGAGGGAGAGGAAGAGACTCTCAAGTAGATTCCCTGCTGAGCGTGGAGTCCAAAGTGGGGCTGCCTTGAGATCATGACCTGAGCTGAAATCAAGAGTTTTAAATTATTCTGTTTTTATTCTTCAGTGGTTACCTAGAAAGTGCAGCATGCGTATTTGTCTTCTCAAAGTCTAAAGCTAAACAACACCATACACCCCTCACAACACAGAGGCCTTAGAGCATATTAACTCTCTTTACCTCACTTATGTGTCATTATTGTTGGTTATTTTAACTATTTATTTTAGCCCTGCAAGATATTATTCTTGCTTTGTGTAGTCAAGGCTTTCATGGATTTAGCCACATAATTACCATGGTCTTGACTTCCTTCAATCCAGTTGTCATCTGAGAACTTCCAGGTAGGCTCACTTTTCTACTATCTTAAGTACCTCCTTCAGAGTCTCATTTAATGAGAGTTGCTGGTGGCAAACTATTGGTTTTGATGATCTGAAAATGTTTTTATTTTATCTTGTTTTTTTAATAACAACTTTGAGATATAATTCACAAAACATAAAACTCACCCATTTAAAGAGTACAACTCAGTGGCTCTTACTATAATCATAGACTTGTGTAGCCATTGTCACAGCTGATTTCAGAATATTTTCCTCAACCCAAAGAGAACCTCCATACCCCTTGCCGTCACCCCCTCAATCTAATCGTCACCCCCACCCCCTGGCAATCACTAACCTACTTTCTTTAAACAGCTTTGCTTATGCTGTACATTTCATATAATCAGAATCATACCATATGCTTTTTTTTGTGATTTGCTTCTTTTCCTTTAGCATAGTATTTCAAGGTTCATCATTATTGTAGCATGAATCAGTACTGTATTCCTTTGTATGACCAAATAATATTTCATCATAGGGATACACATGTTTTATTTTTCCATTTGTCAGTGGATGGCCATTTGGGTTGTTTTTACTTTTTGGCTATTATGAATAATGCCTCTGTGAACATTCAGGTACAAGTATTTGTTTGAATCCATGTTTTCCATTCTTTTGAGTTTCTATCTAGGAGTGAAATCGCTCTGTTTAGTCTTTTGAAGTACTGCCAGACTTTTCCAACACAGCTGCACTATTCTGTACTCTCAATAGCAGTGTATGAGTGTTCCAATTTCTCTGCATCCTCAACACTGATTATCCGTTGCTTTTGTTATAGTCAGTTTAAAAGTAACAGCTTTACTCAGATGTAATTCATATGTCACAAAATTTATCCTTTTAAAGAATACAATTCCATCTCAATTTTTGAAGGATATTTTTACTGGGAAAAGAGTTCTAGGTTATTTTCAATGAGCACATGGAAAATATTCTACTGTTTTCTGATTTTCATTTGTGCTGAAGAGATCAGTTTTCTGTTCAAATGTTGTACAATGATATATTTTGATGTGGATTTCTTTTTTATCTATTCTGCTCAGAATTTGTGTGCTTTCTTGAATCTGAAGATTTGTGTCTTTGATTCTGGAAACATCCCAACTGTTACCTTTTTAAGTATTAGTTCTGCCCCAGTTTCTCCTCTTTCTAAAACTAGATTTCTGTTTAATTTCTGTTACAGTTTCTGACTGTATCTTCAATGTCTTCTAACTTCTTATATTTTCCACCTGTTAATCTCTTTGTGTATGGATTTGTTAAGTCAGAAACCATGAAGGACCTTAGATTTTGCCCCTCTTTTAAACTAGCAAGTTAGCCTGTCGCAGGTTTTTCTAGAAACATACATGCACATTTACGTAGTTACTGACAAGACCCAAGACCCCTGGATCAGAGATATAGACAATGTATTATAGCAAACACAGACAGCGGTATCTTGCATCAGTTCTCCATGTCCTAATTCCCATAGGGTGAGGTGATGGGGGCAAGGTGATAACTGTGCGTACATACAGTTTACTGTATCACAGAAAAGGAACTCCAAAATTCAGAGACTGAGCGCTTAAGGGTTGCTGACACACTGCACATCCTTCCCTCCCGAGAGATTACCCATTACCCTAGGATGTAGGCATATCTGCCCCAGGTGAGATGGAGAAGGTATCTGAAGGTTTATTATCCTGAAATATAAGGAAATGTCTCTAGGGAGAGAAAGGAGATGGCTTTGTCTTTACTACTGTGGGTTGTCTCTGAGGAGGTGGACTCCAGATCTCTCTGGAGGGACACACTAGGTCTAGCTGCCAAAGATTTAACATGTCCTTTGCTCAAAAGGCTTGGACCATGTAAGAATGTGAGAAATCCCTGGAAACTGATCCTGGACACTTTCCTCTGATTTTCCCTCCCGTTTACTAATTATCTCTTTAGTTGTGTGTAATGTACTGGTAAATCCATTCATTGAATTCTTAATTTTGGTTATTGTATTTTTCATTTTTAGAAGTTCTCTTGGCAAGATCATTTTTATAGTTTTCTGTTTACTGCAGATACCTTCCAAACTCATTTTTTATTTTTGTAAACATAATAAGTGTAATTGCTTTATACTTTTATGCCTAATACTGTTCGACTGTTTTTCTATTACAACTAGTTCTCATTCCTAGTGCCTTGTTTCCTTGTGTGCTTGGCTATTTTTGTCTGTGTTTGCTACACATTGTCTTGAAGAATTATTTATGGGAATTATTTAAGCCCTAAGATAAAGGTATATTTCTCCAGGGACGTTTTTGCATTTGCCTTTGCCAGGTGTTTTGGAGTTAGGATCACTTTAATCTAAATTCATGACTCAAAGTTTTAAGAAATTATTCAGGTGTAAAAATTGATTTGAAAATATTCTTGGGCTTCTGGTCTCAGGGTCTGTCCCGCTTAGTCCCTCAGCAGCTAGTAACTTCCCTTGGCTTACAGACACCAGGGATAGAAATAGGGTTTAATTTTGGTATACGTTTTCCCAAATCATATAGCCATTGGCAGTGCTGGTTTTATAGGGGAACATTTCCCAACCTGGTTAGGCCTTAACTCTCATTCTGTCCATCTTTTCTCTCCAAGGCTATCAAAATTGATGTCCAGATTCTCGGGATAAGACATCTATCTTAGGGGTCGCCTGGGTGGCTCAGTGGGTTAAAGCCTCTGCCTTCGGCTCAGGTCATGATCTCAGGGTCCTGAGATCGAGCCCCACATCGGGCTCTCTGCTCAGCGGGGAGCCTGCTTCCCCCTCTCTCTCTGCCTGCCTCTCTGCCTACTTGTGACTCTCTCTCTGTGTCAAATAAATAAATAAAATATTTTTTTTTAAAAAGACATCTGTCTTAGGACAAAAGCAATTTCAGGGCTTTCTATAACTCTGGTTGCCCACTTTCATTTAGATTTTGGCCTGATAATTTTTTTAACTTCTTGTCAGAGATTTGACGTATTTAATAATTCCTTTTTTTCACCCAACACTGATCTAGAGCAACTGTCAACAAACCTTTTCTATAAAGGGCCAGATAGTAAATATTTTAGGCTTTGCAGACCAGATAGTCTCTGTCATAACTACTCAACTATGGTGTTAAAGCAGTCATAGGTAGTATGGGAACAAGGAAGTATGGTTGCGTTTCAGTAAAACATGCTTACAAAAACTGGCTGCAGGCCTGGTTTGACCTTTGAGTTGTAGTTTGCCAGCTCCCGATCTAGAGTGTATTGCTTGCTGAACACGCCAGTAACGCTTGCTAAATACTGATTATTTTCCCCATTTTGTTATGTTTCTCTCACCACACATTAAACGTTATGTTTTAGAGACTAGGTTTTTCTTTTTCCTTTTTCTTTTTTTTAAAGATTTTTTTTTTAATTTATTTATATTTATTTGACAGAGAGAGAGAGATCACAAGTAGGCAGACAGGCAGGCAGAGAGATAGGGGGAGGCAGGCTCCCCGCTAAGCAGAGAGCCCGATGTGGGGCTCGATCCCAGGAACCCGAGATCATGACCCGAGCTGAAGGCAGAGGCTTTAACCCACTGAGCCACCCAGGCGCCCCTCCTTTTTCTTTTTTTTTTTAAGATTTTATTTATTTGGGAGAGAGAGAG
Source organism: Nasua narica (assembly GCA_028533885.1). Lineage (NCBI taxonomy): Eukaryota > Metazoa > Chordata > Mammalia > Carnivora > Procyonidae > Nasua > Nasua narica. The sequence goes on from CM052797.1 coordinate 4,254,509, forward strand.
AGCATGAGAGGGGAGAGGGTCAGAGGGAGAAACAGACTCCATGCTGGGACTCCAGGATCATGACCTGAGCTAAAGACAGTTGCCTAACCATCTGAGTCACCCAGGCGCCCCTAGGTTTTTCTTTTTTAAAGATGTGTACCATGCCATTTAAATTACTGTTATATTTAATGTAATTGTATTTCCCCAATATTATTTCATATTCTTGTCTTGTGCTTTTGTCAAATGAACTTTAGAAGCATTTTTGTTGAGTTTTGTGAAGTATTCTTGTGGTGTTTTCATTGGAATTTGGTTAAACTAATTAATTAACTTATCAAAGTCTGCTATCTTAGTGATATTTAAAACTTTCATTGAAGAATATGAAACATTTGTCTATGAAATATTTTTCCAAATATTTCTTTATTTCTCCCGGTAATATTTGGTCATTTTCTTTATATCATGAAGATGTATGTCTTTTGTTAGGTTAATTGGTAGTTTAGTACTTTTCATTGCTATTGTTAACTGAATGCTTTTTAAAAATTGTATTTTCTAGTTAGTTATTACCACTACACGAGAATGCACTTGACTTCTGTGGATTTCTATTTATCTTTTACTTAACTACTTTGCTGAAGTTTTAATTATCTATTGTTATGACTTATTTCCTTTGCATTGTGTTGGTATATAATCATATTGTCTGCGTGTAAGGATATTCTCATCTCTTTTCTAGAATTTTCTTTTTTGAATATTTTTGCGTTGGCAAAAATGTCCAGAAAATAAGAGAACAGCCTTGTTTTTTGTCCCTATGTTTAATAGATTCACCCCCATTGTAAAATATATTACAATGGACCTTAATTTTAACTTCTAATTCTGTGGTTCAGTCTACCTATTAGAAATGGTTTGAGTTTTATCAAATGGCTTTTCAAAAATGCATTGGTAGTACATTCTCTATAATTCTCTATATATGAATGAAGAAGTTCAAGAAGAGGCAAAACTAATCATTGGTAATAGAGTAAGATAGTGGTTGCATCTGGGGTATATTAACTGGGAAAGGGAGCAAGAACTATGATTTGAAGATTGTTTATATAATTGAATATATAAGTAAAACTATATTGAGATGTACATTTAAGATAAGTGCACTTTATTTTTTTTTAGATCAGTGCACTTTTTATCCATTTATTTGACAGAGAGAGACAGTGAAAGAGGGAACACAAGCAGGGAGAGTGGGAGAGGGAGAAGCAGGCCCCCTGCTGAGCCGAGACCCAATGCGGGGCTCAATCCCAGGACCCTGGGATCACGACCTGAGCTGAAAGCAGACGCTTAACGACTGAGCTACCCAGGTGCCCCAGAAATGTATTTTTAAAATCTATTGATATGATCATACTGATTTTTATTAAATAAACTGTTAAGATGACGTATTATATTAATGGTTTTATTTAATGTTAAACCAGCTTTACATTTCTGGGATAAGCATAGTTGATCACAGTTAAAGATCTTTTGGGGGTGCCTGGGTGGTACAGTTGGTTAAGCTGACTCTTGGTTTCGGCTCAGGTTGTGATCTCAGGGTTGTGAGATTGAGCCCTGCTTTGGGCTCCATGCTCCAAGCCAAGAGACTCTCTCCCTCTCTCTCTGCCCCACCCCCCCGACCCTGTGCACATGTGTATGCTCTCTCTCATTCTCTCAAATAAATAAATAAATCTTTAAAAAATAATAAAATCTGTTTGAGCTATTTTTTCTATATTCTTTAAAATTGATTTTATTATTTCATTTAATAAATATTAGTTAAGTGCTAGGTACTTAGAGATGCTATGGGTTATAAAACCAATAATGGCCCAATCTTTGCATAGTACTTACAATCTAGTAAAAGAAATAACCGGGCGCCTGGGTGGCTCAGTTGTTACGCGACTGCCTTTGGCTCAGGTCATGATCCTGGAGTCCCAGGATCGAGTCCCATATCGGACTCCCGGCTCTGCGGGAAGTCTGCTTCTCCCTCTGACCTTCTCCCCTCTCATTCTCAGTCTCTGTCTCTAATAAATAAATAAATAAATCTTTAAAAAAAAAAGAAATAACCAATCAAATAATTACAAAAATGAACGTAGAGTTATAGCTATGATAAGAACTGCAATTGAGAGGTATTTGTTATTATGAGTGTATTATAGAGGAATTGTTCTTTTTTTTTTTTAAAGATTTTATTTATTTATTTATTTATTTATTAATTAGGAAAGAGAGAGAGTGAGAGAGAGCATGAGAGGGGAGAAGGTCAATCTCCCCTAGAGATAGAGAGAGATCTATCTCTCTAGAGATAGATCACAAGGAGGCATAGAGGCAGGCAGAGAGAGAGGAGGAAGCAGGCTCCCTGCTGAGCAGAGAGTCTGATGCGGGGCTCGATCCCAGGACTCTGAGATCATGACCCGAGCTGAAGGCAGAGGCTTTAAACCACTGAGCCTCCCAGGCGCCCCCGAAGGCAGCTGCTTAACTGACTGAGCCACTCAGGCGTCCCTAAACTCAACTTTTTTGTATATATTGTTTCTTTGACAGCTTTTTTTTATTGCTCATCAACATTTTTAAAGGATTATATTCTCTACTTCTCATTTTATTCCTGCCAGATACCATTTAGTTCTGGAATGATAGAAGGCTAATTTTAGAAGGAAACACAGAAATTCTCCAGTCCAACCTCCTTATTTTACAAATGAGGATGCTAGAGAGAGTAAACGAATTCCTCCAAGCCACACAGTGAATTTGTGGCAGGATTGACCAAAGAAGCTGTGTTTTTAGTACATTTCTCATTTCCACTGGTTTTTGTGTCTTGTAGTTAAGTGATGCTGATCTCCTTACAATTCTGTTTCTTTCCATTATTTCTCCTTGCATTTTTAACAGTTTTAGCTCTATTCATTTTCTTGCTGTGTTGTTTGGGTCATAGAAATTGAGTATAGTTTGGGCTTTTTAATCATTCTGCAATGACTGTTCCCTTTGCCTTGGACTCTTCTTTGATAAAATGTGTAGGCTCTTTCTTTTTATAGCTCTTATCCATTTTAATTTTACTTATTAAATATAACTGGAAGTTAAATAAAAGTCTAAAAGATGGAGAATTACTTTAAATACATTTTTACTATGGATATTAAAGAAAGAGATAATTAAAACCTTTGTAATAAAAATAGCAATATGGAAGATCTTGGGGAAAATGGACCTAGAAACCACCTGATACCCTGTAATTAATACATTTCCCTTTCTTGTGGGATGTAGTCAGATTCCACATTTTAACAGCGCTGCTTTTCTTAGGTAACTCACACAGATATGCCTATTCCCAGAAGATAAACTATGACAATAAATGGAGAAAACATACATTTATGAAGTCCTAGTCAAAAGACTCTCTTTGTCTAGGAATTGTGTTTGCTTGATGGGATGAGTGTTGCTTGTCCCTGGTGCACCGTGGAGGTGAAGTTGAGATCTGTAAGGTTATGATTGGCCCTCACTTTTGCCCCAGGAAAGGTAGCTCCTCCCTTTGAACAGTAACCCAAGTGGAGCTCACCCCTGACACCTCCACCTCCAGCAGAAAACTGGAAACAGTGTAAAACATACCTGAATGTAAGTTGGCACTGAATTTCTTTTTTTTTTTTTAAAGATTTATTTTATTTAATTGAGACAGAGAGAGAGAGAGAATGAAAGGGGAGAGGTCAGAGGGAGAAGCAGGCTCCTCTCAGAGCAGGGACCCCGATGCGGGACTCGATCCCGGGACTCCAGGATCATGAGCCGAGCCGAAGGCAGTCGCTCAACTAACTGAGCCACCCAGGCGCCCGGCACTGAATTTCTTAAGAGCATTCTTGTTGGCCAGTCTCTCCCTGTGTCCTGAGGTAGCCATCCCAAGACAACAAAAAGAAAAGAAAGGCTTGACCTAGAGAGAAGGTAGTATTGATTGCGATAGATCCCAAAATAGTAACTTTAGTCTCATTTATTTGAAAGAAAAGAAATTCTGCCTTTAAAAAGGGGAGGGAGAAAACTTTGCTTACTCTGTCCTATATCTTTCTGTTTTTCTGCAGTCTTTAACCTTACTTTTATTCTAATAACTGCATTTCACGGTAACAGTCCTTTTCCTGCCAGTGTTCTCAGAACACATCACAGACGTGGTTAACTCAGATGAGCCTCTCCTTCATGAACTTTTTAGATTTTTGTTTTTATTTATTTTTAAACACTGAAAGAAGTTAATGGTTTATTATAATTTATCATATTTAACAATTCGTAGCCACCAGCAATCCCAGAGCAATTTCAGATGCAGTTGGGAATTCAGACATTTTCCAGGAACTGTTAGTGTAGCAAATCTTGTAGGTAAAATATACACGTATTTTTTTTTTTTAAGAGAGGCGGGTGGTAGGGGCAGAGAAGAGAGAGAATCCCAAGGAGGTTCGTGCCCAGTGCGAAACCCCACGCGGGGCAGTCTCAACATTGAGATCATGACCTGAGCCAAAATCAAGTCGGATGCCTAACCGACTGAGCCACCCAGGTGCCCCTACATGTAGTTTCGATAGCGCACATGAAGGGATCTCTGTACAGTTGACCTCCCTGGTCTCGTTCTCAGCAGACTGACTCAGGCCGTGCAACGTGGCTTTTATTGTTCCAGATGTTAGTGCGTGTTCTTTTTCCACAGTAAGTTCATGACTACCCAAAGACATCAATTTGACATTCGTTGGCGTCAGGGCCTTCACAGCCATCATACGTGTTCTCTTCTCCATCCCTTACATCCTTAGGAAATTCTGCTTCACTTGCACAGGAACTTTTGTAGTTTGCTGGCAAAGCAGGAACACAGAGTCTGTAAGCCACTGCTTGTGTCTACCTAAATTTATGTTTTTAAAGTCAGTGTTGCTATTTGAATGTTTCTCTTTTTTTAAAGATTTATTTTATAGGGAAAGAGCATGCACATGTGTGCGAGCTGGGGGAAGGGCAGAGGTAGAGAAACAGACTCCCTACTGAGCACAGAACCCCATCAATTTGAACATTTCTTAACAGGCAGTTTGGGAAATAAGGCTTGTACCTTACAATGTTAAAACTCTGGGCACCTGCATGGCACAGTCAGCTGAGCATCTGACTCTTGGTATGGGCTCACGTCATGATCTCAGGGTTGTGAGATCGAGCCCCCCCCATCAGGCTCCACACTCAGTGTGGAATCTGCTTGAAATTCTCTCTCCCTCTATTCCCTCCCCCCACTCACTCTACTGCTCTCTCTGTCAAATAAATAAATCTTGAAAAAAAAATTAAAAGAAACCTTTTGCTGTTGGTTTCTTTTAATTTACAAAGATTTGAAGAAGTCTGTTTTAGTGGGTATATGTTTTGTATTCCAGCTCTGGATTGTTACCATCCTCTCATTCCTTCTTTTCACTGACTTACTCTTTCTGTGCGTGGATATGGTTTTGTGGTTTATTTTGTTTCATTCAGTAAATTTTTTCACACTTCTGAATCAGCTTAATACATTGGTTTAAGAATGATTTCCCTCCTGTGAGTGAGAGAAAATTGTTGATCATTTTCCAAATTATACTTGTGATTCCTGTGGTGAGTCGAATTCAGAAGTTTATTTTAAGTTTTCTGGGTTCATTGCTTTGTTCCTCCTCTTTGGTATTGTGAAACTTTTCACTGGTCTCAATTTTCAGTTTGTTTTCCTTCTTTAATTTTATATTACTGATTCTTGCTGTTGTTAGTAAACAATTTTTTATGTGTCAAACTTTTTAATGTTTTAATGGAGTAGGTACAGAGGAGACACTTCCTTGCTTCTCAGCACTCAAACAACTTTTTTTTTTTTAAGATTTTATTTATTTATTTGACAGATTTATTTGATAGTGAGAGAGGGAACACAAGCAGGGGGAGTGGCAGAGAGAGAAGCAGGCTTCCCTCCCAAGCAGGGATCCCGACTCGGGGCTTGATCCCAGGACCTAGGGCTGAAGGCAGACGCTTAATGACTGAGCCACCCTGGTGCCCCACTCACCCAACTTCTTAAGAGCATTCCCACTGAAGAATATTGAGTAGAAAATTGTGAATATAATAAAAAGAAAAGAAAATTGTGTGCTTGCTACCACGTTTTGGAATATGTCTGTGGCTAGAGGATGCTGCCCTCTGGGAATAACCAAAATGCCATGTTCCTTAAAAATAGGGAAGAGTGCCCAGGATTAAGGCTGACTGCATGCTAACTATGAATCCATAATGTGTTACTACACTTATGAAATATTTAATCAAACATTTGTACTATTGAGATGACTAAATACACATATCATCATGCTATGGAGTAATGTTGGAAATCTCCAAGAGTACCATGGCTGACTTTGATGCAGAAATAAATAAGACATGGAAAATTCATAGAGGGATAAGATAAAAGCTATAAAAACTTAGAATGTGGGGAAACGTGGGGAAAAGTTCAGTAATGATGCCATGGACCATTTTGTTCTGCTTAGTGTCTTAAGGTTGAAGGTCTGTGTGTCTCTGCCTCCGTGTCAGCTGCTAAGGTTGAAATTCTGAGAGGCAGCATTGTGACTTCACTCTTTCTCTTTTATACTGTGAAGAACTTCCATTTTTTTCCAAGTTGTTTTCACTACTGTCTGAAGTAAAATAGGGACGCCTGACTGGCTCAGTCAGTGTGACTTTGGATCTTGGGGTTGAGAGTTTGAGCCCCACATAGGATGTAGAGATTACTAAAATAAACTAACTTTAAAAAACCAAGTAAAACAGCTGTTAAACAGATTATTTTAATAATCAGTGAGTGGAATATGATTTATGTAAAACTTCGTATTTCCCTGAATATCATCTAGTGTAGTTAACCCTTCTACTTAAGGTACATGGCATAAAATAAAAGTAGACCTCTGGTAAGAATGGAATGGGAAAGGGTTGTAACTGTCAGCCTGAAGGAGAATTTTTGACTCTACATGGATTTCAGCTCTCCTGTCTTCCTTCGGCCTCAGGAACCTTAAGGGAGCTGAGATTCGTTATCCTGCGCGGTGGCTCTGCCATATCCCACTTGTCACACGAGGGCTGTGAAGGTGCTTGGTGAAAGTCCTCTTTCGGGCAGAGACTTGATGATTCTGAAGCACGGCATCTTTTTTTTTTTTTTTTTTTTTTAAGATTTTATTTATTTATTTGAGAATTTGAGAGAGAGAGAGAAAGAGAGCATGAGTGGGGAGAAGGTCAGAGGGAGAAGCAGACTCCCAGTGGAGCTGGGAGCCCGATGCGGAGCTCGATCCCGGGACTCCGGGATCATGACCTGAGCCGAAGGCAGTTGCTCAACCAACTGAGCCACCCAGGCGCCCCAGAAGCACGGCATCTTGCTGGCAAACCGTTGTTCTCGCTGGGGATGCCTTTCTTCTTTTCCGTTCATCTGCTCTTGGGGTTTTCCGTGTGCATTCCTCATTCACCCCCACCTCACTCCCATCCAGCTTCCTTTTACTCTTCAAGCCCAGGCCAGGTCCTGTTTTTCTCCAAACGCTTTACAAATAATCTCTTGTCTGATATCTTTTGTGCTTATTTTAGCATTGAGGGAAACCAGGTCATTTTGCTATTTAAGTGAACCTTCAAGTGAGTTAAAAGTTATGTATTTCAAATACCACTGGTTGTGAAAAAATGTCAGAACAATTTATTGACAAAAAAAGCCCTAATTAATCTGAGCAGTTGGAACAGCGCTCCCCGCCCCCCTCCCAAGAAATACTATGATTGACGCAAAGTACATAACTTCACTGATCATTCTTTTCCTCATTGTTTAGGATCATGGCTGCTGTTCCCCAAAATAATCTACAGGAGCAACTGGAACGCCATTCAGCCAGAAAACTTAGTAACAAATTAAGCCCTTCAAAACCTAAATCTTCGTAAGTATTTTGACTCCCATATATGCACTGACCCACAGTATCATACAAATGAAATACCTTCCCTTTCGACCCTTTCACTGCACAGATGAGGAAATGAAGCTGAGGGGTCAGTGATCTTCCCACTTTGCAAATTACCAGTAGGGCATGCGATAGGGGCTCCGGGTAATAAACATTCAGTACCTATGCCTGGTTCCTGGTGCGCGCTTGCTCAGTAAATATCTGTGGGATGAATGAATGTTGAATCTTCTTACAAATTTGGGCAAATAGGTATCTTAATTTTTTTTTAATTTTTTTTTAAAGATTTATTTATTTATTTGATAGAGAGAGATCATAAGTAGGCGAGAGGGAGGCAGAGAGAGCGGGGGAAGCAGCCTCCCCGCCGAGCAGAGCGCCCAATGCAGGGCTCGATCCCAAGACCCTGAGATCATGACCTGAGCCAAAGGCAGAGGCTTTAACCCACTGAGCCACCCAGGCGCCCCAGTATCTTTATATTTTTTTTTTTTAAGATTTTATTTATTTATTTATTTATTAGAGAGAGAGAGAGAGAGAGCACGAGAAGGGAGAAGGTCAGAGTGAGAAGCAGACTCCTCTTGAAGCTGGGAGCCCGATGTGGGACTCGATCCGGGGTCTCCGGGATCATGACCTGAGCCGAAGGCAGTCGCTCAACCAACTGAGCCACCCAGGCGCCTGTATCTTTATATTTTAATATAATTTTATAATCATTCCAGAAACAGTTTATAAGGACACTGTAGCTCTTCAGTTCTGTTCTTCCCCCCGAGCTGGACGCCTAACTTCTTCTGATGATATCTAATAATAATTTCTACTCTTTAATAAATATTTCTTTTTTTTTTAAGATTTTATTTATTTATTTGACAGAGAGATCACAAGTAGGCAGAGAGGCAGGCGGCGGGGGGGGGGGGGGGGGGCGCGGAGGAAGCAGGTTCCCCGCTGAGCAGAAAGCCAGACTTGGGGCTCGATCCCAGGACGCCGAGATCATGATCTGAGCTGAAGGCAGAGGCTTTAACCCACTGAGCCACCCAGGCACCCCTTTAATAAATATTTCTATTTTATTTAATAATAATTTCCAGAACTTCACCAACTGTTCTGGGAGCTGGACTTTAAAGTTATCATTGAACTTCATGTCACCAATACCAGCAGATATCCAGGACACTTGCCTCTTTTACTTGTCCTTCAGATTCCAGTGTAGCCTGTTCAGTCGTCACCTCTCTTCTCCATAGAACTTGTATCAGGGAGACAAGAAGTCACCATATTTGAATCTCTCCTCTTTCTCTTTTATGCTGTCCCCTCCTGCTGGAGGTGCTATTCATTAAGAACGACTTGCCTACGAAATAAAAGTAGTGGGAATGGCCTGGACACTCTCAAAACTGAGATTAGCTTCTGAGAAGCTAAAAAATTAGCTTCTGAATTGGACAGATCGGAGCATACAAGATATAATTGAAGTTACCATATAAATTTTAAAACCAGAGAGGGAGATAGACTCTTGCTCGTTTGTGATACAGTGAAGAAGTTGCTGTGTAAATCGGTAACGGATTGTAGAGTTTTGTATAGTTGGTGGGTTTGTTAAAACTAACTAGTCTAATTCAGTTTTTCAATTATATTTCAGAGGTTTCACTTTTAAAAAGAAAATAACATCGGCCAACAATGTATCGGTCACTAGTTTGTCAGTAGCGAAAACACCTGTGTTAAATGATAAAGATGTTAATGTCGCCGAGGCCTTTTCCTTCAGTGCACCTCCGCCCCTCACCACAAGTCAGCAGGCAAGGCCCAGCGACTTCAGACATGCTCCCGCAGGGCAGCAAACCATGAGAGCTGTTTCAAAGCCATTATTGCCAGATGTGTTGCAAGTTCCACAGGGAGTTTTGTGTAACACCCAGAACACACCTACTGTAAAGAAATCTAGTAATACTACTTTCAAGAAATTAGAATTTAGTTCTTCATCAGATTCTTTTGTTACCATCAACGATTGGGACGATATGGATGACTTTGATACTTCTGGAAATTCAAAAGCATTTGTTACACCATGCAAAAATCACTTCATGAGAATAAGCACTGCTCAGAAATCGAAAAAGTCTAAGAGAAACTTTTTGAAAGCACAGCTTCCCAAAGCAAATATAGTAAAGGCTGATTTGACGCCATCCTCCTCTGAAAGCAAGCAAGCATGTTTGACTGAGAAACAGAACAACGACTCGGAATGGTTCAGTGACGATGTGATTTGCATTGACGATGACCCCGGTCCTGAAGACCTTATACCTGGAGATGCTCGGGAGAGTCAGCCTTTAAAAACTCATTTGGGAGAAGACAGAGGTAAAAATGATGTTTTATCTCCTTTCAGTATGTTGACTGTATTAATTTATTCAAAGCTAGGTACCAGGAACAATAGCAAATAGACACAGCCTTTGTCCTTAGGCTCTGTGGAGGGACCTAATGTACAGTCTATTGGCCACTTTCTTGAGGCGGGACCCACAGATGAAATGAAAGATTTTATTCTGCTAATATAATTTTTATGTAAACACCAAGGAGAGCTCTATAAGGTCCATAGAAGTTAAATGGTTTCTTAATGGCCTGTTGGCTAGCTCATGGCAGAATTGGGACGTGAAACTAAGCCTTTATATTATAATTCCTTTATGGCTTGCTCCCACTGAATGTGGATGTATGACATGATCAGATTATGCTAATAAAGTATTTCAGATGACATTCAAATCATTCTCTGTTTAATCCCCTGATTTTTAAGTGTCCAGAACCTCACAGCTGAGATTAGCCATGTGCACAAGTACCCACCCTATGAAGTGGTTGTAAATGTGAGGCTGACACTTCTAAACTCCTGAATCCCATCAAGGTTGCTAGGGAGTGAGAGGGTATCCAAAAGTGATTGATAATAAGCAAAGCTGTGGTCTAATCAAATGCGTGGCTGTTTATGAAGAGAAAATTGGGTAAGAGGTAAACTGGAAAGCAGCCACTGGGCTTTGTAATCCCCATAGTCAAGGGAGGGACATTGGACACAATGACTTCAGTAACTAGGGTGCCTTCGTGGTAAATTTAACAGTGTTCTACAATTACCAAACTCATTTGTTATACTTCCCTTCTACTGAAATATGAGTGAAAAATATAAAAACAGAAGTGCTGACACTAAGTTGGGTTTCCTAATTGAACTAGAGACCATCATGCAAATCCGTAGACAGATCTTCAGCCTCATTCCCGCATCCGTTAGACTCCATCCGGGTGACTCGGTCATTATTGATGAGGAAACCACCAGTGTGGAAGGAGGGTGCACGGGCACTGCTGGCACCACCCCGGGGCGCCTTCCCTGCCCTCTGTGTCTCAGTAGCAATGAAGGTGACCTGTGTCTACCCATGGTTTTACTTTAGATAGTAGTGAAAAGAAGAACTTGGAAGAAACGGAATTACATTCATTCGAGAAGTCTCCATGTATTGAGCTTGACGAAGATGATTATGATACAGACTTTGTTCCTCCTTCTCCAGAAGAAGTGATTTCTGCCTCTTCTTCCTCTTTAAAATGTTTCAGGTAAAAACAGCAAGTTCTCAATGAACATTATTGTTCATTTCTGAGATATCTGAAGTAATTCTGTTTAGGTAGGATCATTTCTGTATAGATGCATTCCATGCTTCTGCAAAGTTTTATATCTGCCTGAAAGCATCAAAAAAAAAATCCCTGTTTATACATTTTATTTAATTGGTGGTATTCTAAAGCTGTGAAGTTACATTATGATTAATTACATGGGACCTCCAAACAGTTTTATTTAGTTGATTTTGATGTGTGGAATATATTCCTAAAAATACTATATTTCCAAACTCCTAGACCTGAAAAGACACAAAACTAACTCCTTATTTGGGAAGTGACTTAGTAAATAATATGTCCTGTTCTTTCCTTTCCTTTCCTTTTCTCTTTACCCTGCAGGATAGAATTGGCCATTTTATTTGTCAATCACTGAATTTTAGTAAATCAGTGACATGATTCTGGTTAATTGTCAGTATTATGGGAAAAAGAGGTGGTATACAGAACCTATCGAGAGCTTAAAATACTAGTAGTCAGTCTTACCTCCATCTTTGACCCAACCTAGATCACGGTCCAGTTGAGTGGTGCAGTATTTACTGTAGTGTTAACCAGTGTTTTGATGAGAAACATGTCCCTCTAGGGTACCACCTTAAGGCAGGCAGGCAGGAAGGAGGTGTTTGCCTGTATAGTCTCCTTTCTTTGGGGTTATGTATTAACAGGTGGGTTAGGGTGTTTAAAGAGGAGAGAAAGGTCAGAGCGTGATTACTATTGATGAAAAAACTAATAAAGTATAGGAGCTGTCCTCTCCTCCCAAAGAAAGGGAGGAGAAAATTTCCCAAAGAAATTAGGACAGAATTCTAGAAAGTGAAAGAACTGAGCAAGAGTTCACATAGAGTGAGGAAGCAGCCGGGGCCCAGGGAGGAGAGGGGACTGCCCAGGATGATACAGTTATGGCACATGGACTAGGATCCACTGTAGGACTATTTCCTGGACCATACTGATTCCTACTGAACATCTGGCGGGGGGGGGGGGGGTTCTGTTTATTAAAAAAAAGTGTGTGTTTCACAGATGACCTTGCAGCCAGCTTACCAGGATGCTTGTAGTTTTGCAGTTCCAACAACCCAGACATTTTCTTTACCCATGTTAGGTTTTGATACTGTCTACATATGTGTGTGATTTTTGCATTGCTGCGATCAACATGTATCTATAATTTTTTGTTCTGCTTTTCTCTTAACATTTTTAAAACATTTTCCATATTGCTAGGTAGTCTTTATTTTTATTCTTTTTAATGGCTACCAAATTTATTGAGTTGTTGTACCATGGTTAGCTTTACCTGGATTTTTAGCAATTGGAAAATGTTTATTTCCAAGGTTATTCCCAAGATAGATTCTCTCTCTGTATTTTCCATTTCAATCTCGAATACATATTTGTATATATTTTAAAACTGAAATAGAATTTTCACAAAAGATACTCTTACTATGTGCAGCACACACATAAATTTTCTTTCGTATTTCATATTGTTTTAAAACACTGCTTGTGACTTCTGGATTAATTTCAGAGGTACAATGGTCAGATAATATATAACAGAAAAGAGAAAGATGTTTGTGTATCTCCTATGTGTCTGAAACTCTCAAGCCAGCACTCAGATTCCTCCATCTTTTTTTTTTTTTTAAGATTTTTATTTATTTATTAGAGAGCAAGAGACTGAGAATGAGAGGGGAGAAGGTCAGAGGGAGAAGCAGACTCCCCGCAGAGCCAGGAGTCAGATATGGGACTCGATCCTGGGACTCCAGGGTCATGACCCGAACCGAAGGCAGTTGCTCAACCAACTGAGCCACCCAGGCACCCAGATTCCTCCATCTTTAGGCCCCATGTTACCTCTTCGTTTCTATCTCCACTTACACCCTTATGATAACCCTAAGCTCCAATGAGCCAAATGAGACAAACTGACAATCTGGAAAACACTGCTAAAAATATAAGGCCTTTAATTATATTATCGGTTTTTAAGACTATATGAAGCATAGCTATTTATCACTGTTGAATTAAGTTGGAAGATTGCATTCCAAAATCCTGCTTTAGGCAAGTACAGTTGATACCAAGTAAAGAGAATTGTCCTTTGTCTCTCCGCATGGTTTGTTACTTTTCCCCTACCTGTCATTCAAGACTTCCTCAAATCTCCCTCCTTGGAGAAGCCTTCTCAGGTTCCAGAAGGTGTTATCTTTGTTTGGATTTCCATGGTACCCTCTCTTAACACTCATTTCAGTGCTCATTTATTTTGTTACTTTTTAAGTATTTCTTGTATCCAGTCAGGCTGACCATGTTTATATGTGTTAATAATTTTTGTATAAAATGAGAAATTGTCAGAAGAGATTGGATGGTGGTTTTCCAAATTGAGAGGAGAGCGACACAGAATCCCTCAAGTAGACCATGCTGGGCTCCTGTGAGGAGTGTGAGTCGTGCCCTGTGACACCACACAGGGCTACCTAAAGGACGTAATTGGCGGTAGAATTGAAACGATCTCTTGAGCCCAGAGGATGGGAGACTTTGAAGGCCAGCCAAAGAGGTTCTAGAATAGAGGAGATTAAAAAAAAACATGTTTTTCTTTTCTGTTTCGTATTGTCTGACCAGTTGTGGAAAAACATGAGAGGAAAAATTACACATTTGGTCTAAGTCTGTACTGCAGTTGGTTTTATGTTTTTTAAATTGCAGTATGTTAAAGGACCTTGACACTTCCGGCACAAAGGGTGGTCCTAGCACATCCGAGGACTTGCCGACACCCGAGGGGATGACGACGCAGCAGCCTGATCAAGAGACCAGCGCAGACCGTGATGGTACAAAAAGTCTTTCGACATAGCACATATTTTAACCACGTAATGTTGGAAAACGAAGTACGGTTGTATTTTTAACCTGCGCCTGTCTAGCGTTAGATGGCAACCTTGCAGTTCCTCAGCTCTAACACAGAAGCACCCCTGGGCGCTGGTCAGCCAGCATTTGCTCGAACAACTCAGAAACTCATGTTCTCGCAAGATAATCCATTCTCTATTGTGAAAACACTATTTGTTAGAAAATTTTTTCTCAACATTGAGCCAGAATTTGCCTTCCTGGAACTTTAATCCTTGTGAGATAAGTCTAAAGCTCCTAGAAGCCTTTCTCCCACACCCCTTTTCTTTTAAGGGCTAAATATTGTTAGGTCTTTTAACTCTTCTTTATAGATACTGGTTTCTAGACCTTCCATCTTCCCGACTTCCCTTATTTGTACTCTGGGTTTATGACTTGATGTCCATGCAAAGTTTAATACTTTTTGTTTGATTTCTTTTTTTTTTTAAAGATTTTATTTATTTATTTGAAAGAGAGAGAGAGATCACGAGCAGGCAGATAGAGAGGGGGAAGCAGGCTCCCTGCTGAGCAGAGAGCCCGATATGGGGCTTGATCCCAGGACCCTGAGATCACGACCTGAGCCGAAGGCAGCCGCTTAACCAACTGAGCCACCCAGGCGCCCCTTCTTTGATTTATTTCTAATTCATTTTTAAACTTTCTACTCAATATCTAATAAAAATAATGCAGCTGCGCCACAAGACTTTGGAAAGCTAGGAGTGCCTGGATGACTCAGTCATTAAGCGTCTTCCTTCGGCTCAGGTCATGGTCCCAGGGTCCTGGGATCGAGCCCCGCATCAGGCTCCCTTGTTCAGCGGGAGCCTGCTTCTCCCTCTGCCTCATTCTCCCTCTGCTTGTGCTCTCTCTCTCTCTCTCTCTCTGTCAAATAAATTAAAAAAAAAAAAAAAAAGACTTTGGAAAGCGGCAGCCTCCTTTCCCACTCCTGGTTTCTACTTTGCGGGGACTCTGTCAGTCCCAAGGCCTGTGTCCTTCTATCTTGAAAAGTTTTCTGGTATTACTTCTTTTTCTTTTTCTTTTTTTGTCTGTTTTCTCTTTCACTCTTCTTGGAACTTCTGTTATTTGGATATTAGGCTTTCATAAGTTATCTTTTCTATTTTCCATCTCTTGCTTCACTGCTTTCTGGGAGATTTACCAGATTTTATCTTTAACTCATCTATGTTTTTTTTCCTTTTAATCAGCCATCTTCCAAGAGCTCTTTTTTCATTCTCTGAATATTTCTGTAACACATTCTGGTCTTTTTTGATGGGTTCTGTACTTGCAGTGTGTGTGTGTGTGTGTGTGTGTGTGCACAGGCATGCATGTGGCAAGCACAACGTGTGTGTTGTTTATATATCCTCCCAATTTCATTTTCTTTATTTTGGTTTCTGAGTTTATTGTTCAAGATGTCCCTAAGACACCTGATGTCCTAGGTGCTCTTCTAGACATTTTGTGCTATTAACTTCATCCTCTCAGCAGCCCTTTAAGGTAGTTTCTCATCTCCCCATTTTACAAATAAGGAAACTGAGGCACAGGAGAGTTAACTAGGACTACACATGCTCACAGAATTAGATGACAGAGCAGGGCTTGAAACCCAGCGGTGTGCAGGCTCCCAGGTTTACGCTTGTGGCCACACGCTCTGCCGCCTCTGGCATCATCTCACTGAGATGAGAGTGGTGGGCCAGGCTGGGGGCAAGGACAGCATATCATCAGAGGGCTCCCTCTCAGCTAATACCGTGTTGTCACAAACCTGCCTTGAGACGGTGCTTCTCTCTCTGGCCCCTGGGGCTGCAGAAGACTCAGGACTCCCCAGGTTCAGGGTGTGAGGCAGCCAGGGGGAACGGTGGGGGGGAAACAATGGCAGACACATGGGCTCCAGAGTGATGCAGTTCCGAGGTACGAACCTGCCCCTCCTGCTCCTGGATGGGAGACTGTGGCAAATCCGTGAAGCTTCTCTGAACCTCAGTTTCTTCTATGAAATGAAAAGAATAGCATCTACCTTGTTGGGTGTTTGTCAGGATTCATGGTAAAGGGCCGAGTGTACTGTCGGCTTTCGATGAATGGTAGCTCTTGTTATCTGCCAGTCTTATAATCCCTTCAAAGAAGGAAGTACATTAAGATTACTGATTTATTTATATAACTCTATAATTGTTTCCTCTCCTTCTTAGAGCTCACAAAGCAGCCATTTGATAGCATATTCTAGAATTTTGCCTTGAATTAACATCCAAAGCACCAGCCTGTAGCTTTTGGCAATCTGTTTAGCATTTTTTTGAAAATTAGAACAATGTTTGCCTGTCTTTGCTCTTGCAGTGACTATCCTGTTGACTGGATGCCTCACATATCAGCGAGATCTTTGCAGGTTTCCTTTGTATTCTGAGGTGTAATCTGTCTAGACAAGGAGACTTGAGCTTCTTTTCAATAGCTGTATCTCTCTTTGAGCCTGTCTTGGCTTTCATTTGGTTCAGACCATTGTTCATTCTCCTCTTTCCAGTCTGATACCTGTTCTCCGTGTAGAGAAAACAGGCAAAGCAGGGATTCAGCAATTTTACTTCGCCGGCTTTGACCTCACGCCCTGATCCATGCCAGTCACCGGGAAAAGTCCGTTTCCCAATTCATTCTGACATAGACACTTGTCCCCCTACCCCCAGGCTGTGCACTTTCCCTCTCCTTCCTGCCCTTTGGACCTTACGACAGGATGCCCTCTTCCAATGATTTCCTGGTAACCTCATTCTCTTCCCTGACCATTCTCTTTCTGTTAGCTCTCAGATTGTCTCCTGAGAATAGTTTCCCCGGCAGCCCGCCTCAGCCAGTTATTTCTTCCACATCCCTTGGGCCCTCGGGGTGGAGTAGACCTCTTCCTTGCTTCCCATTGCTACCCCGACCCTTTCTTTTCTTCCTTCATTTAAAGCACTATCTCCTTTGACATTTTTTTTCTTAGTTCTGTAACGTAAATTTAAAAATTGTGGAGTGGTCTGGCCGGATTCTGATGTGCAAACATTGTCATCAGGCATTTCTCTCTCTCACACCTGTGTCCCCCTCTCTCCTCCACCCCCTGTCCCCATTTCAGTCCCCCACTCCTTTCTTTCTCTGTTTTCCGCTTTCTCTTGTGTGGGTCTTATTTTCCAGCTTTGTTTCCCGGGGTGGTGGCAGAGGCGGCCACCAGCAGCCTGTCCAGCTTATTGAAGAGAGAACTCTTCTTTTCCGGTCAAAAAACTCCCAGACCTATTCTCTTAGAGCTGGCCGACATCAGATGTCCACTGAGGTTGGGGGCCTGGCATCTCCAAAGAGAAGGCCTCAGTGCTGTGTTGTTAACCTTGAAGGACACATGGGTCCCTTGCAGCCCAGGACTGCAGGCAGAGTGGGGTTCTTGCCTGGCCGGCCCCATATAATATCTTGTATGGGCATGGCAAGATTTCCCCCTGCAGTTAGTAAACGGATAAATCTTTGCCTCTTACAATGACATTAGTTACCCTAAGAGAAATAATGGAAAACTAACATGAAGTGAAATGATGATAACACAGTTTTGGGCTCTTATGATACAGAGTAGAGATAACATGATTTCAGATTATTTCACAGGCAGATAATAGGGCAATATATGGTAGTTTATAATCTTGTTGCTAAACTACTGCCAATTTTACATGCATGACTGTCATTATTTTAAGTCTTTGTTCAAGGAAAATATTAACAAAATAACACTTTATAGCTAGACAGACAAGTTTGCAGCAGCAGCTTATTCATGTGATGAACCGGATCTGTAAATTAGTCGATACTATTCCTGATGATGAACTGAAAGCTCTGGATTGTGGGAAGGAACTGCGTCAGCAGCGGGACGTAAGGTATCTTACTTTTTCTTCTTCTGGACTATATCCAATTACATTTCAACTGACCTAAGTCAGAACATACGGGGCAGAATTTCCAGGCATTGTGGCCAGGAAATTGAATAGGATAATTGTCACTGGGTTTTATGTTTTAAATTTATTTTCTTTTTCAAACTGCCTCGTTAGCATTTGTATTCACATTTTCAAGACTGAGGAAAAGAGGATCTATTTTGTCAGTTTGGGATGAAAACTAAAGATATACTTGTGTGGCCCACATTTCATGTGGTGTTCTGTTTCCTCTCCAGAAGGAAGCTTCTAGCTGAAGCCGACTTTAATACAAGTGATGCCAGTATTCTTGCTCCCGAGTGGAGATGCAGGCCCACTGCACTTGGTAGTCCTGTGGAGGATATGGCTTCTCTTTCTGCTCCCGATGCATTTCCAAAGGACGACTCCTGTCCTACAGGGAATTCTGTTAAGGAGTTAAATTTTCCACACCTTCCCTCACATTCCAGTTCCACTAGGGGGTGTTCACTGGCTCCTACCCCAGGAAAGACAGGATTCTCAGCCACCACGAAGAATCCCTTTGAAAGACCGTTATTCAGTCCCCATTTACAGAAGTCCTTTGTAAGTAGCAACTGGGCTGAAACACCAAGGATAGAAAAAAGAAATGAAAGCTTTTACTTCCCGGGAAATGTTCTCACAAGCACGACTGTGAAAGATCAGAATAAACGCGCTGCTCCAATAAATGACTTAGAAAGAGAATTCCAGGCTGCCTGTGATATTGACAATTTTGACATAGATGGCTTTGATGATGATGATGATGACTGGGAAAATATTATGCATAATTTAGCGGCCAGCAAATCTTCCACAGCTGCCTGTCAACCTATTAAGGAAGGTCGGCCTATTAAGCCAGTATCAGAAAGAATTTCTTCAGCCAAGACAAACTGTCTTCCAGTGGCATCTACTGCTCAAAATAAAAACTCAGAGTCAATTCAGAATTACACTGGTAAGTTTAAAATAAATGCTTATATTTTATATGAAAACATAACTGTCCAAAATCAGAATTGTGTAAGAGAATCGATAGGAAATCATCCTTGCCTGAAAAGTACATTGTTTCTATGCAAATTCCTGCTGATAATATGAATTACGGATCACAATTTCAAAAGCAAGTTGCTCCTTTGTCTCCGTAGCAGCTGTAGTTTTATAAAATGACTAATTATAACCTATTATAGTAAAGTTCTAAAGTCATTACAAATGTGCTTTGCCTTTAAATTAACATTTTTTAGTCCCTAAAACAATAAAGCTCATGAGGACCAAGTTTTTAATGATTTGGGGGATGAGTAAAAGCAAGGTTGAATTTATATGTTAAAACTATAATTGTATGTATTTTTAGAACTCTGAATTAGTGAGAACTGATCAACTTATAAAGTAGAGAATCACGTTTTCTGTCTTAAAATATTAAAATGCAGGACAGTTAAGAAAAACATGAAGTCAGAATTTTTTTTTTAAAGATTTTATTTATTTATTTGACAGAGAGATCACAAGTAGTCAGAGAGGCAGGCAGAGAGAGAGGGAGAAGCAGGCTCCCTGCTGAGCAGAGAGCCCGATGTGGGGCTCGATCCCAGGACCCTGAGATCATGATCTGAGCCGAAGCTAGAGGCTTTAACCCACTGAGCCACCCAGGTGCCCCTGAAGTCAGAAATTTCTTAAGACAAATTATTTCTTGGACACCTGGGTGGCTCAGGCAGTTAAGCATCTGCCTTCAACTTAAGTCATGATCCCATGGTCCTGGGATCGAGCCCCACATTGGGCTCCCCTTGCTTGTGCTCTCTCTCTCTCTCTAAAAAAAAAAATAAAGACAAATTATTTCTTTGGGCCTAAAATCCTTTTAATTCATTCAACAAATATTTATAGAGTGCACACTCCAGGCCCTGTTCTTTTTTTTTTTTTTTTTTAAGATTTTATTTATTTATTTATTTGACAGAGAGAGAGAGGGATCACAAGTAGGCAGAGAGGCAGGCAGAGAGAGAGGGAGAAGCAGACTCCCTGCTGAGCAGAGAGCCCGATGCGGGGGCTCGATCCCAGGACCCTGAGATCATGACCCGAGCTGAAGGCAGAGGCTTAACCCACTGAGCCACCCAGGTGCTCCTCTGGGCCCTATTCTGTGCCAGGTTCTGGTCATAGACAGATGAGTAACGAGTAGTCCCTGTCTTCCTGGGCTCACAGTTTAGCAGGAGTTTGTAGAGAAGTGCAATTAGCCACTGGAAAGCCTGCAGAGAGAAGCCAAGATTAATTTTAAAACCTTACATCAACTCTGTAAAGTTATTGCCAAGTGTTTTTTAACTGAAATAAGTTTCTGTGTGTAAGGTTTTATAAAGTACAGCCTTCCCTATTTTTGCCATTGATGACTTAATACCACGGAGGTTGTTCTTAACAGTTACGCTGTTGACCTTTAGAATAACCATTAATGGGTTTATTTTTGTATCACATTAGAGTGTGTCATCCTTGATGTTCGCAGTTATCTTTGAGACAGTCAAGTGTTGGGATTAGAGAGACTGCCAGAGCTGGCGTGAGCACCTCTTGTTCCGTGTGCCGAATCAGGGCTGCGAGAGCCAGGGCTGCAGAACAGGGAGTAGGGCAGGGGGGGCGGATGTGAGAGACATAGCCGAAGGAGAGCCAGAGGAAGCCGAGACGCCGCCGAGGTTTCAGACCCGGTGACTGAGAAATCTGTGACACCATTAGCAGAGCAGGGGAGTCAGGAGGCAGAGCAGATTGGGAGAAAAGCTGAGGAGGGCTATTTTAAGACTCGCGGAGCTTAAAGTGTTGGTAAGTCATTCAGGTGGAAATGTCTTGCAGACATCTGGAGACTTGCCCAGGACCGGAACTTCGGCAGGTGTCAGTGAGGCCTTATGAAAGAGCATTCTGTGCACAGAGGTGATGTTTAAGATCAGAGGACTAAGAGAGTTCCAAAGCAAGGATGGCTAAAAGTCCTAAGCATCTGCAGAGACTCCCAAGTATAAGGGGCAGGTGGAGGAAGTGGAGCCAGGAGAGAGAATTTCAGTAGAAAGCCCATGATTGTTTCGAAGGTCAAATGATGAGGAAGAAGGGAATAAATGAAATAGTTAGTGGTAGGTGCTGCAGAAAGATCAAGGAAAAGACTGGAATTTGGCCTCAGGAAGTCTCTGGCGACTTTGACATTTGGCAGGGATGAAGCCCTGATAAGTGGTTAAAGGAAAGATATGCTGCAGGGACATGTATGCCTTTGATTTTGTGTGGCAAAGGGTAAAGGCCGAAATTGACTTAACAATAATACACTAATTTTTCTTAACATCGATTATTTTCTCAGATAAGTCGGCGCAAAATTTAGCATCCAGAAATCTGAAACAGGAGCGTTTCCAAAGTCTTAGTTTTCCTCATACAAAAGAAATGATGAAGATTTTTCATAAAAAATTTGGCCTGCATAATTTTAGAACTAATCAGCTGGAGGCGATCAATGCTGCACTGCTGGGTGAAGACTGTTTTATCTTAATGCCCACTGGTATGTATTTTTAGATGTCAATTGGCTGGAGTCCATTGGTAGATGTTAAATGAAAGCCCTTTAATAGAAATAAAATGAACACCTACACAGTATTTCCATCATGAAGGGACCTCTAAACCTCCCGTGCCTTAGTGGGAACGTGTATTACCTCACATCCTCTGTTGACGTGATAGCAATAATGGCTCTTTAAGATTTTCAACTCAAAGCTTGTTGTGTTGAATCCATCTAGAAGAATTTCTCTCTCTCTCTCTTTCTCTCTCTTTGTCTCTCTTTTTTTTAAAGTCCAAATTAGTCTGACACTTAAAAAATTACTGTCAAAGGCCTTGCCCCACTCTGGCACTTTATTTGGTTCAGTCTAGTGTTGAAGGGTGGTTAAGATCTTTAGCTCTGGAGCGACAGCCTGGCCTCAGTGCGCAGCCCTGCCATTTACTTGCAGTGTGACCTTGAGCAAGGCCCTTCACCCCACGTGCCGGCTCCTTCCTATGTCCCGTGAGGATGACCGTAAAGCACCTACTTCCCAGAATGTCGTGACCATCCAACGGAAAGCGCTTAGCCATAGCTAAAGAGGTAGAATGTGATGTATAGTTTAAAACAAAAAACAAAGTCCTAGAAACTGCCTGGCACAAGCTTCTACCGTTAGTGGATGGGAGAAGTTGAAAATTAGAGACTAATCATTTTAGTTATCTTTTAATGTGTATTGATTGTCTTACCATTTTGAATTAGAGTTACATGGAGAGATGGGGGTGCATCTCAGGATGTCTTTCTCCTCATCATCTGTTAGTACACACAAATGTGGTTCTACCCTTCTTTGATCGCAAAGGCAGATTGGGAACATTTCCTTATTGATAAGAGTACAGGGAGTCAAAGCGCAGGTATTTAGCGTTGAAAGGTTCCAACTAGTGGTCTAAAAAAATGAGATCCTGCAAAGTGTTTTCTGGATCATCAATGAAATGTTAAACCATGTTCACTATGGTCCTAAGTGATGTATATTTTATCACATTTTAAGTCTTTAAAATTAAATATTATACTAAGTGATTATTTTCATCCTAGTACTGTGATAGAATATCCCTTATACTGCATTTGGATTTCCCAAGTAGATTTTTAAAGCAATTCTATTGCCTCTAAGTTCCCTGCCCTGATTCCTGCTTTTGCATTCATGTATGCCTACATGAGATGTCCTAAAAGGTAATTTTCACACATTTAAATTGTCTAAATATTTTGACTCATTTGAATATGGCAAGTTGTTGGAACTGTGGGGAATGCCACTTGATGTCCTATTAGTAAATTGCTTTTAAATATTACTGTATATATGATTTTAACTTTTGCCTTCATGCTCTCAAGATAGAACCTGACAGGTTTTTTGTGGGTTTTTTGTTTGTTTTTGTTTTTGTTTTTTTGTCCTTTCAGGAGGTGGTAAAAGTCTGTGTTACCAGCTCCCTGCCTGTGTCTCTCCTGGTGTCACGATTGTCATTTCTCCCTTGAGGTCACTCATAGTAGATCAAGTCCAAAAGCTGACTTCCTTGGATGTAAGTTAAAACAAAATGCTGTCAATTATTTTATTTTTTTTTTAAGATTTTATTTATTTTTTTGACGGAGAAAAAGGTATCACAAGTAGGCAGAGAGGCAGCCAGAGAGAGGGGGGAAGCAGGCTCCCTGCTGAGCAGAGAGCCTGATGTGGGGCTTGA
This sequence comes from Nasua narica, assembly GCA_028533885.1. Lineage (NCBI taxonomy): Eukaryota > Metazoa > Chordata > Mammalia > Carnivora > Procyonidae > Nasua > Nasua narica. The sequence continues at coordinate 4,277,763 of CM052797.1, forward strand.
TCCCAGGACCCTGAGATTATGACGTGAGCCAAAGGCAGAGGCTTTAACCCACTGAACCACCCAGACGCGCCAAGCAAGAACTTTTAACCTGTACTTTGCTGATGTGAATTTCTTTTATTAATGTGGAAGGATTTGTTTTACCACTGTGAGATCAGCCCAATTCCTACTCTCTTCACATCTTAAAATGCGTACACAGGAGCACCCCCACACGGGTCTCCTTTTTCCTCCTGGCTGAGGTTAAGAACATATATGAATGTATTCTGCCAGATCCTGTGTATTTTCACGGTTATGAGCCCCCACCCCTCAACAAGACCACTGGTTTTGATTTTTCTCCCAAAGAATGTGTTTGTGCAGTGGCCCACCAGGCCTGATGCTACAGCCCTCTCATCATCCCTGAGCTGTAAAACACTGAAGATACTTTTGCCCAAACTAAAATGAGCCATACCTTAGGATGCGATTCTCTTGGGTACTGAATTCATATTTATCTTACTTACAAATATGAAAAGCAAAGGCAGTAAAAAGGAAAAAAAGAAGGAAATAAATAATGGGAATATTTTGAGTTATGGCTAAGAGAAGGTTTTTTTAAATATGTGCTAATTATTTTCACTGCATTGAGATTATCTTTCCTTTGACACAGTTTTGATATGTGAGTTATAAGACATTTATAGAAACTAAGGATACATTTGTGCTTATGTTTGCTACTTTTGTACTTAGATTCCAGCTACATATTTGACGGGTGATAAGACTGACTCAGAAGCAACAAGTATTTACCTGCAATTATCTAAGAAAGACCCAATTATAAAACTTCTGTATGTTACTCCAGAGAAGGTTTGTACTGATACTATTATTTTAAAATACAGTATTAAAGCTGTGTTAGAAAAACAGCCCAGTTCTGCCTCCTGACAACGGAAGAACCCAGTCTTCCCCTCCTCTTGTTTTCTCCTTTACCATCACTTAGAGGGTGTCACTCCTGGTGACCAAATGTGTGGACGTTTTCCTCACTCGGAGCAGCTCTCTGTGACCCCAGCAGCATGTCCTGCAGTTTAACTCCACTCTGACACTGCCTGCAAGGAGACGGTGTCCGATCCCATGGGTTCAGGGCTCGGCCCCTCAGGATGGTTCCCACCCTTCCTCTCCAGTGGCAAGTCCGAGTTACCCGTAACTTCTGTCCAATTTGGCTAACAATTCAGAGGTTCCTATGACCGCCCCCCCTAGGTTTGATTAATATGCTAGAGCGGCCTGCAGAACTCAAGGGAACACTTCACATTTACCAGTTTATTACGGGACGTGGTAAAGGATGCAGATGAACAGCAGATGACAAAGACGCAGGGCGGGGGACTGGGCAGGTCCCGAGCACAGGGATGGATGCCTGACCCTACCTGTGGGCATGTCCACCAACCTGGAAGCCCGCCAAACCCCCAGTCTCACTAGGCAGGATCACTTCCAGCCCCTCTCCCCTCTCTAGAGAATGAGGTGCTACTGGAAATTCCAAACTTCTGATCCTGGCTCAGCCTCTCTGGTGAGCGGCCCCCACCCAGAGTGGGGGCCACCCCAGAACAAAGACGCTCCTGCTGCTCTTATCACTTAAGAATTTAGAAGGATTTAGGAGCCTTGCATCAGGGATGGGGTCAGAGACAGCTCAGAACCAGGGAGGCTTCCATTCTTAACACTAAGCAAATTACCAAGGTTGCAAGAACTCTGTGCCAGGAACTGGAACCAGAGACCAATATATTTTTCTATTATCTCATTAAAGCCCACTAGAATACATAATATTTTTAAATTTTTGACATAATCTTTTTTAATGAAGATTTTGTTTATTTGAGAGAGAGAGAGAAAGAGCATGAACAGGGGGAAGGGGGAGAGGGAGAAGCAGACTCCCCACTGAGCAGGGAGCCTGATGTGGGACTGGATCCCAGGACCCAGGGATCATGAACTGAGCCAAAGGCAGACTTAACCAACTAAGCCACCCAACTGACTGAGCCATCAATGTAATTTCTGATATACAATATAGTACAAGGATTCCTGTATTTCACCCTGATAACCCTAATGGTAACATTTCATTATAACTGCTTTATTGTTCTTTCTCTCTATTTTTTTCCTAAAATATTTGAGAGTAGGTTACAGACATGCTGTCCCTTCCAACCCTAAATACTTCACTGTGCATTTCTTAAAAACAAATTCCAGGGCACCTGGGTGGCTCAGTCGGTTAAGCGTCTGCCTTCGGCTCAGGTCATGATCCCAAGGTCCTGGAATCGAGCCCCACATCAGGCTCTCTGCTCAGCGGGGAGCCTGCCTCTCCCTTTGCCTGCCGCTCCCCCTACTTGTCCTCTCTCTCTCTCTCTCTCTCTCTCTCTCTCTCTCTGTCAAATAAATAAATGAAACACATTCTCTTGCATAACCTCAGTATAATCATTAAAGTGAGAAAATGTTTATTGATACAATACAATGACTTAATCTATAAACCTTATTCTAGTCTCACTAGTTGTCCCACCAATGTCCTTTATATCAAAAGAAAATTCTAGATTATGCATTGCATTCAGTCGTCATGTCTCTTTAAAGTGTTTCTGTCTTCCATGATTTTGACAGTTGTGAAGAGTGAAGGCCAGTTGCTTTGAGGACTGTCCCTCAATATGAAAATATCTTCTGTTTCCTCATGATTAGATTTATGTTACTCATCTTGGCAGGAGTATCGCAGAGGTGGCAGTATGTCCTCGGTGCATCCGAGTGGGAGGCACGTGATGTCTGTTCCTTCTGTTACTAGTCATGTTAGTTAACTTTGATCACTTGGTTGAGGTGATGTCTGCCCAGTTTCTCCACTGTAAAATTATTTCTTTTTTGTCATTGTTGCAATTACTATAATAATTACAAAAATAAACATACATTTTTGCTTTTATAATTAGCAGGTATCCTGCTGTGGGATACTCTGAGACTGTTTAAGTGTCCTGTTACTCATCAAACTTTTACCCAAGAGAGTTTTTATCATCCATTGATGACTCCCTGTCAGTGTTTACTATAATGGATGCCAAATGATGATACCTCTAATCTAGCTGGCATTCTCCTATAAGGAAGACGTTTCCCTTTTACCTATTTATTTATTTATATCAACTTCAAATCATGGGCTCTTAATTTGTCAGGGGGCTATCATCAGTTCTCATTGTTTATTTGGATGCTCTAATTGTCTCAGATTTGGCTAGTCCAGGAGCTCCAGCTCACTGGTTCTGTGTCCTCTTGACATGTCCCTGTCTAGACATGGATGCCGGTGTTGTCCTTGCTACTGGGAGATCATTGCTTCTAGGCCCTGCATAGACAGAACTGTGAAATACATACACACATACGTACACACATGACTGTGTGTGTCACCCCCCCTAAATAACATGCACTCCTACAACATACATCTGTACCCCTGTTACCAGCATAAATGTGTGGTGAACCTCAGGTATACTGAGGCAGAAAAAATGTTTTAGAACCACTGACCTAATACATAACTGCTTGCTAAATGTGAGTGAATATTCTAGGAGGTTTCATTCGGAATTTTCTTACTTCTGCCAATTCTCTTCATACATTGAAATAAGAACTTCTCTTATATGGAGGTTTCCACGACAGCTTAAGTTGTAGTGGAACTTATAGAAAACAGAGCCCTTGAGGTGATGTGGTGTTTAAATGTTTTCAGATCTCTAATGAATACATTTCTGGTCTAGATCTGTGCAAGTAATAGACTGATTTCCACTCTGGAGAATCTGTATGAGAGGAAGCTCTTGGCACGTTTTGTCATTGATGAAGCACATTGTGTCAGTCAGGTAAATACTGGTTTGTGTGACTTGAAATATCAATAAATACATACTACCAGCAGGATATGTATTTTCAGTATAGAGGGAAATCAGTGACTTACTCTAGCTCACTGAGGAATACGGTAGTTCTCAATACAGTGAGCAGTGTTTGCTTTTTACGTAAAGAAGATCCAAACAGTCTGAAAAGTGGTTTTTTTTTTTTTTCTAACTAGTGGGGACATGATTTCCGCCAAGATTATAAAAGAATGAATATGCTTCGCCAGAAGTTCCCCTCTGTTCCAGTGATGGCCCTTACCGCCACAGCTAACCCCAGGGTACAGAAGGACATCCTCACTCAGCTGAAGATTCTCCAGCCTCAGGTGTAAGTTGCTGAAAGTCCTGAATTAAAACACCCTGGTGCAGTGGTTCCCGGATTGCTGCACATGAGAATCGCGTACTGAGCTTTAACAATCCTGAGGCACAAATTGTACTTTGTCATTTAGATCAGAATTTGGGGGGCTGGGATCCATTATGTTTCTAAAAAGTTCCCAAGTGACTCCAGTGTGCAGCAAAGTTTGGGAACCAAGGCCTAATGACTTTTTACTTACTAAAATTAAAACTCTATCCCAGTAGCTATTTTGGAAGTAGGGATAAAGTGTGTGCTCTACTTGATAACTCTAGGAGGTCCCAAGAGTAAATTAGCTTTTATTTATCTAATTTCAGCTCCCATACATACTAGAGTGTATGTCATGAAATAAACAGATGACCCTGCTCTGTCATTTTCCCCTGAATCCAAGATGTTGGAAACCGTCCAGAAACGATGTGTAACAGCTTTTATACTTTGTTTTCATTTCAACAGCAAAGTGCTTCTTGTTGCCACCATATTCATAGTTACTCGTAGCTGAAACTACTAAAAAGGAAAGTCCCCACATATCCAGGCTGTACTGGACTATTTCGTACCTCTCCGTAAGTTTTAGAGACAGGTGCATTCTCCGATAGGTTCACTCACTCAGCAAATATTTACTTAACAGCTGCTATGTGCCAAGTGAAAATATTTTTCCCTTCTAATTTATTAGGGGTGCTTTGAGTTTGAGGAATGCCTGGAGAAATGACTGATATGTTGGAGTGAATTGTTAAGGCGCATCTTTTGTTCATGTGGAAATAAAGACAATAAGCTGACTCTTCTATTGTTGTCGGTAAAAAGAGAAGCGTCCCTCGGTGGGTTACAGAAGGAACCGAAAGTGTCACGTGAAGAATATAGGGAGGCGTGAGATTAAGACAGCTACAGGGACCTTTGCAGGTTAAACTGGCATTCTTGAGTGCACGAATTTTTTTGAGTCCTCAGAATTTTGCCTGTGAAATCACAAAATTTGGAATGGAATATTTTACTCTAATCTCATTTGTTGAAGGGTGTTTGTGTAGGATTTGGGGCAGGGGTGATTTTGCTTCCATAATTGATATGCATTATAACATTATATTTAAGGTGTCATCGTATGCTTTAGGTTCTAGTGAATGCTAGAGATTAACTTCTGTAAGTACTGCATGGATTTGTGGAAGCTTTTCTTTTTTTTAATAGGCAATGTTTTTAGCTTTTTTCCATCAAATTTATGCCAGATGCAGTCTACTCTTCTTTTAGGCCAGTCATATTAATTGCCAAATCCATATAGTTAAAAGAAATTATATAAATTCAATTCACCTTTTGAATAACTTTTTATAAGTATGGCATTTGTCATTTTTGTTTGAGTAAACATTGCACATATGCATCTAGAGACAGACACCTTTAATATCTTTTCCTAGTCGTGTGAGGAGATCAGCCTGGAAAAGCAATAGATTGTACATTTCCTGAGTCTAGCATGTGGCGCCCTGTGCATAATTGGCAGTCAGTAGAATGAATAAATGGAGCATATGGAGGAATTTTGGTAAATGTGGGTAAAATATGAAAATTTGGGCAAGTCTGTTGATTCCTTAATATATTTGGTACTTCTATATTTGGGAGAGTTTAAATCTCTTAGTGGAAGTTAAAGATTTTAACAGACACTTTCTGGTACATTTTTTCCTGATCTCTTTTGCCAGTAGGCCCTTGTTTGGATTAAATTTACCCAGCTGCTGCTGTGTCATGGGCCCTGGTGAAGGCAGGTCTCTCTAGGGTTGAAGCCCTGGCCCCCATGCTCCCCTCCTACAGCTGGTCTGGGCTGATCTTCTTTGAGAAATAGGAGGATGGATAATAAAATAGAGATTTTATTCCTTTTCCTTAGGACCTTAAAATATAAACTGAGAAAGAGGAGACAGACATATAGACAGTTGATACAACAATGACATCATAATACAACAATAACAAGAGATATATATAGAATAACAAGTGATATATATATAGCCTATACAATGTGCCAGGGACTATTCTTGGCCTTTTATGTATATTAGCTCATTTCTCCACACAAAAGGCTTATGAGGTAAGTACTCCTATTTTCCTCGCTTTGGGATGAGGAAACAGGCACAGAGAAGTAACTTGAACAAGGTCATATGTTTCGAAGTGCTGGAGAGAGGGCTTAAACCCAAACAGTCTGGTTTTAGAACCCATTAAATACTTTTTAATAAATTGCAGAATGAAGTAAGTGATAATTAGAGATGTGAATTATGACTGCAGAACTCAGGAAGGCAAGATTGACAATAACTCAAAATAACAACTGTTGTTAATGAGGAGGGGTCAGATAGAGTTTTATGAGGGAAGCAGACTTTGTAGGATGAGTAGTCTTTTTTGTAAGCAGCTGCACTGAGATATAGTTTACATACCTTAAAATTCACCTATTTAAAGTGTGCAATTCTAGGATTTTTTTTTTTTAGTTTATTCACAGGGTTGTGCAATTCCACCACTAGTTTTAGAATATTTCTGTCTTCCTTAAAAAAACTCCATACCCATTAGCAGTTCCTACTGTCCCCCCACTTCCCCAGCCCTAGACAACCACTTTGCGTCTTTATAGATTTTTGCCTAAGCTGGACATTTCACATAAATAGAATTTTCCAGAACATGGCCTTCTGTGGCTGGCCTCTCACGTAGCATCACGTGTCCACGGTTCATCTGCATCGCAGTGCACGGCAGTACTTCTTTCTGTTTCAGTGACAAAAATTACTCCATTGTATGCATACGCTCTGCATTTTATTCATTCGTTTATCATGTGGTGGCATTTTGAGTTGTTTCCATTTTGTGGCTATTATACTTAGGAATACTGCTGTGAGCCTTTGTGTCTAAGTTGTCCCGTGGACAGGTGCTTTCGTTTCTCAGGGACATCTGTCCGGCAAGGACATTGTCGGGTCATGTGAACCGCAGATGGTTTTCCAAAGCAGCGGCGGCATGCAGCGTGTGAGGGTTGTGGTTTCTCTGCTCTGCACCAACACGTGTTACTGTGTGTCTCTTTGATTATGCTCATCCTCGTGGATGTGAAGTGGTGAGAATGGCGCTTTCATGGGTGGAGATTTAGGATTCAGGACTGGAGTTTTGGGCATCAAAGTACAGGTTGGGGGCGCGCCTAGATGGCTCAGTTCATTGGGCAACTGCCTTCAGCTCAGGTCATGATCCCGGAGTCCCAGGATCAAGTCCCACATCGGGCTCCCTGCTCGGTGGGGAGTCTGCTTCTCCCTCTGACCTCTCTGCTCTCATGCTCTCTCTCCCTCTCATTCTCTCTCTCTCTCAAATAAAAAAAAAAAAAAAGTACAAGTTGGTTCCAAGGAACAGATGATGATTCATGGGATGAGTGGAGAGACCTGGAGAAGGGCTGGCCCTGGGGAGGCAGCTTGACGTCCAATCGTGGGGATCTTGCGTTTCGCAATGATAAAGTGTTTGGACTTCATCCTGTGGGCAGCTTGACCTGGGAAGTGGCTTGACCTGAACCGTACGGTAGAGTGATCATGCTGGCAGTGGATCAGAAGGTAGAGTGGAGGAATGAGAGATCAGAGGCCGGACAGCCTCTAGGAAGCCCACCGTAGCATTCTAGAAGAGGGTGACGATGGTGGCGGCAGCAGAGGACGCCGGGGACAGGGTGGAGGGAAAGCACAGTTGAATCTGGGAGACTGGCAGCCTATGGTATAAGAAAGGCAGACATCGTGGAAGTTTATAGTTTCTGGTGCAGGTGACCAGCACCACTGACTGTAACTGGACGTGCAGGAGGGGAGCAGGGGTGGAGGGGTGGGTGATGGATTTAATTTTTAGCTCAGTGGTGTGGGGGATGTTTAAGGGCTGGGTGGCGATGGTCATGGCCTCAGTCTTCCTACTTTCTTTGGTCATATGGGCCTCCTGAAAGAATTTTGGAAAACTCTACCACTTGTGTATTTCCAATCTGACACCAGAAATTTTTCAGCCTGAGTTTTAAATGAAGAGTATGTGGTCTGTTCTAAATAACATTTTTTTTAAAGATTTTATTTATTTATTTATTTATTTATTTATTTATTTATTTATTTATTTATTTATTAGGAAAGAGAGAGAGTGAGAGAGAGCATGAGAAGGGAGAAGGTCAGAGTGAGAAGCAGACTCCCCATGGAGCCGGGAGCCCGATGTGGGACTCGATCTCGGGACTCCGGGATCATGACCCGAGCCGAAGGCAGTTGCTTAACCAACTGAGCCACCCAGGCGCCCCCCAAGTAACATTTTTAAATAAAATTGTTACCTAGCCCTTTTCAATGTATCCAGTAGAATATATAAATACAATAGCAATTTTGTACCTACTTTCACTTACTTAAAAAAATACATTAAAAATTTTTAACTTTAAATATCTTCAAAATTTTCTTTAACAGATACTTTGCATCTTTCCTTTTTCTCTGTGACCTCCTATTTCTCTTTCAGTTTCCCCACAGATTTTTATCCTAAGATAACATATTTTTATGCATGAAGTCTTGTTGCTTACTCTATTATACTTACCTGAAAGAAAAATAGATACATAAATTAAAAGTTGGAGCGCCTGGGTGGCTCAGTCCTTAAGCATCTGCCTTTGGCTCAGGTTCTGATCCCAGGGTCCTGGGATTGAGGCCCGTATCGGTCCCTGCTCCTGCTGCTCCCTTTCCCACTCCCCCCGCTAGTGTTCCCTCTCTCACTGTGTCTCTCTCTGTCAAATAAATAAATTAAATATTTAAAAATCAATTAATTAAAAGTTATTTTTGAATTTCCCATACCAAAATTTTCTTCCAGATTAAATTATTATAATCATTAGTTTATATAACTGATCAGACTAGTTTAACCATATTTTTCAAATTTTAACATACATTTTGATTGGGAATATATAATTTAATGAGATAGGACTTCTTTCGGTTAGCTGAAACATCTGTGGACAAATGAAAATAGTTCATATTTCTCATTTTTATAGATGTGAGCATTGAGAACCATTGCTCACATAAACATGTAGATGGGAATGGAAAGCATTTATTATAACAGTAACACTCAATTATTTGAATTTTTCTGACATATATGTCAAAATTACATAATATCTGTCATCAAAAATTATTTTTAATGATCTGTCAGCTGACAACTGAAGTCCTTTAAATTTTGTGGAAAGCAGAGAATTATAAACTATTTGACTGGCAAAATAAGTCCAGTCATTAGTTACTCACTTTACTTTTTCTGGGAAACATGCTATAAAAAATACTTTACCAAGACTTTTCTAATGACCATTAAATTTTTGTTCCTGGGCGCCAGGGTGGCTCAGTCAGTTAAGCATCCAACTCTCGGTTTGGGCTCAGGTTGTGATCTCAGGGTTGTGAGATTAAGCCCCATGTGAGGCTCTGCGCCGGGCATGGAGCCTGCTTGAGATTCTTTCTCTCTCCGTCTGCCCCTCCCCCACCAATCAATCAGTCACTATTCTTGTTCCTCTTTCACTGAAATGACTCTTGTATTCATTATATTTGGAAGACTTGGGGAAATCAAAATGCTGTTAGTTTCAGTACACCCTTTCTGATATATTTTTAATATTATATATTATTTATATTATAATCATATATATAATATAGTAAATATTTTATATTAATTAAATTTATATTAAATAATATGTAATTATATCATTTTATTACATATTATAAATCTAAGGTATTTTTATTGTGGGATATGCTTTTAAATAATAGTGGGGGTTTTTTTAGAGATTTTATTTATTTATTTGACAGAGAGAGGGACAACGAGAGAGGGAACACAAGCAGGGGGAGTAGGTGAGGGAGCAGCAGGCTCCCCACAGAGCAGGGAGCCTGATGCGGGGCTCGATCCCAGGACCCTGGCATCATGACCTGAGCTGAAGGCAGATGCTTAACGACTGAGCCAAGCAGGTGCCCCTAAATATTAGTTTTATCAAAATTTTGTGGCTACCAATTGGCTCTTTCAAATACTGGGACGTGACTGCTATATAACCTGGTTGGCCAAGCCAACGTTCATTGCCAAACCCATCACCTAAATTAAACTTACTTTCATTTATTTAAAAGGAAAATTCTGATTTTCTCAATGCACGTAAACCGTTTAGTACACATCCCCATGACAACTATCTCAGTTTCAAAAGCAACAAGAGCTGAGCACAAATTGATTCCATTTCCTGACACGTCACTTAAAATGACATGAGTTTGATACCCTGGACCTAATCATAGTTAGCATGTTAATGTCAGCTGATATAGTACTCCCTCAGTGAAGATACAGTGGGGTCTCAAGCTTTTTTAAAAAATAAGATCTTTATCTAGATATAATTGGGGTGCCTGGCTGACTTAGTAGAATGTGAGACCCTTGATCTCCAGGTGGTGAGTTCGAGCCCCTACATTGGGCATAGAGCCTACTTAAAAAAAAATAATATGGGAGAGGGAGATGATTGACACATCATAAAAATCACCCAATTGAAGGTTAGCATGGGGGTGAGAGTTTGTCCTTTCACAGAGTTACGCAGCCATCCCCGAAATCTAAGCACAGATTATTTTCATCACTCCAAAAAGAAACCTGATACTCATTAGCGGTCACTCTCCATGCTCCCCTTCTCGTGTGTGCTCATCGGCTTTCCCCAAGCAGAGTGTTCTCAAGGCTCATCCCTGTGGCTGCATGTATCAGTACTGGGTTCTTTACGGCTGAATAATCTTCTGTTGTCTGGGCATTCTGTGTTTATACATTCATCAGTTGATGGGACCTGTCTCTGACTAAAATATTTGGTAATTCCAGGGGCGCCTTGGTGGCTCACTTGTTAAGCATCTGCCTTCAGCTTGGGTCATGATCCCAGGGTCCTGGGATCGAGCCCCACATCAGGCTCCCTGCTCAGCAGGAAGCCTGCTTCTCCCTCTCCCACCCTCTCCCACTCCTCCTGCTTATATCCCCTCTCTCGCTATGTCTCTTTCTGTCAAATGAATAAATGAATGAATGAATGAATGAATATATATATATATATATATATCTTAAACAAACAAAAAAAAAGAATATTTGGTAGTTCCAAACATCCCATTTTCCAACAGACCAGGTAAGACAGATTCTGAGCAGTCTGAGCAGCTGTTAACATTCTCAACGTAGCCAACCGTGTACATGCTGGCCCATGAGTCTCGGCAGGCCTTCACAGTGGAGAGATGTGTTGTGGTTTTGAGTTTGATTGGCAACTTTATTTCCTAATCTTTTTTTTTTTTTTTAAGATTTTATTTGTTAGAGAGAGAGAACGCGCGCAGGCAGGGCGGCCAGCAGGCAGAGGGAGAAGCAGACTCCCCACTAAGCAGGGAACCCAAAGTGGTATTCAATCCCAGGACCCCAGGATTATGACGTGAGCCGAAAGCAGACACTTAACTGACTGAACCACCCAGGCACCCTTTTATTTCCTAATCTCATGTCATTTTATTATTTTTAGTAATTTGTTTGACCAAGTTAATTAGTTAACATTTCTGTTTTTTTTTAAATTATGACACAAGTATTAAAAATTTTTCAGAGGGTGTACCAGTTACTGATAACCACTTTATTGAGATGTAATCCACCTACCATACAATTCACCTCCTTAAAGGGTACAGTTCAGTGGGCTTTAGTGCGTTGTATGACCATCACCACAATCAGTTTTGGAACGACTTCCTCACCCTGCAAAACACCTGTGCCCAGTAGTAGTCACTCCCCTTCCCCCACGTGCCCGCCCGCCCACAGCAGCCACTAATCCGCCTTATGTTTCTACATTTGCTTGTTCTGGATATCTCATACAAATGAAGTCATCGGATCCATGGTCTTCTTTTACTTAACATGATGTTTTCAAAGTTTATTGCTGAATAATATTCCATCGCATGAGTGTGGCCCGTTTTATTTATTGGTGAATATCTAGGTTGTTTTCCACTTGGGCTCTTATGACTAATGCTAAAATATGTGTTCACACACAGAGTTTTCTGTGGACCTCCGTCTTCCTTTCTTGTGGGCATGCACGTAGGGGTAGAAGCGCACACTTGTTGGGTGACTCTGTTTTTCAGACTTCTACAGAACTGCTAGGTGTTTCCAAAGGAGCCACACCATTTCCCATTCCCACCAGCGGAGTTGCAGGTTCTCATGCCACCTGCACTTGCTGTGGTCTCTTTTTTGACCCAGACCTTTTTTTTTTTTTAATACATAAAACAATGTTCTGAAATTAAAGCATAGTGTAAAATGTAGGGAAAGGTAACAAGGCCATTCTTGTCTATAGTCATTTCAGCATTCGTGTGGGTAGGGAGACTCACGCATCATTTCCAACCTAAGCCCAAAGTAACTCAAGTGATTTTTAAGACCGTCTGCATTGGGGCACCTGGATGGCTCAGTCATTAAGTGTCTGCCTTCGGCTCAGGTCGTGATCCCAGAGTCCTGGGATCGAGTCCCGCATCGGGCTCCCTGCTCAGCGGAGAGCCTTCTTCTCCCTCTCCCACTCCCCCCTGCTTGTATTCCTTCTCTCACTCTCTCCCTATGAAATAAAGTCTTAAAAAAAAAAGACCATCTACATAATTTTTATACCTTTTTTATACAATATTTTATATATTTTTTATACCTTTTTGTTGGCAGTTCTTTTTATGCCATCATCCTGTTAGAACTACGGTTTCCTTTGCTGCAAAAGTGATTGTAAATAATTGAGAGAGGTCGATCGAAATAGTCCATAGATGGATCAGTCTTTTACCTACTGCCTTTCCTTGCCACAATCCACTACGTGTTCCCCTGCCATTTCCAACCCTAGAAGAGAGCTCTCAGTGTTCTGTGCATATAAATAGTGTCAGAGGGATGGTTTCAGAGTATTGGTTAACAAACATCTCATGAGACTCTTAGAGCACGGAGTCCTATGACAATAGCCACATACGCAAGAAGCAGCCTTGTAGGATGAAAATCATTGCCCTTGCCACCACTTTGCTTTCGATGTGTCTGAGATCAGAATATCCCAGCAAGGGCCCACGTACTTCATGCCTCGTCTCACACTTTACTCCCAACAGAAATATGTAAAACCCTTACAAGACATGAAGCCCTACCAAAGGTTTCTGCTACTTTGTTTTTGTTTTTGTTTTTTTAAGATTTTTTATTTATTTATTAGAGAGAGAGAGACTGAGAATGAGAGGAGAGAAGGTCAGAGGGAGAAGCAGACTTCCCACAGAGCCGGGAGTCCGATATGGGACCCGATCCCGGGACTCCGAGATCATGACCCGAGCCAAAGGCAGTCGCTTAACCAACTGAGCCACCCAGGCGCCCTCTGGTACTTTGATTAAAGAAAGTTTCAGGGGTGCCGGGGTGGCTCAGTCAGTTGAGCACTGGACTCTTGATTTCAGCTCAGGTCACGATCTCAAGGTCGTGGGATCGAGCCCAGAGTCAGGCTCCACATTCAGCATGGAGCCTACTTCAGATTCTCTCTCCCTCCATCCCTGCTTGTGCGCGCACACTCTCTTTTTAAAGATTGATTATTTATTCATTCATTCATTCATTCATTCAAGCGATAGAGAGCATGGAGGAGGTCAGGACCAGAAGAAGGACAAGCAGACTCTGCACTGAGCACAGAGCCTGACATAGGGCTCAGTCCCATGACCCTGAAATTATGACCTCAGCCGAAATCAAGAGTTGGATGCTTAACCAACTGAGCCACCTAGGTGCTCCTCTAGAAAGAAAAGGAAGGGAGGGAGGGAGGAAGGAAGGAAGAAAAGAAGGAAAAAAAGTTAGTTTCAGCTGCACCCATACTATATTCATTTTGTTCTATGTGATGTCCTGGAGGTTTTTACTGCCAGACCAGTGATGAGTCATGAGGTTCAGAGTGGGTGAAAGGTTGGTTTGTTTGTTTGTTTGTTTGTTTTTAGCAAGCGAGGGGACAGCTGTAGGAGGGAGAGGCAGGGCAGGGGTGATGAGCAGGACGTCTGTCTGGACTGAAGGAATGCTCTCAGATCAGTCTTCTGGGAGAAAGTCCACGTGAAAACGGAGGATCTGCCAGTTGATTCCTTTACAGCCACTGATTTAAGAAGAAGTTGGACTGTGGTTTAGAACTCTAAGGTCTAAGCGGGGAGCGGAAGTTGGGGTATGTAGGGACCACACTGGATGCTGCTTAAAGCGGCAAGTGAGGTCCCCGAAGAAGGTGATGTGGGGGGGAAGAGAAGAGCCGAAGAGCCGGACACTGGGGAGTGGTCCCCACTTAAGGAGTAAGCAAAGGAAAATGACAAGGAGACAAATTAGAAGAGCACGGGGTTGAGTCCATGGACTATGAACTCATCGGTGCTCATAGGGGGTTTCTGTGAGGCCGGCCAACAACGCGGAGTGATGGAGAGGGCAGAGTGAGGTCCGCATAAAGACCGGTGCAGGCGGTGAGAAGCTGACCACTGCCTGTTGCGTGGCCTTCTGACCTGTGTAGCAGTCCCTTCATGTGTACGCTGCCCTCCACACACAAGGCATTCTTCTGTCCTCGAACCAAATGAGTGTATCCTACCACTGGCAACAGACCTGGGCCCCATCGGCTTGGATTCAGGGACAAAGATAGACGGCAAGTGGTTTTGTTCCCCATCTTCCTTCCCTCTGATCCCCACCCCCTGTCCGTAGGCATCCTCATTAACCATGGGTTATTACAGTTACAGTCTCTTTCTTCTATCAATACAGGCACTGACATGTCTTTAATGCTCTAACCTTAATTGTTGTACCTCTCCTTCCTGTGGAGATGTCGGAACCTGGGATCATGGCCGGTGGGGACTCGGGTCCCTGCAGGGCCAAGGACTCTGTAATAATCCCCTCACCTTTCTCTAGATGTTTTGTTTTGTTTTAATTTTATTTATTTATTTGACAGAGAGAGGGAGCACAGGCAGAGGGAGAGGCAGACTCCCCGCTGGGTGGGGAGCCCGATGCGGGGCTCGATCCCAGGACCCTGAGATCATGACCTGAGCAGAAAGCAGACACTTAACCGACCAAGCCATTGAGGCACCCCTATTTAGTTTTAAAAGCCTAGATAGAACAATGTGGGTAGAATGGTAACAGCAGAGGCCAGAATGGAGGTGCTGAGAATCGAAATTGGATGTGTGGTTAGTTGGTTGGGGTCACAAGTGTCTTCTGAGAAACTTACCACTGGAAGGAAAGAAAGAGGTGAGGTGCCGGCCACAGTGGAATATAGGCTCCAGAGGCCCTTCTGTTGCTTTTAGGATTCCTATAGAACATACTCAGACAAAAGGGAAGAATTCGTGGAAGAGACTGAAATACCAGAGAGGGGGGAATGGAGAAAAGCTCCCTAAGAAAGCAGGAGGGAGGGAATGGGCCATCCAGAGCAGAGGGCCAGCAGAAGGGGGGAGCACGTCTATCTCCAAATCAGCCATATCCCCTCTGGGGCGCAGAGCAGAGGACAGTGACCCATGACGCCGAGGGCGTGAGCTCCCGCTGCCACCCTGCCTTCAACTCTTCAGGTACGCAGTCAAAACTTGGGGACACCGGTAGCCTAAAAACATGTGTTTTCTCTGATTTTCTTAATCTTTGTCATAATGTTTTATCTGCCTCTGCTTGTCAACCTGGTCCTGGCAGCTAAGCTCCTGATTCACCTGTCTTTCTACACATTCTCTTCTACAGCCCTCCTGATTCCTTGTCATCTCGTCCACAGACATTCGCTCCTTATCCCCTTCTGTCCGCGAACCCTTCACCTGACTTCTGTTCCAGGGTTCTGATAGGCAAGCTGCCAGTGACTCAGCTTGAGACGGCTTGATAATTAGATTGGCAAAATGGAAAAGCAGTATTCAATGCGTGAAGGTGGCTAAAATTATATTTTCTTATAATAACAAAATTTTATGTTTGGGACTTCTAGGTTCAGCATGAGCTTTAATAGACATAATCTGAAATACTATGTGTTACCGAAAAAACCCAAGAAGGTGGCATTTGATTGCTTAGAATGGATCAGAAGGCATCACCCACGTGAGTACAGCCATGTGACAGATTATGTCTAGAAGTAATAAATGTCTTTTTAGTTCCACAATAGAAGATATCACTGTGCATATTAAACATTTCTTGTTATAATAGCACTAACTAGCTATTTATAGAACAGAATATTGTAACTCTCTCAATCCTGGAAATTATAAAATCACATTTGGTTTGATAACAATAAATCCTAAGAAAAAAGTATATGAGGGCGCCTGGGTGGCTCAGTTGGTTGAGCAACTCCCTTCGGCTCAGGTCATGATCCTTGAGTTGCGGGATCAAGTCCCACATCGGGCTCCCGGCTCCACGGGGAGTCTGCTTCTTCCTCTAACCTTCTCTCCTCTCATACTCTCTCCCACTTTCTCTGTCTCTCTAATAAATAAATGAAATCTTTAAAAAAGAAAAAAGTATATGAAATATTCCATCCTCCACAACCATGTTATAATTCGCGGTTTCAGTGTCTCTCCTCTGGCTTCTGTTGCTTTGAATTACACCGCTCTCTGTTGGGACCTTCTCCCAAGAGTGCCTCTGAGTTCTGTTAACTAAAATGAGATCCTGAAATGCCTGGTGATTTTCCATGTAACCCCTTTTCTGCTTTCCCGTAGAGAGTTGTTTCTGTTAACCACCTCTATTTCATTTTTTAAAAACTAGTATACATGTTTGCGGGGCACCTGGCTGGCTCCGTTGGAGCAAGTGACTCTTGATCTTTGGGGTTGGGAGTTTGAGCCCCACGTTGGGTGTGGAGATCACTGTTGTTTTTTTTTTAAGATTTTATTCATTTATTTGACAGATCACAAGTAGGCAGAGAGGCAGGCAGAGAGAGAGGGGGAAGCAGGCTCCCCGCTGAGCAGAGAGCCCGATGCGGGGCTCGATCCCAGGACCCTGAGATCACAACCTGAGCTGAAGGCAGAGGCTTTAACCCACTGAGCCACCCAGGCGCCCCCCGCCCTTTTTTTTTTTTTAAGATTTTATTTATTTCTTTGAGAGAAAGAGAGAGCACAAGCAGAGAGGAGGTGGGAGGCAGAGGGAGACGCAGGCTGCCTGCTGAGCAGGGAGCACCGTGTAGGGCTTGTTCCCGGAACCCTGGCATCGTGATATGAACTAAAGGCAGACACTTAACCTACTAGGCCACCCAGGTGCCCTAGAGATCACTTCAAAAAAAAATCTTAAAAAAATTGGTATATGTATTTGAACAAATCAAATAATGAAGGGATAGACTAAGAAGTCATCCACAATCTCCCTTGTAAGCCTTCTTCTCCCAGGCAGAGAACATAGGTGGTTAGCATGTCTGTCTATACCTTTGGCTCTGCCACGGAGGGAGGACTTTTTCTTTCATACCCTTCATTTTGTGATTCTCAAAATAGTACATATAATATGTGCTCACTGAAGAAAACCAAGAAAGCAACAAGAAGAAAGAAGCAAAAGACAAACCTTACTTCAAGACAAGTCACCATTACTTTTCAGGGTTTATTTCCTTCTAGCAATTGTGCACATTTTTCTGTCCACAGACGCATACTGTGTCTACCTTTTTTCTACCCTTAACCTGTTTAATATCTTGAGCATTTTCAATGGTTTTTTTAAAAAATTGGAAATTGGGGCGCCTGGGTGGCTCAGTGGGTTAAAGCCTCTGCCTTCGGCTCGGGTAGTGATCTTAGGGTCCTCGGATCGAGCCCCGCATCGGGCTCTCTGCTCAGCGGGGAGCCTGCTTCCCCCTCTCTCTCTGCCTGCCTCTCTGCCTACTTGTGATCTCTCTCTGTCAAATAAATAAATAAAATCTTTAAAAAAATTTGGAAATCACTTAAGAAGTTTCAATATATCTTATTTCATAATCTCCTTTTTAAATTTCCTAATGTTGGCCATTAAATTTTTTCTAATTTTCAAAAGGAGAAACAAAACTTTTCACAGAAGTCCTGTACCACTTTATTTCCTAGATTAGTTTCCTAGAAGGAAACTAAATCAAAAGCTGGGGCATTCGTAAGGCTAATACGTACTGCTATACACTTTCCACAGCATTTGTGTAGGGTGCCCTCCCATTTTATCGCCTGTGTGAAGTAGAGCCCAGGCTTCCTGCAGGTCCACCCCAGGAGTCATGCGGGGGACAGAACAAAAGGTCATGTCTTATGGTTTCCAGTACACTTGAGCTCCTTGCTTGAATTACTCTACCTATGTGATCCCCCCACCCACACTGTGGGGATCTGCTTATGGTTTGTGTATTTCTAAGAACATAATGAGGGGCACCTGGGTGGCTCAGTTGGTTGAGCGTACCAGTCTTGGGATCTCGGTTTGGGCTTTGATCTTGGGGCTGTGGGTTCGAGCCCCGCACTGGGCTCCATGCTGGATGTGGAGCCTACTTAAAAAAAAAAAAAAAAGAGAGCATAGTGAAAATTGTGTTGTTATTTATGTTAAAGGCTGTCATGTCACAATACTGTTTTGTTTCTTGGCAGATGACTCCGGGATAATCTACTGCCTCTCCAGGCGGGAATGTGACACGATGGCTGACACTTTACAAAAAGATGGTCTCGCTGCTCTTGCATATCACGCTGGCCTCAGTGACTCTGCCAGGGATGAAGTACAGCACAAGTGGATTAATCAGGATGGCTGCCAGGTAACATTTTTTTTTAAATAAACAAATAAAGGAAATAATCTTTTATACTACATGAACAAACAATCTGGCACATGCCAGATGAAAACTGTTTTTACTTTAAAGACAGCAAATATTAAAATAAGAATGAAATTTAAAAACAGATCATTTTGAAACTTAAGTTGCTTTTTCTTAAAATTTTTTTTGTTGGAAGAAAAGAAAAACAAAACAAAACAAAAATTTTTTTTGTTGTAATTTACATACCATAAAATTCACCCTTTCAAAGTTTACAAGTCAGTGGTTTTGAGTATATTCACAAGGTTGTGCAAGCTTCACCACTGTCTAATTCCAGAATATTTCATCATCCCAAAAAGAAACTCCATACCCTTTAGCAGCCACTCCCCAGTCCCTGGCAACCACTAATGGAACCACTGCTAATCTGTCTTTATAGATTTTCCTATTCTGGACATTTCATATAAATGAAATTGTACATTATGGGTTCTTTTGTGACTCATTTCTCTTAGCATAATGTTTTCAAGACACTCTATGTATCTTGTTGTAGCATGTATCAATACTTTATTTCTCTTTGTGCACCAGATAACATTCCATGGTATGGCTGTATCCTAGTTTGTTGCCCATTCATCAGTTGGTAGACATTTAGTTGCACCTACTTTCTGGCTATCGGGAATAATGCTTCTGTGAACATCTGTGTATATGTGTTTCTATGCACATGTTTTCAGTTCTCTTGGATAGATACCTAAGAGTGGAATTGCTCAGTCATATGGTAACTCTCTGTTTAACTTTTTGAGGAACTACCAAACTGTTTTACAAAGCAGCTACAGAATTTTACATTTCTACCAGTGATGTATGAGGTTCCAATGTCTGTCTTCTTCTTATTACTACTTTTTTTTTTTTTTTTTTTTTACTATATCCATCCCAGGGGATGTGAAGTGACCTCTCACTGTGATTTTAATTTGCATTTCCCTGATAACTAATTGTGTTGAGATTTCTGAGATGATAGATTTGTCACCCAAGTGGATCAAGAGGGAGGAAGCTGAGGACACTCTAGGCATCCTGTACAGTGACAGGTGCCAGCCTTGGCTAGATCTCTCTAAATACAGGAATGAATTTGAGAAAAACGACTAATAACTTTTTTTTAGCCTATGAAGTTTTCAGTTCACAAAAAGGGAAATTACCCCGAAGAGTCAAAGGAAAAATATCTCTCAAAATTATTTTGTAACAGAAAACAGGAGAAAATCTTGGAGGATATTAACCTAGTGGCCTTGGAAAGATGTCAGAATACTCGGCGTATATGGACTAGAAGTACTTTGCCATAAGAAGATCACAAGCTGAGATGAAGGCACAAGTAAAAATGCAGTTTATCTAGATAAGAAAATGCACAAAAGGCAAAAAACAAGTAGAATCATTATCAAGACACAAATGGTTCAACTCAGTGCAGACATCTGCATCAGTAAGGTAGTGAATAACTGGAAAATGTCAGCCTAAGAATAATCATCGTACCCAAGGAAGAAATGAGGATGGTGAAGCAGATACTGTAGTCAGATGTGTTCCAAATGAATATGTAACAAATATTTAACGAGTTTAAAAGCATTATCTCAGAGTCGCTGGAGGAAAACTTACATGTAGACATAGTTCACCACTTTGAGCTAAAAGAAATGATACGCACGAAGATACAGAGGGATGCTCTACAAAAAGCAGGCGGGCCTGAGACTGTCTGACTACATAACAAAAGCAGGAACACGCTGTCTTCAGAATCAAAGGAGGGAAGCTTGGGACTGAAGGCTTCACAGCCAGCTCATTGTCACAGATGTTGGGCACAACGGAAGGCACTTTCAGATAGACAGGTCACATCCAGAAACGCAGCACCAGCTTATCTTCACTTCAGTTATCACAGATGCCAGTCTTCCCTAATTTGTATATTGGACTAAGCAAAATTCCAGTGGGGTTTTTTTTTCCTTTGATAAACTTTTTCTAAAGTTAGCCTGGAAGAATATTCACATTAAAATAACTGAAAGAATTTGGCAGGAAAATGAAAACACATGAACACTGGCTTTGCAGTACATTGCAGACAGATCAGTGACACAGAAATCCAGAATTAGACAGGAAAACATGTAAAACAGGGTTCCCGGGTGGTATAGTCAGTTGAGCAAAAACATGTAAAAGCAATATGTGGCAAGGATAACATTGAAAAATAATGAGGAAAGGAGGATGATCCAACTAGTGGTACCACCTACCTGCTGGGGGGAATCATTTTGAATCCTCCTATCAAAATTAATCACAGGTAAATTGAAGTATCAGTATTTTTAAATGTATGAACTCTGGCTGGAAGAGAACCTAAGCTTAAAAAGAGCTCAAAAGATTAAAAATCTAAATAACTACACACTTCTATATTGATGAACAAAATTAAAGGCAATAGCAAATAACAAACAACTAGGGAAATAATGTCATCCACAAATAAAATATCCCAAAACTTTGGTGAGAAAAACATGAGTCTCAAATAGTAAATTACTCCAGGCTATAAGAGACGTCGAAAAGAAGGAGCCACAAAAGGCTAAGTAGAATTGTTTTTCAATGTGCAACTTCGCTAATTAATAAAGGAATCCAAACCTAAATAATTTTCACCTCTGCATTAGGAAACTTTTATTAACTGTTGGGGACAGTGCTGTAAGAGGTGATTTCCTGACAACCTTTCTGGAGAGACTTTCTGGAGAAGAATATGGCAGACTGTTATAGATAGGAGCCTCAGACCTGAAATGCATGCATGGAATTTACATCAGTGTTTGTTGATGGGTTTGGTTTTGTGTGTGTGTGTGTGTGTTTGTTTGTTTTAAGATTTTATTTATTTATTTGACAGAGAGAGAGAGAGAGATCACAAGTAGGCAGAGAGGCAAGCAGAAGACAGTGGGGGGAAGCAGGCTCCCCGCTGAGCAGAAGGCAGCTGAGCCGAAGGCAGAGGCTTTAACCCACTAAGCCACCCAGGTGCCCCTAGGGGGGCGTAGAAATTGAAGTATAGCTGATATATATAATATTATATTACTTTCAGGTATACCACATAGTGATTCGTCAATTCTATACATTACAAAATGCCTGCCATAATAATTGTACCAACCACTTACAACCATACAAAGTTATTACAATATCATTGACTGTATGATAGCATTATTTTTTTTTAAGATTTTATTTATTTATTTGAAAGAGAGACACAGCGAGAGAGGGAACACAAGCAGGAGGAATGGGAGAGGGAGAAGCAAGCTTCCTGCTGAGCAGGGAGCCTGATGCGGGGCTCGATCCCAGGACCCCCCAGTATTATGACCTGAGCCGAAGGCAGACACTTAATGACTGAGCCTCCCGGGTGCCCCGATAGCATGATTTTTAATAGTAAGTAGCCTAAATGTCCTGAGAGAGTGGGTACATTGTAGTACTTTCCTGGCATTGAAAATGGTTTATGAAGAGGGCGCCTGGGTGGCTCAGTTGGTTAAGCCTCTTCCTTTGACTCAGGTGGTCATCCTGGAGTCCAGGGATCAAGCCTGACATTGGGCTCCCTGCTCAGTGGGGAGTCTACTTCTCCCTCTGAACCCCCTCTCATACTCTTATCTCCACATTCTCTCAAATAAGTGAATAAAATCGTTCTTTTTTTTTAAGTAAATAATATCTTTTAAAAAAGAAGAAAATGTTTTATGCATTAGTTATTTATTTATTTTCAAGTAAGCTCCTGGCCCAGTGAGAAGCCCAACACAGGGCTTGAACTCATGACCCTATGATCAAGACCTGTGCTAAGATCAAGTGTCAGATGCTTACCAACTAAGCCACCCAGGTACTCCTAAGAAAATGTTTTATAAAGAATTTCATAATGATATGAAAATGTTCAGATGTCAATGATGGAGAAACATAGGGACAAATAGAACCTAAACGTGTGAAATCTCAACTATAGAAAAGGAAATTGAGGGGCACCTGGGTGGCATTAGTCAGTTAAGCGTCCGACTTGGTTTTGGCTCAGGTTGTGATCTTGGGGTCTTTGGATCAAGCCCCACATTGGGCTCTGCACTCAGTGCAGAGTCTGCTTGAGACTCTGAGCCTCTGTCCATCCCCACTGCTTTCTCTATCTAGCTCTCTCTCAAATAAATAAGTAAATCTTTAAAAAATTTTTTTGAATAGAAAAATAGATGAGAAAAAAAGAAAAAAGCCAAATCTTTTCAAGTTCTTTCAAATCTTTACATATAGTATAAATATTCTATAATACTAATTCACACATATATACATATCTGTATATATGTATATAAAACACTTTGATCAAAAGTATAGCTTCAGAAAATGGGTGAGTTTTTGTTTCTGTTTTCAGACTAGCTAATCCTCACAGTCAAGGTGTAATTATACAGTCACTGGACAACCTTGATCTTGTTAGATTTGTAAGATAGAATAAAACTTCATTGTTTTTCTCCACAAAGACATTATTATAGTCTGAAGTTTTAAAAGCAACACAGAAATGAAGAAGGAAGTAACAGCTTGACTAAGCCAGTTTTCCCAGTGACATGAAGTAAAGACGTTCATGGGGAAGTTGGTGTTGGGGTTTCCTCACTGGGAGCCCACACCCCTCCCACCCCACCTGGGGAGCCGCACCCACACCCCCACTTCTTGGAATGCTGAGGGGTGCCTCACCTCCGCGTGCAGCCTCTCCACCACTAGAGGCTCCGGTAGACTTTCTCTTTTCCAAGGACATTTGCTTCGATTAAAGTGCCATAAATTTAGAGAGCTGACAGGCCTGTAGCTCAGGCCGCAGCCATCCCCAGCGCCGCCGAGCACGCCGTTCACTGGCCACATCCTCCACGGCCAGCACTTGCTCGCCCTGGTGCTCGGTCACCCAGACTATGTCCTCAGCCTCAGTCTGGCTGCCAGCTAGTTCCACTGCTTTTGAAATACTGTTCTTGCAGCCGCTATTAATTTTCTTGAGAGCTTTAAAAAAAAAAAAAGTCTTACAGATTTATTTGTATAATATATATAATATACTTTTTTCCTTTTTTTTTTATAAGATTTTATTTATTTATTTGACAGAGAGGGAACACAAGAAGGGACAACGGGAGCAGGAGAAGGAGGCTTCCCACTGAGCAGGGAGCCCTATGCGGGGCTGTAGAGTACACTCTAAGAGCCCTATGCAGGACTCTGGGATCATGACCTGAGCCAAAGGCAGATAATGACTGAGCCACCCGGGCACCTCTGTATAATACATTCTTGCCGGGAGATGTAACATTTTTGTCTGGGTTAATAAGTCCTGCATTTGCAACTGAAATGGATATTCTTGAAAACAATTTTTTTTTTTTTTTTTACTAAAAGATTTATGAAGCTCCTGAAACTTAACCGTCACCTTGTCTGTCCTAAGTAATTTGCATAGGCCAATATCTGAGTCTCCAGTCTTTTTTTCTAGTAGAAGCACCTCTCAGACTTTTACCCACATGAGTTCCAATAAAAATTTCACAAGTTTTTCCTTTGAAATCAGCTGTTGAGGAAAGAAGCTGGTGTGTGATCCGTCAGCTGCTCCCACTGGGAGCACAGACGGTGAGCACGGGGGCAGGTGAGAACACCATGGTCCCGAAGCATCAGAGAAGCTGGCAGCAGTGACGTCTGGGAGCCCAAGCCCTGGGAATGCTCGTTCATGACCATGCCGCTGAATGTCATGGCCGCGTGGACAGTGCCCCTCCTGCCTCCGTATCAGGAATGGAAGAGAGCAAGCAGTGGCCACTCCCCCAAGACATGACGGCTCTTGATTCTGGCCCCGTCCGTGACACTAGATCCCACGAGAAAGTGCCTGACGCCGCGAACTTCTCGGTCCTTCATAGGATTACAGATTATCCATAGGAAGACCTCACATTAGTCCTGCTCAATAGTGGGACTAAGTTAAGATATTAGATTGCTGGATAGAGTACACTCTAAAGTAAGAGAGAGGATAGAGCTTTCGAGGCGCCTGTTACTAAAATGTTCCTTTCCATCTGTTCTGAGCCTAAGAGGCTTCTGCTATTCCCTCAGGTTATCTGTGCAACAATTGCATTCGGGATGGGGATTGACAAACCCGACGTGCGGTTTGTGATCCACGCGTCTCTCCCCAAATCTGTGGAGGGCTACTACCAGGAGTCCGGCAGGGCCGGGAGAGACGGGGAGATCTCGCACTGCCTGCTCTTCTATACCTACCACGATGTGACCCGACTGAAGAGACTCATACTGAGTAAGCCAAGCCCCTGGCCCCTGTGGTCTCCTGGGAGAATCTGTGCCTGCCTTTGTGGTGCTTTTGCTCCGGCTTTCCTTAAATGGTTATACAAGTGTCACACATGCTTATCATGTGAAACTCAAATGATACAGGCGTATGCATACAGATACGGACACGGCAGAAAATGTCCAGACCGTGCCTTGCACACAGTCCTGCCCTAGGAAGTAACTCCAGCTGTCAGCTTCCTGTGTATCCTTCCAGAGGCAACCTCTCCATGCGTGCTTGCATGTAACTCATGTTTCAAACATGCAGAAAGGTAGAATGGGAAAAATAACGAACTCTCATGTACCACTGGGTTCAGAAATAGCCCCCCTGCCCTGCAGATCCCTCTCCTCCCTCAGCCCTCCACTCGCCCATCAGAGAGAAGCAGTACCCTGTATTTGGTGTTTGCCCCTGGCAAATGCACATATTTTGTCATTTGTGCTTGGGATTATATTATACGCCTTCTTTACATGGACATACAGTTTGTTTTCAGTCTACACTGGGAAGTAATTAAGACTCCAACTGATACATGCAGCTCGACTCCATGGCATCCCACGTCTGTTTACCTGGTCCGCTTGGGCTGGACACCCAGGCTGTTTATTGTTCCGCATGGTTACCAGCAGTGCAGGGCTCAGCACCTCCTGGAGGTATCTTTGGGCAGTTGTGCAATTGTCTATATAGGGTAAATTTCCAGACTTAGACTTGCCAGGTCAAAGTGAATACATATTTTAGAATCTTAGTATGCCCTTTGCCCATTTTTCTACTAGTTAAGTACATTTCCTAAATAAATTTGCTATTTTGAGACCACTTCTGAATGGATCTTGCCAGAGGTACTGTACATGGGATATGACACTTACCAGACTCTGTGCCAAATATCAGATCACCTTTTGTGCCCATAATCCCCAGCTTTCGAGATAGAATTCACGCCATGGTAAAAGGAAACTTCTTTAAGGTTTTGTAACTTGCCTTCAAGAACACTGATGAGCAGCAGTAGCAGTAGGAGTGGGGGGCCGGGAGGAGTGGGAATCCAATAGTAGTAGATAGATGACATTACTTAGTACCTGCTGTTTGCACCGTCTTTTTTTTTTTTTAAGATTTTATTTATTTATTTGACAGAGAGAGACCGAGCGAGAGAGGGAACACAAGCAGGGGGAGTTGCAGAGGGAGAAAGCAGGCTTTCTGATAAGCAGGGAGCCTGATGCGGGGCTCGATCCCAGGGCACTGGGATCATGACCTGAGCCGAAGGTAGAGGCTTAACGACTGAGCCACCCAGGCGCCCCTGTATGCACTTTTTTTTTTTTTTTAAAGATTTTTATTTATTTATTTGACAGAGGGAGAGAGATCACAAGTAGACAGAGAGGCAGGCAGAGAGAGAAGGGGAGGCAGGCTCCCCACTGAGCAGAGATCCTGATGCGGGGCTTGATCCCAGGACCCTGAGATCATGACCTGAACTGAAGGCAGAGGCTTTAACCCACTGAGCCACGCAGGCGCCCCTGTATTCCCTGTCTTAACTGCTTGATTATATCCCTTCATCCAGTCTTCACAACAGGCCTCACAGGTACTACTGTTACTCTCCTCATTTCAGACAGGCGCACGGCATATGTAGAGCCGGGAGGTTGCAGAGCCCTGATGGGGCCCAGGTCTGTCTAACCCCCAAAGTCCACGTCCCTTGCACTCTACCAGGATGATTCTCAGTGAGGGTGCCTGGGGGCCTCAGTTGGTTAGCGTCTGCCTTCAGCTCAGGTCATGATCCCAGAGTCCTGGGATCAAATTCTACATTGGGCTCCTTACTCAGTGGGGAGTCTGCTTCTCCGTCAGACCCTGCCCCCCTCTCGTGCTCACGCTCATGTGCTCTCTCTCAAATAAATAAATAAAATCTTTTTTAAAAAATAAAGATGATTCTCAGTGAAAAAAATGAGACTTTAAAACTTAGCGTGACCATTTGTGTTTTTAAACAGAGCCTATATTAAGTTAGATCCAAATAATTCAATAAGCATTTAAGTTTT
This sequence comes from Nasua narica, assembly GCA_028533885.1. Taxonomy (NCBI): domain Eukaryota; kingdom Metazoa; phylum Chordata; class Mammalia; order Carnivora; family Procyonidae; genus Nasua; species Nasua narica. Next base: position 4,304,713 of record CM052797.1, read on the forward strand.
AAACACTTAGCAACATTTTATTTATTTTTTTCTGCTCTTAGCAATATTTTAAAAAGAATACTCATAAACTAGGAAAAAAAAACATTTTATTTTCATTCTTAACTAACCTCAAGTTGCTTACAAAAGGAAAATATGTGCATGTGATTCTTAAACCTTGAAATTAGATTAGACACTGCCACCCTTATTTCCTGTTTCACATGGGTTTTTCTGGAGGTTCTTGTATTTATCACAGCAACTGCCCAAACTTGAGTTTCGCAAAGATGGCATTGGAAGGAGGGTAGCACACCGTGACCTCAGACTGGCAGTTTGTATGGTGTTCGAATATCGCTGTGGTTCCCTTAAATTTAAAATACCCTGCCGACACCCCCGGGAGTTCACTGCAGCACCCCAGGGCTCGTTGGCACACGGCTTTGGAACTACTGGCTTAACTACTCTGACCCCAGATACCCGGGGAGCGCCTGGCCCACCGCCACAGTTGCTTTGCTCTGCTGACTTGGAACGTCCAGCTGAGTACGTGCTTGTCTGATAAATACAGTAAATTCGATTCACATCTTCATCGTTGGGAATCATGAAGACTTGGAAAATATTTTCAGCTCCTCTTGATGACAATCTTCGTTTATTCCTATAAAACTAAAATTTGAGGGATAAATATAAACACGCAGTTGGTCATAATATAGAATGATGTACTGATATATAGTGCTATTAGTAATTTTGTTTCATTTAATATTTAAAGTTATATGACTCTTCCAAATATTTGTGATAGTTTCTTCTGTTTTCCCACTCTAATAAGCATTTTTATTTTGTTCTTTACCTCTTTTAGTGGAAAAAGACGGAAACCATCATACCAGAGAGACTCACTTCAATAACTTGTATAGTATGGTGCATTACTGTGAAAATATAACAGAATGCAGGAGAATACAGCTTTTGGCTTACTTTGGTGAAAATGGATTTAATCCTGATTTTTGTAAGAAATACCCAGATGTTTCTTGTGATAATTGCTGCAAAACAAAGGTAAAATAAGAAAGGTTTAAATTCCTTGTAATTCAGGAAATTGCCAGGACTTTAATTTAGCAAATACAAGTTAGGTTACCATAAGTGGGCCTTCAAGGATTGAACCTGGAAAAAGTGGCTTCCTCCCCATAGTAATTTGGAATAGAAACATTTAATAGTAATTCTGTGGAATAGCTTTTAAATTAGAAGCCTATAAAAAAAATACCCTGGACCCATCCAAAATATTGAGGTTATATATGTGTACTATAGGATATTTTAGAAATATCACTTATCTGTAAATATCCAAAAAGATCCAACATGGGCAGGAGAATATTTAGATTCAAATCCCAATATATATTTGAAGTTCTCATTCTGAAAAGTTATTTAAAAACTATAAAGAATTAATGGCAGTTCATCTGTCCTAAAAATAACCATGAGACGGTGTTAAATTCAATCATCAGGTACTTAATTTTACCTCTCATGGTGATTCTGTGTTTTAATGTCTCCGTCCTTTACGGTTTACAGAGCATTTTCACATTTGATACATTATTTGAAATGTCCGTACCAGGTGCTGGGGACTCACAGACGAGCATGTTCCGGGCCTGTTCATAGACTGGAGGGGGACGTGATTGTAATGCCCTGTGATAAGCACAGTCACAAAGATATGCAGCACCAACAACAGAGAGGGTGGGGTGTACTGATCCCTGGCTGGTTCCACCCCGCACGCCCTGCCCTAGGGACATTGCTGATCAGTATCCTTCTTGTTTAATAAATGTTTGTTGAGCGCCTCCTGTGTGGCAGGCGCTGTTCTAGGAGATTGGGATGCATCCCTGAACAGAATAAAAAGATTCCTGCCCTCGTGGGGCTTACATTCTGGCGGAGAGAGCCTGAGGACAGACAGCGTAAAGGCACATGAAGCACAGCGGTGTGGGAGCCTGGAGTCGTGGGAGGGTGCCAGCTGCAGGATCAGGTGCGGTGGCCCAGGGAAGTCTCATCACATACCTGCTTTAGCCACGGACACCTAAAAAAGGACTTAGCTGGGCAGCCCCCTGGACATGGGCATTCTTGGCTCCCAGGTGTGGGGGGCAGGCCTGTGCACTCAAGGGATAGCAAAGGGAGCCCATGTAGCTGAGCAGGGCTAAGAGTCAGTCTGGGGAAAGGAAACGGCAGGCCAGCGCTGCAGCTGGAGGGGTGGTGTGACTGACCCTCAGCCACAAGGCTGGGGGACGCCCGTTTGGCAGGGCAAATGGGTTCAGTCTGGGGTATTTTTTGAGTTAGAGGCATCTGTTGGATTCAGAAATTCTGAAAAGGGGCTTGTGGTACCTACCAGTTTGGGAGTGGTTGGCATACAGACGGTATTCAGAGCCGTAAGAGCAGATGAAATCTTCAGGGGTATAAGGTTAGACCAAAGAGAAGAAAACCAAACCACCGAGTCCCAGGACATTAAGAGTTTAAGGAGAAGAGGAGGGACCAGGAAAGGAGACCAAGAAAGAGAATTAGCAAGGTAAGAAGAAAGTGAAAAATCCATACAAGAAGCATTTCAGGGAGAGGAGGGAGTGCTGCCGCTAAGCCAAATAGGGGAGGGAGCGAGAAGACACCACTGGCTTTAGCAGGAATCATGGTGGCTGGAGTTGTCTTACAGTTTCAGTAGAGTGGGGCAAACCTGGAGGCGACAAATATAGAGAACTCTTTCAAGTTTTGCTTTAAGGATGATCAGGGAAATGAAACAGCTGTTGGCAGGGGAGGTGGAGTCAGGAAAAGACAGGAGAAGTAGCATCTGTTTATGCTGATAGGAACGTACCTGCATAGGATGGAAAGCTGATGTGTAAGGAGAGGGGAGAACCACTGAAGCAATGTCCTCGAATAGGCAAGGGTGGTGGGGAGAGGAATCTTGTGTGGGAGTCCAGAAATTGCCCTCAGGTAGGAACCGAGAGAGTTCATCTGTAAGAGCAGGAGGAAGGAGAAGACTGTGGACATTTGCTGGTGATAGGTGTTATGAGGGAAGTTTGCAGAAGTTCTCCTGAGGTCGCCTCAGTTTTCTCAGTGAAGTAGCAGGCCAGGTCATCAGCTGACAGTCGGGATAAGAGAGGGGATTGAAGAGAAAGGAGAAAGTGAAGTCTAGTCATCTAGGACAGCGGTCAGCAAACCTTATCTTAAAAGGCCAGAGTGCATACATTAAGCTTTGTGGGCCTTGGAATCACAGGCTCTGTCTTAAATACTCAACTGTACTCTTTTAGCCCAAAAGCAGACATAAACAATAACTACAGCAATTTTCCTGGCTGTCTCAGTAAAATTTGATGTATGGAAACAGGCGTCCAGCTCATGGGCCATAGCGTGCTGACTCCTGTTCTAGAACAGAGGGGTGTGAGACCAAGGATGTGTGATGATTACCTGGCCTCATGAAGGGTCCACTTGAGGTCTGTGGCCATTTGTTGAAAGTGCACATTTTCAACATGGTTGCATGTGTTTCTCCAGCCAAGGTCAGCTACCATGGTTCAGGCACAGAGTGGTGAAGAGTTGTATCTAGTGTGTATCGTCAGACAACGAATGGGATGAATTGACCTAAGGGCAAAGGAGCTGAGGTTACATGAGAGGTAGTGTTGTAATGAGGGCTGTGGAATTTAAGCTGACTTAGGGGAGCATCCGAGGGTGGGAATGAGTGGATTGGCAGGCCCAGAGGGTTGTTGGAATCAGAATATACTGGATGGCATGAGGGGGCATTCAGAGGCTGAAGGGGTTGCTGATTTTAGTGAGGCCAAGGTGGTAGGCGTGAGCAAGGGAGTGGTTGGCATACCTGGAAGACGGGGTTACTGGGGCAGAGGGGTCAAGATGCCAGAGGCCAAGATGGGAGGATCATCTGTCTGCTGAGTCACCAAGAATTCAGGCAGGGATGGTGTTGGAGAGAATGACAGAGCACTGTTTCATGATGGTTCTAGATAGAGCCTCAGAATCACTACCAACTGTTAGAATAACACAAGAAACCTGTTCCTCTTGAGGTTGTGAGATTGTGGCAGAAGAACAAGGGTTAGAAGGTGAGGAGGCTGCATAGACAGAGGCCAGAAGCATGACACTGCTTTTGGGAACAGTGGCTATCTAGTATTGCTAGTTTGGAGATCTAGGATAAAAGAAAACAGACAGAGCATACAGTAAGGGAGGCATTAAAAAGTAGGCGGAGTTTGCAGCCCAGTGAGGGGAAGGAGAAAGGGAACTAACAGATCATTAGAAGGGTTGGCTGTGACACCAAAGGCCCGAAAGCAATCAGAACTCGCAAACTTGCAGGTTGGACAGTGTTTCTGAGCCCAGAAATCACCCTCCAGATGATAAAGCACCGTTCTAGAGGGTACGAAGGGTTTGAAAAGGGAGAAAGGAGGGGCCCCTGGGAGGCTCAGTCGTTAAGCGTCTGCCTTCGGCTCAGGTCATGATCCCAGGGTCCTGGGATTGAGCCCCACATCGGTCCCTGCTCAGTGGGAAGCCTGCTTCTCCCTCTCCCGCTCCCCCTGCTTGTGTTCCCTCTCTCGCTGTGTCTCTCTGTCAAATAAATAAATAAAATCTTAAAAAAAAAAAAAAAGGAGAAAGGATGTTCCTCCCCACAGTATGCTGGTGGGTAATTGGAAGACAGACATGTGTCTATAACCTGGTAATGATGTAGATGTGGTAGTGCTAATGTTCTAGACACAAGGTTAATGTAAGAGCCTAGAAAAGAAAGAACATTTGAAATTTGGTTTTGGATCTTGGTTTAGGTGTAGAAATGGTTTGTTATGAGACTATCAAAGTATGAAACACTAGCCATCTAAGTATCATCTTAATTACAGCAGAAGGTAATCTCTTTTTACTCATAGGATTATAAGACAAGAGATGTGACGGATGATGTAAAAAATATTGTAAGATTTGTTCAAGAACATAGTTCATCACAAGGAACAAGAAATAAAAACCATATAGGTCCTTCTGGGAGATTTACTATGAATATGCTGGTCGACATTTTCTTGGGTAAGTAAGTTATCTTTTTTATTGTTTTGAGTTATAGCAATTAAAATTGAACATCTAGGGGCACCTGGATAGATCAGTCAGTTAAGCATCTGTTTTTGGCTCAGGTCATGATCCCAGGGTCCTGGGATCGAGCCTTACATAGGGCTCCCTGCTCAGCAGGGAGCCTGCTTCTCCCTCTCCCACTCCCTTTCCCTCTGTGCTCACTTGTGTAGGTGTGCTCTCTCTCTCTCTCTCTCTCTCTAATAAATAAATAAATATTTTTCAAAATAAAATTGAACATCTAAAGAATTCATCACAAGTACATAGAAAAAAATCTTTCATCTGTCTTCTTGTAGAAATTAAAGATTTCAGGGCACCTGGGTGGCTCAGTGGGTTAAAGCCTCTGCCTTTGGCTCAGGTCATGATCTCAGGGTCCTAGGATCGAGCCCCACGTCGGGCTCTCTGCTCAGTGGGGAGCCTGCTTCCCCCTCTCTCTCTGCCTGCCTCTCTGCCTACTTGTGATCTCTCTCTCTGCGTCAAATAAATAAATAAAATCTTTAAAAAAAAAAAAGAAGTCCAGAATTCCAGTTATAAAATGAATACGTCATGGGAATGAGAGGGACGGGATAGGAAATGTCATCAGTGACATTTTAATGACGTGACTGCACCTGTCATGCTGAGCGTGGCATAATGTATAGAATTGTTGAATCGCTGTGTTGTACACTTAAAACTGATGAAATATTGTGTGTCAACTATACGACAGTAAAGGTAATAGTAATGATAATAAATACAAAAAAAATATTAAAGCATATACAATTTCATCTGAATGAGTGGAATATAACTTGCTTGGAGAATTACCTTTTGAGTGCCGGACGGCAGCCTGGGCAAAAGGATGGCTTCTTTTGTTTGTTTATTTGTTTGTGTGTTTGTGTTTGTTTGAGGCCCTATTAAAATAATAGGAAATAAAATGGGGATTCAATTCATTAGGGCATAAAGAACCAGAGAGAGATATCATCAGATTCAAGATTTTTCAAATCTTTTAGGAAATGGACAGAAGCATGGTGACAAGTGGAATGAAATACAATAAGCCACCTGCAAAATTAATGTAAGGCAAGAGTCGTAGAAGAAGGGACTGTTGACCAGGCAGAACGCTGTTATCAGGCTTCTGACTGAGTCTGTAGGTCCAGAGGGTGGGAGTGAAAGCAGGGGAGCCAGAAATAGGAAAGAACTGCATCAAATGCCAGCCTGGGATTGATTCTAGAACAAAGATGAATGGCCTGAGGAATAGAAAGGCAGCTGAGTTAGGGGCCAGGCCCCTAAGTAGCATTTGGGGACCACCTAGCCCACCCACTTACCCTAAAGCAAACCTGGATATTCCCATTCAGGAGAGGAATTTGAAGGGAGATAGACAATAACAGAGGAAGGGCACCTGGGTGGCTCAGTCAGTTAAGCATCTCACTCTTGGTTTCAGCTCAGGTCATGAACTCAGGGCTGTGAGATCGAAGCCCGTGTCGGGCTCTGAGCTCAGTGGCGGAGTCTGCATGAGATTCTCTCTCCCTCTGCCCCTCCCCACTGCGCACTCATACCTCTCTCTCTCTCAAATAAGTTAATAAAGTCTTTTTTTAAAAAAAATTTTCTTAATAACAGAGGAAATCCACCTCAGAAGTTTAACCTGATCCCTGAAGATTAAGTACGACTGGCCAATCAAGAGAAACCAAGGAAGTATTTGACCCTAGGGAAAGAGAGAATTTAGAAAATAAGCAGTAGCTTTAGGGGGAGTGGAGGAGAAACTCCTAGTTTAGAGTCTTCACCAAGACTTAGGTAATAATAGAATGTTATGGAAAAGAAACAAAGAAGGAGAAAGAGCTGTTATAATTTTTATTTTATTTTTTTAATTTTTTACTTTTAAGGAATTTCTACATCCCACATGGGGCTTAAACTTACAACCCTGAGATCAGGCGTCACTGGCTCAGTCGGTTAAGCATCTGCCTTCAGCTCAGTCATGATCCCAGGATCCTGGGATCCCAGCTCAGCGGGAAGCCTGCTTCTCCCTCTCTCTCTGCCTGCCTCACTTCCTGGTCTGTGCTCTCTCTCTCTCTCTCAAATAAATAAATAGAATCTTTAAAAAAAATTTTTTTTAATGATTGACAAAGTAAGTTTAGTGGAAATGTTGAAAGATAAAGTCAAGAAAGTTTTCTAAGACCTGAGCAAAAAGATATGTGGAAAATATGAGAAAAGATATAGATTAATTTTTAGGAGATGTGAAGTCTGACAAAATTTTTGCAATAGAAAGTAGATGGAGTTATCAAATCAGTGATATAAGAAAATTTCCCTGGGTGAAAGAGAAAAAGACATTCAGATTAAAATGTCTACCGAATGCCAAAGGAGATGCTTTATGAGATTTGAGAATACCAAGAATAAAATGATGTTGGGGAGGAAAAACTTTTCCTCCATCCTGTTAGATTTAGTGGTTGGGGGCCTATGAATTAAACTGACAAAAGACAGATTTCATCGAAATGTGACTAAAAGGGCCAATTAGAATTGGGGCATAGATACCGTCTTAATAATGGAAAGGGAGGGGGAGAAGAACACTTATGGGAAAACAAAGGGTTTTTTGGAAAGATAAGGTCCCTTAGGAGAATAGATGAGAGGGAGACAGGATAGTTTCGTGACAGTGTTTAGGAGTGGTATGGAGACTTCTCATCTCCAATGATAAGTAAGAATTAGTCTTCTTTGGTTGCTCCCGGGGAGAGAATTTATGACAGGTGAGTTTTGTGGGGGGGTGGTCTCTGTGCTTTTTTTGCAGATAAGAGGTTTCAGGAACTCAGATGCCTTCTGCTCAAAATAATGTTTATGCCACAGTGGCATATTCTGGACCCCTTCAGAGATAATCCTGAAAACTTTGGAAAAAAGAAACCAAAGCCAAACCTGTGATTAATATCAGCAACCCTAGGGGCCAGAAGGCAAAGAAAGTGATACCATAAACAGGGGAGCTGACCAGGGACAAGAAAGCCCGGATCTATGGCTATGGAGCAGGTCCAGTAAGCAGTCTGTGCAAATTGTAACAAAGTCAAGAAAAATAGATCCCAAGCAATGTGAGAAGGAATAAATGAAATTTTTTTATGACAGTAAAGAATGCAAATGTTAATTCTCAACAGAAGGAGAAAGACATTTAGAAATTCCATGGGAAAGATTATACAATGAGAGCAAAAGTCAAATGTAAAACAAGGGAAGTTGCTACACGATTCTGAGTAATTGATAAGTGTACGAAAGCAATCCAGTTGTCTGGGTGCAATAGACATTCTCTTGAGGATTGTACAGGAGTCAGGACCTTCTAAGTAGGGAAGGAAACTTGTCATAAACACTGCTGACGAACTGCAACAGTTACAAAGTATGGACTGAAATATGTTTAGGGGACAGGACAAGATATATTAATGATATAAAAATAAAAGGGTTTTTTTTATTAACAAAAGAGGGGAGCACTCAGAAGGCTTGGGGTGCTAATAACCTCCTATATAGAAGGTAGAGTAACCAGAAGTTCTGTCTAAAATTTCAAAATAGGGACACCTGGGTAGAGCATCTGCCTTTGACTTAGGTCATGAGGTCCTAGGATCGAACCCTGTATCAGGCTCCTTCCTCAGCGGGGAGCCTGTTTCATCCTCTCCCTCTGCCCACCACTTCCCTGCTTGTGCTCTCTCTCTTTCTCTGTCAAATAAATAGATAAAATCTTTAAAAAATAAATAAAAATAAAGTTACTAAATAATCAATAGATTAACCAATATTATATAACTAGCCAAATTTGGGGCAAAGCGAAGTGTAGGGAGTAGTCTCAATGAGATGAAGCCTCGTCTTTCATAGTCGGAGGGGTCATAGGTAAGTAGCAGGCAGTAGTGCTGGCTAGGGGAATGACAGCAAGGGTTTGGGTTCCTTGTGGAGGTGGCCACCAGAAGAGCTGAAAACAGAAGCTGTTTAAAACAGGACTCTGGGGGTGCCTGGGTGGCTCAGCCGTTAAGCGGCTGCTTTCGGCTCAGGTCACAATCTCGGGGTCCTGGGATCAAGCCCTGCATCAGGCTCCTTCCTCAGTGGGAAGCCTGATTCTCCCTCTCCCACTCCCCCTGCTTATGTTCCCTCTCTCACTGTTGAGTGTGTCTCTCTGTCAAATAAATAAATAAAATCTTTTAAAAATAATAATAAAACAGGACTCTGCCAGGGTGCCTTCAGTCGGTTAGGCACCTGACTCTGTTTCCATTCAGGTCCTGATCTCAGGGTCCTGAGATGGGCTCCTGAGTCTGCTAGGGAGTCTTTCCTTCTTCTTTTCCCTCCCCCTCCACTCCTCCCCACACCCTCAGCCTGTGCATGTGCACACATGCTCACCTGCTCACTCTCTCTCTCTCTCAAATAAATAAATAAAATCTTAAAAAAAAATTAATGCCTTGGGGCACCCAACTGGCTCAGTAGGAAGAGCACAACTCGTGTGTGTGTGTGTGTGTGTGTGTGTGTGTGTGTGTGTGTGTGTGTTTAAGGTTTTATTTTATTTGACAAAGAAGAGAGAGTACAAGCAGGGAAACAGCAGGCTCCCCATGGAGGGGGGATCCCAATGGGGAGGGATCAAGGAGGCTCGATCCCAGGGCTCTGGGATCATGACCCGAGCCGAAGTTGGACACTTAACCGACTGAGCCACCCAGGTGCCCCAGGAAGAACACAATTCTTGATCTCAGGGTCATGAATTCAAGCCCCACATTGGGGGTAGAGATTACTAAAAATTAAAATTAAAAATAAAACAAAAACACACGATTGATTTCCAGAAGAGTGGAGGTTAGGGGAGGGAAGAAGAAGGGGACTGAGGAATGTTGCTTTTCATCCTAAACCTTTCTGTACTGTATTTTATTTTTCCCATGTACGTGCCTTACTTCTATTTAAAAAAATAGATAAAACAGGGATGCCTGGGTGGCTCAGTGGGTTAAGTGTCTGACTTCCACTCAGGTCATGATCCTGGAGTCCCGGGATCAAGTCCTGCATCGGGCTCCCTGTTCAGCGGGGAGTCTGCTTCTCCTGCTGGCCCTCCCCCCGTCTTGTGCTCTCTCATTCTATCAAATAAATATATAGAATCTTTAATAAAAAATAGATAAAGCAATTAATAGGTGCATTTATTTTTTAAAACATTAATAGCCTAGATTGGCATAAGAATGTGGTTTACCGGGTTCCTTAACTATTCCTTCTGGATCTGCTCTTTCCTCTGGACAAAAGCAAATTTTAGTGTTGGTCTTCCCTTTCTGAATTTTTTTTTTTAACATTTTATTAGAGAGAGAGAGAGAGAGAGCTGGGGGAGGGGCAGAGGGCAGAGGGAGGAGGAGAAGCAGGCTCCCAGCTGAGCAGGATCCCAATTCAGGGCTCCATCCCAGGACCCCGGGATCATGACCTGAGCCGAAGGCAGATGCTTAACCAACTGAGCTACTAGGGCGTTTTTGGTTTTTGGTTTTTTTTTTAAGATTGTATTTATTTGAGAGAGAGAGACAGCATGAGCAGGGGGAGGGACAAAGAGAGAGGGAGAAGCAAGCGCCCTGCTGAATACAGAACCCATGTGAGGCTGGATCCCAGGACTCCCCAGGACCCTAAGATCAGGACCTGAGAGGAAGTCAGACGCTTAACTGATTGAGCCACCCAAGCGCCCCCCCTTTCTGGATTCTTGCCTTTGAGTTTGGGCCTCTTTCAGGGTCAGGAGGAAAAAGGGGTTGCAGAGGGCCCCAGGGTGGCGCAGTTGGTTGAGCGACTGCCTTCAGCTCAGGTCATGATCCCGGAGTCCCAGGATCGAGTCCCACATCGGGCTCCCAGCTCCATGGGGAGTCCGCTTCTCACTCTGACCTTCTCCCTTCTCATGCTCTCTCTCACTCTCTCTCTCTTTCCTAATAAATAAATAAATAAAATCTTAAAAAAAAAAAAGGCGGGGGGGGGGTTGCAGATAATAAGAGTGATAAGTGATCACTCCACATTGCCATATGTAGAAAATACAAGTAACTCCGGAAAAAACTGCTAATATTTTAATGTGTATTTGTTCACAATCACATATCATATTGTACATATAATTTATGTCATTTCTATATAACAAGATATAAGTATTACTTAATTTTTTATTCTAAAGTAGTTTTTAATAATTTATATTTTATCATATCGATGAGCTATATTTAAGTACTTATTTAAGGACTTATATAATATTTTTCTATTATACATGATGATGTGATAAATGGCCTTTTAAATACACCTTCAACTACATCTTTGATTACACCTTTCATGTAGATTCCTAGAAAGATTACTAAATCAAACATTATTCTGACATATCTAGTTCCTCATTAGCTCGTTCATGTTTTTAAGATTATGTTTCAGCTTATTTATTTATTTATTTATTTATTTTAGTGATCTCTACAACCAGTGTGGGGCTCGAACTCACAGCAGCCCCCCACACACACACTTTTTTTTTTTTGATGGTTTTTTTTGTTTTTTTGTTTTTTAAAGATTTTATTTATTTCTTTATTAGGAAAGAGAGAGAGTGAGAGAGAGCATGAGAGGGGAAAATATCAGAGTGAGAAGCGGACTCCCCATGGAGCTGGGAGCCCGATGTGGGACTCGATCCTGGGACTCCGGGATCATGACCTGAGCTAAAGGCAGTTGCTTAACCAACTGAGCCACCCAGGCGCCCCTCACATTTTTTTTTTTTTAAGTTTATTTATTTTTCCAGCTTTCTTAGTTATTGGCAGCACGAGGACTGATCCTGTAATGTGACATTTCAGGGACTCAAACCACTTAAAGGAAGGAAAACTTGAATCATGGGGCGTATATGACCAGAAGCCATCTGACATTTACAATAATGTAATTATTTGGAACTCTTAAAATAGAACTAAAGCTTTACAGAGTAACTGTTAATTCTGCTTATAATCTGCGTCATGAGGCTTCTTAAGTAGATTGTTGTAATAAAGTTGTGTTTACAATGAAGACATTAATAATTACAGCAGATTGGATAGGAGACCAGATATCCAGCCCAGTGTGGTGCCTTCAACCGGTAGGAAGAGGAGGGAAGGAGGCAGTCTCCTGGAGTGATGTGTTTCTGTCTCACGCCCTATCAAGGCTTCCTCCATGAGGGTCACAGAAAGTATGGGCTTGAACGGTTGGACTACCACGAGTAGTACTTTAGTACAGGACCACAGAGAGCATTTGTGCGAATGGCTATCCACCCTTTTTTGTAGGTAGATCAGTAAGTAATGCAGTTATCCTAATGTAGCACAGAGATACGAAGTGCTTAGAGTTTATGTAACTCTCTCTTTGATTTCTTTGCTCTAATGTAATTTTAGAAGTTGTAAGTGCAACATCCTAAAATGATAAGCTTTATTTTGCTGCTGTTTTTGGTCAATGCATGTTATAAAAAGATGAGGAAAAGTACATATAACCATAGAAATTTTAGAGTTCTACTCAGATATTCTCATTTTATGAAAATGGGTGTCTATTTGTGCCATGGGTTTTCCTGTGGAACAGATTATCTACTCCATTTATCCAGACCTATCCATAAATGACTTTTTCAGCCTCTCCTACTAGAGGCTTCTGACATACTTACATTTACTAACCCTAACTCCTTGGGCCTTCTTACCAGGGAGTAAGAGTGCAAAAATTCAGTCGGGGATATTTGGAAAGGGATCTACTTATTCACGACACAATGCCGAAAGACTTTTTAAAAAATTGATACTTGACAAGATTTTGGATGAAGACTTATATATCAATGCCAATGACCAACCAATTGCCTATGTGATGTCAGGAAATAAAGCCCAAAGTGTACTAAATGGGCATTTAAAGGTATGATATTTAAAATGTTTATTTTATTTAATTATCTTACAGTGAGTGGGCAAAATATATTACTGCAAATTAGAGGGTCTTCTCCAAAGGTTATGGATACTGAATTTATATATACTGTCCTACATGAATGTAGTCTGTTCCGCTTAATTTGGAAAGAGAGCTTAAAATCAAACCCAAGTAATATAGTACCGGTCAAAGTGAATTCCGTCGGGTCATCCGATCTCTGAACCATCATACATTCCTTAGGTAGACATGTATCAAGAAGCCGTTCTGTGCCAGGCACCGGAGATGTAAAGATGAGGAATCCACAGCCCCTATTCCTGAGGAGTTTGCTATAGCTGCTTGGGATAACAGAAATTCAAAACAAAAACAAAACCCACGCAAATACAAAGAAGAATTAAATGAAGCTTATATTTGGATACAATTGCGCATGTACCCACTCCTGTGATCCCTTTCTCTCTCACAAAGGTAGACTTTATGGAAACGGAAAATTCCACCAGTGTGAAAAAACAGAAAGCTTTAGTGGCAAAGATATCTCAAAGGGAAGAGGTGGTAAAGAAATGTCTTGGAGAACTGACAGAAGTCTGCAAATCTCTGGGAAAAGTTTTTGGTGTCCACTACTTCAATATTTTTAATACTGTCACTCTCAAGAAGCTTGCAGGTAGGTACAGTCTTCTGTTACGGGGCATGAATTAATAAGCCCAAAGTTAATCTTGCTAAGGAACTTTCTAAGTGCATCGATCTAGATCAGTTTATTTTCATTTTTACTTAATCTCTAAATTGAAAGCTCAAAGAAACAACTTAAACTTGAGATGAAATATGATCTTTAAGATACATACAGTAGGACGCCTGGGTGGCTCAGTGAGTTAAGCCTCTGCCTTCAGCTCGGGTCATGATCCCAGGACTGAGATCGAATCCTGAGTCAGGCTCCCTGCTCAGCAGGAAGCCTGCTTCTCCCTCTGCATCTGCCTGTTGCTTCCCCAGCTTGTACTCTCTCTCTCTCTCTCTCTTTCTCTGACAAGTAAATAAATAAAATCTTTAAACAATAATAATAATAAGATATATACAGTACTGTGTTATTTGGACACACAGTATAATTTTAATTTTATACTTCTCCCTCTAATGCTGGATGTTAGGATGTGGATAATTGTAATCTCTAATACCAGCTGTCACTCACTGATTTTGTCTTCATTATCTGCCTGCTTTATGACGTTTGGCTATGTTAAGTACGAATGTCTTTGCAACGAGGAGCTACGTTCCTTATAAAAAGACATTATGTTTCATGCTTCTTTGAATCCAGATCTGGCACACTGCTTATCTTGAGTTAAGTTGTGACCTGAGTTATTACCATAGCTATTTGTTATGACCATAGTTATTTCCATAGCTTCTGACAGCTCAACCCAGAATCCTAATAGGAAAGCCAAGCCCCTGGGAAATAAAATAAGTCCCTCACATAGTTGCCTGATTAGTGAACACATTGTCTTCTGCATTCTTCCATCATAAAATCTCACAATCCACACCTCCTCTCTGCTGTGTTCCCATTCCTACCACCCTGGGTCATCACGGCGTCTCATCAACTCTGAGATGCTGTTTGTTTGCAGAGACTATTTTGTGGACTATTAAGAAAGAAAATATTGTGCTAATTAAAACAGTGACACAGTGCTTTTATGGAAAGAATTGTTTTTGACTTATTTAAATACAGATCTTTTATTGTATATAACTCTGTGCATATATAAAAATCGCATAAAATCAAAGCAAGTTGATTTAGGTACTTATAGAAATTCATATCCAAAGCTTAACTCTTGGGAATCGTTTGTGGCCTCAGCTGTCCATATCTTTCCCTTGCGTCCTTGAGAATGCTAGTGACACAGCCTTTTTAGCGCACTCCACTCTTCTCCCCAGCAATTTAACCAAATTCGCCAGTCAGCCACTCTGATATACTGGCATTTCCCCGAGGGTGCCCGAAAGCATCCGTGAGAGGCCACCCAGCTCTCGGGGACACAAGTGTCATGCTGCTCCATCAGCTGTGGGCATCCTTTTCGGGTCCCATTAGCACTTGGCTGTGGCTCACAGGAAGTTACGGAATTGTGGCCTTTTCCTCAGAGGCAGATATCTGCTTCATTCCTGCCCAATGCCTTCCCAATGACCCTGCACTTTTCTGCATCACGGTCACTTCTTCAGCGTCCTCACAGTCTCATCTTCTGGCGGACATTGTGTGGGGCGGCTGGGACAAGGTCTCGTGCACACGGGTGCCAGCGGCTGTTTGGTCAGCAGCCCGTCAGACGCTTCCGGGCCTCAGGATGGCATGGCGTAGAGCAGCGTGAGTCTTAGATCGAGGAAATACAGCATTTTGTTCCTAGGCTATTAGTGAGTTCCCTACCTGGTCTCTAACTCTGGATATGAACAGGAGACACATTTTAATCTTCCACAAAGTCCGCTGAAACTCCACCAGCTTTCTTGAAGAGGGATAGATTTCTGCTTCCCTGCCCAACTTCGTCTTCCATTAACCCTCCATAAACCTGCTGGTCTCTCCCATAGGTCGCTCCTTTTCCTCTAAACACAGAAATGATGTGAAAATCACAGATTTGAGATCTGCCCTTTATTTGCTCAAAGAGAAGGAATTATCACTTCCTCACTCCCCAGAGCCAGTGCCTCGGGAAATCCCCCAGACCCAGCCTCTGAAATGTGTCTGGATTTCTCTCTTCTGTCCACACCCCCTGCCACACCGGAGTTCCCGTGTCCTGGCCTGCTCCCGCAGGGGCTCGAGTCTGGTCCCAGTTTCCTCTCTCCTGACAGGTCATTTTCCAGGCGGCAGCCAGAGCGATCTTTAAAATGACAGGCTTGTCTAGCTGCAAGACTGATGGGCCATCTGTATGTAGAGGACTCTTGATGGCCCACTTGTTCACGTCCGAGTGCTTGCTTCACCCCACATGGCAGAGGGACTGGAGGAAGCACGGGTTTGGGTTGGGGGCGGAGTAAGAATTCAGTGATGGCCTTCTGGAAGAGGATATCCGTGTCTGGAGTGCCGGGGAGCAGACAGAGCTGGAAATACAAATGTGGGCGTTCTCCGAAAACAGGGAGCATCATTGTGGCAGCTAGACAAGTCTTTGTTGTGAGAACAGCGGGCGGGAGCGAAGTCTGGTTAAACTATGAGAAACGTAGCGCAGGTGCCTGCCTCCGGTTCACCCCTCCCCGTCCCGCACCCTTCGCTGTCTGCCCCCCTCTGCCCTGACTTAACAGGAATTGCATGATGGGCTCCTGTCCTCAGGGCCTGTCGGCTGCCTCTGTTGGCACCAACTGCCTTTTAGAAAATTGGCCCGTGTGCCTGGTGCCCTGCAGTTAGTTGGCACTTCACAGGCATGTGCTGAATGAGTGAATGAGCGTGAATTCAGTGGGTTTTCTATGGGTGGTAATTTAAATTCCTAATTTTATGCCCATGCACAGAATCTTTATCTTCTGATCCTGAGGTTTTGCTTCAAATTGATGGTGTTACTGAAGACAAACTGGAAAAATATGGTGCAGAAGTGATTCCAATATTACAGAAGTACTCTGAGTGGACATTGCCAGGTACGGTATAGAGCTAACTATGTGTTTTCTAGAAGCCTGTTTGAATGTTAAGCAGTGCATCTCACTGGATTAGAATTTTGTGGTTTCTGGGTTGTGTTAACGCTTCCTCCACCTTGTTACACTGGCATTCAAGTGCAGAGCAGCCCCGGGGCTGTGCCAGGCACCTCTTGGAGGACATTGGTGCTTAGCCCCGCCCCCCCGGAAGGCCAGTGACTGGACCTGCTGGTAGGACCCAGAGGAGGACCTTTGGGCCCAGGAGCTCCAGTTCTGTTAAGGCAAATGCCTGGGGAATCCCATCTCCACTCGGCTAGACTTGGCAGACCACAAGTAACCTCTTTGTGCTTGGTTTCCTTATCTGCGGGAGGGACATGTTATCTGACAAGCATGTCTAAAGATAAAATTTAAGAGTAGAGTTTAAATGTTTTGGGAAAGTGAATGTGCAATTGGAATGCTAGATAATCATCCTTATCAGGAAGAATCTGCCCAAGTGAGTGCCTCCCTAGCAGACAGTCCCAAGGGTTACGGCGGGCTGGTCATGTAGCCCTCGCTGTGAGCCCCTCGCTGAGCTGCAGACAGCAGTAACCTCGAGGAGCTCGAGACAGAGATCTTGTAGGCGATGCAGGTCCCATGCCCTCCTCCCGCATATCACCATGCAGTAAGACACAACCGACAAGCCAAGTTCAATGTTTCTCCCGTTTGTGTATCAAACAGCAGGGGTTTCTTCCCAAGGCTGATGGAAAAGGCTAGCAGAATGAGGAATGAGTGCGCATTTCTTTCAAGTTCTGTCCCTCCTCCTCCGTTTTTTACCCATTAACAGAATGCTAAAAAGTGAGGTTTTTATAAATTCCTCTCTGTGGCAATTATTCCATTAAGAGCCTTGCTTTGAATATTGGTAGGAACCTAACATTTGTTTAGTGTAGTAACTTGTTTGGAAGGGGATTTTTGCCCACATAAGACGGGCTGCTCTGTGGAAACAGCCCTCAGTGTGGTGATGATCGCTCCCACTTACTGAGGGACAAACGCCGAGCCAAGAGCTTTGCCTGTTTTGTATCATTCAGTCCTCACAACAGCCCGTTGCACAGCCTTTTTATTGCCAAGTCCCACAGCTAGGATGACGGGATGACAGCTCCCTGTGTGAACCAGGGTTGGACGGACTCTGGAGTCCCATGGCTGAGGCCCCTTCCCGCCAGGCAGGCGGGTAGCCTGCGGGGGAGCCGGACCAGCCCGGAAATACCTTCCTTTGGAGAATGGAGCTGGATCCCTGCTGACCCACAGGGAGGTCTCATGCCTTTTAGGTGCCTTAGGGTGCCAGTACTCGTGGAAATTACTACCTCCTTTGCAAACTAGTGCTTTCATACCAACCCATTTCCTGCAGAGTGTGTGAAATGTTCCCAACCATAACATAAAGAAGCTTTTTTTTGTCTTTGAAGAGTATAATAGGGCCTAGGGTTTTCTGGCACATGTTTACTGCACAACCGTTGTTCAAGATGAGGTACAGAGCATTGTCTGTTATGTTTCACTTATATTGGGCTCTTTTTTTTCCAGCATGTGTTAAATGATAAATAAAATTGTCTTTTATATAGCACTTTATACTTTTCAAAGAGCTTAGCAGGATTAACTCCCCAAACGATAACAGGGACGCAGGCCATGCACAGCAGAGTATGAGCTGCACCTGCTATCGGTCTCTAGTTAGAGTTTTACAAATTTCTCGGGCGCCTGGCTGGCTTAGGCGGTGGAACATGTGACTCTTGGTCTCAGGGTTGTGAGTTCAAGCCCCACATTGGGCATAGAGCTTACTTAAAAAAAAAAGAGAGAGAGATTATCACAGGTTTCTTTAATA
Source organism: Nasua narica (assembly GCA_028533885.1). Lineage (NCBI taxonomy): Eukaryota > Metazoa > Chordata > Mammalia > Carnivora > Procyonidae > Nasua > Nasua narica. The sequence continues at coordinate 4,322,915 of CM052797.1, forward strand.
AATTCTGATCTCCTTACTTTAAAAGTAAATTTCCATTGAGGACTCTAGGGCTCTGACATCAAAGAAATCTTCCATTCTTGTGGAATTGTTGAACCCATGTGGCAGGAGGCCCCCAGGAAAGCAGCCGGGTATCAGCCCAACTGCACCCCTGGCGGTGTTCCTCCCCATGGACCGTCATGGCGCCTGGGCCGGCACAGCATCAGGGACAAACGTCTGCATTGTCTACTTGTAGCTGACGAGGCTTCCCCGCGGAGAAGCCCGGGTAGCAGCAGGGGCACTAGAAGAAACGCCCCCGAGGAGTTCGATGAGGAAACACCTGTATCTTCTCACTACTTTGCGAATAAAACCAAAAACGAAAGAAAGAGGAAGAGGATGTCAGCCTCCCAAAGGCCGAAGAGGAGGAAAACTGGCTTTGGTGGCTCCAAGACCAAAGGGTAGGTCTTGCCCCACGGGCCAGTGGCTGCATTGGGGAGGAAAATACAAAAGTACCAGGGCTCCGGTTTGCTTTGAAGCATTTATTAAAATAAGCCATTGTTAAATGTTGCCTCTCTAGTTAATGGAGTGATAACTAAGACTGAATCCAAAACAGAAACACTTGTTTCAGATTTTTAAAATCTCTACTCCTAAGTTGATTATCACTCAAGTTTTCTACTTTGCAAAAATGTCTCCAGTTTTGACGTTACCTTTGAAAAAAAATTTTTTTTCTTTATAATTGCTCTTCTTAAGGGATTTTTCCACCTAAAATGTTATGAATCCTATACTAGCTGAGTAAACAAAGGGTTTTGTTTCCCCGTTGCTTTTATGATCCCATCAGTACTGCTATACTCTGCTTTCACTGCTTCGGCATCTGCGGGCCTCCGCCCCCAGGCCCCACACACCCTCTGCTAACGCTCTCTGCCCTGCGGTAAGACCTGGGAGAACTGACCTCCCAACCTGTGTCGGGTAGTGGAGAAGAGGAAACCAAAAGGTCAGTTAAGCCAGGCCTCCAGGGGCTGCATGAATGAATGGCTCCCACTTCCCCTCTCCCACATCTCAGGCCTGGGATGCCGGCCCGGCAGCTTTGGGGCGCTCCCTGCACACTGCTGGGAATGAGGCCCTGTCAGGCCTGGCCGATGATCTGTGCGGTATTTCTTATGTCTTCATAATTGCACTGCCCTTGCCTTGTAGGTGAGCAAGGTCTGGCAGGATCGGGACCATCCCGTCAGCCAGGAGAATGTGGCCCCCCAACTAACCACATAATCTAACGGAAATGCTTACAGGAGAAAGGAAGCAAGTCCTCAGTAAACTCTTGCAAGCTGTTGAGTTCTTCTTTTGCAGTTTTTCTACCTCTTCCTTCTGGGTAATAAAAGACAAAAATTGAGTGGGGGAAGAGAAAGGAAGGCAAATGTTACCAAATTGTCATTTTCTTGTTAAGTCCATAAACAAACATCTTGTATGTGCTAATCCTTCTGCCAGGGTACAGAAATTAAAGGCATTAGTAAATGTTAGTTTCATTTTGTGGTTTTTAGTGCGCAAGTGACCAGCAAATGTTCTTCAGTAGGGACATTTTCTTATTTTCCTCATTTATTCCTCTGTTTTGGGAAATACTCATTTGCTCAGGAGCTCATGGAGTAGAAGGAGAATTTAAAAGGCATCTGGTTCAGCCCCCTGGGGTTTATGATGAGGTAGTTGAGGCCTGGCCTCGGGAAGGTTTGGGTGAGGCTTTTCCCAGCCGGGTCTCGATTTCCCAGGTAGGACTGGCCTCTGGCTCACCCACGCCTGCCCCAAGCGCTTTCATTTCTGCACGTTGCCCGTGGAGATCCCTTACACACGATTATGATCCTCCCATTCTTACTTGTTCGAACAGAGCCCACCGTATTTCAGTGCTCATTGCCCTTGGCTCCCTTTGTGGTTTTTCCAACTTCTGTATATAAGAGTGAAGCATTTCGCCCTATGGGTTAGAACCTAGTCTAGGAAGAAGTAGTAAAACTCACACTTCTTCAAAAGCCAGTACCAATTTGAATGCTAGTTGTTAATTAGCCAACATGTTTACGATGGGATCTTATTCTAATCCCTTCTGGCCAAAACCTGGGCCTTTTGTAAATTTTTTTTTTTTTTTTTTTTTTTGGACCCTCTGTAGCAGCCTCCTCATACGCGTGCTTCATTCCCCTTGTTGTTGCTGAACCACTGTGTCGGTTTCCCACAGCTTCCAGGCCGCTCACCTGGCTGAGAGTCTGCGCAGCCCCTTGCGCCAGAGACCTTAACTCCCCGCCCTGCCCTCCGAGCTTTACGTCTTCCCAGTAACACACAATGAACCAGTTGTGTTCTGGGCTCAAATGGATGGCCTGGGTGCTGCAGGGACTGCTGCTGACAGATTCATTCTGTAAATCAACGTAAACAGCAGGTTTTCGCTCAGGGCTTAATTTCTCAGCGCAGGGAAATTGAAGGCTGCTTCTCTGCCAGGTACTGCCCTCAAGCAAGAGTTTAAAAATGTTGAAAAAGCACTCTTCCGTGGTGGCCAGCAGAATGCCTTTAACCCCCAATGGTGGCCCTGAGACTACGGCCTCTCCAGAGATGGGGGAGGCCACTTGCAGGCCCTGACGTCACAGAACTAACTCTAGGCACCGACTCAGCCCGGTTACAAACCATGGGGAATAACCTGCGCTGTTCGGAAAGGTTTTTCCTGTTACCCTCGTAAGATGCTGCCCCTGTGGCTCTTTTCTTGCGCTTCATTAGCAGGGAGAAAAGAGCTGGTATCTTCAGGTCAGTAACGGAAGTGAGGTGCTGGCAGGATTTTTCATAGGCTATGGCCAGGCTTCTTACTTAGCTGGTTTTAAAGGCAGCGAGCGGGAGAGAAGAGCGGCCAAGAGAGCGAGCTGCTGGCGACGTGGCCCGACAACACGCACCAGACCCAAGCGCCTCCCTGGGAAGCCGCTTCTGCCACCTTCCCCTCATTGGGGGGCTGGCTGCGAGACTCCCCCCTGTGCTCTGCCACTGCCCCCCACCCAGGCTGAAAGCAGGACCCCCGCTCCCTCACCCACAAAGTTACCTTCTTCTGAGCTGGGCCAGCACTGTAATTCCCCAGTGTCTATTGTCTGGGCATCTGGCACCTTAAATCAAGGTGTTCTCACTTCTTCACTTGGTCAGAATAGACTGAGGGCCGTGGATCTGGGCTCTGTTGTGCAGAGGGAGGGGTCTGATCATCAGCCGTGAGCGGTGGGAGTGGGGAACAGGCACAGCGCATCAGTCTCAAGTCCCCAGATTAAGAAACAGTCCTTGCCACTTTAAGTAGACAAATTGAGGACAAAATTGTGCAAAGTGCGGCAGTCCTTTATTCCTTGAATTGTAAAGGAAACTTACAGGGCATTTATGGGCAGGAAATGCACAGAGACACGGAAGATCGAGGAAAATCGCAGACTGGTTATAGAACTCTGCGCAGGTTGAGAGCAAGAAGACTGTTCACTTCTGATTTTATTTAACATTTTGATTTTCTTTGTCACCTTTTAGGGGGTCCACCGCATGCAGAAGGACATCTTCTAAAAGTAGATCCTCCAACATATTTGGACCCCGTTCATCTGTGCCTGGTTCTCAAGCAGCATCAGGAGCCCCTAGAAAATTAGGGATTATGGCTCCACCAAAGCCTATAAATAGACCATTTCTTAAGCCTTCATATGCATTCTCATAACAACCAAATCTCAATGTACATAGATCTTATTTCTTGTTTGTCAGCATCTCACCATCTGTGACCATAAAGCTGTTAGTTTTGTTATACCATTTATAATTTTTACCCGTAACTATTAATATTTAAATAAATGCTTAGGGTGACAGTTCTTATTTTTAAAATAAACGTTTTCTTTTGAATAAGCATGATTTGCTGCCGCTGCAAGCCTTGTGGCCGTCATTTCTCAGAACGTCTGAAGCAGCAGCTGAATCATCTCAGAGAGAGAAATTCTAAGCACGACATGAAACACAGAAGCCGCAGGAAGAGACACGCATGGGACACTGTGAAACTGTAAAACTCTGCAGAAGGTGACATAAACAAAATTAAAAGACAAATGACAGAGAAAACAGAGAAAAATATCTGACGAAGAATTAATATCTATAATACAGAGTACCTATATCAATCATTTAAAAAAAGAAAAGAAAAAAGAAAACGAGTTGGATAGAAAAATGAACAGAGGCTATGACAGGCTCTTCCCAGAAGAAGTACAAATGGCCCACAAATATGTGAAAAACGCCCGGTCTCCCCAGTTACAAATAGAAATTAGAACAATGAGATGCCATTCTTCTGCCTCTTAAGTTGTCAATACTGGATAATATCCCCAAATCTGGGGCCAACGAGAGGATGGCCAAACATTCAACTGGTGAGAATATAAGAGCTGTTTATGGTCAATACTAGGGAGCTTTTCAAGACCTGCAGATAGGCTGATGGGCCAGAAAGTCTTAACGTGGGGTTTTAGCACCTCGTTTTGGAGCTTTAGTACCTTGTTTTTGGAGACCTGTCACTGTAAGTAGCCTTGGTGACCTGTTTGGTGTCCCACTTCTCTCCTGGACCTCGGTCAGGAGAGCGGAGCACAGGGCCCTGCCTGGGCAGAAGGTCCCCGGGTGGGAGGTGCCCGGAAGGCCTGTAGCCTGTGTCCAGAGGCCCAGTACCGCGTGGAGCCTGCACCCACCTTGAGGGGCACCCCTCAGCTGCACACCGCCTTCCTGCTTCCGGGACTGCCACCTGGAGGTTTGGGCTCGACACCGGGCAGAGGAGGCTGGTCAGAGAGAAGTCTGCTGAGCACCACGCCCTGTTCTCTCAAGATGTCTTCCAGAGCGGACATTTTCAAAGAACCCATCTTCCCAGCAAGCTCTGACTCGAGTAGCCAGAAGGACCTTCTCTGGGTGAGGAAAGGACACAGGACAAAGTAGCCTGTGGCTGAGGCTGCTGGGACAGTGTTCCTGGCGTAGGGTCACCTGGGAGTGTTGGCGATACATGAGGGCGTCTGGCAGGAGGCCCCATCCTTCCACCTGTGGCAGCTTCAGCTTGGGGAGGGGGGCTCTGCACAGAGGCATTGGTTCATTTCCTGGCTCCAACCCCACTTTCCTTTCCTGAGGCCTCTTCTGCCCAGATCCTGAAGACCGCTAGCTCCAGGGGCCTCCGGGCCAAGGGGCAGAGAAGGGCGGTGCAGAGGGAGCCACAGGAGTGGGGCGCTGAGGAGGACGGAGCTGACTCTGACCCTAGCCCTAACCCCACGCAGCGGGAACCCAAGGCCAGCCCACGGCCCAGTGGCAGAGCAGGGCCCACAGCCACCTCTTTTTAGAAATTCTGGGTTGGGACAGGCTCTGGTCAATTCATCAGGCTCCAGGGACAGTCACAGAGAATAAATGTGGCCTCCTCCTCCATTTCAGCCTCCGGCCTTCTCAGATCCCCATGCCGGAGGAGGGGGGTGGTGGCTAGGGGTGGAATGCGGCCGCATCCACGTGGCGCAATCTCAGGACAACAGAAGCACAGGGACTTGTTTTGTGTGCCCCTGGCAGCCAAAGAGAGCCAGTGACAGCAAAGCCACCGGTCCCTACTGGGGTCTTCGTGCACAGAAATCACCATGGCGCAGAAGGAAGGTAGGAGACAAGTCTACCAGAGTTCCCGCCTAGGACCTTGTGCTGGTCCACCCTCCTGAGGTACAGGAAGGCCGGGGGCGGGGGGCGGGGGGGGGGGCGGCGGCTGGGGCTCTACCACCTTCCCCCCCCCCACCCAGCCCTGTGGAGGACACAAGAAGGATTGGAATCCTGAGGACTCCAACAAGCTGGCAGGCCCTTGCTTACTTTTAAGGACAGGGACCCCACTTCACAGGAAGAGAACAAACCTGCAAAACCCACTCTCTGCCAAGGGCTGTTCTAGGAATTTTCACATAATTTAATTCATTCCTTTAATCCCTCCCAATAGCCCTGGGAGGCAGGCACATATTAGCCTTTTTTATCCAGAAACCACAATTCAGAGAGGTTATGTAGTTGCCCAAATCCACACAGCTATGAAGTGGTGATAAGTAGGGTAATGTACATCCTGGTTTGCCCTGACGAGACCCAGTTTGTATTTGCTGTCCTGGTGTAGTAATTAAGACAGCTCCCTTTCACTCCTGAAAGTGCTCCAGTTTTGACAATGGACTATAAGAAATCCAGGTCTGTGCTCTTTCCTTGGACAATCCAGCTGCTTCTCCCAACCCTGTGTTTCCATCCAGAGCCCCAGGGGCCACCTGCCACTACCCACTGAAACATCAGACCCCTGGGGGCAGGCTCCAGGGATAGGGCTGCAGAATTATCAGCCAGCACAGCTGAGCTGTGGTTTTTCTCCAGAACAGAAGAGGAAGTGGAGGCTGTGGTCCAGGCCCCCTTGCTCTTCTTAAGAAACTATTTTCCCCTGACTTGGAGCTGCTCTCAACCCCCGAGGCCCACCTACCTTCAGGAGGCTCTCCCAGAGCCCCTGCCCCGTCTCTCCTCCTCGGAGCAGCTGCCATGGGTCTCCAGCCTTGGGCTCTCACCCTGGCCCAGATATCTGGGCAGAGAGACAATGGCCTTGTGGGCCCTTTGTGAAGGCAGGGTGGAGTCCCCAAGAGGCTCCAGTGGCCACTTCTCCATTGGTGCAGCTGCCATGGCCCCCATGTGGCCTCACAGACGGTTTGGACAAGCCGGCTGGTGGGATGTGCTCAGGGGAATCCAGCCCTGACCAGAACCCTTTTGCGGGGAGGCACGACCTCAGCATCTGCAGTTGGGCAGGGCACCACTGGAGCTGCTGGGACAAGCACCCTTGGCCTTGAGAAAGCTCCTGCTTTCCAAAAGCACTCATTCTCCTGTTCTCCCCACCCCCAGACTGGCTTTCCTGGCCAGACCTGTGTTCCCTCTGGTGGGGAGAGAAGGGAGAGAAACAAGAATCCACCATGGTTGGGGTGGCTGCTGGGTCCTTGTTCTTCCCCTGGGTGTTGGGGAGGACAGGATAAGAGGGTAGACAGAAGTCCAAATTTGAGCCCACAGAACCCTGGAGAGGGGAGGCATCCCTCAAGCAGGGATGGGGGCATGAGGCTGGGTTTCTTGGTGTTCTCACAGGTTGGCTGCATGGTGCCACTGTTCCACAGAAGGTTCGGTGACCATTAGTGACCATAGGCCTACCCAGGATGCTGGAGTTCACCCCCGTGGGCCTCCGTCCCTTTGGGTCCCACACAGGGCCTGGCACACACACAGGCCACAGGCGTCAGCCTGTCCCCAGTCCCTGCCAGGAGCCTTGAGGCCCCACGAAGGTCAGACTCTGGCCTTTTGCCCAGGTCTGGGTCAGACCGGAGCGTGCAGGTCCCTGCCTCCTGAAGAGAGAACTCCCTCTGTGGTTCAGGAGCCAGAGCAGTGAACCCTGGAGTGGAAGGCAGGGCGGTGGGCTGGGAACCCTGACCCAGCTGACCTTCAGGGATTTAGGAAGGATCTGAAGAGCCTCCATGAGACTGAATCCCAGCCAGGAAGGAAGTGTGTCTCCGAAACCGACACCTCTGGCTGGAGGGTTGCCCACACCCGGCACCCTTGGGCCTCCCCAGCGAGTGGCCTTACCCCTCTCATGACCCTCAGGAGGCTGTAACCCTTCTAACCTCAAGACAAGAAGCGTGAACGTCTGTGGCGGCTGTGGTTTAACAGTTAGTGCCAGAGAGAAGTCGCCCACGCGAGCCCCGCTGCGACTCGCTGTCTGCACATGCGCCGCGAGCGCAGGACTGCGGTCCCTCTGTCACCGCCGGCTCCACGGCACCCCGCCAAGCCACCCGGTGCCTGCCACGCTAGGTGAGTGACCTTTACGTGCTCCGTGGCTTCTCTGAGCCTTTGTTTCTCATACGCACAATAAAGAAACCCTGGGTCCCTGTGTGCCGCGGTGGCGGTGGGCCCCGCTGGGGTCCCCTCCCCCGCAAACCTGTGCTGCCTGGGACCCCGAGACTCGGGCATGGCTATGGCCGTCAGCAAGCTTCAGTCAGCGAGGGAGGCAAAGGCCCTCGGGCCCCAGGAGGAAGGGAACAAAGCAGTATTCAGGGCACCAGCGGGGCCCCCGGGGAGGCCTAGTCCAGTCTGGGGGGTACGAGAAGTAAAGTTGAAACCCTGAAAAATGAGGAAGACTTCAGAACAAAAGAAGGAGGCCCCAGGCCAAAGGGAACCACAGAGGTGAGGGCTGGAGGTGTGACAGAGCATGACCGGTGAGGGGACCTCCCCGGACTCAGGACAGGCCGGGAGAGGTCGAGACGTCCGTCCACACGTCCCGGCCGAGGGGTGTGGACTTGTGCCCGGGCGAGGCGCTGAAGCAGGAGAGAGCAATGCTCTGATGTGAGTGTTAGAAAAATGGCCCTGACCACAGAGTCAGGAAAGACCAGAGCGGCTGAGCTGGATGCCCACAGACAGGCAGTAGGCCTTTGCTTGTCCAGGGGGAGACCGTGGCAGCTTTTAGGGTCACAGGTGACAGGAGCAGACCGATCCCACTGGCCAAGGCAGGGAAATGGGCAGGGGAGGCCGACATGCTCCGATGATACCCAGAGAGATGGCCCAGTGTCTGCATGAGTGATGCCAGCAGTCCCCACCGCTCCTGGGCAGGAGGTCGCCGCTGCCTGGAGGGTCCACTTGGGGACCTGGTGCAGCGCTCTGAGCTCGGGCTCGCCCATGCCGCCTCCCCCAGGCTTGGCAAGCATTCCCTCAAAGGCCACACACCCCCCGGACAAAAAAATCCAGCTCTGTGCTAAGTTATGTTTTATGGAAGAGCATGTGGTGAATGTGCTGCTCATTGGCCTGTGGAGTCACCCACAGCGCCTGTTGGGGAGCAGGTGACAGGTGACACCTCCCACAGCCCAGGTGACAGGACTCCCCACGGGGAGGGCTCGGGGACCATGCAGCCTGTAAACGTCAGCTCTTCTCTTCTTAAAAGCAGGCTACAGAACACAGTTCCTAACCTGGCGGCGGGGGTGGGGAGGTTGCTGATGAAAACAGGAGAAGTGGCAGGTCTGGGGTGATTTTTACTTTGCTGAATTGATTGACTTTTATAATAAGCTCCGTATCATTTTTATAATCAAATAAAGCAAGGAGACAGCCACTCGGCCACCTTGGGTTCGGCTTTGCTCCAGAAGGGCTGTGGGGCAAGAACGGGCCGTGGGGCCACGCGTGGCCTGGTGGTGCCAGTGGGCTTGGACTTGGACCAGGGGAGGCTGAGTAGCTGCTTAGCCCTCAGGCCAGGGGGCCCAGGGCTCATTCAGCCCCACTGGCTCTCTCTTCCTCACCTTCTGGGAAGGGTGAGAGGATCCCAGAGCCAGCCCAGGAACCCACTTCTGAGAAGAAAGTGCCCCTTCTCCACCTGACTGCCCTCCTCACTTCAAGAGGACAAGCACCCTGGGCTGGGTCACCTGCTTAGGGGACCTTAGGGAGCCCAGCAAGAACTCCCACTCGAGGAGCAGGTGTTGCATAGGGGAAGAGCGAGGGGGCCCAAGCCAGCCTGCAAGGACCCGCACCCCACGAGTCCCATCACTCCCTCCACAGTCCTTGCCTTAGCTTTGTGCTTTGCTCCAGACTGGGGTTGTGGTAGGAGAACCTGGCACACAGCAGATGCCTAATAACGTCAGTTGGGTGGGTGGTGGTGGGTGATGGGTAGACGGATGGATGGGTGGATGAAGAGGGCCACTCTACAGGCGTCTGCCCAGACTGCCCGCTTCATGGGAGGGTGAGGTAGGAAGCTGGGGACTGGGGTGTTGGGCCTGCTGAACCTCAGACTCCCACAGCCCAGGTGACAGGCCCGTCCCTCCAGGCTTCTTCCCTCACCGCTTCTGCTGGCTTCACAAGGCAAGTGCAAGTTGCCCTCCGGTTGGCCTTATTCACTTAGGTCCCTGTCGTGTGTGTTCGCGGACATTTTTGGTTATCCGAGAGCTAGCAGATTTCCCCGTTTGCTGACCTGGAGATGTACCGTGTGCCACGTACTAAGATTCATACCATCACCGGCCTCTGCTTCCAGCTCCCTATTTTCTGCGACATATCTGGCGTCGTGACGTGTGGGGAAGGCCCCGTGGAGGGGCGGGAATTCTAACTTGAGTCATTCCCGCCTGTGCAGGGCTCCACAGGGCAGCCGAGAAGGCAGAGACTTAGGTCGGTGGTTCTCGGCTTGGGCATCACTGCGGGGCTGGTGCAAAGAGCTTCTGGTTCAGAAGATCGGGGCTGCAGCCCAAAGGTCTGCAGTCCTGATGAGCGCCCCCGTGAGGCTAATGCCGCCAGGCCCCCCAGCCCACATTTTGAGATCCCCTGGCCTCAGGTAGAGGATGGGGCACCTGGTCCCGGGAGGGTGAATACAAACCTCGGCTGCTGCGAATGAGAGCTCTGGGCCTTGGGCAAGGCATTCCCCTCTTTCACCCTTGCTTTCCAGCGATGACGAAGCTCCCTCCTTTTACGATGCTGGATGAGCCTGTCGGGTGGGGCAGAACTGTCTGGAGGGGTTTGAAGAAGGTGGCAGCGGGGCACCCTTGCTCAGCGGGAGCCCTTTGCAGGGGTCTTGAGAGAGCCAGGCTCTGCAGCCCCTTCCAGTGCCAAAGTGTACCTTCACCCGTGGCTCGGCGGCCGGGAAGCCACTGCAGACCCGCCGTTCCCAGCAGGCACTATGCAGAGCGCACCGGGGGCAAAGGAAACCCCCTCAGAAACGGTGGAAACGAGTGTAAGCTGACATTTCCCAGGCCTTGCCGGCCTGTGGGGTCAAATGGGATCACATTACCGGCCAAATTTGCCTGAGAGCGGAGTTCTGTCTCCTTGCCAGGCCAGGCAAATGCCACTTCATGATACGGTCCATCGGGGACTCTTAGACAAGGGGGCCGGGGCGCCAATGTGTTTCAGAGGCTTTCCAGAAAAACCCCATTTCGCTGTTTACTTGGCGCCTGCTCTCTCTGCCCAGACCCAAGAGGATCCAGCTGAGCTGGGGACAGAGTTGTCTCCGAACAGAACGGGGCCGGCCTCCCCTGGCTGTGCATGTCCCCAGCTCACAGGAAGGAAGACTTGTCCCAGCCTCCTGGGTCGGAGGAGTTGAGGTCAAAGGCCGCCGGTCCGGGTCGATGTATTGCGCGACCTGGAGTAACTTACTGCACTTTCCTTGGCCTCAGAGAGACCAGAAGAGGGTGACCCCGTGGGACTGATGGTTTAGGGAGATTCAACAACACATGAGTGCGTTCAGCCCAGTGCCTGGCACTCCCTGGATGTGGGCAGTTGTCAGTCTAGCAAAGACCCTTCGATCTACTTGTTGTTGTATGTGGCCTCTCTCCGTGCCAGAGTTGACTATCGACTAATGAGGACATCGTTCTCACTCAGTGGGGTCAGCCATTCTCAACGTAATCCTCTCATAAAATTGTTCTCTCCCACAGAGATGCCTGCTTCAGGCATGGCCACACCCAGCCATCCACGCATCATAAGCATCCAGATTCTGGGGTTCTGAAGATTGGCAGAGAGCACCCCGTAACGTAGGAGGCCTTAATCTAGACCTGGAACCCCGGGGAAACCTGAGGAGAGATGAGAGGGTGTATCAACTCCCACCTTGTAAGTTTATGTTTGTGAGTCTGTGCAGATTTCTGGGAAAGAGGCCACGACTCTCATCAGGTTGTTCAAGGGGCCAGCACCCCTGACAGGTTAAGAGGCCCGATTCAGAGAGGCTGACGTCCTTGCCAGGCTCCCTGGACACTACAGCCCCTCCCGGGAACACACAGGGCCTCCCCTAAGCCAGTCCCTCTGCCCTGCCTGTCCTTCCCTGAGAGCCAGGCTTCCTCCAAAGTGGGAGGAGGGCTCAACACAGTAAAATGGTGAGAGCAAATGAGGTTAATCCCAAGCAAAAGTGTGTGACGACAGGTGGCCGTAATAACAAGGTGGTCTGGGGCCTCATCAGGGGGATGGGCCCCGTGGAAGGGGAGCAGGCCGCCCCCAGCAGCTGACGTGCTCAGCAGGATGACGGCGGCCACACCATCCGACCTAGGGGCTGTTCCGGGCCTGTGCTTGTCGGCTTCTAGTCTCGCTTCCTCACCCGAAAAGTGGGATTCCTTGGGCCAGAATCGGCGGTGGCTGCCGGGCCCATCTTCCTCCTGGGGTGGCTGTGGAGAGCCAGGAAGCCCGCGGATGGGGAGGACGTGTTCGGAGTCCGCTGTGGAAGCAGCTGGGGCCTGGGCGCCTGAGTTTGAGGCCAGACTTGGCACTCCCTCCCCAGGTCCTCCTGTGTCTGGTGGGGCCCAGAGCGTCCCCGCCGCCGTGTACTTGCCTAGCCTGGCGCCAGCTGCAGCCACTGTTGTGATTCCCACACTCCCCAGGACACAGCTGGGGGGCTGCTGTCAGGCCCGCTCTTGGCGCAAGAGCTGGGACTGCGCAGTAGAAGGGACGCTGGAAATAGGTGGTGCGTAGAGAGGAGGTGGAGGGGGAATTTACCAGACAAAGATCAAAAATGTCCCCAGAGAGAAATTAAATTGCAGCTCTGTGGTGAACAGCGAGATTCCTTTTCCCCCTCACCTCACAAAAAACTCCAATGAAATAGTTCTTGTTACCTGGTGGAATGGGTCTATTTTGGGCTCGGTGGCTCCGCTACTGGGAGCCTTGCTTCCTGTGCGCCTTTGCGGGAATTGATCCTCACCACAACCCTGTGGAGAGGGTCCTGTTGTTTTCCTGAGCCAGCCCAGCCTCGGAGGGCCGCGGAAGGAGTAAGGGGGTGGTCCCAGGCTTCTCCTCGGGCTGCCCGATGCCACCAGGCTTCTGCGGTGCGGCAAGAACACAGCCAGGGGCCGACAAATAGCCAGGATGTGCCCAGCGGCTCATCCGACGGCCTGGAGGGCCCTGGCCCAGTCCTTTGGCCAGAGCGCTAAGCTGCATGGCCCGGTCAGGGCCCCAACAGCTCTGGCAGCCCCTTCCCCTGGCAGATAGGGGACTGTCTCAGAAAGGCCTGACCCGAGCCCTCTCCGGCACTAATCCCAGACTCCCTGCCTTTTCTGTCGCTGCTTCCTTACCAGGACCGCTGCACCTGGTGCCTGGCCCTGGGTCGTCACCAGGCCCTCGGCAAAGCACAGCTGTCAGGACAGCAGGTGGATGGGGTGGGGGCAGGCGTGAGAGGAAGCGGGGCCACTGCTTCCGGGGGATTGGGATTTGATAGCGGGCCTCCTGGGGCGGCCACCCTCCCCCAAGGAAGCTCGTGACCACAGTTCCCCAGGAGCAGGGCCGCAACCATTTCCTCTCTGCGAGGCCTGGAGATGGGAAGGGGGCCTCCTCCCACCACCGACAAAGACCTTCCTGCCCTCAGAGGTGGGCTGCTCTGATCCCCAGGCCCCACGTCTGGGGCTGGCATTTCCAGTTCTTCAAACCTCTCTGTTGGTGGCTTGCTGTATGACCTTGGGCCAGTCACTTCCACTTTCTGGGCCTCCGAGGCCTCACCAACAATAGAATGAATGATCCAATTTGCCCACCCACTTAGACATTTCAAAACCGAACCGTTCAGAGCCACGTGATTTCACAGAATCTGAGCTGTCTCCCTTTAATGTGACCAAAATGCAAATGACCCTGGTAGGTGACTCAGCAGTTCTCGCCCCCAGGTCTAGACACCCCTGCCACTCCGGGTGGGGGCAGAGGTCCCATGCAGACCCAAAGAAGCAGCCTCTCTCGGGGCCTCTGGGCAGCAGGACGTGGACACACATTTTTTTTTTGACGCTGCTCAGGAGAGGAGCTCAGACCTCGGGGGGCAGAGTGAGGGGACAGATCAGGCTCCCCTTCCCCATACAGATGAATTGAGTAACAAGGGGGCGCCTGGGTAGCTCAGTGGGTTAAAGCCTCTGCCTTCGGCTCAGGTCATGATCTCAGGGTCCTGGGATCGAGCCCCGAATTGGGCTCTCTGTTCGGCAGGGAGCCTGCTTCCTCCTCTCTCTCTGCCTGCCTCTCTGCCTACCTGTGATCTCTCTCTCTTTGTCAAATAAATAAATAATCTTAAAAAAAAAAAAAAAAAAAAAGAGCACCAAGAAAAGACAGTCAAGAAACCACATCAGGACATCCCGAGGGAGTTTACAGATGGGAGGACCCAAGTAGGACCACGGGACACCTAAGAAACCAAGTCACAGCGTAGCAAGCACATCTAAAAAGCAAACCCACAGGGGTGCCTGGGTTGACTCGGTTGGGCAACTGCCTTTGGCTCAGGTCATGATCCCGGAGTCCCGGGATCGAGTCCCATATTGGGCTCCCAGCTCTGCGGGAGGTCTGCTTCTCCCTCTGACCTTCTCTCCTCTCATTCTCAGTCTCTCTCTCTCTCTCAAATAAATAAATAAAATAAAATTTTAAAATTTAAAAAAAATAAAAAAAAAAAGCAAACCCACAGCACGAAGCGAAAGGTGAAATAATCACTATGAACTCAGAGGACAGACTCAAACAGTTAAGAGAAGATGGGCATTATGGAGCCCAGAGCCTCCAACCTAAGAGGGATTGGCTCCTTGAAGTAGATTATCCAACAGCTGAAGCCCAAGAATATTTAGAGATGGAGGCACAAGAGGGATTCAGGGTAATCGCCATCAGGAGCACACCGACTCTCGCTGAGTTACTGAACTTTAAGAACAGAGAAAACAAGCGTTCAGGCGCCCAGGAGGAAAACCCAAGTCACGAACAAGGGAAGAAAAAAATCAATCTGGCCTCTCATTTTTCCCCGGCAACATTCAATTCCAGAAGACAAGGGAGCTTAGTCTTCAAAGTTGTGTGGAAAGGGGGAAACCAAGAATATTACACCCAGTGAGTTTGTTCAGATTTATAGGCAACATGGAAAGGATCAGGGAAAACAGCACCCTTGAGCCTTCTTTTGAAAACACACACACACACACACACACACACACACACACACACACACACACACACACGACCATTCAGCAATGAAAATCTAGCCGAAAGTTAAAGGGACCATTTTTTTTTTAAGGGTAAAGTCATGACTCTCCTACAATATAAAATGAACGCATGTCAAAAATTTTATTTAAGTCGTCAAATAATTAGGGAACAAGTAATCGGTTCCAACTGCTTTAAAGGAAAATTAGAACAAGTACACACCAACAGGCGGCTAAGGAGTCTGGAAATGAATGTACATACGTGAACGAAATTGACAAGGGCACGGGGCAGCAGTCCACTGTGTTCCCCCAATGGAATCCGTTCTCATGTCTCTGAACGGGAACCATTGGTATTGCCCTAAGTTTTCTACAACTTCGACTTGCTCCGAGATGACGAAAGGCACAGGTCCCTAAATACAGGACCCCCTGTAGGCTGTTTTCAGGGACAGGGGTGCCATTTCAAAGACTTTCCTCATTTTTCCTGCTCCAACCAGGAGATGACTCCTAATGCAAAACCCAGGGGCAAAAACGTGCCTTAAAAAAGGGGGATGGAATCCATTGAGATACAGGACTGAGATGAGATACTAAGAGAACTGTGGGTGCAGAGCAGAATCTAAGTGTAAGAAACCGTGACAAAGGGAAACTATTAGAGTCTGAGTCAGGAATGAAGGGAAGACCGGTAAGGCAGGTGATCACCTTTTTCATCCTGAGGAAGGAGGGCACGTGCCCAAGAGAAGCATTTCTTGTTTTTCCCCAAGACTCCAATCTCTTGATGAATCTTCAAAATAAATAAATAAATAAAAATCTTTTTTAAAAAAGATTTTATTTATTTGACAGAGAGAGAGAGATCACAAGTAGGCAGAGAGGCAGGCAGAGAGAAGGGGAAGCAGGCCTAAGATTCAGCAGTTTTTTATGGTGGTTTTTTTCCTGTTAAACTCAAGTAAAATTGCTTTTAGTTTTAAATCTAGCAAGTGTGGTACAATCCCATCTTTTAAAAGTATGTGGACCTATTTACCTGTCTGTCTACTGATCCCTCTTTACCCCTCCACAGTTCTCTGTGTGTAGATGACATCCCCAAATGTGAACACTGGGCAGTGGGCTATATTAAGCATCCACCCCGTGCCAGGAAGTTCTAGGTGCTGGGAGGACAGCAGAGAACAGAAAAGACCCTGCCCTCAGGAAGCTGGACTTCTAATGGGGATGGGCAGGTGAGTTGCTTCTTTGTACTTTCTTGTATCGCTTCTTTGTACTTTCCTTCTTTGTACTTTCCTGTATCACTCATTTTTGTTTTTTTTTTTTTTGTTTTTTTTTTTGAGAAAGAGCAAGTATTGTTTTTATAAAAGCATACACACATCAGATGATTCTAGACAGCCAGAGTTGAGTTTGAGCTACCTTTCATTTGAGCCATTGACACTTTGGTATGAATAAGGTTTTCAGGAAGCAATGTGAGGACCCAGAGTCTCTGCAGGTCCCAACCCAGGCACCTGAATCCTGCGAAGAGCTGAAGAGGAGAGCCACTCTCTAAGGAATTCAGCCTCTCTTGCCTGGAAGAATCCTTGAGCTTGTCTCCCAAGTCCCTCTTGCCAGGGATTCTATTTATCTGTCAGAGAGAGAGAGAGAGAGAGGATGAGAGGGGGAGGGGGTAGAGAGAGAAGCAGGTGCTCTGCTGAGCAAAGAGCCCAATGTGGGACTCGATTCCAGGACCTTGCGATCATGACCTCAGCCGAAGGCAGATATTTAACCGACTGAGTCACCCAGACGTCCTAACAGATGCCCATTCCAGCTAGCACCGGACCCAGGCAGCTGGGGACCCAGCCCAGCCTTGAAAGTGTCTGGGACATGGCTGCCAGTCAAGGCTCTCCTCCCTGCAGCCTTGGAAGCCCCTGAGCTCCATTTGACTCCGCCACCCTCATCTACTGTCATCCCGTCTGAGCGGAGCCCTGACTCTTGCCCTTTTCCATTTGCACCCTCACTCTAGCCCCACTGGCCTAAGCTCTTCTTTCCCACACCACCAGTCCTTTGCACATGGCTTTCTCCACCACTGGAATCCTCCCCACCCTCCTTCCCTCACCCCAGATCCCGGGTTTCCTCCTCTGGAAGACTTCCCTGACATACTCCCAACCCCACAGGTCAGGCCCCTGCCACCGGCTGTGAGCTCCCCACGGGCCAACGTGGCTCTGCTCTTTCCTGAGGCCCAGTGACCCGTGACGCCCGGGGACAGGAGGCAGGAAGGCATGTGTGTGAGTCTGGCCCCTCACCTCTTACCAGCAGGGCCCTTGTCCTCGCTGGCTGTTTCCTCATCTGAAAAATAGGGATGCGGTAGTCTTCCTCATGGGGTCCTTGAAAGGAATAAAGAACATAGTTTGCATTTTTAAGGTTTGTTAGAAGAATGACAATGAGTGTAAAGAAGGAGGGGGAAGTGAAAGGAGGAATCACCAAGTCAGGAAGGGAAGGAAAGGACTAGAAAGTTAACTGGAAAAGAAGTCTGTGGGGGCTGTGGGGTGACGCACTTTGAGGATTTGGGACCCTGCAGGAGCTCCCTTCTCACAGCCCCCGCCACCTGCAGCCCAGACCCCCACATCCCCCAGAGCCTCGGGAGGCGCCGCCCCCACAGTGTCCACCAGCTCCCGCAGAACTGCCCCAGATCACCCAGTCTTCACGGAGCAAGTGACTGTGGCACCAGTGGGGTAGCTGAGGTCACCCCCACTGCTGGCAGGGCCGGGTGAATCAGGGCAGGCGAGAGTGAGGGCTGTGGCTGTCAACCGCCGTGTCACCTGATGTGCCTTCTCCCTCAGAAACACCGGCATGAACTCTTCCTCTGGGGGGCACGTCGTCTGCTGTGGGGGCGGCGAGGGAGCCACAGCTCAACGCCCGTAACCTTCACACAGAGCATGTCACACGGAGGAGACAGGGCGCGTCTCCTCCTGGCAGACGACTCCAGGCTCCGCCCCTGATCTGCACCCCCATAGTTCCCACTAGGCGGGACTCAAGTCATAGTCCCCGTACCGAACACCTGCTTTGCAGGCCAGGTGATCATCTCACCTGTGAAGTCAGTAAATTGTCCCCATTGCACAGAGGCGGACACTGAGGCCAAGAGTGGTGGGGAGGTCACTCCAGGCCACACACGGATTGGTAGGCCCACCAGGCTCACAGTCTTCCATCTTCCACCTCACTCCTCCGGCCCCCCTCCGTGCCAGGCCAGGGCTGGAGCGACACCAAGTAGGGGCGCTGAGCACGGCTGGAGGGGGCGCTCTGAGGGACAAGGGGTGCCTGGCTGGGGTGGGGGATGGGCCAGTGCCTGCATGGGGGGCGCAGGAGCTGCCCCTCCCGTGTGAGAACACTCCGGGGAACCTTGTCTTTTGAAGGGCTCTGTGGACTCCACTGAATGGGTGCCCAGGCTCGCTGATCCCCCACTGTTGGGCGCGCAGGTTATTTCCAGCCGTTTGCTAAGCCAAGCAGGGCCCTGAGGGCTGCCTTTGTCCCACTTCTCTCTGCCCTTGTGTAGGAGAAACCCTCCGAGGGCTCTGCGAGGCCCCACAGGTGGGCTGCTGGGCCTCCCACGCGGAGGGTGTGTGGGTTCAAGGAGGGCCCCTCACTGGGGACGGACCCAAACACTCCCTCCAGAGCCAGCAGGCTCCCCGGGCGGATTCCCCAGAGACTGCCCAGGAGCCCCACCAGGCATTCCTTTTGCCAGGAGCCTGGCTGGCAGGTTGGTTGTTTTTGGTTTTGTTTGTTTGTTTGTTTGTTTGTTTGTTTGTTTGTTTGGGGCCAGAGCGCCGTGCTGGGCAGCTCGAGCTGCAGAAGGTACATAGCAGGTCTGGGCCGGTGGTCATGCAAATCCTGACAAGGACGCAGAGCTTGGGGAGCAGAGGGGATCCCTCGGGGCTCCCCACTGGCCTCAGCTGCAGCATCAGAGATGTGCTAGCTCCTGCTGCGGAAGGGCAGTTAGCTTCTCTGTAAACACACCAGTCAAGGTGACACCAAGTCCAGCTGCCCCAGAGGCATGCCCCCATCACCTGACAGCTGATCCCCCGCTGTTTTCATCTCACCCCACCTGCCTCCACCCTTCCTGAGTGGGGCATGAAAACTAGCCCATCGCACAGCTCCTGGTGGTCCGCTCTGACGAGGACCCCGGGCCGGGCACTTGTTCCTCTCGGCCAGGCGCCGAGAGCTGGCGCAGTTCTTTGCACATGCGTCTCTCTTTCCAGGAGCCTCTTACTGGCATCCTCTTAAAAAGAGGCAGAATCATGAAACGTGATCATGAAAATGATCATGAAAAGAATCATGAAATCATATAAGAACAACCATGTGTAAAGTTGATGAAACTCTGGGGCGCCTGGGGGGCTCATTCGATTAATAACTGTCCGCCTTCAGCTCCAGTCATGACCCCAGGGCTCTCGGACAGAGCCCCATGTTGGGCTCCCGGCTCAGCGGGGAGCCTGCTTCTCCTCCTCTCTCTCTGCAGCTCCCCCTGCTTATGCGCGCTCGCTCTCTCTCTCCCTCTCTCCCTGTGTCAAATAAATAAAATCTTAAAAAAAAAAGTTTATTAAACTCTTAAATCAGTGAGCGAACCAGGCACACGGTCTTACCAGTTCACAAGAGAATCTGGAGAACAGACACATTTATTGATCAGGAATGTGCAAATGAAGGCAAAAGTGGGGAGGGGGAGGTCAGCTGGGGTTCTGCGGGACAATTCTGAGTCTGCAGGTCTATAGATAAGAATGGTTTTGCATTACTTATCTACAACTTGCAGAGTTGT
The DNA here is from genome assembly GCA_028533885.1 of Nasua narica. Lineage (NCBI taxonomy): Eukaryota > Metazoa > Chordata > Mammalia > Carnivora > Procyonidae > Nasua > Nasua narica. The sequence goes on from CM052797.1 coordinate 4,342,493, forward strand.
AAAATGGCCTGATTAGAATGGAATCAGATAATCCAAGAGGTGTCCCCTAGAGTCTAGAAAACTAATGCCTTGCGTTTCCACAGATGTACACATGTTTTCCTGCAACCCTGACCTGACCACTCAAAGTCCTTCACCTGGAAACTGAGCCCACGTCCTGTCCAGGAGGCGCCCCGGCTCCCGGAGCGGGTAGGTACCATCCACCGGGCTCCCTCAGGGCCTTGAACTTCTGATCACACTGTCCTGTCTCCCCTGTCAGTCTTAAACAAGATTCTTAAAGCCAAAGTCACGTCTTTACCTCCTATCATGCCAGTGAGTAGTCAAGACATGGGGTGCCTGGGGGGCTCAGTCGGTTAAGCCAGGTCCTGGGACGGAGTCCCGCTTCGGGCTCCTTGCTCAGCAGGGAGTCGGTTTCTCCCTCTCCCCGCCTCCCGGCTCATTCTCTCTCTCTCTCAAATAAATATAAATAAAATCTTTAAAAAGTAAAAATAAAAAGAAGTGAAGGCATGTGGCACAGGTGAACGAACGATAGAACAAAGGAGAAACACAGGGCCCTGGAACCGGGGCGCTCCTTGGGCTCTCCGCATAAAACAGGCAAAGGCCTGCAGTCTGGGGAAACGTGCAGGCTTCAAGCTTGATCCTAATAAGGGCTCCTCCGAAGTAAGTCTCCGCAAGCAAACAAGCTCAGAAATGCTGGGTTAAACACAAACTGGTCGCCTGCTTTTTCCCTTTAAACCGCAGCACTTCTTTACTATATCAAAGTTCCCAATGAATGTCTTAGAAGGAGAATCCAATGTTCCAGTGTTTTTCATGCTTGTCTGATGGTGAAGCAACTTTCTATTTTTTAAAAAGATTTTATTGGGACGCCTGGGTGGCGCAGTTGGTTGGGTGACTGCCTTTGGCTCGGGTCATGGTCCCGGCATCTTGGGATCGAGTCCCGCATCAGGCTCCTTGCTCCGCGGGGAGCCTGCTCCTCTCTCTGCTTCTGCCTGCCTCTCTGCCTGCTTGTGTTCTCTCTCTGTTAAATGAATAAATAAAATCTTAAAAAATATTAAAAAAAAAAAAAGATTTTATTTATTTATTTATTTATTTATTTGGGAGGAAGAAAGAGAATGAGCAGGGGGAGGGGCAGAGGGGGAAGCAGACTCCCCGCTGAGCACAGGACTCGATCCTAGGTCCCCAGGATCACAATCTTCCCTGAAGGCAGATGCTTCACCGGCTGGGTGGCCCAGGTGCCCTGGTGAAGCAACTTTTTAAAATGACGAAAAGACGAGGGTTCTGGAGAATTCACACTGAGAAAGACCAACTTAATCCAACCTGCCTAGGCTTATGCAATGTGACATAAATTACTATTGCCTGTGTCAGAGTGCCGGCCCCAGTGTTTGAGCACCCGCAGCCTTCCACGGGGGACCCAATGTCTCTGCACCTCCTTTTCCTCACCTGTAAAATGGGACTAAAGAGACTAAAAAGCAACTCACAGTTGCTGGGAGGGTTCTGTGCGTTTCTGCGAGAAAAAAGTGCAGCTTGAAGCCCAGTAGAGTGGGTACTCAGTAAATGTGAGCCATGTGACTATTTATTTATAAAAGCCCATTTATTGACTTGTGTTCGTACCATCTCGCTTGACGGTCACAGCAGCTCTCAGGCCAGATGAGGAAGATAAGGCAGATGAGGACAGAGCACTCAGGCCTAAGGGCCTGCAACTGGCGAGGGGCCAAGGTTCTTGGAGGCCGGAGAACGAGCTAGCCCAGGGCTTGGCATGAAGTACGTGCTTAGTAAAAACCGGTTTCTTCTGTACCGTCCTCCTTCCTCCTTCCTGTCCAAAAGTCAGGCATGGCCCCAGTCTGAAGGTCACCTCTGGCCGGGGTTGTGGTGGGAGGGACAGCGCCTCGGGCCGAGGGCTCGCAGGCCCTCAGACGAGCCCGGCTCCAGGCCCAGCCGGCCTTCTCCCCCACCAGCCGAGCTTCTCCCTAGCCCTCTCCTACGCGCGAGGCCTCCCCGCTCTGCATACCCTGATTTGTCTGGGGCCTGGGGGCCCTGGGGGTCCCTCCCTTCTTGAGGGGAGGGGGTCCCTCCCTTCTCCTCAGCACCCCCGGTGACAAAACAAAGAAGGGGTTTAACATGGGCCTCAATTCAGTGAAGGAAGCTCAGGCTCTGGGTTTGAGCGGAGCTGCCAGGCCACCTGGGGTTGTCCACAGGCAAAACCCGGACCCACACAGAGCCGCGCCCCAGGCCTGGCCAGAAATGTTGCCCTAGCCGAAGGCTTGCTCAGAGAAATGACTCAGCTGGAGCGCTCAGATGCAATTTCCACATTTTATGAACTAAAGGTGTTTTCATAACAGCCAGGGACGATGAGCCAGCAGCAGACCGTAAACAGTGACGATCTGGTGGAAAACGCCCAGGTCTGAGCCCCCACCCACGAACAGAGCCTTGGAGGCCGTCGGCTTCCCCACCGAGACGCTTCCTTCCCGCCCAGGTGAAGCCCAGGGATCCTTGCTTCGTCCCAGCAAGCAGCAGAGACTCCCAAAATACCATGGAGCTGCACTGAGGCCACGTGTAACCGAGCAGCAAGGCAGGTGACAGAGCCAGCCTGACGGCCCACGGGTCCTCTTCCGGCCTCCGGTGGGACTGGAAGCCTTCCAGGAGCCAGTGTCCTGGGACCAGAAGCCTGGGAGGCCTGGCCCTGAACCGGAATTTGTAGGGGAGGTACCAGCACCTGGGCGGGGAAGATGTCCCTCTCCCCCTACAGCGGTGACTGTCCCATTTGGACAGGAGGGCTGTCCTTCAGCCTCCCAGAGGGTGCAAAGGTCACAGGAAGTGGGACGGGACCACCCTTACCCCCACCCTTCCCGCTTTCACTCACTCAGCAGGGCTCTCTCTCGAGGTCCTGTCAGCTTCATCCCAGGCCTTCCCAGCTCAGCAGATGGCACTGCGGCCTCTGGCCGAAAACCAAGGAGTCCTCTTCGATCCTAATTTTTCTGATCCACAGCAAACCCTGTCCTTCTGTCCATCGCATGGCCGACCTCAGCCCACGTCCCAGCCCCGACCCACAGCCGCTGGCTTGGCTCCCACGGCAGCCACGCTCCACTCCTCAAGGGGACAGTGTCACAGCATCTTTCCGACCACACCGTCTCCTGCCTTCACATCCTCCCCTGGATCCTACCACACAGTACAGCTTTTTAAAGCAACGAAGCCCACCAGCTTTGGCTTCAGGCTACGAAGAGATGAAGGGAACCGAGGAAGGGCGCAGAGGCACAACTGTGTGTAGAGGGAGAACTTGCTACATGACAGAGAGGCATCACCCACGTGGGGAAGAGACCTTTATAAATGGCGTCGGGACAAGTGGTGATCCATATGGAGAAAGTAAAATTAGATCCCCACCTAACACCACACGCACAACTCCAGGTGGATTCGAGGTTTACCTGTGAATAACGAAAGTGTCATACATTTGGGAGAAAATCTAGGAGAATGTTTTTGTCACCTCAGGGTAAGGAATTATTTCTTTCTTTCTTTTTTTTTTTTTTTTAAGATTTTACTTATTTATTTGATAGAGTGAGAAAGCAGGAGTATGAGGAGCAGTAGAGGGAGAGGGAGAGGCAGGCTCCCTGCTGAGCAGGGAGCCCGATGTGGGGCTTGATCCCAAGACCCTGGGATCACAACCAGAGCTGAAGGCAGACACTTAATCATCTGAGCCACCCAGGCGCCCCATGATTTCTTTTTTTAAATAAACTTTTTGTAAATTACAACAGGCATAAAGTAAAGTGCACTTCTTATGTGCGAGGTCGATAAAATTTCCCAAAGCTAACCCAGCCTTGTACCCGGCGCTTGAGCCAAGAAATAGGACACAGCCAGCAACTTGGAAAGTCCCTGTGGTGCCTCTTGATAAGGAAGAATATCCCAGGTACAGCCATAAAGGAAAATATTAAATGAGCCTGATAACATTTACATTCAAATCCTCAACAAAATATACCGTAACCGAGACGATAAGATATGCCCAGTCTGGGAGTCAGTATTTGCCATACACACAACCAGCAGCAGATTAACTTCCAGAATATGTAAAGGACTTTTGCAAATCAAAAACACAGATAAATCGACCCAACAGAAAATTCAGCGTAAGTTGTGAGCAAACACCTCACAGGAAAAGAAACCCTTAAGGCCAAGGACCATGTAAGAAAAGAGGCTCTCCCTTGCTGGTTTCAGAGAAATGCAAATTAAAACAACCGTAGGATATTCTGTCTCCCCCATCGGACTGGCAAAAAGTAAAACAAACAAAAGGGGCACCTGGGTAACTCAGTCAGTTAAATGTCTGTCTTTGGCTCAGGTCACGATCTCAAGGTTCTGGTATCGAGTCCCACATGGGACTCCCTGCTGGGCAGGGAGCCTACTTTTCTCTCTCCCTCTTGCCTCTCCCCACCCCCTTTCAAAAACCAAAACAAAAAAAACCCTGCCTCTACCAGATGTGGACCCCAGCCTCAGACATGGCTAGGGGAGGAGATTGGGGAGGCCCCTGTCCTCTCTTGGCCAGCTCGGTGGTGGTCACTGCGCTCCCCTACTCCGAAGCGTCGGGCAGCCCCCGTGGCTCCCAAGCCCAACTTTCTAGGGGTCTCCCGTTCAAGGAAGTAACAACTGCAACTGGCCTCAAAAATTTGGACAGGGCCCCCCGGAGGGGACAGCCGTGCCTGCCCGACCATACCTGGGGCCTCAGCTGGAAGACTCGAGAGCAGAGGCTGGAATCCTGAGGGCCCTTCCCTGCCGTGGGCTGATCGATCGGCAGAGATCTTGGCTCAGATTGGTGGGAGCCTGCGTGGAGGCCCGGGGACGTCCTCGCACCATGGCCATGGGTTCAAAGGTCAGGAGAGCCTGGAGGGGAGGAAGACTGAAGCCTTGGCAGCCCTTGCCACCCACCGTGGCTTCAGGAAGGTTGCCGCAAAGGCCTGTTCAGGTTCAAGGAGAGGGGAAATGGCCTCCACCTTCTGTGAAGCGCAGCAAAGTTTCAGACCACATGGGACTGAAAAGATTTCCGTGGCCATCTTTAGACAGTAGACATAGGAAAATACTAGTATTTCGAGCTGGAATGAGTTGGGGCACAGTAACAGCAGGCGTTGAGGAGGAGCCTGTCAGGCCTTGGGCCGAGAGGCAGGGAGGCCCACGGGGAGGCCACTGCACCAATCCAGGCCTTTGTGAGGAAGGGCCAGGGGGAGGGGACAGAATTGCAGGTGAGGCCCACTGATCATCTCAGCTTGGGCATCAATGTGGCAAGGCACTCTCCTTTTTGGGGCTTACCTTTTATTACCTGTAAAATGAGTGGGACAAAGAAAGGGAAGAGGGCTCTTATTCAATTATGAACCCTTTGAGAATCTGATGGAAGGAATGACATTTCCCCTCAGGGGAAGGAAAGTACATTCAGGCCAAAGTCCCAGAGCACTCACTGAGCTAGTCACTGAGTCACTCACTAGCTCAGTGGTTGTGTGTGGGGCCTCTGGACCCAGACTGTCCAGGTGTTAATCTTGCCTCTGCTGCTTACCAGGCGAGAGACCCCTGGAGAGTGACTCAGTCTCCGTGTCTCTGTTTCCCCACGTGTAGATGTTAGGAATGCATTTGTCTTCGGATAACTGAGGACCCAATACTCAGTATATCTTGCAGAAAACAGTGGCCCTGTTTTTCTCATCTGGAAAAGCCCAGATGTGTGTGGTTGCTGGTGTTGGTTTGGGAGCTCGGACAGAGGATCTTTGTCCCTTCTCTCAGAAAATCTCTTCATGGGACACCTGGGTAGCTCCATCGGTTAAGCGTCTATGGGGTGCTTGGAAATGGAGGGTTGGGGGGACATGTCAGGTCGTCACAGTGATATCACAGTCGGCATCTAGTGGAAGGGGCCATTGCAACACGTGAAGATTATCCCCTCACAATGCCAAGAGCATCTGTCTCCCTTTGAAAAACTCCGAAGCTTTTGAGGTCTCTAGAGTAGAAGCGATGAAACAGGGAGAGCTGGAGACGTGGGTTGGCGCTTACCACCGCCCTTACCTCGTGGGGGGCTGCTAGGGGCATGGGAAGAGCTCAGGCCAAAGCACTGCACGCAGATGTGAGGGTCTGGGGAGCAGGCCTGTGGCCAAGGTCCGAGAGGGGACATTGCAGAGAACCAACTCCAGAACCAGGAGGTGGTCCTATGGGCGGGGACGCACAATGTCTCTGCTCTTTTTTTTTTTTTTTTAAAGATTTTATGTGTTAGAGAGAGAGCATGAGCCAGGGGGAGCGGCAGAGGCATAGGAAGAAGCAGGTTCCTCCCTGAGCAGGGAGCCCAACGCGCTCCATCCAGGAACCCCGTGGTCATGACCTGAGCCGAAGGCAGGAGCCCAACCACTAAGCCACTGGGGCGCCCCATGCCTTTGCTCTCACTCTCGTTTTCCTTAGGCCTTCTTGCCGAGCCCCGGGGGATGGCCCAGAGCATCGCCACATCCTGCTGTCTCATGTCACATCCTTTGATCAGTCCCGAAAGGGACCCTGACTCAGCAGCACACGCAGTGGGGCAGGTAAAAGGAAGTGGGGGAAACGTCACCAGTGCCTGCGACCGTGTCCTTCCTTCCGCCTGGCCCAGTTCCCGGCAGGGAGTCTGGCCCCCCGGGGGGTGTGGCCAACCCCAGAGCTCCCCCCCCCACCCCGCCCCTCGGCCCGAGGGACAAGCAGGACCTCTGCCAGCTTCAGAACTGGGGTACAGGAGAGGGCTGGATCCGATCCCCCAGCAGGAGGGAGGATCCCCCAGCAGCCTGAGGGCCAGACTAGATCTCACCATTCCTGGGGAGCCCCGCTCCTGCCAGAGGGTCACCAGCTACAGAGCGGGGGCGGCTTGAAGAAGTCTGCCCTCCACCCGCGGCGGGGGCCTAAACCGTAGGATTCGAGGCCATCGAAGTGGGGTTTGTTTAATGGAAGTGAGGCTTGTTGTTGTTGCTGTTCTGACGATAAAAGCAAATCCTGTTCATAGTCGAAAAGTTTGAAAGGCCCAAGGAAGAGACTAAAAATGCAGCCTCCAGCCTGGGACAACCGCTCTCAGCCTGCCGTTGTCTTTCCTTCTAGTTGTGGCTTGTGTGCAAATGTAAACTCCATGGACACATGCTGTTTTATAACCAGGTCCTTTTTTTCTTTTAAAATTACAGTTTGGGCCATATTTGTGTTTTCAAATGTTAGCGACAAGACAAAGCCCACTCTTCCTTCTCCCACCCAGTGGCACCAAGGGCCCCGGGCCCCATCCTCACCTGTGTGATGTGGGTGGGCACACAGGAGCTGAGGTCACTGGGGACAGGCTCTTGGGAAGCCAGAGGTAGGCAGAGTGACACCTTCTCTTTGCCGGAACCGGCTTCCAAGCAGGAGAGTCGCTGATCTGCCCGCCCCATCCCCAGCCAGCCGGGCCCGCGGGAATGGAAGGGGCCCCCTGTCTGCATCTCCCACCACAGAATGTGGGCGCTTGGGGCAGCTGTCTGGGGACTCCGGGGCTGCTCTGCAGACAGAGGGCACTCTCTTCCCTCTTGCCCTTTCTCAAATCCATGTTCTCACCCTGAAAGCTTGGCCAAGGTGTGTTAGTTCTGGTGAGCACAGAGCCGACATAAGATGGGAAAGAGGTTTCCCACAGGCAGGTGTGGGTCACAGGCTGGGCTCTGGCAGCCGGAAAGGTCCTCAGGTGATTGCAGCTGCCCTCCCTCTGCCCCTGCTATGTGCAGGGCACTGAGCCAAGCACTTTATAGAATTAGTTCATCCCTTTCTTGTGACATCCCAGCAGGGAGGTATCATTATCCCCATTTAATGGATGAAGAAACTGAGCCTCAGCAAAGTGAAGTCACGAGTCAGCTTCCTTACGAATGGATCAGGCATCTGAGGCCAAGGGAGCAGAGATGTCTCCTGCCCGGGATGGGGACCATCCTAAAGCAAGTCTTGTCCCCTGGACGGGGCCCGGCTTCTTCTGCCTGAGGGTGCTGGGGAGTTTGCCCCAGATACAGGCCAGGGACTAAGGCTCCAATGGACCGATCTGGACAGCAGCCATGTTCTGGGCACGGGGCCTCCCCAACATCTACGCACTGCTGTCCCACTGACTCACGGAGCCCAGAAAGTCAAAATTTTGTAAGGTCAACCCAAGCACCCTGGGATTTCACATTCTCTGCCCTAGCTGACATGTAGAGCTAGAACGGCTTTTTCCACGGGGCACGTGGGCATGGGGACATAGGCATGTGCTCTGTCTCCTGGACCAACTGTCCAGTCACAGGTGACAGCTTCCCAGTAAGGAGCAGGAAGACCAGAGCTCCAGACCCACCTCTCCCCACTCAAGTCCAGCATAACCTTGGCCAAGTCTCACTCCCTCCCTGAGCCTTGGTTTCCTCATCTGAGGAATCCTAACCCCATGAGTCTCGAAGGGCAGGCATGGTGAAGACATTTCTTTTGCCCCCCACCTTCCCCCTTCGGGATGGCCCTTCCGCCAGTGATAGCCATTACATTTCACCTCGCGTGTGAGTGCTGATAGATTAGCAGTGACTAGAACACGGTAGAGAGAAGGATTCCACAGCCGTGCGGTGATGGATTAGCAATGTCTGCCATGGGCAAGGATAAAGAAGTGGTAGCACGGGTGCTGTGTGTTTGCCATAACTGTGGTCCCCCAAGTGTCTTGTCCCAAGTGAGCCCTCAAGGAGTTCCCCAAGTGCTCCCCACTGGTGATGTGCCCCAGTAACCCCATTTCTGTGAAGACAAGCTCCTTGGAGAAATTACGCAGCTATTGAGAGGGGATTTTGCATTGGTTCCTGCCTCTCATAGCCACTTCCTGTCCCAGATAACTCGCTCCAGTACCTGCACCCGGGTTGACCTGTGAGGTCACGCTGCTATCTTTGAGCTCTTTGATTCTGGGGACTCCCATCCTGGAGCACAGGGCTTGCAGGCTGCTCTCTTTCCTGGCAGCACCCCTGCTTTGAAACGCCTGCATTATTACCAAATCTCACACCTGCCTCATGACCCGTTCAGGGCCAACGTGTAAACTCGGACCTCATTTACGTGGCCGATGTGGAAGAATGCATGATCCTCCAGGGAGGTTTTTTGTTTTTTGTGTTTTTTTTAAGATTTTATTTATTCAGGGGCGCCTGGGTGGCTCAGTGGGTTAAAGCCTCTGCCTTTGGCTCAGGTCGTGATCTCAGGGTCCTGGGATTGAGCCCCTCATCGGGCTCTCTGCTCAGCAGGGAGCCTGCTTCCCCCTCTCTCTCTGCCTGCCTCTCTGCCTGCTTGTGATCTATCTCTCTGTCAAATAAATAAATAAAATCTTAAAAAAAAAAAAGATTTTATTTATTTATTTGACGGAGGGCGGGGAGGGACTCCCTGCTGAGCAGAGATCCTGACGAGGGGCTTGATCCCAGGATCCTGGGATCATGACCTGAGCCAAAGGCAGACTCTTAACCTACTGAGCCAGCCAGCTTCCGCACGCCCTCCAAGGAAGGCATTTTAAAAGCAGAGACTTAGGTCTCTCTAATGATGGAACTCCAGACATTGTGGCTGATGGTTGGGACATGTTTGGCAATGTGGGGATGGCCCGACATTCCTCAAATTGGTTGAGCCGGTGAGCGTCTGGATCAGCTTCACCCCACCTTTGTCACTGTTTTGCAGGTCTCTGTTGTATTTCCTCCTGGGACAGTCTTGTTTGGCTGTGATAGGTGATTCCACTCCACCCTGTTCCCCAAGCCTTCTGGGTCATAGGGCTCCCCACCCAGTGCTGAGGAAGTACCGAAGGGAAAGTCCTGTGCTGCTCAGTGGCTCTAACTTGCAGAGAGAATGCCTTCGAGCGATGGAGAGCATTTTTCAGGATCCCCCCAAATATTCCTGAGAGTAAGAGTCCCACTTCCACCCAGTGCCTACATCCCTTCACAACTCCTCACCAAATGGATGCCCAGTTTCCACTTACATACCTCCGAAGACGAGGAGCTCCGCTGGAAGGATTGGAAATTCTAAGCATCTTTTATTTCTTCTTTGTGTCTTTATGTAGATTCAAGTCTCCTATAGTGAAACCATTTCTTCAACAAATGAATGTGCCTATTACATGCCAGTACCATTGCAGCCACTGGGGACAAGTAGTGAACAAAACAGGCAAAAATCCTGCCTTTCGTAGAGCTGACAATCCAGTGGGGGGGGAGGCGACAAAAATACATGTAAAGAGAAGACAGAGTCTGTCCCATGTTGAAAAGTACTATGAAGAAAAAAATGAAGCCAGGAAAGGGGGTTGGGAGTGTTACATTTGCATTTTAACATACTATAGGTAGTGAAGGCAACGTTCGAGCCAAGTCCTGAGCGAGATGACCAGGCCAGGGCACATGAGTGTTTTGCTAGAGAGGTCCAAGTAGAATGGCCAGTGCAAGGGCCCTGAGGTAGGCATGCTGTTGGAGGAACTGAGAAATAGCAGGGAGGCCAGTGTACTGGAGCCAGGTGGAGAACTACGGGAGATGAGATGGGGTGAGAAAGGCCCAGGGGTAGAGTACATGGTTCTTGTAGGTGTATGGCTTTGGTAATGCAAGAAGCCAATTTTTTTTTTTTTAAGATTTTATTTGTTTATTTGACAGAGAGGAGAGGGATCACAAGTAGGCAGAGAGGCAGGCAGAGAGAGAGGGGGAAGCAGGCTCCCTGCTGAGCAGAGAGCCCGATGTGGGGCTCGATCCCAGGACCCTGAGATCATGACCCGAGCTGAAGGCAGAGCCACCTTTAACCCACTGAGCCACCCAGGCACCCCAAGAAGCCAAAATTTTTAAGTAGGAAAGGGTTGGATTCTAGTAGAAGCTCCAGCCTAGACAAAAAGAATACCCAGATCCAATCACGGCAAACCAAGTGAAGACCACACTGGGAACTGACAATGGACCAGCACTTCTGGAACTCCAGCACGTCACATGGAGCCAAAGAGACAAGGTAACTTAGTTTTTATAAGCAATTGTATTTTTAAAAAATATTTTATTTATATATTTGACAGAGAGAACACAGGTAGGCAGAGCGGCAGGCAGAGGGAGAAGGAGAAGCAGGCTCCCCGCCAAGCAGGGAACCCGACGACGTGGGGCTCGATCCCAGGACCCTGGGATCATGACCTGAGCTGAAGGCAGCTGTTTAAACCACTGAGCCACCCAGGCGCCCCAGCAATTGTATTGATCTAGGAAAATGGAAACCAAATAAGACTGGGCTTCCTTGGGCCTAGTTGGGACTAGAGGAGGGTATGAAGGTAGGCGTGGAATGGTACCTTCCCCGGCTGCCTTAGGCCTGGGAGTGCCCCCCAGGACCCTAGACAGGGAGGAGTATTTGGCAGACAGCAGAAATACCTAGACTCGGGTAGGGCCCGGCCATTCTTTATGTGACCCTTCCAGGGACTGAGCCCCAGCAGCCTGCTTGTCCCAGACTGTCCTAATCCCTCAGGGCCAAAGCCCCGCCCACCCTGGGGCAGCCACTGGGGAGGGGACTGCCCTGGCTCATCCTCTTCAGCATCAGACTATCGCTGCCCATCGCCAGGAAGTCTGTGCAGCTCAGACATGCCCTGTGACCGGGTCCCCGGGCTTGGGGGGAGGCTTCGGCTCCGGGCCTACCTAACCACCTTCTCTCCTGGACCCGGAGCTATGGGGAGCAAGGTCAGGCCTAGCACAGGGAAAGAACAAACACGCAGTGTGGCAGGAAAAGGGATAGGAGGTGAAGTGAGGCAGGGCAGGAGTCGGGGTAAATAGAAGGCCACAGGGAGGTGATGGCGAAGCATCTGCACTTTTATCTTAAGTACTGCCCAGCCGCTGCCCAGCGTGAGCCCGGCCCCAGCCCGGCAGAGCTGGCCAGGGACTCCGCAGGAACATTTAGAACTCTCAGTCGTCCGCCAGGACCTGACAGCGTGTCATTGTTATAGTCACAGGCATAGATCGTTTTCTTCTAAATGGTATTTTTGGCTTGCGTTTGTTTGCTTTGATACCGACAGACAGGAGGCAGGGTCAAAGACTTAGCACACTTTTTCACCCAGGACTTCGGGGAGAGGGTCCCTTGGGAGTCCAGGTCCCACCGGGGACTGTGACCCCCACACTCCCCTACTGCCCCCTGCCCCTGTCCCCCGTATATCCTGCCGAGCTCCAGCCCAGCAGGACCTGGCCAAGGTGAGCAGCTATGGCCAGGATCTGAAGTCAAAGAGCTCAGGAAGGCCCCTGCCCCAGCCACCAGCCCTTAGAGTGATCCCTGGGGTCAGTGATGTCGGTTCACCATCGCCTGGACATGTTTGTGACCCTGAGAAAGTTGTTTTATCCCTGTAAGACCAAACGTTCTCATCTCTGAAATGGGTATGCTTCCTTTAGAGAGGATTACTTATGACCCCGCGCGTGAAGCACTGAGCATCGTGAACACACTGCAAGTACTCGGCAAGGGTTGGCCATTTACGATTATTTTCATCATCAGTACTGTCGGCCTGACCACCTTACAATCTCCTGTTGACACAGGATTTCACTGCCCGAGTTTGCATTCGTGTTTATGATTGTGTTGGCATCCAGCAGTCCCTTTTAATTGCTGCTGGCTAACAAGAAAAGAACAGAGGCGGATTTAATGCGTAAATGATGCGTTGAAGCCAAGTGAAGGCCAAATGATGTAACAGCCCGCTGTGTAAACAGAAGTATTGCAGTAATTCAAATAGAGAGAAGTAGTGGGAGCACGGAGTCATCCAGCACACGGGAGCACCCGAAGGGATCGCAAACGCTGAAGGAGCGCTGCTCCCATTGGTCGATCCCACATTCCCTCGAGCGGTGACTGGCTTCAGCCAAACAACATCATCCTTCCCTTTAGACGAATGTTCACTTTGAACTGTACTGGGTTTGTAGTTCTGTTTGTATTTATTATGCGAGTTTCTCCAGAATATATTGCTAAGTAAAAAAACCAAATTATTTAATTTTTTAAAAAGATTTTATTTATTTGACAGAGAGAGATCACAAGAAGGCAGAGAGGCAGGCAGAGCGAGAGGGGGAAGCAGCCTCCCTGCTGAGCAGAGAGCCCGATGCAGGGCTCGATCCCAGGACCCTGAGATCATGACCCAAGCCGAAGGCAGAGGCTTTAACCCACTGAGCCACCCAGGTGCCCCAAATTCTTTCTTTTTTTTAAGATTTTATTTATTTGACAGAGCGAGTGCAAGCAGGGGGAGCAGCAGGCAGGGGGAGGAGAAGCAGTGTCCCCACTGACCAAAGAGCCCGATGTGGGGCTCAATCCCAGGACCCTGGGATCATGACCTGAGTCGAAGGCAGATGCCTAACTGAGCCACCAAAACAAATTGTTATATGCTACCTTTTGATAAGAAGGGGGAGTATAAGAATATACATGGAGAGAAAGATAAATGTGTATGTCTGTGTATGTCTGTGTGTGTGTGTATGTGTGTGTATACATACATATATTTTTTTCTTCCTTTCTTTCTGGAAGGATAAACAAGGTCTAATAAAAATTGGTGCTCAGGTGTAGCGGGGGCGGGGGGCGTATTGAAGGGGCCAAGCTGGGATCACTTTATGTGTCTTTTCTGTATAGTGTTGACTTCAAATCATTCTGGATGCATGACTGCGTAAGAAGTGGGACAAGGAATGTGTGCCTAACAGAACAGAAATCATGTTCCTCAAGCAGCCCTGGGAGGCCGCAGGGGTCTCTCTGCCGTAGAAGGAACACACGAGGCTCAGATTAGAGGCACGCTGTCGCTGATAAACAGCCCTATTGCTTCCCAGAACTATCTTCCTAGAATACTATCTGGAAGTATTTCTTCTGTCTAAACAACGAGAAGGTCATGAAGATTGGCCCTGGCAGGACTCTGTGACGAGCGAGCCCAGAAAGCACAGACTCTGTGGCTGGTGCCGGGCGACGGGGTGTAGCCGCCTGTCCCCCCATGCGGCCGGCCCGCCAGGTGCCCCGTAGAGAGCCCTGTCCTCTAGGGGGCCTGAAATGGCCCCGCCAGCCCCCAGCCGCCAAGCCGGCATCAGGATGCCAGGAAGCAGCTGCCAGCGAGGCCCCACCAGCCCCAACCAGCCTGGTCCATTCGCCGCGGCGGGCTGCCCGCCTCTCCTGCATGTCATGATGGGAGCAAAGCAGGGCCTGCCGGTCTCTGGCCACAGAGATTAGAGGTCAGAGGACCAGGTAGCTTGCAGAATGGGTACAAGTCACCGCCGGGGCCACCCAGGGACCAGACCACACCAAAGGCTGCTTTGAGCGCAGACCGCAGTGTGAGAAGGCCAGAACGCTTCCATCTAGGAAAAGCCCCAGAGAGCTGCAGTGAGGGCAGAGGTTTCGTGGTGGCAACCAGGTTTTAGGCCGGTGTGGAAGCATCAGGAAAGTATTCCTGCCTCGGAAGGAAGGAGAAGGCCACTTGATCGCAGAGGCCGTCGATTCCGGCCGGGTGCCGGCTGAGAACTTTACGGGCATCACCTGATGCACTGGGTAGATTTTTATCCCATTTTACAGAGGAGGGAACTGGGGCCCCAGGAGGTGACGTAATCTGCCCCGGGGGCCTGCAGAGCAGGATCTGGATGGACAACCAGCACACCTGGAAGGCCTCCCGTGAGGTGTGCACGGGGGCGGGTCAGGGTGGGGCAGCGGCACCTCGAGACACACGTTCCAGAGACAGCAACATGGACTTCTGGGAGGATCCGGGCCAGCGGGCCTCGTCCAGGGAAGAGCCAAAGGCGAATCCCAGCCCAGCCGCCTGCGCCACGTCACCTGAGGGAACTGGCTTGTGACCCAACCGTGGTTCAGCATCTTCTCAAAGCAGAGAGCTGAGTGGCTTAAGTATGTGGGCTTTTGATGACGGGTCTCCAGGTTCATAGCACGGGTCTCCCTCTTCCTGATGGAGACTCCCAGCAAGCCATCTGGACCTCAGTTTCCAAACCTGTAAAATGGGGACACTAACACCCTCAGGGGTGTTCTGAGCCATAAATGAAGCACAAGGTGCTTAGCCCCGTCATGGAATCAGCGAACGAGCACGCTGGGACTTCCCGGCTTTCACTCAGAGCAATCCTTGCTGCCCGGGCACTTGTTCGGACGCCCGCACGGGTGTGCTTTGGGACGACATACCGGAGCGCACCCGAGCAGCAGGGCAGTGGGACCCCCGCCTGGCAACCCTGGCCAACTCGGGGCCTGCAGGGGTGTGGTTCTCAAGGTGATGAGTGACACCCCATCCCTCCCAGGCTTGCTCAGGAGCCCACAGACCCGCTGACCAAGCAGTCAAAGTCACTCAGCCTCCCCGAGGCAGTCCCCTGCCCCACAGTGAGGATAGGAGGGTCGCTAACGGTGCCTCCCGTGTGGGGCTTTTGTGGGGCTCCTCCTCTTACCTCCTACATGTCTTCTCCCCAATGTAGTCGGAAAACCTTGCAAAAAGGTAAATTAGTAACATTTCCCAAAAACTGTCCGGTGCTCTGAGAATTCACTTCGACACCCTGACTGGCCTGCCACTGTGCTCCTGACCTAGCCCTGACCTACCCTCCCATGTCATCTCTTCCGCTCTGGCTGCTCCCGCCGCACCAGAAGTGTCTGCTTTCCAAGCACACGAGCTCACGCCCAGACCATGACTCCCGGTTTCCTTGGCCTGGGACGTCCTCTCTCCAGATCTCCACATCACTGCCTCCTTCTTGAGCTTCAGCTCAAATATCACCTCTTCCAAGAAGCCTTCCCTGACTACCCTAGGAACAGCAGCCGTCTGCCCCCCCCCCCCGCCCCGCCCCAGGCAGTACCACATTATCCTCTTTGTTATTTGTGCTCGAGAGTACTTACGGTGATCTGAACTTCTCTTGTAACCTGGCTTACCCACCTGCGGTCTGCCTCCCTTACCATGACCGGACCACTGGAGGAGGTCCTGCATCCAGCAGGTGCTCAATCAATGTCTAAGGAACAGATGATGTATGAGACGCCTGGTGCACAATCAACCCTCCACAAACAGGGTTTCATGGTCCTAGTACCTTAGCCTCACCCCGAGTCCTCTCCTCGCTCACCGACCTCACTCGGGTTCTCAAGAACCTTGGTTGAGGGTTTCCATCAGCTGAAAAGCTCTCGAAGCCCCTCATTGTTGGCAATCTCCAGCACCCCTCTCTGCCAAGTGCACCCCCCCCCCGGGCACTAGCGCTGGTGCCTTTAATGGGCAGGTGGCCCCTATGAGGGGTCTCTGCTCCCTGCGCGTACTGTGCCCCATGGAGCAAGAGCGCCCACCCTGCTCCAGTATTAACTGAATTTCTCCCCAGCAATGTTTGTTTTAGGGATTAAAGTTAGTGGAGGAGCCTGTAAGGTCCAGAATCATCTGTTCCCTTCCTGGCAGCCAGCACATTTGTCATTTCATTTCCCCAAGCCCCCGATAATACAGTTCCAGACACGTTGCTTTGATAGCATCGTCCAAGGGCAGAACTCCAGCACTTCCCCCGAGCAGGGGGGACGGGATCTTGCTGGCTTCAGGCGGGCTTTCCCTCCTTTCTTCGGCCAGCCTTGAGGCCCATGACCGTCTTCTTTTTTCTCTTTTCTTCTTAAGTACCACATTAATCTTAAAGGACCCCCAATTTATGTGTCACAGTCAAGAAACAGGCTAGCACATGTTCGTAAATTTTCCAAATAATACCTTCCAAGCACTGTAAGTTTAAACAAATACATTTTAAAAACAGACGAATCGAGATATAATTGACACTCTAAACCGCACTTATTTAAAGGATACAATTTAATCCATTTTGAAGTCTGTGCACACCCTTGAAACCCTCTGCCCAATCAAGATCATGAAGAAGTCTGTCCGTCACTCCCGAAAGTTTCCTCCCGCCACTCCTGGCCCCTCTTCCCCAAGCAGCTACCAATCTGCTTTCTAAACACATATTTAAGGCAAAGCTGTCTCCTTGGCCTTAGGAAATAGTGCCGTCACCATGGTTGCTCCTTACCTGGATTCGGCGTTATCACGAGTGTTACCGAGGAGATGCTGTAGAGACACAGAGGACTCTTTGCCCCGGGGCTTGGCAGTTTCCTCCCTCGCTGCCAGCTGTCTCGGTGCGCGGTTTCCGCAGACAACTCCTGCTGCCTCCTGCGCCATTCCTCTTACGCACTCTGGGCCAGTGGCCCTCTGCTGGGGGCAACTCTGCCCCCTGCCCCCCAGGGGACATTAGGCAATGTCTGGGGATGGTTTTTTTGGTTTTCATGGTGGGGGGGTGGTGCTCCTGGCACCTAGTGTTTAGGGACCACCGAGAGTACTAAACATCCTACGATACGCAGGGCAGTCCCCACAAAGAAAGTGATCCAGTGGCCCAAGTGGTCATTAGTGTTGACGTTGAAAAACCCCATTCTGGATGCTGAGAAACTGATTGGAAAACTCAATAAGAAGTCATGAAAATGGACTGTTTAGGGGCGCCTGGGTGGCTCAGTCCGTGAAGCGTCTGCCTTCGGCTCAGGTCATGATCCCAGGGTCCTGGGATCAAGCCCCGCTTGGGCTCCCTGCTCATTGGGGAGCCTGCTTCTCGCTCCCCCGGCTTGTGCTCTCTGTCAAATTAACTAAAATCTTTCAAAAAACAATGAAAATGGACTGTTTTACTTTTCTGGGTCAAGAGGGAGAAGGAAGGGTGGGGGTTTGTGGGAGCTGCAAGGCTGTGGGAGGGTGCAGATTTTCGGGGACACTGGCGTCCTCACAGGCACCTCCTTCCAACCCTAGCAGAGGTGATTGCTGGCTTCCCGAGGACAAGCTCTAAGGGACTCCACGCTCGGGCACCAGGGCCCCGCATACAGCAGGTGCTCAATGAATGAATGTTTGCCAGGCTAGACTGCACCCAAAGCACCGATCAGGTGCCCAGCTGTGGGTAACACTGGCTGGGCACTGAGGGCGAGGAAGAAGACCCAAAGTGGGCAGAGGGAAGCCGTTAAACCGACAAGTGACCCGTGGACGTGGCAGAGCCGCCGGCAGGGTGAGTGCAGACCCATCCCAACAACTGGGAAATGAGGAGGGCTGGCCGAGCTGCGGTCCTGTCCCAGCGGGACCAGCTGGCAGCGCCCAGTCGTTTCTGGCTCCTCCCCCACCCACAGACACCCTGTTTGCCGGTCATATAAAGGAGGTTTTTCCAAGGTGGTTAGGCCAGAACTGGCTAGGCCCTGCCCTGTGACCA
This sequence comes from Nasua narica, assembly GCA_028533885.1. Classification (NCBI taxonomy): domain Eukaryota; kingdom Metazoa; phylum Chordata; class Mammalia; order Carnivora; family Procyonidae; genus Nasua; species Nasua narica. The sequence goes on from CM052797.1 coordinate 4,360,585, forward strand.
GATAGGAGGAGCCTGACTGTTGTCCCCGGCGGCTGAGGCGCTCAGGATGGACCCCGCCGGGTGTTCAGGCCCCAGCTGGTAAAGTATGGGCATGCTCTATTCGATTTTGCATGACTTCAAGGTTTAATTGTTTTATTAGAAAAGTTACCGTAGACGTTCTGGAAAATACAGGTAAGCAAAAAGGAAGAAAACAAAAAAAGCTCTCCAAATCCCACCCTCTCCGAGAAAGTACTAGTTACATTTTGGCGGGGGCCCTTCCGTGCGTGCACGAACGGGTTTGATTAAAACCAGGTGTGGGTGCTGCTGTGGAGGGCTCTGAGGTGCCCGAAAGAGGGGAGAGATTTGGGGACCCCCCCGGAGCACTCAGGGGACATGGGAGCGCCTGGGTGGACGAAGCCACAGGACCGTGGTTGCCCACAGGAGCCTTGCAGATTCGCCCCCATTCGAAGGTAAAGAGAGACCTGGCTGGCTGCAGCCTTCTTCCCAGGGCCTTGCTGGGAAGGTGGGAAGCCCCTTTCAAAGCCCCCTGTCCCTCAGGCCTTACCAGGTCAGGGGGACCTGGGCTGCAGGGGCAGCTTTGCTCCCTCAGGCGTTAAGGCCTCAGGGAAATGTCTGGGGGTGATCAGAAGAACAATACATGCCCCCCCCAGGACTTGTTTGGGGGAGATAAAGGAAGAAGGCCGTCGCCAGCTGTGCCAAGGTGGGATTCTCTCCTCTCCAGAGGGAGGGTCTCGTATGAAGGAGAGTGGCTTCCAAATTCGTTTTAGCCAGGAGGCCTATTGTAAAATACGATTGATTGCATGTGAAACTCCCCAGTTGGAGAGGGACGAAGATGCTCTGGGCAAAGTAAGGACAGGTGCTCACTCCCTCAGTCCTCTCCCTCCTCCCCTCAAGTTATGCCCCTCTGAGCCGCATAGCTGAAGGAATTCCACCTCCTGCGAGAGGCCAGCCCCCTGGGCGGCAGCCATCTGAGAAAGGGGGCGAGCCCTTCCCCCTCCTGAGACCCGAGGTGGCGCCCCAGGGGACGGGCGGGGCACCTAGAGGCCAACAGGCTCGCTCCCTTACTTCTAGGCCAGAGGACAAGTGGGGGACTCCGAGCCTAGGTGGGGCTAGCCCTGTCCCAATTTCCTCTCAATGGGGTTTTCTTGCTCATAGACTGAGGAAGAACCATGACTCACTTCCTGCCTCAGTCTGACTACACAGGCATTGTTCTCCCAAATGTGGCTGCTGCCGCTGGTGGGGCTACTCCAGGGTGGCCCCTAGGAGTCTCAGCTTCTCATGAGGGAAGTTGCTACCCCGAGCGGGAGCGAACCAGACTTAGCTCCCAGCCCAACTTTCAGGACCCCACATTCTAACCAAAGTTTCCAGTTTCTGCGGCATCTGAAGGGGTGTCCCAGTGGTCCCTCATCTCATTCGTTGAGGACCATCTCTACTGAGTCAGTGGAGGCTCTCAGAATGAAGTCACGTGTCTAAGGTGGTGGGGTGTGGAATAGGGCCACGGGGGTCTGAACCCGGGCTTGCCGCTGACTTGCCACCTAGTGACCTTAGGGATATTACTTGACCTCTCTGGGCCTTCGTTTCCTCTTCTGTAAAATGCAGACAGTCCTACATAAAAGGAGCCACAGGAGAATGTATTGTACCCACCTGGTGGGGTTTGTGGGATGGAGAAACACGTTAACATGTGGAAAAGAGGCAAAAATAGCTCCTGGCTCCTGGTGAGCGCTGGGCTGTTTGGTTTTGTCATCAACCCCCTGTGTTAAGGACACCAAGGCTAGTACTGTGCAACAAGGTAGTCTCACGGGGAGCAGGATGGGATGGGCAGAGACTGCTCTACGACCTTGGAATAACCAAGCCCCGGGAGCTCTTGGCCACATTTCCCCACTTTTCTTTCTCAGCTCTAGCAGTGGTGGCCTCAGCCAAGTAGCACAGACGTTTTCTAGGGCAGGGACCCAGGGAGGGAGAGGAGCCCCGTTGGTATACTGCAAGTAGCTTGGATTCAGGCTCTGCCAAAGCCCCAGATCTAGTCCAGGCTCTGAGGCCTGCTAGGTGGGGGACCTTGGGCAAATTATTTAACTTTGTGCTCCTCGGTTTCCTTATCTGTAAAATGGGACTAAAAATGTCTCGGCCCAGAAGGATTATGTGAATTAAACAATGTACTTGAGAAGGAGGTACCTAAAGTGACTGTCCTCGAGCCTGGCCCACGGTTGGTGTTTAAAAAAAAAAAAAAAAAAAAAGGCGTGGGCTTCTGGTTCAGCTTATCCACCTGTCTATATAGATGACAACAGTCGTGACTCCTCTGACAGTAGGCCCTGGGAAGGTGTGCCCTACCTCGCTGAAGTCTGACCTCAGGGGGAGCTACCCCAGGTCGGTCACCCCGGGACACTTAATTGGGTCATGCCCAAATTCCTGGCTCAGGAATGGGGCAGTCGTGGGGGCTGAGGGGGTTAGAGGCCCGGCTCCCCCACAATCCAGCGACACTGAGCTCGGAGTGCCTCCTCAAGCCCTTGGCAGCCCGAGCCAAAGGTTCCGAGTTCGGGTCTCCACCGCCGCCTGCCCCGGGAGCTCGGGGCGCGCAAAGCGGGGACGCGGGCAGCTGGGCCTGGGGGGTGGAGGGGTGGAACGCGCCGCACGGCCGCCAGGGCTTTGGGATCCCCGGCCCCACTTTCTACCTGCCCCTACCGGGCGCCGGAGGCAGCGGGCGCCCCAGAAGGCCGCAGGGCCTGGGCTCGGGGCCCGGCGCTCCCGGTGCGCGCAGCTCCGGCTCCGAACGCCGGCCGGGGTGCGGGCGGCATGGGCGGCATGGGCGGCGGGCCGGCGGCGGCTACGGCGGCGGGCCGGGAGCGCGGAGGTGGCGCCGCGAGGGGGAGGGGCGCGGCGGCGGAGGAGGAGGAGCCCGGGCCGCCGCAGCCGCTGACAGCGACGGGAGTAAACAAGCAGCGTCGCCGGGGCCCGGCCGCTGCCCCCGCCCGCGCTGGAGCCGGAGCCCAGGCCGAGCCCTGCCCCTGGTCGCCGGCCGGGCCGAGGCCGCCCGCCGCGCCTCCCCGCCTCCGCGCGGTGACGCTGCTGCTGGGCGCGGGGACGGCGCCGAGCCCAGGCCCCCCGCCGCCGGGCTCTCCGCTCGGCCGAGGGGCGCCCGAGCCGCCGCGGCGCTCGCCTGGAAAAGTTACCCGCCTGGGCTCCCTCGGGTAAGCAGGAGGGCGCGGGGCCCGGGGAAGCAGCGCTCCGGGCCCGGAGAGGGCCGGCCGGACTGGGCCGCTGTGCCCCGGGAGCGGGCTCCGCGGCCCCGGCGCCCCGGCGGGGGAGAGTCGCGGCCGTCCTGACCCGGGCCCCCCAGGCCCCGACTGCCCGCCCCGGCGTTCGGAACGGGCTCGGGGGGCCGGCCCGAGGGTGGAGCCGCGGGGAGCAGGAAGGGCGCCCTGCAGCCCACCTGAGCGCGCGGGGCCCGGCTCGGCCCCCGGCCCCTGCCGGGGCCGGTACTTTTCCGCTTGGGGCCGGGGCGAGCCCTCTGACCTCAGGAAGCGCCTGCGGGGCCCCCGCTGGGGGCGGGATGGGGAGAGAATTCCAGAGGCGCCGGGCGCTCCCGCCTCCCCGCCGGGGGCCGCCGCCGGCTCGCCCACTCCGCGGCCCCGGGGAGGGGGAGGAACGGCCGGTCGCGGGGCGGAGGGGATTATTCCCCGCCCGCACACCTGGGCGACGGAGCCTCAGGTGCGGCTTCCGCGAGCTCCGGGAGGCTGGCTCCGGTGGGTGCTGGGGCTGCCTCCCGCCGAGGCCTGGCCCAGGCCCCTGCTGCCCCCGTGGGGTGGCTGGACTGCGGGGCTGCCTGCTCGCCAGACAGGTCTGACGGCAGTCACTCGGCTGGTCTGTACCTGTATCCGCGTGCCCCGCGAGTTGGGGGCGGGGGGCGCAGACGCTCTGCTCGGGGAGGGTGTTGGAATTCTATCTGTGACTTGGGAAGTGTGAAGGGAGCCCAGGTGATGTGGCCTAGTGAGGGCTGGGCCGCTGGCGGCCAGGTGTGGACACAGCGCAGGAGAGTAGCCAAGCCCGACCTGTCTCAACCACAACAGCCCCAATTGTACTGTTTCCTATGTGGGCCTTTCATGTAAGATTTTATTTTTTTTTTTTAAGGGTTATGTGGCTTTAAAAAAAGTTGGAAAATCTCAAATCTAGCAGTTTTTACCACCAAGGAAACTGAGGCCCAGAGAGAGGAAGTAACTTGTTTGAGATCACACAGCAAATGAGTAGTTGAGCAGAGACTGGAAATCAGAATTTCGGGGGAGCCTCTCAGTGCCTGTAACAGGAGTTGGCTTGGTGTCTCTGCTGGAAAGAGAGACTAGACTGGATCGTTTCCACACCAGACCCTCAGTGGCGGACCTGGGGGTAGGTTTAGTTTGACGCTTCAGAGCTGCTGTCTGTGTTGGAGGGTCCTGGGACCTCTGGAGAAAGGGCTTTGCCTAAGAACACAGCCAGAAAGAGCACTCCCAACTCTCTCTGTGGCCAGAGCCCAATCTCATGTGAGGGGTCATCGCAGGAGGCTAGAAATAAAGCAAGCCTGGGGGGGGGGGGGAGGTTAAGCTGAACTGGGACTCAGAGGGTGAGTCAGAGTCTGGGTTGGGGGTGGGGAGAAGCCCATTCATTCATTGTTCTCAACGCCTGCTCTTTGGGAAGGGAGGGGGGTGGGAAATCTTCCCTCCCTCCAGGATGCTGAGGTAGGGATGTGGGGGACTTGGGGGCTCTGTGGGAGCCATATCCACAGCTCACCATGGCTGGGGATGCTGGGCAGAGGGAGGCAGGCCCTTTCTTGGGGGATTGTTGCGTTGTGCCGGAAGCCTGCTTTCTTTTTGGGTGCTGCAGGGTAATTAAATAGTTGGTTAATCACCTTTAACGCCACGCAGCTGCAGCTCCGTTCACAGTGTGCTGGAACCCGGGATGGACCTCGATGAGCCTGTCTTGATTCGGGAGGTTCGGCAGGGTTCACAGCACTGTGGTCTGGGGGAGCTTTACTTGCCATCTGGACCCGAGAGGTGGCTATTGTGGTGGCCAGAAGAGGCCCTGTTCCTACCTGGAGGGCCCCACATTCTCTGTTAAATGAGGGGCTTGGGGTCTCTTTACACTCTAGGGCCTATGTTTGGCCACCCAGCCATTGCTAAGACTAGCTTTCTGGAACTTGGACACCCAAGGCCTCCTGGGCCTGTCCCGGAGCCCCGTGGACTCTGCCCCATCCAGGGTGAGGAGGAGCCGTGTTGTGGATGCCTCCCGCCATCAGCTGTCAGGTTATTTTGGTGTAAACTGAAAATACCTTGGGAATTGTGTGTTGAGTCCCTCCCAGCCTGCCGGGTGGGACTGCAGTGGGAGTGGCCCTCCGAGAGGCTGGCTGTGGCCGAGGGGAGCCCCTGGAGGGGCGAGGTTTCCCAGTGACCAGCCTGCCTGCCCGGCTCCCCACAACTGGGGCGAGCTGGGGAGCTTCCTTTTTGCCGCCTGGCAGAGTGGCCTCCTTTGGGGCTGGGAGTGGTGGGGGCATCCGGGGCCCTGTGGGCAGGCTCTTTGCTCAACGAGCTTGGCACTGAGACAGGATACCTCCAGCAGCCCTACTGGGGCCTCCCCCATCTTCTCCCCACCCCAGGGGCTTGGCTTCTGGCTAGTCAGGGGCCCTGTGTGGGGACAGTTATGTGGCCCCGGGCAGAGAGGTCCCGCTGTCTGTTTGCTGAAGGAGGAAAAACAACAGGCAGACTATTGATTCAGCCTCACCTTGGCGCTCCTGGCTCAGGAGCCAGTGTTTGCCCTGGCTGCCTGGGCTCAGATGACGCGAGGCTGGTGGGCGTGGTGTGCAAGGGGGCCGCTGGGGGCCCCTGCGCCCAGGCCTGGCCAGGGCAGGGCTGGGGGGCCCCAGTGTCCCCCAGGAAACAGCCTAGAAAGAGTCTGGGCCCTTGAGTTTGCGGATGGCCACCGGTCTGGGGTCCCCTGTGCTCAGCCCCCAAAGCCCCATCCCTCCTAGGGTCACCCGCTGTTTCCTCCCATAGGGCTGTGGGTCTTTGTAGGTAACTCGCCGTGGCTGGGTCTGCTTTGCTGAGCCAGGAACCCCTGGGGAGCTGGGTAGACACCACCCATTAAAAAACTTTGAAAAGCCAACATTTTATCAAATATACCTAGGTAATTTGGAAAATACACAAAGACCCAAGGAAGAAAATAACAGTTATTCATAATCGTCACCATCTTGAGAGAATCGGTTAACGTTTCAGCATGTGTCCTTCCAGATTTTGTTTTGTGGTTATATATAAATATACGTGTAGAAATAGTTCCTTAAAAACAAAATGGGGTCATGTGTACGTACTGCTTTATAACCCATCTCTTTTTTACTTTGATTGTGCTGAACATTAATCCTCTTGTTTCTGGTTCTGGATGACTCAAGCCTGATACTTCATCCCACTTCCGTATTCTTGTGTGGAGAAAGGCTTAGGAGCCGTGTGCGTGCGCGCGCGTGTGCGTGTGTGTGCGCGCGCACGCGTGTCCGTGTGTGTGTGTGTGTGTCTATGTGTGTGTGTGTGTGTGTGTGTGTGTGTGTACGCACACGTGCGTGGGGGATCCATCTGGCTGGCTGACCTTGGGGGGGCTGGATTCTCACCCGTCTCCCCCGGGGCCCTTTCCAGGCCTAGACTGAGCCATGAGGGTGGGAAGGCAGCTTTAGCACTTGGCTGGAGAGGGACTGACCGTCCCCCCCTCTTCCTCCCTTGTTCCCCTCAGAGCCGGCAGCCCTCGTCCGCTCACAGCCCTGCCCCGCTCGGCCCCATGCCCCCGCCAGTCAGCCCCGGGCCACAGGCAGTGAGCAGGCACGCGGGAGCCAAGGCCCTGTGACCAGGCCAAGGAGACGGGGGCTCCGGGGTTCCGGCCACCTGTGCCCCCCCCCATGGAGCGGAGGCCCTGGTTGCTATGGGTGGTAGCAGCGGCAGGAGCCTTGGTCCTGCTGGCCACCGACGCCCACGCCCAGGTCTACACCAACACCTGGGCTGTGCACATTCCCGGAGGCCCCGCCGTGGCTGACCGCCTGGCGCGCAAGCACGGCTTCCTCAACTTGGGCCAGGTAGGTGTGCTGACCGCCTGCCGGGGGTGGGGTCAGCGAGGGCAGGGGTTCGGGCCCGGGGACTGGGACTGTGGGCTCACCTTGTCAGGGCCATCTGGGTGGGAGGCCGGTTCCTTGCGGCCAGGGGGACGGGAGAAGTGGCTCCTCCCGCCCTCGGGCTTTTAACATAGGTGGTTTGGAGGACCAGACTGTGCCAGGGGGGGTGGGTCCCTCTCCGTCCCCTGCAGCCCCTGGCCGGGTCCTGGGCTGGGAGCAGATGCCCCACCACCACCCCCCGGCGTCGTGAGCCTCCCCTTGCAGCCGGTCGTCCACCCCCGTCCGCTGCCTCCCCGGGGACTGACAGATGGAAAGCCCGGCTCAGCCTCCCTGCTCTGTCGCAGATCTTCGGCGACTATTACCACTTCTGGCATCGAGCAGTGACAAAGCGGTCCCTGTCGCCTCACCGCCCGCGGCACAGCCGGCTGCAGAGGGAGCCTCAAGTGAGTGCAGCCCGCTGGCTGCTACCCTTCCCTTCCTGCTCTCTGGAGCCTCTTGAGTCCCCCCCTCCGCCCACACCGGCTCCCCTCACTCCCTCACAGGTGCAGTGGCTGGAGCAGCAGGTGGCAAAGCGAAGGACCAAACGGGATGTGTACCAGGAGCCCACGGACCCCAAATTTCCCCAGCAGTGGTACCTGGTAGGCGGCCTGCTCGGGTCGTGGGTCCTCCTCCCCCCATCTGGCCACTGAGGGCTCCCGGGGGAGGCTGAGGCTGACGGGGAGGCCTCCCGTCATCCTTCTTCTTTCTCCCTGCCGAGTGCTCCCTCGCTGCCCCTTCCTGCTAAGCCTGAGGGTCGCCCTTCCCGAGTTCTTGACCCTCCCATGGAGCCCAGGCAGCCGGGGCTGGCACTGCGGGCGCAGGGGCGGGTAGAGAAGGAGGTTTCAGGGGTGGTGGTGGGATTCTTCAGGGTACGCCCGACTTCACACAGCTGACCCCATCTTGTAAGTGCTGGGGTGATGGGGCGGGTGTCTCTGCAGTTGGGCGTCACCCAGCGGGACCTGAACGTGAAGGAGGCCTGGGCTCAGGGCTACACGGGGCATGGCATTGTGGTCTCCATTCTGGACGATGGCATCGAGAAGAACCACCCGGACTTGGCAGGCAATTATGTGAGGAGGTGGGGTAGGGAGGCAGCGATCCCGGTGAGGGGTCTCTCGTCCCGTCCTGCCAGTGTGGCCGGGCTGTTCCTGACGATGGCCGTGTCCTCTCCAGGATCCCGGGGCCAGCTTCGACGTCAATGACCAGGACCCCGACCCCCAGCCTCGGTACACACAGATGAACGACAACAGGTGACTGACAGCAGGCCCCCTGCCCCCGTGCACCGAGGAAGCCAGGTGGAGCCTTGGTTAAGACCCGCTCCCTCCGGAGGCTGACGTTTCTGTCCTCGCGCTCTGGTTCTGGTCAGAGCAGGGGTGGCTGTGGAGTGGTGAGCGTGGAGGGGACTGAGGTGGTGGCCGGAGGACTGCTGACCCGTCCCGTCCCTCAGCCCCCCTCCCCCACCGCCCTGGCCGCCGCTCATGCTGTGCTCTTGGCCCCGGCAGGCACGGCACACGGTGTGCCGGCGAGGTGGCCGCCGTGGCCAACAACGGTGTCTGTGGCGTAGGTGTGGCCTACAACGCCCGCATTGGAGGTGGGTGTGGGCCTTGGCTTCCCTGTCCTGGGCAGGGCCCGCGGGGGGAGGGGGGTTCTCCCGTCCAGCCTGTGCCCCTCCCGTTCCCACCACAGGGTGGTCCGAGCTGCATTGCCCATGCTGTAGGCCAGGGCCTCTTAGCAGGAGCTCCCTGAGTCCCCACCACCCTGGCTGAGTCCTTGCGGGGCAGGCCTTGGTCACCACGCGCCCTAGGGAGTGCAGAGGCTCCTTCTAGGCCAGGCTGTGTGGTTGAGGGCAGGGTGTGTTCGCTTTCTCTCTTCCGGCTCTTGGCCTGGGTTTCCCAGCTCCGGCGTCTGCCTTCCCCTGCGCGTCCTCGGGGTACAGGGCTGGGTGTGCTTCGGAGGGGGGTACCCCGGCGGCTAGACCCACGCAGCATCCCTCTCCTCACCCCCCTCCGCGGCCAGGGGTGCGCATGCTGGACGGCGAGGTGACGGACGCGGTGGAGGCCCGCTCGCTGGGCCTGAACCCCAACCACATCCACATCTACAGTGCCAGCTGGGGCCCCGAGGACGACGGCAAGACCGTGGATGGGCCTGCCCGCCTCGCCGAGGAGGCCTTCTTCCGGGGGGTTAGCCAGGTGCGGTGGGGGTCCCCGCGCAGCCTCCTCGGGCCAGGCTGGGCACCGTCTGCTCCCTAGCTCGCTTCCCGTGTTTTTCTCTTCCTGTTCGCTTATTCTTGCATTACATCTTAATTTTATACAAGGCTTATTTATTTTTTTTTAATTTTATTTATGTATTTGACAGAGAGAGAGATCACAAGTAGGCAGAGAGGCACCAGAGAGAGACAAGGCGTATTTATTAAAACGTTAATGGACTAGACAGATAGCAACAGAGAAAAATAGGGGGGAAATCCCCCATCGTTCCAGCCCCTGCAGTCACTGGTCTGGGCACCTTGGTAGCGGCCCAGGCCTGTGGTTCGGGACAGACAGACAGACTTGCACAACCCCCCGACCCAGCAAGGCTCTCATGGGGTGCGGAGTAAGGGTGGCGTGTGCGGACGAGGGGCCCGGTCCCTGGCAGCACCCTCCCACCAGGCTTTCCCCGGCTCCGTCTGCGAGTGACCCCGGCCCGCTTTGTCTGCAGGGCCGCGGGGGGCTGGGCTCCATCTTCGTGTGGGCCTCGGGGAACGGGGGCCGCGAGCACGACAGCTGCAACTGTGACGGCTACACCAACAGCATCTACACGCTGTCCATCAGCAGCGCCACGCAGCTCGGCAACGTGCCCTGGTACAGCGAGGCCTGCTCGTCCACGCTGGCTACCACCTACAGCAGCGGCAACCAGAACGAGAAGCAGATCGTGAGTCCCGCGCTGGGGTGGGGGTGGGGGGGGACTGCCTGCCGGCTCTGCCCAGGACCCCTCTCCAGACCACATGTGGCCGGGGGAGGGTGGCTCGAGGGCGTGGAACGGGCCGGGGCTCTCTGAAGCCCCTGAGACGTGGAGACTGTCTTGAGGATGTGCGTGGCTGTGAGTGGTCTCCAGCCTGGAGCTCAGCCCCTCGTGCCCTGGGACACTGAGGCCTGGAGAGGGCCAGGCACTGGCCTGTCCACAGCAGGAGAGCAAGGCAGCGGCTGGGCCCCAGGCGTCGTGGCTCCCCTGCCCTCCGTGGGTGCTCTGGGCCTGCGGGCAGGGCGGGGGGCAGGCGGGCGGCCTCTCTAGTCCCTCCACCCGTTCTCCTGGTAGGTGACCACGGACTTGCGGCAGAAGTGTACAGAGTCTCACACGGGCACCTCGGCCTCGGCGCCCCTGGCAGCCGGCATCATCGCTCTCACCCTGGAAGCCAAGTAAGTCCATGGGGGCAGCAACCTCGTCCCCAGCAGTGCCCCCTGCAGGACAGCCCTGGGCTTCCGGTTTCTCTCCAAAGGGACTGAGCCCGGCCTCGCCCTACCCCCTTTGCAGTAAGAACCTCACCTGGCGGGATATGCAGCACCTGGTGGTACAGACCTCGAAGCCCGCCCACCTCAATGCTAATGACTGGGCCACCAACGGGGTGGGCCGGAAAGGTGAGGCCAGGGTGGCCCAGGGTGCGGGCTGGGGGAGGGGCCCTCTGCCTCCCGGCTGACCCCGCCTTCCCTGCCCCACAGTGAGCCACTCTTACGGCTATGGGCTGTTGGACGCGGGTGCTATGGTGACCCTGGCCCAGAACTGGACGACGGTGCCCCCCCAGAGGAAATGCATCATCGACATCCTCACTGAGCCCAAGTGAGGCCCGGCCTGGGCTGGGGTGGGGGGAGCCCGGGCCCTGCCGTCTGGGCCAGGCCGGCAGACTGTCCCTGCTGTCTGCACAGGGACATCGGGAAGCGGCTGGAGGTGCGCAAGACAGTGACCGCCTGCCTGGGGGAGCCCAGCCACATCACACGGCTGGAGCACGCGCAGGCCCGCCTCACCCTGTCCTACAACCGCCGTGGCGACCTGGCCATCCACCTGGTCAGCCCCATGGGCACGCGCTCCACCCTGCTGGCCGCCAGGTGCCCGCCCCGCCCCTGCCCAGCTTGTCCTATCCCTCACACTCATGCATTCACACCCTCCTGGACTTGTCTCAGGGTCTTCGTGGCCGCCACGTTCCTCTCGGTGGGGATGCTGTGGGCACTTTAGGAGGGACGGTTTTGTCCTAAGGGACTGTCCCGCACTGAAGGAGTCCCTGGCTTCTGCTCGATACGTGCCAATAGCGTGCCTTCCCATGTGAGCGAGCACCTTGCACGTTTCCCGAACCTTCTGGTTGAGAACATCTGGCCTACTGGGGAACGACAGCTGCAGGCATCTCCGGCCCAGTGGGGTTGGTGCTGCACTGGGGGGTCCACGTGGTGTGGCCTTGGTGTCCCCTGGCTGAGGTCTCCCAGAGGCCTCCAACAGCCATGGGCCCCCTTCTCTGCCAGGCCACACGACTACTCCGCAGACGGGTTCAACGACTGGGCCTTCATGACCACCCATTCCTGGGACGAGGACCCGTCTGGCGAGTGGGTCCTGGAGATTGAAAACACCAGCGAAGCCAACAACTATGGTACCGGGGCTGTTTGAGGGCTGCGGGGGGACAGAGGAGGGAGCTGGCGGGCCCTGCGATTCCGGGAGCGGTGCCCGTGCTCCCTAACTTCCTCCTCCCTGACCCTGGCATAGGGACGCTCACCAAGTTCACCCTCGTGCTGTACGGCACAGCCCCCGAGGGGCTGCACACGCCTCCCGAGAGCAGCGGCTGCAAGACCCTCACTACCAGCCAGGCCTGTGTGGGTCAGTAGCGGTTGCCGTTTCGGGGTTCCGGGGCCTGAGGTTTTAGGGGGGTGGGCACGGAGGGGACCTACCCTGCAGCCCAGTGCTAGGAGAAAGAGGGATTTGAAGAGAGCTTGGGAGGAGCGCAGTCCTGGGGCTAGAGGCTGCTCGGGCCGCCGTGCCTGCTCGGCTGACCCCCGCATGCTCTCCCCTGCCGGCAGTGTGCGAGGAAGGCTTCTCCCTGCACCAGAAGACGTGCGTCCAGCACTGCCCGCCAGGCTTCACGCCCCAAGTCCTCGATACGCACTATAGCACCGAGAACGACGTGGAGATCATCCGGGCCAGCGTCTGCGCCCCCTGCCACAGCTCGTGTGCCACCTGCCGGGGGCTGGCCCCCACGGACTGCCTCAGCTGCCCCAGCCACGCCTCCCTGGACCCCGTGGAGCAGACGTGCTCCAGACAGAGCCAGAGCAGCCGCGAGTCGCCCCAGCAGCGGCGGCCGCCCCCGCCCCCACGGCCGCCCACAGAGGTGGAGGCAGAGCCCCGGCCGCGCGCAGGGCTGCTGCCCTCCCACCTGCCCGAGGTGGTGGCCGGCCTCAGCTGCGCCTTCATCGTGCTGGTCTTCGTCACCATCTTCCTGGTCCTGCAGCTGCGCTCCGGCTTCAGCTTCCGGGGGGTGAAGGTGTACACCATGGACCGTGGCCTCATCTCTTACAAGGGGCTGCCCCCCGAGGCCTGGCAGGAAGAGTGCCCGTCTGACTCAGAAGAGGACGAGGGCCGGGGCGAGAGGACCGCCTTTATCAAAGACCAGAGCGCCCTTTGACGAGCGCCTACTGCCTGCCCCTTCAAGCCCACCCCCTCCTTGGGCACTTTTTAATTCACCAAAGTATTTTTTTATCTTGGGACTGGGTTTGGACCCCAGCTGGGAGGCAAGAGGGGCAGAGACTGCTCCCCCCCCACCTTTGGGCCCCCTGGCTGCCTGAGGTGGGGCCCCAGGACCAGCTGGGGAGCCGGGGAGGGCCTCGCCCCGCCTCCAGCACCCCTTCTGTGCCGAGAAAGGAGTGGAACCGTTCGAGCAGCTTTCCAAGGTCCAGGCCCCAGGCGGAGTTCCCTGCGGAGTGAAGAGGGTCAGCCGGTCTCTTCTAGGATTCCTGACCCGGCTGCAGCTCTTGTCCCTTCCCTGTCCCTCTAAAGCAATAACGGTCCCCATCCAGGCAGCAGGGAGGCTGGCCTAGGGGGTATTGGAAGGAGGAGGCCACCTCTCCAAGGGCTTTTGTATCCCCGACCCTGTCCCCCGGGTCTGGTGAGCCTCTCGAGGAAGCGGCCATCGAAGGAAGGGACCAAGGCAAGGCAGGTGCTTCCAGGGACGCCCGCGCGCCCGCACGAGTGTGTGTCCCTTTGCCCACCTCCACCACAGCTGGCTGCCCGCCAGGCGTGGCTGGCCCTACGGCCGCGTGCTGGTGTCCTGACCACCCTACCTTCTCGGGCCCCTCCCCTCCCGCCAGGGCCCACGGCCCTGTTTTCTGAGCCCGGGGCTGCCTGGGCTGTCGGCACTCACAGTCCCGGAGCCCCTGGGTGGGTGGTGGGGAGGGACGGTGGCCCGGCCGGCCTCTCCCGCCTCCCACCCGATGCTGCTTTCCCCTGTGGGGATCTCAGGGGCTGTTTGAGGATATATTTTCACTTTGTGATTATTTCACTTTAGATGCTGATTTTTTTTTTTTTTGTATTTTTAATGGGGGTAGCAGCTGGACCACCCACCTTCCCACACCCACTGTCCACTCTGCTGTTCCCCCGGCTCCCCTGGCCCTGAGGTGTGGGGGGCTGCAGCATGTTGCTGAGGAGCGAGGCGGAGTTGACCCCAAGTCCCGAAGAGGCAGGCGGGCAAGCCAGGTGGGCCCTAGGAAAGGGGATCGTGGTGGGGGGTAGGCTGTCATCCGTGTTTCAGATGGGGCTCATCGTGCCAAGGGCTCATGGGTCACTGGTTCTCCAAGTGCCAGGGGTGGGCAGGCGGTGGCACTGAGCCCCCTCTAACACTGTGCCCTTGTGGAGAAAGCACTGACCTGTGCTGCCCCTTAAGTCCCCCTCTTCTGACGTGCCTTTCGCACCCCTCCCATTAGGACAATCAGTCCCCTCCCGTCTGGGAGCCCTCTTTTCTTTCTCTCTCCCCTAGCCCTTCCTGGCACCCAGCCACCTGCCCAGGGGTGTCCCCTTCTCTCCCATCCTCCCACCCTTGTGGCCAGCCTGGCTGATTTTGTAAGATACTGGGTTGGTGCCCAGTGATTTTTTTTTTCTTGTAATTTAAACAGGCCCAGCATTGTTGGTTCTATTTAATGGACACGAGATAATGTTAGAGGTTTTAAAGTGATTAAACGTGCAGACTATGCAAACCAGGCCTGGTCTCCAGTGTGGTGATGCTCTTCCTAGGACCCTGGGACCGCATCCGGGATGGGGGAGGGGGCGGGGATTGGGACCAGCTGATGTCCTGCTTGCCTCTAGGTGGGCCCAAGTCAGGACTCCAGAGGCTGTCTCCCACGGAGTCCCTGGGCTCCTTGGGGGAGCAGTGGGCTGTGGACGGAGGCAGCAGCTGGGGACAAGCCCTAGGGTGTGGGACATGGGAGCCCCAAGAATAGGACAAGGGGAGGGCTTCCACTCCCACAGGCCTGCTTTCCAGCAGGGTGGTCCCCCTTGCTCAGGATCTCCCTTGGCTGTAGGGCTGAGGTCTGCGGTGGGTCCTGACTGAACCAAGCTAGGTGGTTTTTTGCTGCCCCTTGTGCCGACAGGAAACTCCGTACCTGTCCACTCCACCACCACAGTCCCTCCGCCCCCCCCCCCCACAGGTCCCTAGGGACAGGAAGCCCCTGCCTCAGGTGGGGGGGAGTGGCCGGTTCCCCAGGACCTGTGCCTGAGAAGGAGCCTTCTCCTCCGCAATATTTACTTGGAAATTTTATTCAAATGTTGGCTGGCGCCTGAGCGCTCCTTGGGGAATCCGGTGGGGTGGGGAGGCCTGGAGCAGGCTTCCCCCTTCCCCTTCTGGGCCGCCCTGGCTGGGCGCCAGGCCCCCACCGCGCAGCGGCCGCTTCCCCGCGCTCCCGGGCGCTGCCCAGGCCCTGGGGGCGCCGGCAGGCGGCTCTCCGCGCGGCCATTCTTCCCCGGCCCCCTCCTCCCTTCCGTTTCCGCGGCCGCGCGGCGCGCTGGGCAGGGGGGCCGACAGGCGTCTGGGGCGCCGGCACTCCCGCCCGCCCCTTCCCCTCGCCGGGCCCGCCCCGGCCGGCCAACTGAAACCGCGGCAGGAGGAAGCCGAATCAGGAACTGGCCAGGGTCGCCCGGGCCGCAGTCGGGCCGGAGTCGTACCGGAGGCGTCCTCGGCAGCCCGGGAGCAGCTGCCCCCGCGGGTAACTCCTACCTCGAGGCCCAGGAGGCGCGGGGGGGCGGGGCGGGGGGCAGCGGCGGCCAGGGGTGTGCTGGAGGGGACACCCCGCCCCGAGTGGGGCGCGCGTGGCACGGCAGGGGCTGGGCTCAGGCTGTGGCTGCTTGAAGCCCCGGGGAGGGTCCTGGGCGTGCGGAGACGCTGGGAAGGGCACCGGGTAGGAGAGCCTGGGGAGGGAGGGGTCCCCTGGCGCCAGGAAGCAAAGAGGGCCCCGGTGTCCGGGGCCAAGTTGCTGTTTTGGACCTATGGCTTCATTTCAGCAGGAGAGGACCCCCACCTCCTGTCCGGCTGCAGCTCCTCTTTGCTGGGCATCCCCCCCTCTGCCCCCTGGCTCCCCCGGCGGCCCCTCCATCCCCAGCTGCCGCCTCACCCGCCTTACCCAGAGGTGGGCCCTCCTGTCTCTGCCCCCAGGACGGCACCATGGGCTTCTCTTCGGAGCTGTGCAGCCCGCAGGGCCACGGGGCGGTGCAGCAGATGCAGGAGGCCGAGCTGCGCCTGCTGGAGGGCATGAGGAAGTGGATGGCCCAGCGGGTCAAGAGCGACAGGGAATATGCTGGGCTGCTGCACCACATGTCCCTGCAGGACGGCGGCGGCCGGGGCATCAGCCCCAACAGCCCCATCAGCCAGGTGGGGGTTCTGGGGGAACCTAGGCCTCCTCGTCCCCTTCCTGCCTTCGACTGAGGAATTCCTGGTGGGGGGACAGTTCTGTCTGCCCCCCTTCCTTTCCCGGAGCCCACTGGGGAGGGTTGGAGAGTCGGCAGGCCGGGGCCAGGGAGCCAATGGCCCCCACTCCCTGTCTCTCCTGTCCCATGTCGTACAGTCCTGGGCAGAGATCACCAGCCAGACGGAGGGCCTGAGCCGCTTGCTGAGGCAGCACGCGGAGGACCTGAACTCAGGGCCCTTGAGCAAGCTGGGCCTGCTGATCCGGGAGCGGCAGCAGCTGCGCAAGACCTACGGCGAGCAGTGGCAGCAGCTGCAGCAGGAGCTTACCAAGGTGGGTCGGTGGCCCCGGCCCCCCGGCCACGGCTGCCCTAAGGCCAGGACTAAACAGGCTGCTTTTGCACAAGAGCCCCTGGATTCACCAGGGGAAGTGCAAGTCCCTGACCGCAGGCCTGCCCTAGCTTCCGTCCCTCCTCCCTGCTCTCGGGCTGGCCTGCAGCAAGGCCTCTCTGTGCATCTTCTGTCCCCTGACTGCGTGTCCCGGCAAAGTGCTGGGAGTAAAGGTGAGTGATCCCGCCACTGCCTGCAGGGCGCACAGATCTGTGACTGCCCCCCCACTGCCCCGCGCCAGCTGGCTCTGGGGCCTGCGAGAGGAGTCGGGGTTGGTCTGTCTGCCTCTGGCCTAGGTGGTCTCCTCGCAAGGCAAGGCGGCAGATACCACAGGCAGCAGTGGGGCCCCCGACAGAGGTGTGAAGTCAGCCCGCCGGCACTTGAGCCCCGCCCTGCTGCTCGGTCTAGGGCCTGAGGGATTGGAGGGCTGCTCTGCCTGCCCCTTCAGTGTGCTGGTCAGCACCCGGGCGCCACACCCCTTCCACCTGGGCAAAACCCAGCCTTCCCACGGACCCACAGCGGCCCCTGGTGGCCACTGTCCACCCACCGGCGCGCTCCCCAGAAGCACGTCTAATGGGGGGGGAGGCCTGCTTTTATGGGATACTTTTCCTGGAAGGCAGCCGTGCCTTCTGTTCGTTTGTTCGTTTTCCTGTTACCTGGGGGCTGACAGAGCCGAGGGTCTCCAACAGAGACCGAAGGAGGAAGGAGTGTTTACCATCTGGCCCTTTAAGAACTTCATCTCGTTTTTCCATTAAGTTGTTATACAGACAGGGAAACTAAGGTTTATAGGAAAGGGAGGGAACTTACCCAAAGGATCCCAGTGTATAGACAGGGGAACCGGGATAAGAACTTCGCTCTTGACCATCCATTGTTCCTGCCACCAGGAACAGAATTTGCAGGACTTGAGGCAAAGTGAAAATGCAGGGCTTCTTGTTAAAAAATAACAAAGAGTTTCTTTTTCTTTTTTTTTTTTTTAAGATTTTATTTATTTAACACAGAGAGATACAGCGAGAGAAGGAACACCGAAGCAGGGGGAGTGGGAGAGGGAGAAGCAGGCTTCCCACCGAGCAGGGAGCCCGATGCGGGGCTCGATCCCAGGACCCTGGGATGCTGACCTGAGCTGAAGGCAGCTGTTCGACGGCTGAGCCACCCAGGCGCCCCTGTGAAGAGTTTCAGGATGGCATCGGTAGAGTGTTAAATAGGTGCCCGCGGCCAGGGCCCACCTGCCACCAGATACCACTCTAGGTCAAGGAGGGCCGGGCGGAGCCTACCCAGCCCACCTCTCTGCCTCCCCCGGGGGCCTGTGCTCACTCGGGCTCCTCTGCCCTCACTTCAGCAGCAGCGCTGGGCCCCAGAGGCCTGCAGGCCCTTCCGGAGGACAGACGTGGGTGCACCTGCCAAGACCGTGGGATCCGTGCAGGGCTTCGCCTCAGGCCAAACTGTCCGGGGCCCCAGGGGCCCATTAGCCCACGCTGGCGCCTCCTCTCCCCCCAGGCCCACAACCAGGACATCGAGAAGCTAAAGAACCAGTACCGAGTCCTGGCACGGGACAGCGCCCAGGCCAGACGCAAGTACCAGGAGGCCAGCAAAGGTGCGCAGCTTCCCTTCCTGGAAGACAGGGACTCCCAAGCCAGCCCTGACCCGTCCGCAGGGGCCTGTCCTTCTGGGCCATCCCCCACAAGCCCTCTCCTCCCCCCGCAGACAAGGACCGCGACAAGGCCAAGGACAAGTACGTGCGCAGCATGTGGAAGCTCTTTGCTCACCACAACCGCTACGTGCTGGGCGTACGGGCCGCGCAGCTGCACCACCAGCACCACCACCAGCTCCTGCTCCCCGGCCTGCTGCAGTCGCTGCAGGACCTGCACCAGGAGATGGCCTGCATCCTGTAAGCCCGCAACCCCAGCCCGCCCCCTGTACCTCCCGCCGCCCCGCTGCCAGGCCCAGAGGCCCCCGCGTCCGGAACATCTGGGCCGCCTAGGCATGGGAAGGCGGGCCCCAGGCCGAGGTACGGAGCCCATCGGCTGGTGTCTGCGTCCTGTTATTCCAGGATCCCTATTGCAAGGTTTTCTCGTATGTATGGAGCACCAGTCGGGCTCCGGGGAACAGCAGAGAGCAACGGAGACGAAAGCATCTGTCCTCTAGGGTCAGTCACGGTGCTGGAGAGAGAAGAGAGTAACTACAAGGGGCAGCATGTGTTGGGAGGCAGTAAGTGGTACAGAGAGTGTACCGGGGGGGGGGCAGGCAGGCAGGGATGAGGGACAGCTCTCCATAGAGTGCTCTGGGAAGCCTCAGAGACACGGGGTGAACGGGGGTGGGGGGATGGAGGGGATGTTTGGAGAAAGACCATTCCAGAAAGAGGGAAGACCAGTGCACAGGCCCTGGGGCGGGAGAGTGCCTGAAATCCGGGAGCGGCAGGGCAGCCAGTGTAGCCTAGGCAGAGGGAGGGAGGGCAGAGCAGGCCGCGAGGTCGGTCAGGTCCAGGGCTTAGAGTGCTGCAGGGTGATGGAGGGGCCAGCAGGCCATTGGGGGACCCGGGCGCTGCTGTGTGAAGAGACTGCAGGGGGCCAGGCCGGGAGCTGGGCCAGCACGGCCTCCCTGGGCGCACTCCCCAGGCTGGGCCGGTTCTCTACACTTCTCTACAGAAGTGAGGTGTGAGCCCGAGCCCAGGGAGGATGGGATTCCCCGCTGACTTACGTGGGCGGGAAGGAGAGAAGCAGGTTCGGGAGACAGGAGTTCACATTTCAGCTCCTGGGGTTAGGATGACTCAGGGACGTTCAGTGGGATGCGCGGGTAGGCGCGTAGCCGTGTGAGGCTGGAGCTCCGGGCGGGCTTGGGGCCTGGGGCCAGCAGCTCGGCGGAGCCCAGAGCCGCCCCCCCCCCCCAACCGTGGGGCTGGCTGCCCAGGACAGGCACGCCGCTGTACTCGCCTTTACCGGCCCTCCGTGCTCACCGCACCCTCTGCACTCCAGCTCCTGCTGGGTCCTTATCACAATGCCCAGCGTCCCCACTACACACACCGGGAGGCAGAGATAAGGGAGACGTTGAGTAACTTGCTTGTGGTCGTGTATCTGGCTGGTAAATGATGAGGGGGAGGGGGAGGGGGAGGGGGAGGGTCAAGCCCCGGGCAGACCCCTCCAAACCCGGCGTCAGGGGCCCCGCCCGGCCCGGCCCTGCCTGGCCCACAGCCCCTGACCAGGACTCCTGTCTGCCGGCAGGAAGGAGATCCTGCAGGAGTACCTGGAGATTAGCAGCCTGGTGCAGGACGAGGTGGCGGCCATTCACCTGGAGATGGCCGCGGCAGTCGCCCGCATCCAGCCCGAGGCCGAGTACCAAGGCTTCCTGCGACAGTATGGGTAAGCCCCGCCTTGCTCCCGCTGGGCTTCAGGGCTTCTCGCCCGTTCGCTGACGGGGCACTGTCCCCCCGAAGGTCCACACCTGACATCCCCCCCTGTGTCACCTTTGATGAGTCACTGCTCGAGGAGGGCGAACCGCTGGTGCCGGGGGAGCTGCAGCTGAACGAGCTGACCGTGGAAAGCGTGCAGCACACGTGCGTGGCGGCTGGGCACCGGGCCCGGGGGGACCAGGGGCGGACGCCGGCCCTGCAGAGCTGGGGCCGGCCAGCCACGCTTGCTTGGCTCCGCGGGGGTGCGTCTGAGGGGCCCCCCGGCTCTAACACGGCCCTTCCTTCGGGCGCAGGCTGACCTCAGTGACAGACGAACTGGCTGTGGCCACTGAGACGGTGCTTAGCCGGCAGGAGGCGGTCACCCAGCTGCAGCGAGATCTCCGGAACGAGGAGCAGAATACCCATCCCCGGGAGCGGTGAGCGGGTTCGCCCACGGCGGCCTCCTGGCCCGCCCGCCCTCTGGCGACCACCACTCTGGCTGAGCCCCCCTCCCCTCCCCTCCCCTCCCGCCCGGCCCCCTGCAGGGTGCAGCTGCTGGCCAAGAAGCAGGTGTTGCAGGAGGCGCTACAGGGGCTGCAGGTGGCTCTGTGCAGCCAGGCCAAGCTGCAGGCCCAGCAGGAGCTGCTGCAGGCCGCGCTAGAGCAGCTGGGCCCCGGGGAGCCCCCGCCCGCGCCGCTCCTGCAGGATGACCGCCACTCCACGTCGTCCTCGGTGAGCTGCCTGCCACTGCCCGCCGCCGCCAGCCTCGCCTGCCCGCCCCGGGGCGCGCTCCTCATTTTTGCCCTCCCCCTCCCCAAGCCCAGCCACCCGCTGACGTCTGTCCCTGGCCCCAGGAGCAGGAGCGAGAAGGGGGAAGGACACCCACCCTGGAGATCCTTAAGAGCCACATCTCGGGAATCTTCCGTCCCAAGTTCTCGGTGAGCGGAGCCCAGCCTGTGCCCGCATCTCTGCCCTTCTGTGAGGGGTGGGCCTGGCTGGGGGTCTCCAACATGGACCCGCTAAGCCCCTCCCGCCAGCGTGTTTGGGGTTAATCACTGGGTGGCCCTAGAGAGGAGGCTCTGCCCAGAGAAGACTGCTTTTATCGGGGAGTCCCTGTTGGCCCTGGGATTCCAGGGGGCGTGTGTCCCCAGATCTTGCCGGCCAGCTCCTCCTTCCCTTCCAGCCCAATGCCTGCTGCAGGCTTGGTACCCCCACTCTCCCTGCTCCGGGAGCTGGGCAGGGGGCGCCGGGAGGAAAAGGCAGAAGCCTGGTTTGAGATCAGCCGGCCCGGGGCCCCCTCCCAGCACTGCCTGGAGCCAGCCTGACTCCGTCTGTTGCCGGCCGCGGAGGCTCTGATGGCACGCAGGTGGCTTATGAGGACGAGGGGCCTATGTGGAGAGAGAGAGGCCCCGCAACGGACCCCTCTCTGTCCCGGTGGCCGCCCCTGGCAAACTGGTGCAATGACCCTCCCCCCCCGCCCCCGCCAGTTCCCCCCACCCCTGCAGCTGGTGCCGGAGGTGCAGAAGCCACTGCTCGAACAGCTGTGGTACCACGGGGCCATCCCGCGGGCAGAGGTGGCTGAGCTGCTGACGCACTCCGGGGACTTCCTGGTGCGGGAGAGCCAGGGCAAGCAGGAGTACGTGCTGTCTGTGCTGTGGGACGGCCAGCCCCGGCACTTCATCATCCAGTCCACTGACGTGAGTGGGGCCTGCCCGCCGGCCTTCCCTGCCTCACCCCCTTGGGAGGGGAGGAACTGGCTGCCGCATCTGCTGCTTCCTTGGCGGCGCTGAGAGGGGCCACAGAGAGCACGCCGCCCGTGGGTCCCCCTGCCCCAGGAGGGCTCCAGGCTTGCGGTGCAGCCTCGGAGGGCGCCTTCTCTGCCGGCTCTGCCTCCCGCCCCTCCTCTCCCAGGGCTCAGGCCCCCCCAGCAGAGGAGGCCGATGACCCTGGGCTCCCCTGCCCCGCAGAACCTGTACCGGCTGGAAGGGGACGGCTTTCCCAGCATCCCCTTGCTCATCGACCACCTGCTGCGCTCCCAGCAGCCCCTCACCAAGAAGAGCGGTATTGTCCTGAATAGGGCTGTGCCCAAGGTGAGCCGGTGCCCGGCCCCGCCCATGCCCCCCAGGCCATGCAGTGTCAGAGCAAGAGGGGTTTCCCAGGCTCCTGTCCGTATGTGGGGTGCAACATGCTTCCTCCCTCCTGGGGGCCAGCTTCCCTGTAGGTTTGGGATCTTAAGGCCACGGCCATTCCATGGGACACACGCATACACAGAGCTGAGCCTCCCTCAGTGAGGGCACCTGCCTGGTCCCCAAAGTCATCTAAGTGTGCTCCTGAGACTGTCCAATCCCCATTTTTCAGACCAACAAACTGAGGTGCTAAGAAACGAGAAGCAGCATTGATGGGGGATGTCTGGTCCCTTGCAGGGCCCAGCACCCATTCCCCTTAGTGACTCCCGGCCCCCCCTTCCCCTCCCTCCCTAGGACAAGTGGGTGCTAAACCACGAGGACCTGGTGTTGGGGGAGCAGATTGGGCGGGTGAGTTGAGTGCTACGTCAGCCTTCTGGCTGCCCGATTTTCCCTCCCCCGCTTCTGCCAGCACCCCTGACACCCCCTCGCCCCACCCAGGCCCTTTCTCCTCAGGGGTGATACCCATGAGCCCTGAAATAGCTCCTGAGGAAAAAAGTCACTTTTCTTAAAGATTTTATTTACTTATTTGACACAGAGAGAGAGAGAGAGATCACAAGTAGACAGAGGCAGGCAGAGAGAGAGGGGGAAGCAGGCTCCCCGCTGAGCAGAGAGCCCGATGCGGGGCTCGATCCCAGGACCCTGAGATCATGACCTGAGCCAAAGGCTGAGGTTGTAACCCACTGAGCCACTCAGGCGCCCCAAAAAGTAACTTTTCTTAAGAATCAGAATGGTTTTTCAATCCAAGAGAAAGAGATCTGGGGGTTTTCTGTGTCCCTTCTCCCTGTGAATGTGGCATGTCCGAGGCGACCTTCTCTGCCTATCCCGTGCGCACACCCTTGGCTCCCCACCCAGGGGGAGACGCCTGCGCAGTCCGGGCATGGGGACAGTGAAGGCTGGGTGGGGACAAGATGAGGACGAGTCGCCGGGAGTGAGGAAGAGGACCCTGGTGTGGGGACGACTGGTAGGAGCCTGAGGCCCTTTCAGGGGAACTTTGGCGAAGTGTTCAGTGGACGCCTGAGGGCCGACAATACGCTGGTGGCGGTGAAGACTTGTCGGGAGACGCTCCCACCTGACCTCAAGGCCAAGTTTCTACAGGAAGCGAGGTGCGTGATAAACCAACGACCCCACAGTTCCACATGTGCGTGGCATGCGGTGACGTGCTCACCCTAACCCTCGTGCCCCCCACCCGCACCGCACAGGTGGTACCCCCCACTTAGTGTCAGGGCGCGGAGGCCCAGTGACCCACCGGAGGGCACACGTCCGGGCCTGCTGCCTTCTACCGTCCTCCTCCAGTCTCCCTGGGGCTCCTGGGGCTCCCCGAGGCGGGCTTCTAAGTGGCGCTGCCCCCCAGGATCCTGAAGCAGTACAATCACCCCAACATCGTGCGTCTCATTGGCGTCTGCACCCAGAAGCAGCCCATCTACATTGTCATGGAGCTCGTGCAGGGTGAGCCCAGGAAGCCCGGCTCCCGTGATGGGGGTGGGGAGGACGCCGCCGCCTGAGGCTCACCCGGGCTTCCGCTGCGCACCGCCAGGGGGCGACTTCCTGACCTTCCTGCGGACCGAGGGCGCCCGCCTGAGGATGAAGACCCTGCTGCAGATGGTGGGGGACGCGGCCGCGGGCATGGAGTACCTGGAGAGCAAGTGCTGCATCCACCGGTGAGAGCGGGGGTGGGGGCCCCCAACGCCCGGCGCACCCCGCCACCCCCCTCAGGGCAGGCACGGGCCGCAGAGCCGGCGTAGACCAGGACTCCCGGGGCTGGCGAGCAGCTCCGTGGAAGGCTGTGCCCGGATTGCAGGGCGGGGCAGGTGCCGCGGCCGCCTGGACTCCGTCCCTCCCCCCCAGGGACCTGGCTGCTCGGAACTGCCTGGTGACGGAGAAGAACGTCCTGAAGATCAGTGACTTCGGGATGTCCCGGGAGGAGGCCGATGGGATCTATGCAGCGTCCGGGGGCCTCAGACAAGTCCCCGTGAAGTGGACGGCTCCGGAGGCTCTTAACTATGGTAGCCGGGCCTTCCCCCTCGCGCTGCCCCGTGGCCAGGCCTGCACTCCGGCCCGCGCGGTGGCCGCCCGCTCACGCCTCCCCCTCCCTGCAGGACGCTACTCCTCGGAAAGCGACGTGTGGAGCTTCGGGATCCTGCTCTGGGAGGCCTTCAGCCTGGGGGCCTCCCCCTACCCCAACCTCAGCAACCAGCAGACCCGGGAGTTTGTGGAAAAGGGTAAGGCGTCCCCGCACGATGGCCGTTTCGGAGCCACGCCGCCCCAGGGCTCCAGCCGGGCTCCCTGACCGCCGCCCCCCCCCTCCCCCGCAGAGTGAGGGCATCCTGCGGCTGCCCCCAGGCGGGCCCCCAAGGGTGCCAGACCAGCACTTACCCTTCACCTCAAGGGCGGGTGCGCCTCCTCACACATCCCTCTTGCAGTCGGAGTCAGGCTTGCAGAGCCCCCCGAGCTGGCGCACAGCGGGACGAGGTCAGAGCCTCTGTGTCCTCGGGGCCCTTGAAGAGTGGAGCCCGAGAATAGTGCCCTGTAGCAAGCAGCTCCCCATCGGCTGCCGGGGCCCCCGCCCACTCCTCACGGCCCTGCGCCTGTCCCCACAGGGGGCCGCCTGCCCTGCCCCGAGCAGTGCCCGGACGCCGTGTTCCGGCTCATGGAGCAGTGCTGGGCCTACGAGCCCGCGCAGCGGCCCAGCTTCAGCGCCATCTACCAGGAGCTGCAGAGCATCCGGAAGCGGCACCGGTGAGGCTGGCCCCGGCTCCTGCCCGGGGCCTCTGCAGGCAAGCTCGGCCCTCCAGCCAGCCCCCAAGGCCCACCGCCTCCTCCCTGGCCCCGCCCCCCGGGCCCCTGGCATCCCTGCTGCCGGCAGCCGTGTAGCTCCGGCCAGCTGGCCCGCCCCGCGCCTGCCGGGCCCTCCTCGTCCCGGTGGAGATAATAAAACCACTTGTGCCCATCGAGTGCTCTTGGCATGTGCGCTCCTCAGAGGGCAGGTCCGAGGAGGGATCAGGGCCCAGCTGTGGCCTCGGGGAAGGGGGAGGACCGGCAGTGTCCGCGGGGCGGAGCTAACGTGGTCCGATAACCCCTGGACGTGAGACACCGGGAAGAGGGAGACAATCTACAGGCTTCTGCCGGTGCCAGTGTCTTTCCTGAAGGAGGGTCACACACAGGCAGGGGAGCAGAGCTGCAGGAACAGTGGGGAGTTTGGAGACGTCGCCTCTCAGGGGCCTGTGGGCATGTAAGTGTGATGTAGAAGTCTAGAAGCCCTGGGTGGCTGCGACGGTTAAGCCTCTCCCTTCAGCTCAGGTCGTGATCCCAGGGTCCTGGGATCGAGTCCCCGTCGTGCTCCTTACTCAGCAGAGAACCTGCTTCTCCCTCTGCCCCTGCCCCTCCCCCCTGCTGTGGTGTGTGTGTGTGTGTGTGTGTGTGTGTGTGTGTGTGTCTCTCTCTCTCTCTCTCTGACAAATAAATAAAATCAAATAAGAAGTCTAGAAGCCCAGATAGAGGCAAAGGCTGGCCACTGACGTTGGAAAGTCACTAGCTGACAAGCGTCAGGGAGTAGCTGACACTGTGATATGTGCAGCAGTGTAGACTCGGGAGAGGAGCGGGGAGTCAGGGAAAGCGAGTCTCCCTAAAAGGGGGCTGGGGTGACTGAAGAGAAAGAACATGCTTCCCAGGGAGTTCATCCATCAAGACAAGTCTACTGAGCAAGGGGAGCAGAGTGGGGAGCCCTCCCCTCCTCCAAGTCCAGCAAGGCCCCCCGAAATCTATAAAATCATGGGAAACTTTCCCAGCAGCACCAGAGAAGGGCGAGAAGACAAAGAGCTATGAACAAACTGAAAAACAGAAACTGGGAAGGATCTCTCGCCCCCGAGAACAAGGCAACACGAACTCGGAGGCAAAATGGCCATCCCTCGAGAAAGCTGAGGAAGTAGTTCACATCTATTTTTGAAGGAGATAAAAACACTGTAACTTGTGTAAACAAGAGGAAATCAAGTTAGAGTGTGATTAAGACAAAAAAATACTAAGAAGTCTTTATCATTGGAAGTGATAAAAAGCAGAACTGAGGAACCTCTGTTTCTGGGTAGGATGTGGTAGGTGGCACAGACCACTGCTCCCCTTGCAACAGCTAGGAGGAAATGAGATGGAAATCATGGTTTTTATTTTATTTATTTTAATTTTTTAAAATATTTTGTTTATTTGTTTTTGAGAGAGAGAGTGCACAAGCAGAGGCAGAGGGAGAAGCAGACTCTCTGCTGAGCAGGGCACCCGATGCGGGCCTCGGTCGCAAGACCCTGGGATCCTGACCTGAGCCAAAGGCAGACACGTAATGGACTGAGCCACCCAGGTGCCCTAAAAATTATCATTTTTTAAAGAGAATGAAGAGTGGTGGAAGGAATAAGGACCAGATGAACAAAATTTCCATGGGGAAAGAGACCTTCCAAGGTGAACTGATGACGGGTGATGATTTTCTTCTCCCACACCATTCGTTGATTTGGGGCATCTCCAGTGACCAGCATTGCCCCGAGCAGGAAGACTACTGGGAAAAAGAGAAACAAACAGTTTGTGGTTCTTGCGGGGACTGTGTTGTGGGCTGGGCACAAGAGGATCCTGGAATGCCAAGCCAGATTGCCCCATGGAACATTTGCTGAGTTCTGGAGCACGGCGGCAGCTGAGTACTGGCTGGCCTGGAAAGGCAAGTTCCTCAGTCTGGCAGGGTTTAGAGCCGGTGGGGCTGAAACAGTAACTGGTCTCCACCGCAAGATATTGGCCAGATTTTGAGCCTGGGTGGTCTGGGAGGCTGAAGAGCCAACCTCAAAATCTTAGACTTGAAGGACTAGAGAGATATAGGCTGGCTAGGGTTTCAACCTCAGATCCAAGAGGGCTACTCCTGGGGGACAGGAACAGTCCAGAACTATAGCTCTGCCCCATCTCAGCTCAATGCCTGATTACATCAAGGCGACTGGCTGCCCCGGCATGGGGGATAGGGAAGAGGAATAATACGGTCTGAAGTCCTACTCCCTTTTGTTTTTCTTTTTAAGGTTATTATATATTTGTTTATTTTAATTCCAGTAGAGTTAACATAGTGTTAAATTAGTTTCAGGTGTACAATATAGTAATTTAACAATTCTATATATTACTCAGTGCTCATCAGTATACCCTTCTTTTATACCCAACGTGCAACCTACAGTCAGAAATTACAAAACATGCACAAAAGGGGTTAGAAAATGGGGCCAATAAACAGGAGAAAATAGAAACAATAGAACCAGACCCACCGATGATCCAGACATTGGAGTTGACAGACAAGGACTTAAAAATAACTGTGGTTAATATATTAACTACACAAAAAGATAAATAGGTGCAAATATAAAGAATTTTAGCAGGTTCTTTTTGAATCTATTTAAAAAGAACCAAAGGAGCAGGTAGAACTGAAAAGGGCCATCTCTGGGATTATGTGCTCCTTGCACGGGTTTTATGAAGACTCATAGGACCAAAGGATAAAGTCACAACCATAGGGATTGGACATACCAGAAGACAGAATTTGTGAACGTGAAGATGGATTAATAGAAGGTATCTAAACTGAGGCATAGGGAGAGAAAAAAAAATAAAAGAATGGAGAAAGCAGGGGAGCCTGGGTGGCTCAGTCGGTTAGGCATCTGACTCTTGATTTCAGCTCAGGTGGTGATCTCAGGGGCCTGGGGTAGAGCCCTGTTTGGGCTCCATGCTCAACAGGGAGTCCGCTTGGGGGTTCTTTCTCCCTTTCCACCTGCCCCTCCTCCCCCACTTTCTCTCTCTCTCTCTCAAATAAACTAAAAATAATAATAATAAGGAGAATGCAGAGCCTAAGAAACACACGAGATTCCAGTATATGAGTGATGGAAATTCCAGAAGGAGAGCGAGGTTATTAGGACCAGAACAAACCGGAAATGAGCCAAATGTCTCTCTAGCGATAAGGAAGAACAGACCACTGGTGCATGCACCAATACTGACAAATCTCAAAGACACGTGGAGGAAAGAAGCCACACATGAAAGTGTGCCTTCTATGATTCTTCTATGGTATGAACTGTGATGTTCAAGAACAGGCAGAAGGAAGCTACCTCGACGTCAGCCTCGTGCCTGGGGCTGAGGCGTACCGGTAGGAAGAGGTGTGAGTGCAGGGTCACAGCCCCACCCAACATCCTCACAACTTCCCACGTCTCTCCATAGGCTGCGTAGGTGAGGCTTGAGGCACCTGACTTGAGCCTTAACAGAATGCACGACAACCCCTCCCTCAGGGAGGGGGCCCAGAGCAGCCCGCTGAGACCGGCTCCCCAGCCGGGGGAGACCTTGAGGCCACGCCTCATCCCATCCCTCTAGTTCCAGTTGAGTGTGGGGCTACTCACCTGCCCACCCCCGCCCCCTCGTAGAGAGCAGCCTGAGGCCGTGTCCCTGCTTGGCTGCGGTTTAAAGTTGGCTCCTTGGCTACAGAGGGACCTCCCACCATACCCTGTCCTGGTCCCCCCAGTTCAATGTCATCCTGTGGGACTAGGGGCGTGAGAAGTTACCACCACGCTGCTCTTACTTTTGCCGTCTGTGATTAAAAAGCTGTCTGGACGCACTGGGGCTTGTCATCTCTTTCCTGGCAGAGTCTATGACGTGAGGCGGGCTATGGACCTTGTGACGGCAACAGTGACTCTTGTGGTCCCTATCTCTTGACTTAGAACCAGGGTGGCTCTAAGGTTGATCCCCAGTGGCATCTGGGACATGGTGGTTTGGCTCCGAGGAGGGAGCTGGCTGCGGTCGGTCCTCCACGTGGGCCCAGTACCCCACGGGGAGGCCCAATTGTGCTCACTCTCATCTGATAGTAAGACAAACAGAAGGAATTTGGGCCAAGCTCCCATCAGTACAACCGGCTCTCTGCTGGAGTGGCTATGCTCCTGAAAAGAATTCTTGGCTGGATACGTGAAAGGTTGGGGCTGCAGGAAGTAGAGCTGCAGGGAGGAGCTCCAACACAGAGCCCCGATGCCCTTCCCCAGCCCCCTGAGGCCACGAAGACCGGGCTTGACCACAGAACCACCCAAGACTTGGCAGAACTCTTTCTGATTCCCTTGGAGCCAGAGGACGGAAGCAGCCTGACAGTGTGGGGACACTGCCACCAGGCCCTCTCTCGTCCCTGCTCCTAGCTCATCCGTGGGCCTTTCCACCAGGCCCCTCCCTCCACTTCAAGGGCAACTGCAGGCCGTGAAAGCACTCTTGTCATTGAGTTGGCTCCCTAGTCTCAGAGAGACCTACGACTTCACTGCCGATCACCCGGTCCCTCCAGCTGACTCTTGTCCTCTGACCTGGGAAAGCTGACACCATGCTGGTCTGGCTTTTGCTGTCTGAGTAGAAAGCTATGTGGACCCGTGGGGGCTTGTTGTGTCCTCACCGGCAGAGACTAGGGAAATGCGGCAGGCCCACCTGGCAGCTTCCGCAGGGCCCCTCGTGGTCCTGTTAGCCATGAGGACCCACCCATGCTGTGTTTAGGGACTGCTTGACCTCTTGACAGAGGGGAACATTTTGGGAGCGATGGGAATGTTCTGTTTTGATTGAAATGGTGATTATCCTCGTGCATACGTTCATCAGAACTAATTAAGCTGTACACTTAAGACTTGCGCCATCAACTGAATTCTACGTCAATTTTTTTAAAACCACCAAAAAAAAATCACCAAGGAACAAATAAGAGCTCTTGAAAATTATGACCGCCCAAATGAAAACTCCCGTAGAAAGATTGGAAGACAAATTTCCCCGAATACAGAGCAAAACAGAGACCTAGCGGGCCATGAACCCAGCCTAGGTCTAACACCCTAGGACCAGAGCTTTCAGTTCGTAAATAAACCTAGAATGTTTGTGGTGATGAAAGAGATGGGAGTTAAAACAACGAGATGACAGTTTAAATTTAAAAAAAAACAAACGTGTAAGCTATATTCAACAGTTTGTCATTGATAGCACAGTCCTTTGAGGGAGCAATAGAACGCTAGTATGCTCAGTTACATGGGTCTTTATTTTTAAAGCCCAGGTAGCCTCACGGCCGCGAATCTGGCCTAAGGTAATACTATAAAAAGAAAACTGGAATTCATGATGTTCACTGCGGTACGGCTTATGATGCTACAAAATTATGAACCACCCAGACGCCCAGTGAAAGAAGAACCACCAGGAAGATGATGTCTTATTGACCGGGTGACAAGCACGGAAAGGGATCGTGATCAATGCACGGCACCCACGGGAGGCCGCATCCTTTGGCCTGAGAAGCGTAGCCGCGTCCAGTTAAGGCGCCCCGGAGCAGAACGGCGCGGGCCCGGAAAGTGGGCTTCACCGTTCGGCGGCTGAAATGGAGGAGGAACGTTTCTACTACTGTTTGGCAATGCGCTGACGCTAGTAAGATCCAGAAAAACAGAGTTGCGCGCCCCTCGCGGAGGTTCCGCAGCGCGCGGAGGCCGGGCCCCG
Source organism: Nasua narica (assembly GCA_028533885.1). NCBI lineage: Eukaryota > Metazoa > Chordata > Mammalia > Carnivora > Procyonidae > Nasua > Nasua narica. Next base: position 4,391,046 of record CM052797.1, read on the forward strand.
GCTGCGGCTGCGCACTGCGGCCCCGCTGCCGGCTCCCCGGGGCGGTGGCTGGCAGCGCGCGAGAGGCGCCGGGCCGGCTGGCGGGGCGGGGCGGGGCGGGGCCGGCGCGGAGGGGGCGCGGCGCCGCTGTCTCCGCCCCGCGCGCTGGTCGGCGCGGGGGCGGGCGCCGGGCAGGCGCAGCGGAGCGCGCGGGCGGCCCTGGCCCCGCGGGAGCGCGTCTGCGGCGCGCGGAGCCGGCGGCGACCGCTGGGCTAACGACCGCCTTCGCCTGCGTCGCTGCCTCCGTGCAGGCCGCCGCCCCCTGGGATATGAGGGGCGCTACTCGGCCGGCGGGCCCCGGAGCGGCGCGGAGGCCAGCTGCGGACGGTAACGCGCCGGGCGGACCCGGGGGAGGGCTCCGGCTGCACCCCCGGCCGCGGCTGGGGTGGGCGGCAGGAGAGCGAGCGGCGCTTCGGGTCGGAGGCGGCCCGCGTTCTCGCGCCCGGCCGTTGTCGCTGTGGTCCCCGGGGCCAGGAGGGTCGGCGACGGCCGCAGCCGGGAGGACCGGGAGGGGGCAGGGCCGGCCGGCGGGCGGGCCACCGAAGACCCGGCGGCAGGTGCCTACTCACCCTGTGACCCAACTCTCTCCCCGCAGCTCCACCCACTTTGGCCTAAACCCAACCTCCGAGGGCTAAAAATATTGCCCGGAGGCTTCCGAGCGGAATCAGATCGTGCTAAGTAGGGCACGACGCGCAGAGGCGACAGAGCTTCTCGGCCCCAGGGCAGGAACCAGTCGTCTTCGGAGCGCCGGTTCCGCCCACGCTCGGCCCAGCATCTAGCGGTCTCCCTCCTGTCTCCCTCCGCCGGAGCAGGCAAGTGGGGGTCCGCGGGCGGTGGCAGCGGGCACTGGTCCTCCGAAGTTGCCCCACAGCAGAGCAGCTGTGCGCAGCTTCTCCCTAGCCCTGGGACCTTGGGCACCAAACCCTGCTGGCTTCCCAGGGGTCCCCCAAGGTTTTAGGTCTTCCAAAAGCTAGAAGTTACCCACTGCAGGAATCCCAGCTAGCCGGGAGAAGAAGCAAAGCCCGCTTGATGTTAGAAACAGGAGCTGCTCTTGCAGCTTTGTGAACTCATTCGGTTTTTCTTAATGAGAGAGGTGCTGTGCCAGGCGCTCTCTGGTGAGCATCCGTGTGATCCAAGAGGGCAGGAAGAAAGGCTTTCCTGTCTGTACCTTTAAAGCAAACTAATCCCACTTTATTCCTCTGAAACTGGAAGCACATGGTCAAGGAGGCTGGACACCCACCTTCTTTGACTGGCTGTGTCTGTCTGGTGGGGAAGCTAGTTCTGATCAGGAGGCTGTGGGGTGAACTCTGGAGTCCAACCCGGGGAGTCTATTATGTCTCTTTACCCTGGGGAGGGGAGCCTCCGCATCCTAGGGGCAGAGCTGCCCCAGGAACAGGCGGGTGGAGCTCTGGAGCTTTCTGTGTCTCAGCCAAGAGAGGAGGCTCCACAGCCAGTGTTGGGAGTTGATGATTAGAAACTTGCTTTTTTTTTTGGAGTCAGACAAATAGGTGTGCCTTGAGAGTGGCCCTCAGGAACTCTTTGGGGCATTTGGTGGAAAGACCAATAAAGGGATTTTGCCTGCTGAAGCCTTGAATGGTGTCCCTCCTGCCAGGTGTGTGTGGAGGCCAGTATGAAGCTGAAAAAGCAGGTGACAGTATGTGGGGCCGCGATCTTCTGCGTGGCCGTCTTCTCACTCTACCTGATGCTGGACCGAGTGCAACATGACCCCACCCGCCACCAGAACGGTGGGAACTTCCCCCGGGTGAGTCGTGCCTGGTTGCTCATCTCGTCACATACAGGTCTGCTCAGCTCGCTCAGGTCGAGAGTCAGGGTCAGCCCAGGACAGGAACGTTTCTTCCTGATGGGCAGATTTTCTAGAAATGCAAAGATAAAGACAGGATAGCAAAAAGAGAGAAGGAAGGAGAAACATGCCCTGCTGCTCTGTCCTGAATTCTTGGCAGACTTTGCTCATGGATTGCAGCACTCTTTCCCACTAAGCCCGGATGTAGTCCTTGTCAGCACCTTGTCAGACGGCCACACCTGGGGAGTAGGCACAGGAGATGAAATCTTGGCCTCCCATGAGCTGGGGGGTGAGGGTACTCCTGAGCCAAGTGGACTGTGGTCCTCTGTAGTGATTTGTGATTTGCAGATCTTCCCTCATCTGCCCAGGGCCACCCAGGCCTATAGGCTCCTGGCTCCACCTGCACTTGGGGAGGGAAGGATCACAGTCAGGCTTTGGGGGGGTGGGCCCCACGCAGGGATCCTCCCCGTGGCCCCTGGAGCCGTGGGTGATTGCTCTCTGGTCTTTCGGCAGAGCCAAATTTCTGTGCTGCAGAACCGCATCGAGCAGCTGGAGCAGCTTTTGGAGGAGAACCATGAGATCATCAGCCACATCAAGGACTCGGTGCTGGAGCTGACGGCCAATGCAGAGGGCCCGGCCGCCCTGCTGCCCTACTACACGGCCAATGGCTCCTGGGTGGTCCCACCAGAGCCCCGGCCCAGCTTCTTCTCCATCTCCCCTCAAGACTGCCAGTTTGCCCTGGGGGGCCGGGGCCAGAAGCCGGAGCTGCAGGTAGGGGTCCGCACCGGCGGGGAGCTCGGGGGGCCTGCGGACAGGCGCTGAGCTGCTGTCTGGCCCGCCAGATGCTGACTATATCGGAGGAGCTGCCCTTTGACAACGTGGATGGCGGCGTGTGGAAGCAAGGCTTTGACATCTCCTACGGCCCCCACGACTGGGACGCCGAAGAGCTGCAGGTGTTCGTGGTGCCTCACTCCCACAATGACCCGGGTGAGGCGCTGGGCTGGGCGGGGCGCTCCGGTGGCTGGGGAGGGGGAGGGCCACACGAGGAGGCTAGCGTCCTGAGGAGCCCTGCGTTGGCTCCCCAGGCTGGATCAAGACCTTTGACAAGTATTACACGGAGCAGACCCAGCACATCCTCAACAGCATGGTGGGCAAGCTGCAGGAGGACCCCCGGCGGCGCTTCCTCTGGGCAGAGGTCTCCTTCTTCGCCACATGGTGGGACAACATCAGTGCCCAAAAGAAAGCAGCAGTCCGCAGGCCAGTGCCCACCGGGGAGGCATGGGGGGCTCCTCCTGGGCCCCAGGATGGGCACCCGAGCGGCTGGAGGCCAGGCGGTGGGCACCAGTGTGCCAGGGAGAGGTGGGGGGGAACAGGGCAGGGGGAGCCTGGGGCCTGGCCCCGGGAAGTGCAGACGGGGGTGCAAAGGGAGGCCAGGCCAGAACAGCATGGAGGTTGTACGGGGGGAGAGGACTGGGTCCTGGGCTTGGGTGAGCGGGCTCGGCGAGGCCAGCGCGCACGGCTCTTGGCATCTTCGCATTGTCAAGGCTGGGCAGGCACCCCTGCCCCATGCTGACCGAGAGTCCCTCACTCTAGGCTGGTGGGAAACGGGCAGCTGGAGATTGTGACAGGAGGCTGGGTGATGCCGGACGAGGCCAACTCCCATTACTTTGCGCTCATTGACCAGCTCATTGAGGGCCACCAGTGGCTGGAGAGAAACCTCGGTGAGTCTGGGCTCAGGAATGGGGGTCTGCCCCCTTAGCGGGGCCCAGGGGACAGCAGGGGCCTGTGAGGCACAGGGATCGGCGGGGGTCGGGGAGGGTTTCCTTTCTGGGCTGATTCCACCACCATGGGCCTGGCGTGATGGCAAGAAGGGAGCTGGGTCCCCGGGACCAGGACGCCCACCTGTGGCCCCCGCATTCTCTCAGGTGCGACCCCGCGCTCTGGCTGGGCCGTGGACCCCTTCGGCTACAGCTCCACCATTCCCTACCTGCTGCGCCGTGCCAACCTGACCAGCATGCTGATCCAGAGGGTGCACTATGCCATCAAGAAGCACTTCGCTTCCACTCACAGTCTGGAGTTCATGTGGAGGCAGACCTGGGGTAAGGCCAGGTAGAGTGGAGGGGTCACGGTTCTCCCTGGGGAAGGACAGGGGCATGAAGAATGAGACCTGGTGGCCTCCGGAGCAGACAACAAGCGCTGGTGCTGGTGGCCAGAGGGCTCTCCTTCGGGGGAGGTCGGGGGTCGTGCTGATCCCTGGCCTCTGAGGGGCCTGCTGTCTACACCGCGGGTCTGAGCGTCCCGCCCCTGCAAGGGGCAGTGGCCTCCAGAGCCCTCTGTGCGTCCGCAGCCTCGGCCCGCACATCTTCTGCAGCCTTCGTTCTGATTCAGGCCTCGCCTGCTGTCGGAGCTCCTGGAGCTGGAGCAGACCCTGCCCCGGCGCCGTCCCCATGCCCAGCTCCAGGGGCTGCCCGCTGCGGGCTGACGGCCTGCTGTGTCTTCTCCAGACTCGGACGCCAGCACGGACATCTTCTGCCACATGATGCCCTTCTATAGCTACGACGTGCCCCACACCTGCGGCCCGGACCCTAAGATCTGCTGCCAGTTCGATTTCAAACGCTTGCCGGGTGGACGCATTAACTGCCCCTGGAAGGTGCCACCCCGGGCCATCACAGATGCCAACGTGGCCGAGAGGTACTTGTCCCCGGCCTGCCCTGGGCCACTTCACGGAGGCGCCGGCAGACCTGGCCTCGGTCTGGGCTCTGCTGCCCGGCGGGTGGGAGGGTTGTACCTCTGTGGAAAGGGGGCTGGGCGCAGGGGGTGGGTTCAGGTCCCCAGCCACTAAGGTGGCAGCTCCTTTACTGAGCCTCCCTGGAAATCTGGGGCGACCCTAGGGAACCCCCTCATCCAGAATGGTTTTGTTTTCCTAAACGAGTATGTTTCCCGGCCAGAGCCGGTTGACTTGACGCCAAAGCGAACTATTCGCAAGATAGATGAACCTCCTTGTACCCTGTGGCCTCATACGCCTTCGTTTAGCCCAGGCGTCCTGCTTTGGCTCAAAGTTGGCCAGGAGCTCCCATTCAGATGCCCATTCAGTCCTGCCCAAGAGCCCCCAGCCTCAGAGGAAGCCCTCCTGTCCCCTCGAGGGTCGTGAGGGACCCCCAAAGATGCGTCTGTTGCTGAAGTCAGCCCCCACCCCAGGAGAGGACAGAGTAAGAGGGACCTCGGACGGGGTTGGCTGGCACTGGCACTGGCCGGCCGTGAGAACACCACCAGTGGGACTGGCTTTCGTGCCACAGTCACTCTGCCATGACGTCCAGGAGCTGACATGTGACCATAAGGGAAAGAAAGTGGTCTTTTGTTTCTGAAACCCAGAAATCCAAAGGCCAATTCTAAGCAAGAATCTAGGGAGGTTAAGGCGCAGTGTGTGCTCGAGCAGCAGCCGTGCCCTGCGGATGCCAGCCCAGGTCTGCGGAGAGCAAGGCCGGAGGCTGAGACAGGGGGAGAGGGTGTTCGGGCGTCCTCTCTTGAGAGCCGGGTAGAAGAGTGCCAGCTGGGGCAGCACAGGCCAGTGGACTAGTGGCTGGTTGAACCACGGCCCGCTCAACACGCCCATTACTAGGTTGGGCTGCAACGGGGAGCTGGGCTTGCGGAGCGGGGAGGGGAAGGCACAGAGGAGCGTGGCTCCGCTCGGGCTCGTCTTGGGTACATCTGGAGGAGAACCCCGGGCGGGGGCAGGGGCGGCCCTGGCGTGCAGGACCTGCAGCCGGAAACTGCAGCCCAGCCTGGGAAGACCTCCCTGGTTGTCAGAACTATCGAGAGAACATGGGGCTCCCGGGGACAGCCCTCTCAGTCTGGGAGGTGCCCACCGCAGGCCCCGGGACTCCGTGATGGATGTGTTCAGGGGCCCTCTGGGGCTGGCTCTGCTGCGTTCCTCTTCGGCCCAGACTCTTTCTGGGGCCCGTGCCCTTCCCCCCTGCAGGGCTGCGCTGCTCCTGGACCAGTACCGGAAGAAGTCCCGGCTGTTCCGAAGCAATGTCCTCCTGGTGCCACTGGGGGACGACTTCCGATACGACAAGCCCCAGGAGTGGGATGCCCAGTTTCTCAACTACCAGCGGCTCTTCGACTTCCTCAACAGCAAGCCTGACCTCCACGTGCAGGTGGGAGGGGGCGCCGAGCTGGGAGGCAGGGTGTGGAGGGCTCCGTCTGCAGTGCTGCAGGCTGGCTTGGCCTGGGAGGTTACCGACTCCGGGGTGGAGGTTTGTGCCTGACTCTGGGGCAAGGGTGTCCCTTCCCAGGCCCCCCAGCGTCTGCCTGCGGTCCAGCAGGGTGAGACCTGCGGGGACTGTGTGGAGGTAGAATCCCTGCCCCTAGTGGCCGGTGGCAGCCTTGCAGGGCCACAGCTTCTAGAAACTCTGGAACTGATGGGAGCGGGTTTTGGGGGTCTCCACAGGCCCAGTTTGGCACCCTCTCTGACTATTTTGATGCTCTGTACAAGAGGACCGGGGTGGAGCCCGGGGCGCGGCCTCCAGGGTTCCCTGTGCTGAGCGGAGATTTCTTCTCCTATGCGGATCGGGAGGACCATTACTGGACTGGCTATTATACTTCCCGGCCCTTCTACAAAAGCTTGGACCGGGTCCTGGAAGCCCACCTGCGGTGAGGCTCACCCCCCTTCCAGGCCAGGGGAGGAGAGTAAGCCTTTGGGGTTTAAGGAGGAGCTAGGTTGGCTCAGAACACACTAGGAGGGTTTGGAGACGAAGGCGGGCAGAGACGTGGTGGAAGGAAAGGGATGGGGGTTACTGAGCGCGGTGGGCCTGGGAGTTGCAGGGGCAGGAGGCTGAGTGCTGTCTCTGGGCAGGGGTGCGGAGATACTGTACAGCCTGGCTGTGGCTCACGCCCGCCGCTCTGGACTGGCTAGCCAGTACCCGCTCTCGAACTTCGCCCTTCTGACGGAAGCTCGGCGCGCTCTGGGCCTCTTCCAGCACCACGACGCCATCGCTGGCACCGCCAAGGAGGTAGTCGTGGCAGACTATGGCGTCAGGTGGGCGCCCTCTCCTCCCCCCACCCATCCATGTCCTAGCCCACTGCCCCAAAGAAAGGCCGTGCTGGGCAGACCGAGGGCAGGCCTGTCGAGGGCTCTTGCTGCTGGGGAGGTAGGCGCCTGTCTGTGGCTGTCTTCTCCACGGCCCCCCTCCCGCCCCCCGTCCCCCCAGGCTCCTGCGCGCCCTGGTCAGCCTGAAGCAGGTCATCATCAACGCAGCTCACTATCTGGTGCTGGGGGACAAGGAGACCTACCGCTTCGAGCCGGAGGCACCCTTCCTCCAGATGGTGAGCCCCGCTTCTCGATCTGCTCGGGGCGCTCTCGGGACCGTGCAGTCCCATCCGAGAGGGTGTCGTCCTGCCTGTCCTGCCTGCCCTGGAGGGAAAGATCGGTGCCCAGCGCGGCTGGTGGTCCACAGCCGGGACAGGCGGGGAGGAGACAAGACGCTGAGCCGGGCCAAGCCCCATGACGGTTCTTCCTTCCCACCTGTCTGATCCCAGGATGACACTCGCTTAAATCACGACGCCCTGCCGGAGCGCACGGTGATCCAGCTGGATTCCTCCCCCAGGTGAGGCAGACCCGGCCAGGCACAGAGGTGAAGCCCCTCGGATTCCCAGCACCGTGTCCCCTATGCCTGCCTGGCCGCTACTCGGCTCCCGCTGCCCAGAGGCCATGGCCTCCGAGATGAGCCTGCCTCCCCCCGTAGGTATGTGGTGCTCTTCAACCCCCTGGATCAGGAGCGGCTCAGTGTGGTGTCCCTGCTGGTCAGCTCGCCCCGGGTGCGCGTCCTTTCAGAGGACGGTCAGCCGCTGGCCGTGCAGATCAGCGCGCACTGGAGCTCCGCCACCGACACGGTCGCCGACGTCTACCAGGTGAGGGGGGCCCCCACTGTCTGTGCCGACCTGGGGCCTCACTCCACCTGGGACACCAGCCTCCCACCCTCCTGCTTCCTGCCCAGGTTGGGGACAGGCGTCCTGGGGAGGGGCTTCCCCAGGGGACAGTCACTCCCTTGACTTGAGTCTGTTCTCCAAAGGAAGAGAAAGTTGATGGGGTAGGAGAAGAGTAAAAACGAGGGCTACGTTGCCCTGCCACACGCTTCCTGTGTCATAGTTTCTCAGATATCGTAGGAGAGCCTTGAGAGTCTGACGAGAGGCAAGTGACGTTCCCTCAACTTTCAGAGGCGGGCGTTGGGGGACAGAGGTCCCCCCCCAGGTCTGGGCATTTGCTCAGCTTTTCTCAGTGAGGAAGGGAATGCCCTGGGACTAGGCTTCCAGGCCCAGGCCCGGAACAGATGCCCATGCCGTGGGCCGTACTCCCTCACCCCTGCCTTCCTCACCGCTCTCCTCCTCGCCCCTCCCGCGCCCACAGGTGTCTGTGCCCATCCGCCTGCCGGCCCTGGGCCTCGGCGTGCTGCAGCTGCAGCTGGGCCTGGATGGGCCCCGCACCCTGCCGGCCTCCGTGCGCATCTACCTGCACGGCCGGCCGCTGTCGGTCCGCAGGCAGGACGCGTTCCCTCTGCGCGTCATCGACTCTGGAGCCAGTGACTTCGCCCTCAGCAACCGCTACATGCAGGTCTGGTTCTCAGGCCTCACCGGGCTCCTCAAGGTAAAGGGCCAGGGCTGGGGGTGAGGAGGGCCTGTCTGGCAGGGGGAGGGGGTGCCGAGCCGGCGCCTGACCGGTGGGGGCCACGGAGTGGGCCGTCTCAGCTCCCGGGCGGTGGAGGGGACAGCTTGGGGAGGCTCCTCAGGGAAGTTCGTCTGTGGCCTCCCAGGGGGCAGGCCTGACATGCTGGTGTGGGGCCAGGGGTCAGGGCTGTGTTTTTTGGCAGAGCATCCGGAGGGCGGACGAGGAGCAGGACCAGCGGCTGGACATGGAGTTCCTCGTCTACGGCACCCGCGCGTCCAAGGACAAGAGCGGAGCCTACCTCTTCCTGCCTGACGGGGAGGCCCAGGTAACCTAAAGACTCCTCAAAACGCCGGGGGTCTGGGGAGCCCTGGGAACCGAGGCAGTGGGGAGGGGCCCGGGCCCTCCAGGGTCATGCCTGCCTGCCGGGGGCCTGGCCTCGGCTGCTTCTGGGAGTAGGGCGGACCGAGGAGGGTTGTGGGCCAGCTCAGCCGGGGCCTCAGGCCGGAGCCTGCTGGGAGCAAGTACTTCTGCCAACGCTGGGCTGGTGCCTCCCCACTCTGCCTTCCGTGCTGTGGCTTTAGCTGCCTTCTGCCCCGTCCCCAGCCCTACGTCCCCAAGGATCCCCCCGTGCTGCGTGTCACCGAAGGCCCTTTCTTCTCGGAGGTGGTTGCCTACTACGAGCACGTCCGCCAGGTGGTCCGGCTTTATAATCTGCCAGGTGAGCCCGGCAGACGAGGAAGGTCAGAAGAAAGGTCAGGGCAGCACCAGCCTGGCCACGCTCTCCCCTCTGCCTGTTCTCCGCTCACACGTCTGTTCCCAACAGACGTATCGTTTGAGGCGGCGAGGATGTTAGTTCTCCTGCAGGGAAGGTCCTCCGGAAATGCTGGGAGTTGCCGGCGGGTGGGGCACAGCCTCCCCCGGCCCGTCTCTCAGGCCCGTCCACACTCTCCCTTTGTCCTTCTGCCCAGGCGTGGAGGGGCTGTCTCTGGACATGTCCTCTTTGGTGGACATCCGTGACTACGTCAACAAGGAGCTGGCCCTACGCATCCACACGGACATTGACAGCCAGGGCACCTTCTTCACGGACCTCAACGGCTTTCAGGTGATTCCGGGGGCCCTGGCAGCCGTCTGCTCTGCTGGGGGAAGAGGAATCCGCGGCGAGAATGATCAGGGGCCCCTTCGGACTGGCCCCCAGAGGGCCCTTTGACCTGCCGGCCTCGCCCTCCCAGGTGCAGCCCCGGCGCTACCTGAAGAAGCTGCCCCTGCAGGCCAACTTCTACCCCATGCCGGTCATGGCCTACATCCAGGACACGCGCAGCCGCCTCACGCTGCACACCGCCCAGGCCCTGGGGGTCTCCAGCCTGCACGATGGTGAGTGCGGAGTGGGGCGTGGGGAGGGCAGCTAGCCAAGGGAGGAGGAGGAGGTAGAAGGTCCATCTGTGCCCCAGGGCCTCCCCTCTCAGCGGGCCCCACCCCTCCGGTCCCCATCACCTCCGAGCTTGGAGAACATTTGCAGCGCCTGTCAGTGACAGGAAAGCAGACGCCGATGGTCACCCTCTCCCCTAGTGGAGGCAGCCGTGGAGGTGACCTGGGGATGGGGGTCCTGTTGGGTCCTTTTAGGAAGTACCAAGGTATTGAACAGTGATTCTCAACTGAGCTGTGCGGCCCCCTTTTCTGGCCAAGGATGGAGGTAGGGATAGTCAGAAAAGTGGATTTGATCTTATAATGAAATATTTAACGGGTGCCTGGGTGGTTCATTTGGTGAAGCGTCTGACTCTTGAATTCGGCTCAGGCCCCGATGTTGGGGTTGTGAGATTGAGCCCAGTGTTGGGCTCCATCCTGGGCTTGGAGCCTGCTTGAGATTCTCTCTCCCTCTTCCAGCCTCTTGCTCTCTTATGGGGAAAAAAAAAGAATTTTTTAATTAAAAAAACACAGCAAAGAAGAAAAATATATGCTGTTTTCCTACTAAGAGTCGTTAAAACAGAGAGTTGGTGTTGTTAAGACTTGAAGCAATGCCGTGAGGAGGGCCGGGCTGGAGCCAGGCCATCAGGGCGCCGGGGTGCCTCCGTGTCCTCGGGGCAAAGCAGACGGTGTGCACTTGGTCTGGGGTGTGGAGGCCTGACCCCCAGCTGAGGGAGGGGGGCCCCAGCTGGAGTGTGGCTCTGCTCCCCCAGGATCACCCCCCTTCCAGACCGTGCCCGGCTCTGTCCGCGCCGTCGGCTGCTAGCTGAGCCCGGTGTCCCCCAATTGTTCTCTTTGCCCTTTTGGGAAACAGTGTGCTCAGAGACTATTTTTTATTTGCTTTTTAAAGATTTTGTTCATATACTTAAGAGAGAGCGCAAGACAGAGATGCGAGCAGGGGGCAGGCAGAGGGAGAAGCAGACAGAGCAGGGAGCCCGATGCAGGACTTGATCCCGGGACCCCAAGATCACGACCCAAGACATAGGCAGACGCTTAACAGACTGGCCACCCAGGTGCCCCGAGATTATCGTTTTTACCCTGAGCAACCTTTTCTGGGAAGATATCCAGAAGTCCTAAAACGGACTTGTGCGTATAAGAGAGGAACTAGAGCAGTCGGAATCAGGCTGGGGAGAGGGATGGGGCCACCTGAGTAGACTCCCCCAGGAGATTCTTAAAAAAACAGGTGCTGGAAAAATCCGCACCCCGACATATGTCAGCTTTGCAGCGAGCCCCTTCCCGAGCATATTTTATAAAGAAAGCCTAGGCGATCCTCCGCCACCTCTTCCCCCCAGGGCAACTCGAAATGATTCCTAATTTGAGCCTGTGTCCGATCCGCCATCTACCTGTCCCCAGCGCGCTCCTTGTGACGGACGAGGCGGCCGAGCTGGAGTCCGTCCCGGGGGAGAGCAGGGGCAGGCATGTGTTCCTGTCCCAACAAAGTCTGCCCGGGCTGCGTGGCCTCGGGCCTTCGCAGGAAGCCCTGTGGGCCGCCCAGAGCAGTTCTGCGTGTGCTTGTTTACTTCGTTGAAGTGGCCAGTCCCGATGCGGTCGCCAGCCTGAGACGCAGGGCCCACCTGCCTGCCCTGGGCCTCTTGCTTCGTCTTCCGGCCACAGGCCCTTCACTCAGCCCCCCGAGCCCCAGGTCTCGGGCTCTGTTTCTCTCAGTGACTCAGCTGCCGGCGGGTGCACCAGCCGTTTCCCGCGGGGCAGTGGGTGGGACTCTTCTTCCAAAGCCCGGTATCTGCCTGGGGCTGGCAGTCACAGGCCCCAGGGTTCACAGTTGACATCCCCAGGCCAGCTGGAGGTGATCCTGGACCGACGGCTGATGCAGGACGACAACCGGGGTCTGGGCCAAGGGCTCAAGGACAACAAGAGAACCTGCAACCACTTCCGCCTCCTGTTGGAGCGGCGAACCCTGGGCAGCGAGGTAAATTCTGGGCCTCCCTCCTCAGGAGCCAGATCAGGCTGGTCCTTTGGGCGGCAGAGCTGGAGGCGGGCGAGGGGCAGCGAGAGTAGGGCTCCTCCTGGGGCGTGGGGAGTGCGTGTGACGGCCCGCGTCAGCCTGGCGTCTCGGGCAGCCTGGCCCTTCCGCCCCCACAGCATCTCCCGCCGTCCTCTTGCCCCACGCCCCCCGCGTCCTCCTGCCCTCTCTGCTCCAGCCCCGTTCATCTCATGGCTTTCTTTGCCCCCACCAGCCTGGCTTTTTCTCCAGACTGGCAGCCATGTTTAGGGACTTGGTCTTTCACAGCCGCGGGAGCGGTAACCTTGAGGGAAGGGCCAGCGATGGGGTGTCGGACTAGTGGTAGCGAGTTGTGACTGGAGTCGGAGCCTGCGGATGACAGAGCTTGCCGCTCAGCCCTCACTCACCAAGGAGACCCTGAGCTCTTGTTGCGCTTGAGGCCTGAGGGGGACCCAAACATCTGCGTTCCTCACCCCGCTCTCTAGGACTTGGCTCGGGGGAAGGGCGGGGGGCCGAGCTCTGTGTGTCAAACGGAGGTAGAAATCCGCCCCCTGGTGCCGACGGGAGAGGACATCGCGAGCCGAGGGCGTGGAGGACAGCTTCCGGGGGGCGCGTCAGCCAAGCACAGCCGGGAAGAGTGGGGTCTGATCTAACCCCGTGAACCGAGGCGCGGGCTGGAAGGCGGGACAGACGGTGCGCGGGGACAGCAGTGCGTTCGCTCGGCTGGCCTGGAGCTGCCTGTCCAGCGTGGGAGCTGCCAGCCGCAGGTGGTGGCGTAAATTAATTGCGATACCAAACTTAGTTTTTCGTTCGCACCAGCCGCGCTTTGAGCGCCCCACGGCCACGCGTGGCTGGCAGCTCCCTTGTCGTCCAGCGCAGGGACGGTGTGTTTCTGTCGTGGCAGGAAGTTCCAGGGGCCGTCGCTGGGCTGGCAAGAGGTTGGGGGTGGTTTGGGGCAGACTGTCGTGGGCCTGGAACGGCTGGTGGGAGGGTCTGGACTTCACTGGAGGCCCAGGAGGGACCCGAGCAGGAAGGCTCGGCCCCAAGTGTGTCGCTCTAACAGCAGGAGTAGGGCCGATCTCCAGAGAGACTGGAGGAGGCAGGTAATGGCTGTTCAGACGGGAAATGTCAGTGGCTCGCAGGGAGCCACGGGCCCGGGGGGCGGGGGGAGGGAATCAGAGGCCAGGGGAAGGAAGAGATTCTGGGTGATCGGAAGGAGGGCAGTGCTAGGACAGAAGCCCAGAAGATGAACAGGCGGCCGCCTTAGGGAAAGTCCGGGTCAGCCGTCTAAGCAGCAGTCCCCGGTGGACACAGCTGTGGGGACCCTTGGCCCCGAGGACCGGGGCTGCGGCTGTGGACGTGGGGCCGTCCGTGGAGCCGCGGGATCACTCTGAGTATGCCCTCTCTCTGCGTGAAGCCCGCGTCTGTCTCCTGTTCTTCTCCCCACTCTGAGAATCGAGGTGACGGGAGATGGTGCTTGGGGTAAGGGCTGTGCGCTCATGGTTGTGTCAGAGAAGCAAGCCCCCCAAGAGTCGAGGAGAGAGGGCCTGGCAAACAGTCCCCTCTAGGTTGTGTGCGAGGTGGAACGTGGCCTGTGTGAAGGGCCCGGGAGCCCCCCAGAGGCGTCAGGGAGGCTCTCTCCAGAGGAACTATCTGGGCGAGTCCACGCCCTCACCCGCGTCTCGGGCCAACCTCGCAGGTCCAGAATGGCCGCTCCACCAGCTACCCGTCCCTCCTCAGCCACCTGACCTCCATGTACCTGAACACCCCCGTGCTCGCCCTGCCCGTGGCCAGGAGGCAGCTCCCGGGCCCCGGCCTGCGCTCGTTTCATCCCCTGGCCTCCTCTCTGCCCTGTGACTTCCACCTGCTCAACCTGCGTGCGCTGCAGGCCGAGGTGGGTGTCCCGCTTAGACTCTGGCCCGTCGTGCCCCAGACCCCCCGCCCCCGTCCCGGGCCTGCCTGCTGGGGAGCGGGGCTGCTCTGCTGGTGAGCCCTGAGCGACCCCGGCGCCCCTCGTGTGTCTGTCACCCAGGACGACGCCTTGCCTTCGGCGGAAGCTGCACTCATCCTACACCGCAAGGGTTTCGACTGTGGCCTTGAGGCCAAGAACCTGGGCTTCAACTGCACCACAAGCCAAGGCAAGGTATGGGCAGGAAAACGGGGAGGCTTCCGCGTGGGCAGTGAGGAAAGGACTGGGGGTGGGGGTCCCTCCGGGGGTTTTGGAGAGAAGGGAAAAAGCTGTCGATGGGGGTTTTCAAAGCCAGGGAGGCCTGGCGGGGGCACGTTCCGGGCGAGAGACAGCTGGAGGATTGTGCTCCGTGAGCGGGGACCGCTGTCAGACCTCCTGGAAAACCCCAGGAGGAAAACCCTGGAAACCTATGCTGCTGTTCTGGGAGCTCTGTTCACGGTTTAAGCTGGCACGGATACGAACCTCCACATGCCACGGTCTGGGCGGGCGCCGGCAGGTCCAGAGTGGACCCAGATGTGGTCACCATTCTCAAGGAGCTCACGGCTCTGGGCGGCACTCCCTACCCCATGGCCCATGGGCGGCCTTCAGAGCCGAGCACACCCCAGGGGTCCCCTGAGGCAGCACACAGACTCCCACGTGCAGGGAGGCTCGTGTTGCCTCCAGAAGGTTCTCCAAGAGGTGACAAGGCATACAGAGGAAGGGCGCCCAGCACAGCCCCGTCCCGTGTGCCTCTCTGCAGGTGGCCCTGGGGAGCCTCTTCCACGGCCTGGACGTGGGTTTCCTGCAGCCGACCTCCTTGACGTTGCTGTACCCTCTGGCCTCGCCCTCCAATAGCACTGACGTCTATCTGGAGCCCATGGAGATCGCCACCTTTCGCCTCCGCTTGGGCTAGGGCTTCCTGTGGCCTGAAGGGAAAGCGCATCCGCAGAGACCGTCTCTTACACAGGTCGGGTTGGGCAAACCGGACGGGCATCCTGTCCCGATCTACCTCTCAGAACTGTGACACGCTGGGCTCCGTCCTCATTTTCTGCTTATCGTTGCTTCTGTGTCCAGGGGCAGCCCCAGGCCTTGTGTCGGGTAGATAGGGCAGAGGCTAGTGAGGTCGTGGCCGGAGGGCCCGGGGTCAGAGTGCACGGTGCCGGCCTCTGCTTTGGGGTGTGAGTGGCGTCCAGGTGGGCACAGGCTCAAGCACCGACCGTTGTCCCATAATGGGATGGAGGAGAAGCAGGGTCGGAACTGGGAGGGGAGACTGAGCGGGTAGCAGCCCGGCACCAGGGTCACTGCAGGCAGGAGCTGGCTCACGGGGGACCCTCCTGACTCTGGAAGGACTGCTTGTCCAGATGTGACCAGCAGGAGCCGAGTGACGGCTGGGAAGAGGAGGATGGGGACCTGGAGTTGGCAGTGGGGCTGAGGAGGGAGCCCTGCTTTCCGGGCCGACTCTGCCATAAGTGCTCCCCAGCCTGCACGCCCCGGATTGGGGCCGTGGTGTGGCAGGAAGGACTCATGAGAGACCACGCCATGGCCAGAGCGCAGAGGACACTTGAGATACCAAAACCTCCCCTCTTGTCACGGGCACTTGGTCTGTGTGTTGATGTGTGGGCTGGTGGCAGGGACCTGGGGGTCCTCCATCCTCCCTGAGACCTCTTTGGTCCCTGTGCTCTGTACACCGCCGTCCTCGGGAGCTCTGTCCCATCCCGGGGGCGTTTTGCCTGGCACACTTCCTTTCCCTGGAAAGAAAGCGAAGCCTCCAAGCGCCCGTGACTCTGAGCGATTCGAGAAGGCGTTCGGCCCCATCCCTGTGTGGGGGCGTTCGTCCTTCTACAGAATCAGTATCCTGGGGCTCGCAGGGACCGGGAATACAGAGCTTACATTAGGAGGCATTATGGCTGCTCATTGGCCTTCATTTCAGCTTCGATTAATAGAGAAAAGTTTTTGGTAGTCTCTATAGATGCTGAAACAATATTTGGTAAAGCTTAAGATCTATCCCTTATTAAAAATCTTAGTAAGTTAAGATGACAAAGAGACGTCCTAGTCTAGATAAAAAAAATCTCTGTCGCAAACCAGCAGTTGGTGACATTATCAAGAACCACAGGCATTCCCATACGAGTCAGAAGGGAGCCGAGGACGCGTCACCGTCAGCGGTGTCCTGACACGGTCACCCCCGCGGGAGAGCGGGTGAAGGAGAGGAAGTTACGGCTGTCATTATGTGCAGACGACAGCCCGGCCGACCCATGTGATCTAAGAGCCTGCGGGAGACTGGCTAAGACCATTCTGTAAGTGGACACACGACACACACGATGCTCCCGGAAGGATTTCGGTTCTCTCCGAATCTGCCCATAAGATCAGGGTGTTTCAGCGCGGTTGGTTACTTTGGGAATTGGATGAGTTCTCAAGTTCGTTTGGAAGAGTAAATATGTGAGAACGTTAAATGAATTCTGAATGATGGGGCGTCGGGGGCGGGAGCACAGAGGGAGGGGGTGAAAGGCATGCGTCCTGCGCCCCCGCCCCAAGGACTCCGAAGCGCCCAGGAGTGGCCCCGTGACCTGGGGTGGCCATGGAGCAGACCCCCAGGTAGACGGGGGGACTCAGTACAATCAGAAGAGTATTTGAAGTGAGGAAAAAGGGCTTGTTGAATAAATAGAACGTTAGGACAACCGGCCCTCAAAAGTAAGAGATCTGCAGCTCGCAGTTGCCACAACAATTAATTCCGGGAGGAAGAAACCAAAAACGTTCAACTGCAAAATCACTGAAGGAAATACAGGAGATTATCATATTTCTGGTGTGGGAGGCTCTGTTTTAAACATAACCCGAAACCTAAATGATCCAATGAGGGAAAAAATAAACAGGTTTTACCCCCACCAGGTAGTGACGGAGAACATCACGGTTCCAGCACAGACGACAGGTTGGGAGAAAACGTTTGCGCATTTCCAACATTGATGAGTTAATTACTTCAGGAGAAAAGCTTGCTTTGGGGTCCTTGGAGAGAGGGTCCCGGGCCTGAGTTCTTCCAGATCACCCAGGGCTGCCGTCGCCAGCGTCGGGCCAGGGCACGTGGAATCCTGTCTAAATCATAGCGGAAGAAAGGAGATTACCCATAGAGGTGCTCAGCGCAGAGGGCCTGGTACACAGAGGAGCTCAGTAAATAGGAACGCGGTCTTACTAGCAAAGGACGCCAAGCAGTATAGTGCAGCAGGTATTTGTGAGGCTCCTATGACTTGGAATCAGACGGTAGGGAGACTCCGTGAACCCCCCGAGGAAATGAGTGGGATACAGGCTATTTGTTACCTCTGGAAGTCTTCGACGTACCATGGAGTCATTCGTCCACCAGGAACAATGTTTAACCCTGCACACTGGCCTTTTGAAATCACTCCAGGCAGTCAAGTTGAAGGTATGGTCCACAATCACCAGGAGTGTTTGTTTCCAGTCCCGCTTTCTGGCCTGTCCCGGCAAGGGCTGCCCCTGAGGCTGGACGTGGGTGACAAGGGTCCGTGGAGCGGAGACGGAGACTCGCTGAGACCGCCCTAGAACAGAACCAGAAACGGACCTTCCTGTGGGGTGTGGGAGGGAAAGCCGGTTCCGGGGCACCGTCTACTGAACCCGTTCCTGGGAGTAGCGCTCGAAACAATCTGCATTTTTAACAAGCTTCCAGGTGATTCTCTTGCATACAGTGGTTTGGAAATGGGCCTTTGATTTTAAGGCAAGCCGCAGTCCTTTACCAGTCCAGAGCCCTGGCACTGAGGCCTCCGTTCTGAGGATGATAATCATGATTAGAATGAGGGCCCGACACTCAAGCAACTTCAACCCCTGGAACTAGAATTCTCTTCCTCCCGGCACCCCTCCAGCCACGTAGAACTACCCCATCTCCACGAAGAAAGCAAGCAAACCCTGGGGAGGTGGACTGAAACCGAGAACCGCGTCCCCCTGTGCAGGCTGAACCACGCAGGACTGCACTCTGACTCAGCTTCCCCAGGGGGTGGGTGGAGAGCGAGACCCGTGGAAAGAACGGCATCCTCGGGGGAAGCTCGCCTGCCTCCCCCACTGTCCCAGGGGCCGGCTAACCGCACCCAAGCCCTCACGGAGGAGGAGCCGCACAGTCCAGATGGTGGGAACGAGGCTCACCGCCCCAGATCGAGGTCTCTCTTTTTCACTAACGAAAATACATGCACACAAACAGTCCACGGGGCAGATTTCGTGGCAAGAGCAGGTGAGAGAGGAGGAGGCCAGATCCTTCAAAACAAACCTCAGTTTCACTTAGGGTCCGTGGGAAATCAATTCAGAGCTTCTCAGTGGTTACCAGGACCAAGGGGCTCTGCAGTCTCGTCCAGTCTGGGTCCTGATTTTGGATCCCCCCCAATTGAGGGTAAGCCTGAACTGAAGGTGAACGACTCTGTGGGCACAGGAGACCCGAAGCGGTGGGAAATGAGGACTTCCCAGCCCTTGGAATGTGGGATAGGGTCAAAAGTTTAAAAACCAGCACCGTGCATGGAAGCCTCGAGGAGCTTGCTTGGGGGAGGGGGAAAGGCGGGTTTCCCTGGCGGCGAGCCCAAGGGACCTGCCCTGGAACCAAACGCGTGAGCACACCTGCTCGGCTACCTCCTCAGCTCCCGACGAGTCGGGATGGTGAGAGGTTAACAGTGCAGAAGCATCATCCTCCTGAGACCGGAGGAGCTCTCCTTTGACCCAAAATGGAAAGAACGGCGATGGCCTGGAGCAGCTGGGAAGTTGCACCGCTCAAGGGACAGAGCGGTGACGAGGAGCCGTCCGAGCCTGCGTGGACACACAGGTGACCGAGAGTGACCAAGGAATGCCAAGGGGCCAGAGCCAGGCGGAGCAAGGAGCCCAGGACGAGAAAGCAAAGAAGCTGCGAGGAAAAACATGACAAAATGTAAGCAGCCCCCCAAAATACTTTATTGAAATAGAATCTACGTGTGGGAGAAACACTGTATTCAGTGCAGATGATGTAGAGATTTGTGGATTCGGAAAACAGAGCTGAGGACTCCCTCGAACCCACCACAGAGCTGAAAGGAAAATATAAAAGAGGTTAAGGAATATGACAGATAGGGGTGCCTGTGTGGCTCAGTTGGTTCAGCAACTCTCAGTTTTGGCTCAGGGCATGGTCTCAGGGTCGCGAGATCGAGCCCTGTGTCGGGCTCCACGCTCGGTGGGGAGCCTGCTTGAGATTTGCTCTCCCTCTGCTCCCCCCACTCCAGCTCCCGTGTTCTCTCTCAAATAAATACATAGAACCTTAAAAGGAAAAAAATGTATGGCAGACAGACTAGGAAGCAATGACATAGCGTTTAGCAGGACTTTTAGGAGAGACTAATGAGTAGGGAAGAGGAAACCATCAAAACGATAGCGGGTGCATTCTTCAGAAATAAAGATATGTATGAGTCCTTGAAATCAAAGTGCTTACCAAGTTCCAAGGAAGGGATGTTAAAAAAATTCCTCCCCTACATATATTGCAAAAAAACAAACCAAGCCAAACAAACAAAATCCCTAAAAATCAACAAGAGAGAAACTTCCAAAGGAAAGACCACCAAAACGACAGCAGACATCTAGTTAGCATCAATGGATACGTGGAGTCCATTAAATAATACATTCAGACTTCGAGAACATAACTGCCAACCTGGGATCTGGTGGTAGCTGAACTCGCATTCAGAGGGAGGGAGAAATGGCCTTCCAAACACCCAAAGGCTAAGAGTTTGCAGTGTACAAAGCTTCAGTGGAAGAACAAAGGGTTTCTTCAGGAAAAGAAAAAAAAAATCCACGGTGCACAAACCGATAGTGGGTATACCTAATAAGTATTGGCTATGAGCTATAATATAGCTTCGAAAGAGGCAGGAATGAATACTCTAGACAGCAATGACGTTAGGTATTATTCCAGGGGTCCTTGTTCAGAAGAAATAAAAGCACACCTCATGATTCATAGGCACAAAGAAATGGACGGGAGTGTTCACTGGAACATTGTGTGGTGTGGTGGAGAGCTGGCAACAAAACCTGTCACAAAGGGGAGTGCAGAGTGGGACCTGACTAGCTCAGTTGGTAGAGCATAGGACTCTTGATCTTGGGCTTGTGAGTTCAAGCCCCAAATTGGGCACAGAGCTTCATTTTTTTATTTTTATTTTTTTTAAGGGAATGCATAGGGATGCCTGGCTATGTCAGTTAACTGGCTCAGTCAGTTAAACATCTGCCTTCAGCTCAGGTCATGATCCCAGGGTCCTGGGATCGAGTCCCGCATTGGGCTCCCTGCTCAGTGGGGAGCCTGGTTCTCCCTCTGCTTGTTCTGCCTGCTGCTCCGCCTGCTTGTGTGCTCGCTCGCTCTCTCTCTCTCTGACAAATAATAAAAAAGGGAATGCATAAAGAAAATACTGTCCATTCATATAATGAAATACTAGAAAGTAGTTTAAAGGAATGAGCTAAACATTCATGTGCATTGACATGGATGAATCTCAAAAGCATTGCTAAAGGAAAAGAAAGGTACTGGGGTGCCTGGCTGGCTCAGTCAGTAAAGCATGCAACTCTTGATCCCAGGATTATAAGTTTGAGCCCCATGTTAGGGGTAGAGATGATTTAAATTAAAAAAAAAAAAGTTAGAGTGATACCTACTTATGACAAAATACTCTAAAATAAGTACTATAAGGACAGTCTTTACAACAAATGGTGTTGGAAAATTGGATATCCACATACAAAAGAATGAAGTTGGAAGCTTATACCACACACAAAAATTAAAATGGATCAAAGACCCAAATGTAACAGCTAAAACTATAAAACTTAGAAGAAAACAGGAGGAAATCTTCATGACACTGTGGCAATGATTTCTTAGATACGACACCAAAAGCATAGGCAATAATCCTTTTGGGAAGGATTCACCATTCTAGATCCCATTGAGATATTCATGATTCGTGGGAAGAAATCAAATCTCAACAGTAACAGGATTCCAATTTGGAATCCCCATGGATGACTTTGAGGGGTTCATGACGTCCATGGAGGAAGTGATGTGGTGCAGATGTAGTGGAAACAGCAAGAGAACTAGGATTAGATGTGGAGCCTAGGGGCGTCTGGGTGGCTCATTCGGTTAAGAGGCTGCCTTTGGCTCAAGTCATGAATTGCTTCTCGGCCTTTTGGCTAAGATCAAGTGTGGGTCAAGTCATGATCCCAGAGCCTGGGATCGAGTCCTGCATCAGGCTCCTTGCTTGGCAGGGAGCCTGCTTTTCCCTCTGCCCCTCCCCCTGCTCTTGCACACTCTCTCTCTCTTTGACAAATAAAATCTTAAAAAAAAAAATGGAGCTTGCAGATGGGACTGAAATGCTGTAATCTCATGATTAAACTTGAATGGATGAGGAGTTGCTTCTTGTGGATGAGCAAAATGGTTTCTTGAGATAAGTCTACTGGTGAAGATACTATGAAGATTGTTGAAATGACAACAAAGGATTTACAGCATCACAGAAACTTGGATTGACTTCCATTTTAAAAGAAGTTCTACTGAGCATGAGTTGGTGGAGCATGTGTCTTTTGATCTTGGGGCTGTAAGTTTGAGCTCCAAGTTGGGTATAGCGATTACTTAAGAGAAGTTCTAGTGGTGCCTCAGTGGCTCAGTTGGTTGAGTGACCAACTCTTGATCTCAGCCCAGGTCTTGATCCCAGGGTTGTGAGTTCAAGCCCTGCTTGAGGCCCATGGTAGGTGTGGAGCCCACTTTAAAAAATAAAGAAGTTCTACTATGGGTAAAATGGTATCAAACAGTGTCGCCCACTACAGAGAAATCGCTAGTGAAAAGAGTCAGCGTGGCAAACTAAATTATTAAGAAATGGCCACAGCTGCTCCACCTTCAGCAAACACCAGCCTGATCTGTCAGCAGCCATCAAGGGAGGCAAGATCCTCCACCAGAATACCACTCAACTGAAAGCTCAAATGGTGATTAGTGGGGGTTTTGGCAATAAAGTATTTTTAAATTAAGGTACATATGCTGTTTTTTTTATAAAGATTTTATTTATTTATTTGAGAGACAGAGAAAGTGAGAGAGAGCATGAGAGGAGAGAAGGTTAGAGGAAGAAGCAGACTCCCGGTGGAGCTGGGAGCCCGATGTGGGACTCGATCCCGGAACTCAAGGATCATGACCTGAGCTGAAGGCAGTTGCTCAACCAACTGAGCCACCCAGGCGCCCCATATGCTGTTTTCTTAAAGATATAATGTGAGTGCACACTTAATACACTACAGTATAGTGTAAACATGCTTATATACCCTGGGAAATCAGAACTTTCACTTGACAGGCTTTTTTGTGATATCGCCTTTATTGTCGAGGTCTGGAACTGAACCCACAGTATCTTCGAGTTATGCCTGTAATCTCAAATGGCTCCAGAAACAGTTACTTATTCTGTACTTCCAACTTTTAAGTTTCTGATTGTTTAAAAATATATATTGAGTTAAGGGCACCCGGGTGCCTCCATCGGTTAAGTGTCCGACTCAGTTTTGGCTCAGGTCATGAGCTCATGGGTTGTGAGACTGAGCCTCGTATCAGGCTCCCCTCTCATTGGGGAGTCTGCTCGGATGGTCTCTCCTTCTGCTCCTTCTGCTCCTTCTGCTTGTGCTCTCTCTCTCTCTCTCAAATAAAAATTTTTTAAGGGTTTATTTATGACAGAGATAGCAAGAGAGGGAAGACAAGCAGAGCTGGAGAGGGAGAAGCAGGCTCCCCGCTGAGCGGGAAGCCAGATCTGGGGCTCAATCCCAGGACACCGGGATCATGACCCAAGCCAAGGGCAGACGCCTATCGACCGAGCCACTCGGGAGCTCCTCTTAAATAAAATATTTTTTTAAAAAAGTAAATAAACTTAAAAATTTTCGAAGGCCCAATAGTGGGGCAAAAAAGGGACTCGTGGTCCTGAGTCTGCCACTGTCCTGTTTAGCCATTAACAATTTGTCTCACCTCCCTGAGCTTCATGTTTTGTCTCTGTAAAATGAGAACACTGTCCCTGCCCTGCATTACCTCGTCTGGTTATTATACAGAACAGATGAACTAACACCCATGAGAAGGTTTTTTTGTACAACAACAAGCACCCTGTGTGACAATTTACCCCTGCATTCTGTAACAGGATTTTTATTAAATGTCCTGAAACCTTAATTTTAACCCACCTAAAAGCTGCAGAAACATATATTTTGGTTATATAACCAAAAAATATATATATATAAAATATGTATTATATATATAATAAAATCTATATATAAATATATATATACTGCAGGTGTAGCACATATAAATTTATTACTAGTATAGTAATATACTATCAACATATAAAGTATACTATTAATAAATTGATTTATTAACATTATATGTAAGTATATATGTAAATATATATATTTAAGTGTAAGGAATAAAGTTTTTAGAAACCCTGTAATTCTACCTCCTCCAAATAATTTGTTAAACTAAAACCAAAATTCTCCAAAACATACCACATCCGGGCCTGCCTTAAGAGGATTACACTGAACTTTTGAACTATGCTGATCCGATTATCTGGGACTACCCCAAAACTTGTTTCCTTTTAAGTCGCCTTTTTGTGGCGCTTCATTTTTTCCTGCAGAAACTAGGGACTTCTTCGGGTAAATAACCACCGTGATCCTAACCATTTCCTCCTTCCCCAGGTGTACCCTTTCCAAGGGGCTAATAAGCCCCAGCTGCTCAGCGGCGACCAGAAATCCGTCACGGGCCGACCCCTGCACACGGACGCCGCCTAGCGGCCAGCCGCCTCTCCCAGATCCCGCCCACCACAGGTCTCTGAGGGTGGGGATGCCCCGGAGCCACTTCCGGAGACGACCGGAAGCCCATGTCACTTAGCAACCAAAGGACCTGGCGTGTTAGGGCTGAGATCTGGGATGGGCTGCGAATGGCGACAAGTTTCCGGGGCGGTCTGGGGTGTGAGGGGCTCGCAGTACCCCCACCGGCCCTGTCCTGTCGTTGCTGGTAAGCAGGTGGCACTCCTTTCCAAAACATCTGTCATCCCATCCAACTTTTTTTCTTCCACCAACTTAAAGGAGGAGGACTCCTACCATTTCTTGAACACCTGTGTGTCGGGTTCCGTCTGACACGTGACCTAGTCTAACTCTAGCAATTACACAGCCTGTCTCACTGCTAAGGAAGCCAGGCTGAGGAGGGGGGGCGGTGGGGGAGGGGGTCGAGGCCCTGACCTGTCCCTGGGGGCACGCAGTCGGTTCCCTGCCATGCCAGAGAGAGGGTATCCCGCGTACCTGCTCCTCATTCGGCAGGCTGGGGAGGGAGTAGCAAGAACTTAAAGCTTTACCCAAAATGCTTTATTTTTCCATGATGACTTATGAACTAGTGTTTATGGAAGCCCAAGTCCCTGAGGGGCCAGAGTTCGCTCATACAGGTTAGCAAACAGAACCTAGGCCTGGAGAAAGGGCCGTAAGTGCATTAGGACCCGACGGGCTCCATCTGATTTCCACAATCCAGGGCTCAGCTTAGTTGGCAGGACACAGAGTGAGAACCGGCAAGTGTCTTCCGGCCTCTTGTATCTGGGCTGAACCAGTCAGGGAGGGAGATGGAGAGGCACCGAAAGGCTGGGACAGGCATCCTTCCTGGCCTGGCCAAGGCTGGAGTTTGGGCCCCTGATGGCTCCAAGCACGGCTCAGAGTGTCAGCCCCCGCTCCTTAAACAGCTGCTTTAGAGCCCCTTCCAGCTGTTGGTTTGTTCCCTGAAGCCCCTTCACCACTTGCGCTGCCCACTCGAAGTATTCCTGGACTCGATGTTCAGACCATCCTGCATGAGAAATGACAGAAAACTGACATGTCATCCAGGACAGCATTGCTTTTTGCCCACTTCTGCCCACTTCCTGAAGGGCTTGCTGCAGGGCCACGAGATGAGTTCCTGATGGGGTTTGTTCTGAAAACGTCCCCTTGGCCCAGTTATTGCATTTCTACGGGTGCAAGATCAGAGTGGTCTAGTAGAATTAGCTGGGGGAAACAAGAAGGCCCAGGCTCTTTTTTTTTCTTTCCCCACTGGAACTGACCGACCTGTGCCTCCAGAAGGTGGACACCCCCCCCTTTCCCTCGGAGCAGGTTGGGGAGCATACCCTCTGGGGTGCAGCGATTCAGGTCCCTCAGGTTGTACAGCTTGTCTGCCAGCTTCACCAGTTTGGCCCCGGGACTGCTGTGGGGTGCCTGCTCCACCTGCAGCCGCTTTCTCTCCAGCTTGGGCAGAGTCTTGTCATCTGTTACCTCCTCCACCAGCCGCCGCACTTGCGCCCCGAAGTGCCGCTCCAGCTCATCCAAGGTGGTGTCTGTGTCCTCCACTGTGTCATGGAGCAGGGCTGCCTGGGGACAGGCTTCCACTTAGCCCTGTGAGTCCAGGCAAGGGGTGCCCAAGGCCGAATGGGGTCCCTGATCCCCACCCTAGCCAGCGAGGCGAGAACGAGGGGAGTTACCTGTAACACCACAATGTCAGTGATTCCCGCCTCATGGGTCAGGATCCGAGCCACACCTGATGGGGCAAAGCAGGAAGTCAGACCTGAGGGAGTTCCCAGGCTGCGGATTTTGCAGAGCCAGATGTGGCCTCTCACTAGCCAGACGACCTTTACTGTCTTTGGGTGTCACCTGTGCAGAGGAACAATCATGCCTACCGCCCCGCGCTGTTGTGAGGCTTAAACACGAAAAGTGCCCGGCGCAAAGCCTGGTACGGGGTAGGTGCTCAATGAGGTGTAGACCCTCCGCGTTCCGTTTCTGGTCCCCACCCCCTAGACACTGCTTTGGTTGCTCCCCGGGCGGTGCGCCCACCGATAGGGTGGTTGATGTAGGGGGTCCCTTCGGGGTCCTTCCGCCGCTGCAGTCGGTGCTTGCGAGCCGCGAAGTCCGCAGCCTCCACCAGCTGCGCGACCTCGGAGCCCATCGCGCGGGTGGGGCGGGCAACTGACGTCCCAGGAGCCCCTGGAGCCCGGACAGAGCGTCCCCAGCGCCCCCTGGCGCCGCGGAGGCCGGTGACTGCGGAGTCTGAAGCAGACAGATTTCCGAGAGCTGACGTCCTGGCGTCCTGGCAGGGAGAACATCTGGTGAGGGGAGCTGCCCTCAGCGTCGAAGCCCCTGGATCAGGTGCTCTGCTGGGGCTGCAAGAAGGACGTGGCCTGCCTCTCTGAGAACCCACAGTCTCGGCGAAGGAGGAAGACAAGAAATAATGCAGTGTTCTCACAGTGCGCGGGATCCGCGGCAGGAAGACACAGGGGACTATGGGGCTTTGAAGGAGGGGCAGTTCACCTGGCCTCCCGGGGTAAAAGGCAACCTCCTCCAGGAGGATCCTCTCCTCCCATGAAAAGACAGTCTTCAATGTCAGTGTTCTGCAAATTCTCAAAGTGCTCTGAAAATGGTTTTCCCTGCAGGGAGGGACTGGTTGGTAGGGGCACTGGAGCCTCACCTTTGGGCCCAGAAGACCCTACGGCCTGACCCTCTGGAAACTGGAACTTACTCTAGAAGCCTGCCTAACCACTTCAGGTTTAGACTCCCAGGCAGCAGCGATGTTTCTGCAAGAACTGTCGTCTCTTTCTTGTACCATAAGCGTTCCTGCTTCAGTCCCCAGACACCTGCTGTGGGCCCCTCAGATGATAACTGCTGTCCTGCTGCTCTGGGAGCGTGACATGGTGAGGTCTTCACAGACTCTAGCATACCAGCACTGCTGGCTGGCGGCCTTGGGCCTTCTAGAGAAATTCCCTGTCTCAGCAGATGGCTGCTCTGAGGTTGAAGGGGTAAGAGAGAACTGGAGACCCTGGAAGAGCCTTTCCTGTGGACTGGTTTGCGAAGTACAGTGCTCCCATCAGGCCCGGAGCTTTCGTGTTTTGGCTGGAGGCTGGGGCAGACAAGGGCTCAGGGGAAAAGTTAATGGAAGGATTGCCCTTGTTTTTCAGCTCATCTTAGTGGTTGCCATGATGCAGAAGTTAGGGAGGGAAGCTCCAAGCCCTGTAACCGAGGTCCCTGGGGCCTGAAATGAAGCGACCAGCATTCCCAGGGCTTCCACAGCAGCCTGGAAATTGAGGGTGGGTACAGAGAAGCATATCTGGCTCTAAATGCCTCGCTGTTCTTCAGCCTGATGGCTCAGCTGCTCTCTCGTGCCTCCTCCTGCACTCTAGTCTTCTGAACCTTTTGAAGGGGAAAACTGAAGCCCGGGAAACTGTAGGCAGCTGGGAGACACAGTCCCCACGTTTTCCAACAGAAGACAGAACCTCAGTCACTTTCATCTCTCTCCAGAGGTCTGTGATAGAAGATTCAGGTTTGTGTTCATGGCGCCCAGGGGCCTTGCAGTTTTGGTTTTTATTTCCCTACTGTCTGCAGCCATGGCTTAGAGAGATGTTGGGGTTCCTGAGACCGGCGGTGAGGTGGAGGTGACCTCTCATGGGCTTTCAGAGGAGGCTAGGCCTTTTGCTGACTGGCCTGACGGTGGGGCTGCTGCTGCTCTTCAGCTGGGTGACGCTTGCTCAGCCGACGTCTCTCTCAGGTACGCAGTCTCCTCTGCGCGCACCCCTCTTCAGGCCCCCACAAACTCAGCAGGGCATGAGCTGATCTGGGGAGCCGGTGAGAGGAAGGGAGTCTGCCCTTTTGATAATGGCTGATCATAGTCACTCTCCAGAAAGGTGGGAGTTGGGTGTGGGCAGACCATTCTTGCGGGTCTCCAGCCCCCTTACCCCTCTTTTCAGCACTGGCCCATCACCCCCACTTGTGCCAGACCACCTGGGATGCTGACGGCCGCCACTACCCAGGTTTTTTCTGTCCTCGGCTCTCGGATACCCCGGAGGAAGCCTACTGCTGCCACCTGCAGGCTGCAGGGGGTTCCTGCTGCACCCGGGCTGAATTTGAGGCCTTGTACCAGGTCAACCTGTCGGTCCTTCCGCCCCCGCCCATCCTCAGGTGAGAACTCCAAGCCCCAGAGCCACTGGGACACTGAGGGTGTTCCCGCATCCGGAGCTGTTTTTCAATTCTGGAGCGGGAGGCTTGTAGCATACAGATGAGTGGTGGGGCCGACTTCAAACAGAAAATCGCGTGAATACACGATTACAAACAGTTCCGTGAAAGGAAGATCAGGGGGCTGTGTAAGCGGGTAAGGGAATCATTGCGTGCACTGTGGGGCTGGGGACAGGTGGCACAGGTGTCAGACTGAGAGAATCTTTAAAAACTAAATCTGTCCATGGATGGCTTCATGGCATCTGTGAGCCCCCTGAATTTCTATTAACGAATTCTACATTTATCTGGGGAGAGGGGTGACCTGAGCTTTCTCTGACTCTCAGGGGCTCTGTAACCGACACGCTGCAGCAGCAAGCGCTTGGCTGGGGCCAGCACCCTAATACCCTCTCCTCTCCTACAGGGGCCGGGGCCCGCTCCTAGCCCTGGGCCTCTATACCCTGCTGCTCGTGGCCCTGATTACCGCCGACCTCGTGCACTTCTGCCGCGGTCGTGGCGGGGGCCGGCGCCGGGGCCCCCGCCGGCTTCCTTCTCGGTCCTCCGCCGCGCGCCCCCTGCAGGTCCCGGTGGGAACAGACTAAGCGCGCCCACGCCTGTCTGCACAGCGGACCCGGGCCCCGCCCACCGGAGCCCCGCCCACCGGCGCGCTCTCGTCTTGGCCCCGCCCCTTCTCTGCTCCGCCTCTGACGCAAGACCGGGGTGGGGCAGCCGACGCCAGATTCCTGAGCCTGGTCCCGCTCCGCCCCAGAGACTGCGCCTGCGCGCGCCCTGGACGGCCGCTCCGCGATGACTGTGAGTGGTCCAGGCACCCCCGAGCCCCGGCCGGCCGCCCCCGGGGTGCGTACACGTCCTCGCCTTCCATCACCACTTCCCGCTTGCTCTGACCATTACCCGGCCTCTTCCCGGTTTTGGCCCTCCATGGGACTTGCCCCTGGCCCTCGGTCTCGTGTCTCCCAGCTCCCCGGCCCTGGTCTGAGCCCGCACCCACCGTTTACACCCATTCCCTCCACAGGCCAATGCGGTGGAGCAGCTGCGGAAGGAGGGCAACGAGCTGTTCAAATGCGGGGACTACGAGGGCGCCCTGACGGCCTACACTCAGGCCCTAGATCTGGGCGCTACGCCCCAGGACCAGGCCATTCTGCACCGAAACCGGGCCGCCTGTCACCTCAAGCTGGTGAGAGAGCCGGCTCCGCTTCCTCTGCCCTTCCTCACTCCTGCCTGGGCCCGGTTTGCCCATCTCGCTGCTGTTTGGGTCCTGGCTGGGTATTCACCTTCCCAGGCCACCTGCACATATTTGTTTGATGTCTTTAGGGCCTCGGGGTGGTGGGGATTCAAGTGGCTACTAGAGTACAACCCTGCTGCTCAGCTAATGCCCTGAAAGGAAGATGACCAGCCTCTCAAGCTCCTGCTGGTTTTCTTACAGGAAGATTACGACAAAGCAGAAACCGAGGCATCCAAAGGTAGGGGACTGTGGGCTGTGGTGTGGAGCTGTGGAGCTTCTAATGGTGGGCAAGGACTCTGGGGCCACTGCATCTTCACGTTTTCCTTTCCCTTTGGCCCCAGAAACACTTCTGCCTTCTTTCTTTCCCACTTCCTCGGGCGTTTCCTTCTCTGCAGCTACCCTCACCTTTTCTGAGGCTGGAATACTGAGCCCCACATCTGTCCCCCCACCTTCCTCGGGCCCTCGAGACCTTTCCCTACTGCTCTTGCCTGGAGACGGTGGCCTCATGGGTGCTGACAGAGCTCCCGTTTGTGCTCAGCCATCGAAAAGGACGGAGGAGATGTCAAAGCACTTTACCGGCGCAGCCAAGCCTTGGAGAAGTTGGGCCGCCTTGACCAGGCTGTCCTTGACCTGCAGAGATGTGTGAGCCTGGAGCCCAAGAACAAAGTTTTCCAGGAGGCCCTGAGGAACATCGGGGGCCAGATTCAGGAGAAGGTATGTAATGAAAGAGAGGCATTGACAGGTGGTAGAGGGACACTGGTAAATGGATCTGGGCAAAGGGTGTAAACACAGGAGATACTGATGGCAAACAAGCTTATGGAGTGAACTAGTGGTTAGGGAGAAGCAAATGAAAATAACAGCAAGGTGCTGTCATTTCGGTGGTCTGTTTGGCAAACTTTTAAAGTGTATACACTTTGCTAGAAGAAGGGAGGCAGACGCTTAGATGGTGAGCTCGATCGTGAATGCTGGAGTTGGGAGATGTTGGCACAACTCCTTCGGGGAGTACCCGAACATAGCTCTTAAAATTTTAAATGAGCGTATCCTGTGACCCAGTATGGTTACTTGCTATCTCCCCTGGAGAAGCCTTGACCATGTACACAAGCAGGCGTGTGTATTTATTTCAGCCTTGTTTGTTGTAATGAAAAATGGGAACTTGGCTAACTGCCCAGCAGTAGGGGAGTGGCTAAATAAATGGGGTGCGGCCCTTACTGTGGACCCCTATATCATAGTTACCAAGAGTAGATAGATTTATGTATATAGACGTGGACAGAGAATGCTCCTTAAATGAAAAACACCCAGTGTACTGTGACACATCCGGGAGCGTACCACTCATGTTGAAACAGTACCTCACGTACACCCTCAGAACGGTACCGTGTGTCTTCTGTGCGCCCGCTTGGGTGTATAAATACGAAGAAAAACATTTTCAAAGATATGCATCAAAGTGATAACACCATGACCCCGGGGAAAGGAGTAGGATCGATGGAGTTTTTCAGAGATTTTGCTTCATCCATTAACTTCATGATCTAGAAAGAGACATTGTTTGCATAGCACATGTGTTAAAAGTTACTTTAGGAGAAAAGAACGTAAGGCCCATCATGAACCACAGCCCAGCTTGAATTAACCAGACGCCGTGATGTTACAGTGCGGTCCCAGGGAGAGCAGGTAATGTGCCAGCAGACACCTTACTGGAAGGTTGAGACTTGGGAAAGCAGATGGTTTCTTCTCCATGCCAGCTCTGGTCAGCAGGGGCTGCCTAGAGCCCTTTGTTGAGACAGATGAGGAAGCAGGTTGGTGGGCCTAGCAGAACGAACGTTCCATGCATGACTGATTGGTCACGTCTGCCGTGGATGCAAAGGGGGATGCGGGGAGTGGCACACATGCTAGGTACGTGCCACCATCCATGCCCTGGACCCTGGCGGGATGAGAGCCTAGGGTGATCTTGCTCCATTAGATTATTTGTAAAAATTGTCGGAAAGAGAGTCCTGGAGCCCCAGGGAGTGTCCGCAGCTACCCCCTGACCGGCTGGCTCCCTTGCTGCAGGTGTCAACGTGGGGTTGAGGGCCACAGGCAGAGCACTCATGCTGCCACGACATGGGTGGCACTTCCGGGAGGGGTGGCCGAGTGGCTCCCAGGGTGCCTTGCCTTCTGAATGGCGCCGCCTTTGGCACTGGCGCCACCCATGCTGCTCGAGCGGGAAGTAGCTCAGGAGGGAAAACAGCCGCGGGAAGTTTGGGTGAAGCTGCCAGGCGAGTCTGCTCTTGCCCAGGGTAGCATGGGGTGAGCCTGCAGCCCAGATGTCTTAGCTGTGCCTCCTGGGGACACGAGCCAGCGCCAGGACGAGCTGAAGAGAGCACACAGGGAACGCGCTGTCTCTGGCTGCAAGCGTGACCTCCTCCGTGCCTCGTTGGTTTGTCGTAGGTGCGATACATGTCCTCAACGGACGCCAAGGTGGAACAGATGTTTCAGATACTGCTGGACCCGCAAGAGAGAGGCACCGAGAAGAAGCAAAAGGTATATAGGTCTGGGCTGAGCGAGTGGGGGCGGGACTCCCACTGCCGGTGCCCCCCGCGCTGGCAGTGCCCTCGCCGTGAGCCGCTGTTGGCCCACCAGCCCCTGCTGGCCTGCTGTGCTGCCCGGTGCCCCTCGGGTCACGCAGCCGGGCTCCCAGAGCCCGAGCCAGAACCTACAGGGCCGGGGGCCTGCGTGTGTCCTTTGACTTTCTTACTGGAGGAAACTGGAGTTCGGAGCGGTTCCATTTCTGGCCGGGGTCACTCAGCTGCCGAGCGGAAGCCGCGGTCCAGAGCTCCGGCTCGCCGCTCGCCCTGGCCCGTGCCATGTGCAGCGTCCACGTGACGGTGCGCTTCCTTTGACGTAGGCCTCCCAGAACCTGGTGGTGCTGGCCCGGGAGGACGCCGGGGCCGAGAAGATCTTCCGGAGCAACGGGGTGCAGCTCCTGCAGCGCCTGCTGGACACGGGCGAGGCTGACCTGATGCTGGCGGCTCTGCGCACCCTGGTCGGCATCTGCTCCGAGCACCAGTCTCGAGTAGGTGGGGCGGGGGGGGCCGCTACTACCGCGCTCCGCCTCTGTTCCTCGGGCACCCCCCACCCTTCCGCGCCTCGCTGCATTCCCGGAGAATGGAAGGCGGAGCACAGGGAGCCATGTAACGAGAGGAAAAATTAAAACGGCTCTAGAAAAACCCATCAGGATCTGGGATGAACTGGGCCTATAGGAAGCAAAAGCTGCCTGCTGACGCCCTGAGCCCGAGCTTTAAGCAGGCTTGAGCTGGGCCTTCCCGGAGCCAGCTCAGAGACGCCT
>CM052797.1:4423921-4448432 GCA_028533885.1 Nasua narica
CACCTGACCGCCCTGTCCTGCCCGCAGTCCGAGGAGAGGTCGGTGCTCTTTGCCGTGGCCTCGGCACTGGTGAACTGCACCAATAGCTACGACTACGAGGAACCCGACCCCAAGATGGTGGAGCTGGCCAAGTACGCCAAGCAGCATGTGCCTGAGCAGCACCCCAAGGTGAGGGAGCCTCTCAGAGGCTGCGGGGCCTCTGCGTCTTTGGGTCCCGCTGGCCTGGGGCACCCGCAGCAGCCTCCCGTTGAAGCAGGTTTCTTTCCCTTTGTACTCACGTCCGTCGATTTGTGCTGAGGAGGGGCTCCCTCTCCCGGTCCCGTCACTGGGGCCCCGCTGCTAAGCTGTCCTTCCCAGGACAAGCCGGCTTTCGTGCGGGCTCGGGTGAAGAAGCTGCTGGCGGCGGGCGTGGTGTCGGCCATGACGTGCATGGTGAAGACCGAGAGCCCCGTGCTGACCAGCTCCTGCCGGGAGCTGCTGTCCAGGTGAGCCGGCGCGGCCCGACCTCCTACCTCGGAGCGGAGGAGCAGGGGGCCGCCGACCCGCCCGCACCCACCCGCGCCCTCTCCCCGCAGGGTCTTCCTGGCTCTGGTAGACGAGGTGGAGGACCGCGGCACTGTGGTGGCTCAGGGCGGGGGCAAGGTAAGCTGGCTTACCGACTCCTTCCTGAGGGTCTGTGAGCCGTGACTCATGTGCCGCACCAGAGACGAGGGCAGAACACGCTGAGGGACCCGCAGGAACGCGTTCCGGCGAGTGAGCGATGCTGACGGGGGTGGGTCATCGACGTGCGTGGCCCAGGGCCTAGCACAAGCCACGGCTCGCCCTTAATAAGCGTTTGTGGAAGAGTTTGGGTGGCTTAAGGAGAGGCCTGAGAGAGAGAGAGAGAGAGAGAGGGTCTGGGCAGGGAGTGTCGCTAGGCCCGAGGGAGGAGAGAGGTGAAAGTGCCGCTGTCAGGGCTCGGGGC
This sequence comes from Nasua narica, assembly GCA_028533885.1. Taxonomy (NCBI): domain Eukaryota; kingdom Metazoa; phylum Chordata; class Mammalia; order Carnivora; family Procyonidae; genus Nasua; species Nasua narica. The sequence goes on from CM052797.1 coordinate 4,424,886, forward strand.
TGGTGCTTGGGGCCTTACCCTCCAGCGCACATCTCAGACCCTGCCGGCTCGTCTCCACAGGCTCTGCTCCCACTGGCCCTGGAAGGCACGGACGTGGGGCAGACGAAGGCAGCCCAGGCTCTCGCCAAGCTCACCATCACCTCCAACCCAGAGATGACTTTTCCTGGCGAGCGGGTGCGTGTCCTGCTGCCCTAGCCCTGGCCTCTCGTCCACCCCGAGCTGGGCCCTGATGGCCTCTGACCTGGGCTCTGGCTCCTCCTTGGGACGGACAGAAAGTGCTGGCTCTACTGAGCCCCAGGGTGGGGAGGGCAGCCTTCTCTCTGGGGGTGGCCTCTCACCTTCGGGTCGGTGGGTTGTGGAGGCGGGGGTGGGCAGCCCTGATGGGGCTGTATTGCAGATCTATGAGGTGGTCCGGCCCCTTGTCTCCCTGCTGCACCTCAACTGCTCAGGCCTGCAGAACTTCGAGGCACTCATGGCTCTCACGAACCTGGCGGGGATCAGTGAGAGGCTCCGGTAAGCTCCCCAGGACAGCACTTTACGGGTTAAAAGAGCTCTCTGTGGTCCCTGCTTGGCTTGAGCCTCAAGGGCCCTTCCCTGTATGTGGGGAGACAGGCCAGGAGGTCTGACTTGTACTCCGGTGCACCGGTGGGCAAGGCCTGCGGTGGTGATAGTGCACGCTCTGAAGTCAGACCGCCTGGGTTCACATCCTGACTCCACTGGTCGCTAGTGTGTATCCACAAACAAGTGCTGCTCCATGCCTCAGTTTCCCCTCTGCGGAATGGGATGGGTATACTACCTAACTCAGGAGTGGTAGTGAGCATTAAATGAGAAAATAAACACACAGTCACTGAGTACATGGCACCTGGCTTGATCCCAGAAGTGTGGCCAACCAGTATATGCATCCACTGTCACCGCGAACGGTGACATTGGGCTCCCTGTCTGCACTCAGCCTTAGTTTCTTCTGCAAAATAGTGATAGTAAGCATACCTGCACCTTCACTGTAGGGCTGTGGTGAAGGTTAAGAAAGAGTCCAAGTTCTGGATCAGGGTAAGTGTTTAAATGTTAGATGTCAGCAGCCCCCGGTCTCCGAACTCCTACCGTAGAGCATTTTCCATGTCCCCTGCTACCTCTTTGGCCTGCTGAAGTCGCTGGAAACCACCGCACTTCATACTTGGTGCAGGAGGGTCTTTGGACGCTATGCCAGAGACCCTTGACCCGGGGCTCGATTGTGTGGGGACATGGGGGTGGGGGAGGCGGACGCGTGAGCTCTGAGGCTGCTGACCTTTACACCCCGGCCCCCCAGGCAGAAGATCCTGAAGGAGAAGGCCGTGCCCATGATCGAGGGCTACATGTTCGAGGAGCACGAGATGATTCGCCGGGCAGCCACGGAGTGCATGTGCAACCTGGCCATGAGCACGGAGGTGAGGGTGGGCCCCCGGGGGTCATGGTGGGCAGGCATGCAGCGGCACCTGGCTTTGCCGCAGCCCGCTCAGTCCCCTTCCCTTCTGTGGCCACAGGTACAGGACCTCTTTGAAGCCGAGGGCAATGACCGGCTGAAGCTACTGGTGCTGTATAGCGGCGAGGATGATGAGCTGCTGCGGCGGGCTGCAGCTGGGGGCCTAGCCATGCTCACCTCCATGCGGCCCTCACTCTGCAGCCGCATCCCCCAAGTGGTCAGTGCCTCTTCTTGGCTGGGGAGGGGAGGTGGGCCCGGAACGCCCTGCATGGCCCCTGGTGGGGGGGCATCCCAGGGCACACAGAGTGCTCCTGCCAGGTTCGAGCCTGCTGCTCGGTGGCAACTGGTGACGCCGCCATGTTTCCCGCAGACCACACACTGGCTGGAGATCCTGCAGGCCTTGCTCCTGAGCCCCAACCAGGAGCTGCAGCACCGGGGTGTGGTGGTGGCGCTGAACATGGTGGAGGCCTCGAAAGAGATCACCGGCACCCTCATGGAGAGCGAGGTGCTGGAGATCCTGTCGGTGCTGGCTAAGGGCAAGGAGAGCCCCGTGACCAGGGCCGCTGCGGCCTGCCTGGGGAAAGCGGTGGAATACGGGCTTATCAAACCCAACCAGGATGGGGAGTGAGGGGCTGCCTCATGCACACGCGCCCTGTTGCAGCAGAGGAGCGAGGACAGACACAGCTTTGGCTGCTGCGGGCTGGGATGCTGAACACTGGCCTCTGCTCCCTAGCTGACCCCTGATGTCCTCTGCTGAATCAGGGACCACGGTCAGTCAGGGCCCTGCTCTGCCAGCACTGCCTCCAGCCTCACGCGGAGGGGCCCTTCTGTGCTACCATAGCCAGCTGGGAGCCCAGCCTGCACGTTCCCGGCCTTGGGAAGGGCACAGCAAGCAGCCTCACCAGCTAGGAGCTTCGCCTGATCCTGCCAGTGGGGCCACCCCAACCCTCTGATAAAATATGTGGAACTCAAATGCGTGCCCTGTCCCTGGGCAGGGAGCTGGCAGGGGGCCCAACTCTGGAGCGGGAGCCAGGCCTGGCTGAGTACACAGCAGAGCTGCCTCCACGGAAGGAATCCTACGGATTCCTCACCCTGGAGCCTGCTGAGTGCTTTTTAATTCTGTCGGAGGATCAGGCTAAACCTAGGAAGCTAATAAAAATCTACTCAGTCGCGTGGGAATAAATGGCTTTGGTGGTCCTTCAATACTCTCGTCTTTGTATTGAGAGTTCCCACTCAGGATTTGAGGCCTGCTCTCCCCTCACGGAAAAGTCCTCTAGCTGCTCCAGGTGAGAGCAAGAGCTTCACCACGCGCCGGGGCAGAGAGCCGCGAGGGCCAGCTTCCGCTCTGGGAGTGAGGTTGAAGCTCATTGGCTCGCGGAGATGAGTGACAGGCCCGGAGCCAATGGACGGCCAAGCTCGCCGAGGCGCCCGCCCGGAACGGCTGCTTCCTGTTGGGCCTGCGTCCCTCGTGTGCGGGTGGTGAGTCCCCGCCGTCCCGGGCTGAGGGAACTGGCGGGGTGCACGCGTCGCCGCGGTCGCTCCTATCCAGCCCCGCAGCCCGGATTCTAACTCGAGCTCCGCGGCCCCGTCTGGCCCACCGGGGGTTGTCCCACCTCACACCCCAGGCTGCAGCGGCCCAGCGCAGGTCCCGGGGCCGGCTCGACAGAGGACGCGACGGGCCGCGGCAGAACTGTGGGTACGGAAGTGAGCACCGCCCTGCGACCGCCCGCCCCGAGCGGTAACGTCACCGCCCTCGCCGGCGATTGGCCCGGGGAGGCTGCGGCAGCCAGTGGGCGCCTGGCCCGGGGCGCGGCTCTTCAAACCTTTCCTGCGCGGTGGCTGACAGCCAGGGTCCGGGTGGCTACCCTGCATCCCCGCTTTTCCTCCCTTCACTGCGGGTCAGGAGGAGCTGCCTGAGGAGGGTGGAGGGCACAGGGTCAAGATCAAAGGTCAGAGGTCCCCTTGGGTTGGGACTGGGCACGGAAGGGGTTAGGAGCCCCGGCCCGGGTCAAGGAGCTTTGCAGGGGCCCCATATCTGACTTCAAAGACGAACGTGCTGTACGGAAAAAACGGCGTTGCTTTTGTGACCACAGGACTGTGTGTGTGTCTTCCCATTTACGTGTGAGCTCCCTGGGGGCAGACAGCCTTCATCCGCCCAAAGGAAGGCATCAGTAAATGCTGTAGAACGAATAAATGACTAGGCGAGGTCCAGCTGAAATGGTATTTATGTAAGTCCCTTGAAAATCAGTAAGTACCACTGGACTTTCCAAAAACTAACTCTAAGTCCTGGATTTTATAAGCCAGTACTTTACCTTGTGCCTATCGGGGCTCGATTGTGTGGGGACGTGGGGGTGGGGGAGGCGGATGCGGGAGCTCTGACTGGTGCCAGACCTGAACCGTTTCTTTCCATCAGTTCCGCGCAGTTCTACAGGGTACGTACAGATAGCACCCGCTCCTATCCCCTGCCTTTGTAAAACTGAAGAAACGGAATCGGACTCAGAAAGCTTACGTAGATGGACCAAGGACACAGGCACCGCTCCCTGCAGAGGCAAACACGTGAACCCTGGAGCTGGCGGGACCCGCACAGGGCGCTGTCTCCCAAACGCTCTGTTTTTGCCCTGGTGGGGAGAGCACTGTTATCTGCAGTCGGTGGGCCTTGATTTCAGCCCTCTACCCCTCCTGGTCCTAAGCTGTGTGATTGTGTAAGGGGTACTTTCTCTAGGAGTCTCTTCTGTCAAGTGAGGGTAATTCTGGTTCCCAAGATGACACGGGATAATGAGCCTGACACTGGGAGCTGGAGGAGCTCAGATCCTAGGACAGCGTCTAAGGGAGAGACCACTGAAGCATCTGGGGCCTACTCTGTGGGGCAACGAGCTTGCTTGAGCCAAAGGGAAGACAGGGCAAGTGTCCTCATTCTAGGCAGCCCAGAATCTTCCTCTGGTGGGATTCCTAACCCTGTCCCGCCTCCCACCCCATTCAGGTGGCGGCCAGCAGAGGGCGCGGCCCGGGCATGGCCGAGGAGCGCCGGGGGTCCTGGTTCGGCTTCGGTTTCTGCGGCTTCGGGCAGGTGCTGGGCTCGGGGCGCGGGCGGCAGGTGCACAGCCCCGAGCCGCTGGCGACGGCGGGCGCGGGCGCCGAAGTCTGCCGCGTGAGCGCGGGCTGGAGCTACACTGCCGTCGTGACCCGTGAGCGCCCCCCTCTGTCCCACTTCCGCCCCCCGCCCCGGGTCCGCAGCCCGGCCGCTCCCCAGCCCGCCCTCCGCTCCCGCAGGTGGAGGCCAGGTGCAGCTGTCTGGCGCGGCGGGCGGCGCGGCGGGCGGCTGCAGGGACGCGTGGGCCTCGGAGACGCTCCTCGTGGTGCTGCGCGCCGGGCCGGAACTCGGGCCCGCGCCGGAGCTGCAGGCCTGGGCGCCGGGTTCGGCGCTGCGCGGGGAGCCCCTGTGGACCTACACGCTGGTGCCTGAGGCCGAGCGGGAAGACGCCGCGAGCGGGGAGCCCCAGGTTGGGGCGCTGCCCCTGCTGCCGGGCGCGCGCGCCTACGTGAGTCCGCGGCCGCCCTTCTACCGGCCCCTGGCCCCGGAGCTGCGGGCGCGCTGGCTGGAGCTGGGTGGCGAGCACGCCTTGCTGCTGGACGAGGCGGGCCAGGTGTTCTCCTGGGGCCAGGGCAGGTGAGGGGGCGTGGCCGCGTGGGGGCCGCGGGCGGGGGCGGGGCCGGGGCCGGGGCCGGGGCCGGGGCCGATAAATGTGGCTCCGAGGCGGGGGGAGGGGAGGGAGGTGAGCTTGAGAAGTGGCCGTCTGGGGGCCCGTGCGTGAGACCGGGGCAGGGAAGGGAGGGGGACCCGTTTGGACTCTCCCTCTCTCAGGCACGGACAGCTGGGCCACGGGACTCTGGAGGCCGAGCCGGAGCCGAGGCTGCTGGAGGCGCTGCAGGGCCTCCCCATGGCTGAGGTGGCGGCCGGTGGCTGGCACTCCGTGTGTGTGAGCGGTAAGTGACAAACTCAAGGTCTCCTAGGCTCCAAACCTTCCTCCTCTTCCTGTGTCGGCGGGTACACTAGCCAGGCCTCCTTCCGAGTTCATCCCCTATTAACCAGCCGGCGTTCGGGACTCCTCAGTGCCTCTCAGGTTCAGCTCTCCGCCCCGCCGTGACCCACTCCCACCCGGCCGGTTGCCTGGTTTGCCGTCTTCTGTTGGGCTCCCTACTTCTGCCATGCCTCCGCCTCCCGCCAGGGCTGCCTCTCTAAAGCACTCTGCCAGTGGGGTGCAAGTGGGGAGGGGATGAGGGAGCCGCTGAGCTGAGGAGGACCAAGAAGAAAGGGTGCAGGGGGTCAGGTGGCCGCGAGGTGTGGCGCGCAGATGCCCACAGGGAGGAGGATGGGGCGCGAGCCCCGAGTGGGCACCTTTCGGCGTCCCAAGTCCACCGCCCTGGCGGGCCTCCCAGCTGCAGCTGATTCCGCGGTTGTTGGGTGAGGCTGGGAGCGGGTGGGCTTTGCAAGGGTCTGCACCTGGGCTCTGGCCGCTGCTATCCCCGGGGCTGGGGGCAGCCTTAAAAACAAGGTGCGCCCACCCCCAAGTGTCCTGTCACGGGCCTGGCTTGGCAGCCAGGGGTGGAAACCACTGGGCGGCAGGGAAGGGAAGACTAGAAACAGCTAGATGGGAAGTCTTCAAGGTGGAAGAAATTGGAAGTCTTGTGTTTGTTACAGTGTTCGGAGCGCAGACGCTTGAGACCAGGCTTAGGTTCAGCTCATCACTTTGTCCCTTCTAACCTTGGGCAGAGCTCTTCACCTCTCCGTGCCCCCTGTTTTCTCATGAATAAAACGGGTGTTGTCCTGTAACCCTCTGTTGGGCTCTTCTGAGAATTAAGTTATTATATTTGGAAAGTGCTTAAAATGCTGGCACAAAGTGAGCACTTGATAAAAATTAGCTGCTGTTATGAGTGAATTTTTACATGAGAGGCAAGGAAGGTGAGAGCTTCCAGAAGAGGCCTCCAACGGGACGGTGGTGGCCGGGGCTAAGGAAAGGGGTGTCGTGGGCTCAGTGGGGTTTGAAAGGGAGGTCGTTGGGAATTTCCAGGGGGTACGTTTCTGAAGCGTGTGTGGCCGGGTGTTCCGTGAAAGGGAAGCTTGTGTGAAGTGACTTCCCAGGGAGTTGGAGACCAGAGAAAGAGGCCCACAAGGTCAGCTGACAAGAAACAGCTGTGACCGCAGCCCCTTCCAGTCAGAACTGCTTTTACAGCCCTAGAGGCTGGGAGCCCGTGGGGGGAGGGGGGAGAAGGTTCGAGAATAGTTCTGTGCCCGTCCCATCTCCAGAAAAGATCCAAGGACTTTATGCCCCAAGGCTGTTCTTAAGGGTTATTACGTGTGTGATTAAAAAAGGGAAAGTGGGTCTGGGGGCCGTCGACATGGCAGCTTTGTGCAAGATGGCCTTTGTCCGGTTCACAGGTGGGAGGTGGGGGAGGGGGCAATATAGCGACAAAGGGGAAAAAGTGAAACTGGAGAGGATGGTCCAGGGGACTTTGTTTGAAGAAAGGGGTGATGGAAGGCACTTGAAGGGGAAGGAAACCTATGAGACCAGGAAGCTGCTGGGGTCTGGGGGAGGCACTGCCCGGCTGCTGCCTTGGGCAAGGCGGGCAAGTCGTCCCCAGGGAGCTGGTGGATGCGGGGCCTTTGGATGGATTCAGGGGGCTTAGGAGGGTGAGGCTGCGGTTCGCAGTCTGTTTAATGGGCCCCTTTGTCTCTTTTCCAGAGACGGGGGATATTTATGTCTGGGGCTGGAATGAATCTGGGCAGCTGGCCCTGCCCACCAGGAGCCTGGCGGAGGATGGAAAGACAGTTGCCAGGGAAGGTGAGGGTCGGTTCTTCCACATGTGTTTCTGTCCTTCCTGATTCCTGGCCATGTGCTGGCCTGAGATCTTGGAGTGCTCGGAAGGGACGCGGGACGTCCTTGGGACCCCAGAACCCTGTGTGGGACTCCGAGCTCTGGGGAGGGATGGGGGTATGGCAGGGCTGTTGTCCGCGTCCGCAGCACACTCCCCCTACCCTGCCAACTCCGGCACTTCTGGGGGGCACGGGGGGCAGCGGCTGTGGGGTCCGCGGCAGGGGGCCTCGTGGAGCTGTGTGCCAGCTGAGGCCCTGGATGGCCAAGGTGAGGCCGTGCTCCCGTTACCCGTCACCATCCTCCTCACTCTCTCTCACTGCTTCTCTGAAGCCGTCGGACTGAACGAATGTGGCTCCGGTGTGAGAACGGCGTGGGGCGAGGATGGAGCCCCGGCCCCCTTCATAGCCATCCAGCCCTTCCCTGCTTTACTGGATCTGCCCGGGGACGCAGAGGCAGTCCGGGCCAGCTGTGGCTCCCGGCACACGGCGGTGGTGACAAGTGAGTGGGGCTGGGCGGGCAGCAGGAAGTCCCTCCGCCCCGTCCCTTAGCTGGCGTGCAGAGAAGGCTGTGATCCCCTTAGAAACTTCTACTCGAAGTGTCTCTGACAAGTAGTGGCCGCCTCCTTCAGCGAAAGGAGGCTTGAACAGTAGCTCCCCAGCTGTCAGGCCGCGAAGGTCCCTTCTGCAGGGAGGCTGGTGCAGGGCCGGCCCGATCCAGCCGCTAAGACTCGTGAGCTCGGCAGCGGTGAGAGGCAGGCCGAGGGGTTGGCATTCGGGAAGGTCAACCTCATCCACCCGGCTGCTTCCCCACCCGGGCTGCGAGGAGACCGTGGTCTGAGAACGCGCTGCGCTATGCCGGGCAGAGCTCAGGACACTTCTAGGGTGCTGGCTAGGGACTGTGGCAGGCCACACTCGACGAGTGCCTTGTGACAGCCCCTTACTGTCCTTCCGGTTGTAGGAACTGGGGAGCTCTACACGTGGGGCTGGGGTAAGTAAAAGGTTCGCTTGTGCGATGCTTAAACCAGGGGAGGAAGGGAGCGGGGCGTAGAAGGCCCGACCCCTGGGCAGTCTAGGACGGCGGTCCTGCGTAGTCCCTTGCCTAGAGCCGGTCTAAGCACACGGGGGAGAAATAGAGGTTAGTACTTCCCGGGTATCTTTCTGAAAAATTGGCTTGAGGGACTAGTGAGGCAGCATTTATGACACATCTGTGGGTCTGGCACTGGGGAGGAAACAAAGTGAAAACAAAAATCTCTGAGTGTTGAGTTCGGGGCGGAGAACCTGGAACAGCGTCTCGCCTGGCGTGGCCGGTGGCGGCTGCCTCTTGGGGACCTGGGGGGTCTGCCCGGCCCCGAAGGTTCTGTGGCACTGGGTTCCTGAGTTTCCAGAGCAGACAGCCCCAGAGTGGTGGGTGAGACCCTGCACTTTGGTGGGCGGGCTGACTTTCTTTCCTTCCTGGAGGGGCAGAGACCCAAGGCCCAGGGGAGAGGATGGCCAAGGGGCTCCCTTACTTTAGGTAAATATGGACAGCTTGGCCACAAGGACACGACGAGCTCGGATCGGCCCCGGCGTGTGGAATATTTTGTAGATCGGCAACTCCAAGTGAGGGCCGTGAGCTGTGGGCTCTGGAACACCTACGTGCACGCCGTGGAGAAAGAGGAGAGCTGACACCCCCAGATATGGGCGTGAAGTGAACGTGTAGCGTAGTAGATGCTAGTTACATCCATGAACCCCCCCCCCCCCAGCCAAGGAAACCACTGCCGGCACCCCTGACGGCCTGCATTTGTCCCTCCCGGCCACAGCCCTCCTGCCCCACCTTGGAGCCCCGTCTTCAACTTTGTCCTCATGTTAGAAACCCCTGAAGAGCTTTGACAGGGCATGGCCAAGGCCAGCATGGCAGACACCGTGAAATCCAAACCTCTGGGTGGGGAGCCTGGAGGGGGGGTAGATTTTCAAGGTCCCCCAGCCGACCTAGGGCGAGTTGAGGTCGTGCCAAGACTGGGGACCCGCAGGGGTCATCTGGGTCATCTTTTAGTATCTATTTTCACTTAGAGTTATATCACCCTTGTATGCATCCTTATCCAATAGAGTTTAGTTTGTTTGCTTTGGATTTTATGTAAATGGAATCATTCTGTGTATGTTGCTTTGTGTCTTGTTTCTTCATTCAACACCGCACGATCCGTCTGTGTTGAGCCCTGCAGTTCATTCATTTTTATTGCTAGGCAGTATTACATTGCGTGACTAGACGTCGTTATACTTTTGTGATGGTCATTTTTTTTGACATAAAATACACATAAAAAAGTGTACCATCTTAACTATTTTCAAGTGTGTATTTCAGGAGTATTAAATTCCCATCGCTGCGCACTCAACACCACACCGACCCCCGGGACTCTCTTCATCTTGTAAAACTTTTTACCTGTTAATCAGCAGCTCCCCACTCCCCCCTGGCCAACACCATGATACCTTCTGTCTTTCTGATTTTGACTATTCTGAGCACCTCTTCTTAGTGGAATCATAGTGTTTGTCACTAGCTTCTGTAACTTAGCCTAATGTCCTCAGGGTTCATTATGCTGTAGCAGATTGCAGAATTTCCTTCCTTTGCAGACCTGAAGAATATTCCATCGCATGTACTGACCACATTTTGTTTATCCATTCATCAGTTGATAGGTGCTAGATTGCTTCCATGTTTTAGCTACTGTGAATAATGCTGCTATGAATACAGGTGTGCAGATATTTCTCTGAGACCCTGTTTCCTGTTCTTTTGGGTATATATTCAGAAGTGGAATTTCTGGGTCAGATGGTAATTCTAATTTTAATTTTCCGATAAGCCAACATACCGTATTCCACGGAGGCTGTACCATATTTAATTCCTGCAATACTGTATAAGGTTCTAGTTTTCCCACATCCTCGCCCAACACTGATTTTTTTTCTGGTTTTCTCCATAATGACCATCCTGATGGGTGTAAGATGCTATCTCACCGTGGTATTGATTTACATTTCCCTAATGATTAATGATGTCGACTGCTTTTCATGTGTTTATTGGCCATTAATAGACCTATGGAAAATTTCCTATTCAAATGTTTTGGCTGTTTTTGAATTATTGGTTTTTGTTGTTGAGTTTTATGAGTTTCCTATGTGTTCTGGATATTAATTCTTCATCAGGTATGTGATTTAGAAATACTCTCCAGTGGGTTGCCTTTCTACTCTGCTAATAGGGTCTCTTGATGTAAACAAAACAAAACAAAACAAAAAAACTTTAATTTTCATGAAGTTCAGCTTGTTTTTCTTTTGTCATCTGTGTCTTTGTTGTCCTATTAAAGAAGTCATTGCCAAATCCAGCGTCATGAGGCTTTTGTCCTGTTTTCTCCCAAGAGAAAGTTTTACTGTTTTAGGTTCTACATTTAGATCCTTGATCCATTTTGAGTTAACTTACATATATAAAATTACTTAAGTGTCCAAGTTGGTTCTTTTGTGTGTGATTGTCCAGTTTTCTGTGCCCCATTTGTTGAGAAGCCTGTTCTTTTCCTATTGAATGGTTGTGGCTCCCTTGTCAAAAATCATTTGACCAAATATGCAACAGTTTACTCGTGGGCTCTCTGTTCTGTTCCATCAGTCGATATGTCTGTCCTTACGCCAGTGCCACACTGTTCTGATTACTGGAGCTTTGTGTGGTAGGTTTCAAAGTCAGAAAGTGTGAGTTGTATTTTTCTTTTTTAAGTTTTTTTTTTTTTTTTAAAGATTTTATTTATTCATTTAACAGAGAGAGAACACAAGCAGGCAGAGAGGCAGGCAGAGGCAGAGAGAAGAGCAGGCTCCCTGCGGAGCAAGGAGCCCGATGCGGGACTCGATCCCAAGACGCCGGGATCGTGACCTGAGCCAAAGGCAGTTGCTGAACCAACTGAGGCACCCTGGCGTCCCTCTTTTTTAAGTTTTATTGAAACTCTTTCTTTTTCTTTTTCAAGAATGTTTGGGCTATTTGGGGTCCCTTGAGATTGCATATGAATTTTAGGATGGGTTTTTCTATTTCTGCAAAAAAATGTCATTGGGATTTTGATAGGGATTGTATTGCATCTGTAGATCACTTTGGGTAGTGTCATAATATTTTGACAATATTATGTCTTCCAATCCGTGAACATGGGGTATATTTCCGTTTATTTATGTCTTCTTTAATTGTTTTCAGCAGCATTTTGTAGTTTCCGTTGTACATGTCTTTCACCTCGTTGGTTAATTCCTAAGTATTTTATTCTTATTATAATGGAATTGTTTTTATAATTTCCTTCTCATATTGTGCATTGTTTGCCTATAGAAATGCACCTTTTTTGTGTGTGTGTACTGACTTTGTAATCCTGCTACTCTACTGAATTTGTTTACTCCAACAGTTTCTTTGTGGATGCCAGGATTTTCTATAAGCAAGATCACATTACCTGCAGACAGATGGTTTTACTTCTTCTCTTCTAATGTGAATGCTACTTATTTTATTGCCTAATGGTTCTGACTAGAACTTCCAGTACTGTGTTAAATAGAAGTGGTGAGAGTAGGCCTCCTGGTCTTGTTCCTGATCTTAGAGGAAAAGTTTTCAGTGTTTCACCGTTCAGTATTATGTTTGCTTTGGGTTTTCTATATATAGCTTTTATTGTGTGGAGGTAGTTTCCTTCCTATTTTATTGAGTGTTCGTATCCTGAAAGGGTGTTGAATTTTGTCAGATGCTTTTTCTGCATTGATGTGATCATGTGGGGTTTTTTCCCCTTCATTTTGTTCATGTGGTATATTCATCAATCGTTCTGGTCTTCCAAGAAAATAAATCCCCTTTGGCTATGGTGTGTAATCCTTTTAAAATGGTGCTCAGGGGGCACCTGGGCGGCTCAGTTGGTTAAGCAACTGCCTTCGGGTCAGGTCATGATCCTGGAGTCCCGGGATCCAGGATCATGTGGGAGCCCACATCGGGCTCCCAGCTCTGAGGGGAGTCTGCTTCTCCCTCTGACTGTCTCCCCCTCATGCTCTCGCTCTCACTCTCAAATAAATAAATAAAATCTTCAAGTGCTGCTCATTTGCTTGTATTTTACTGAGGATTTTTGCATCCGTGTTCAAAAGGGATATTGGTCTGTGGTTATCTTGTAATATCTTTGTCTGGCTTTGATGTCATTGTTATGCTAGCTTCATAGAATGGTTTGGAAAGCATTCCGCATTCTTCAATTTTTTTGGAAAAACTTGGAAGTATTGGTGGTAGTTCTTTAAATGTTTGGTAGAATTCAACAGTGAAGTCTTCAGGTCCTGGGCTTTTCTTTGTTGGGTGATTTTTTTTTTTTTTTTAAGATTTTATTTATTTATTTGAGAGAGGGAGAGATCACAAGTAGGCAGAGAGGCAGGCGGAGGGAGAGGGAGAAGCAGACTCCCTGCTGAGCAGAGAGCCCGATGCGGGGGCTTGATCCCAGGACCCTGGGATCATGACCCGAGCTGAAGGCAGAGGCTTTAACCCACTGAGCCACCCAGGCGCCCCTGTTGGGTGATTTTTGATTACTGCTTTAATCTCCTTACTAGTTATTGGTCTATTCAGATTGTCTATTTCTTCGGGATTTAGTCTCTGTAGGTTTTGTTTGTAGGAATTTTTCCATTTCATTGAGTTTATCCCATTTGTTAGCATACAATTTTTCATAGCACTGTCTTAAAATTTTGTTCATTTCTGTAGAATCAGTAGTAATGTCCCCACTTTCATTTCTGATTTTAGTTGAGTCTTCTTTTTCCCTTAGTCCATCTAGTAAAAGTTTGTCAATATTATTCATCTTTTCTGAGAACCAACTTTTGGTCCCATTGGTTTTTCCCTGTTGTTTTTCTGTTCTCAAATCATTTATCTGTGCTATACTCTTGATTATCTCCTTCCTTCTGCTAGCTTTGGCTTCAGTTCTTTTTTTTTTCCTAGTTTAGATTGTTGACTTCAGATCTTTCTTGTTTTTATTTCATTTTTTAAAGATTTTATCTATTTGAGAGAGAGCACGGGTAAGAAAGAAAGAGCATGGGGGGGGCGGGGCGGGGGAGGAGCGGAGGGAGAAGCAGACTCCTTGTTGAGCCAGGGAGACCAATGTGGGGCTCGATCTCTGGGACCATGAAAGGCAGATGCTTAACCAACCGACACACCCAGGTACCTCTCTTTCTTGTTTTTAAGTGTGAGCATTTATAGCCATAAATTAACCCCTTATACCACTTTTTCTGTGGCCCATGAGTTTTGGTTTGTTGTGTTTTCCTTTGTGTTTGCCTCTATATTCTAATTCACCCCATGATGATTTCTTCTTTGATCCACTGGTTGCTTGAAATGTATCGTTTGATTTCCACAACATTGTGAATTTTCAGTTTTCTTTGTATTGATTTCTAATTTTATCCTGCTGTGGCCAGAGAAGATACTGTGTGTGATGCCTTTATTTTTATGGAGTTTTTGACGTTGACTCCAGGATCGTTAACATACAGTGGTACATCAGCTTCAGGTGTTCAGTGTCGTGATTCAGCGATTCCGTACATTACTCTGTGCTCATCCTGATGACAGGTGAACTCTTATCCCCTTCACCTGTTTCACCCCCTCCCCTCTGATAACCATCTGTTTGCTGCTTCTCTACAGTTAAGAGTCACTTTCTTGGTTTGTCTTTTTTTTTCTTTTGCTTCTTTTGTTTCTTAAATTCCACACATGAGTGAAATCCTATGGGATTTGTCTTTCCCCGAAGGACTTATTTCACTTAGCATGATACTCTCTAGCTCTCTCCATGTTGTTGCAAATGGCAAGATTTCATTCTTTTTACGGCTGAGCAATATTCCATTATGTATATACACCACGTCTTCCTTATCCATTCATCAGTCGATGGACACTTTGGCTGCTGCCATAATTGGCTATTGTAGATAATGCTGCAATACACATAGGGCTGCATATATCCCTTTAAGTTCATGTTTTTATATTTTGGGGGTAAATACCCATTAAGGTAGTTATTGGGTATTTTTTAACTTTTTGAGGATGGTCTGTTTTCTACAGTGGCCGCACTAGTGGAGGGGCTCCTTTTTCTCCACATCCTCGCCAACACTTGCTGTTTCTTGTCTTTTTGATTCTAGCCAGTCTGACAGCTGTGAGGCGATCTCTCGTTGTGGTTATGGTTTGCATTTCCCTGATGATGAGTGATGTCGAGCATCTTCTCACGCGTCTGTTGGCCTTCTGCATGTCTTTGGAGGTAGGTCGTCTTTTAGTTTTGCTGGTTGTTTCCTTCACTGTGTGGAAGCTTTTTATTTTAGTGAAGTCCCAGTAGTTTATTTTTGCTGTATTTCCCTTGTCTCAGGAGACGCATCTAGAAAAGTGTCGCTACAGTGAGAGGCATTACTGCCTGTGCTCCCTTCTAGGATTTTTAGGGTTTCAGGTCTCACATTTAGATCTTTAATTCATTTTGCATTTATTTTTGTGTATGGTGAAAGAAAGTGGTCCAGTTTTTTTGTTGTCGTCATTGTTTTTGCGTGTGGCTGTCCAGTTTTCCTACCACCACTTGTCGATGAGACTTTTTCCCATTGGATACTCTTTGACAAAGCAGGAAAGAATAATTGACCGTATAATCGTAGGTTTATTTCTGGGTTTTCTATTCTGTTCCCTTGACCTATGTGTCTATTTTTATGCCAGTACCACACTTTGCTGCAGCTTCATAATAGAACTTGAAGTCTGGAGTTGTGGGTTTTGTTTTTCAAGATGGCGTCAGCTGGTCGGGATCTCTTGTGGTTCCATGCAGACTTTAGGCTTATTGTAGTTCTGTGAGATGCTGTTGGTATTTTGGTAGGAATTGCTCTGTATGGCATCTTTGAGACTTAGTTTGTGGCCGGATATACGGTCTGTTGTGGAGACTGTCCCGTGTGCACCCGAGAAGGTGTGCGTTGCTCCTGGGGGGCATGCTGTGCGTGTGTCTGTCAGATCTAGCTGCTTGACTGCACTGAGGCCTCTGTTTCCTTCCGTCTGGTGGCTCCATCCGTCCTGTGAGCGGGGTACCGCAGGCTCCGGCTGTTACAGCTGCTTCTCCCAGGATCCCAGCGGAAGGGAGGGAAAAATGAAACAAGACCAAACCAGAGAGGGAGACAAACCATAAGAGAGTTAATCTTAGGAAGCCAACAGGGTTGCTGGAGGGGAGGGGTTGGAGGGAGGGGGTAGCTGGGGGATGGGCGTTGGAGAGGGCATGTGTTGTAATGAGCGCTGGGGGTTATAGAAGACTGATGAATCACAGACCTGTACCCCGAAACCAATACTATGGTATGTATTAATTCAAGAAAAAGCTATTTCTCCCTTCAACTCTGTCAGTTTTGGCTTCACATATTTTAATGGCCTGTCATTAGGTGTGTAAATGCTTGTAATTGTTATATTTTCTTGCTGTATGGAGACTTGTATTAACATGTGTTGTTTTTTGAGTCATGTACCTTTTTAAAAAATATTTTTGGGCGCCTGGGTGGCTCATTTGGTTGAGCGACTGCCTTCGGCTCAGATCATGATCCTTGAGTTCTGGGATCGAGTCCCACATCGGGCTCAGAGCTCCACGGGGAGTCTGCTTCTTCCTCTAATCTTCTCTCCTCTCATGCTCTCTCTCACGTTCTCTGTCTGTCAAATAAATAAATAAAATCTTAACCAAAAAAAGTTTTTTTGGTTAAGATTTTATTTATTTATTTAACAGAGAGAGAGATCACAAGCAAGCTGAGAGGCAGGCAGAGGGGCGGGGGGAAGCAGGCTCCCTGCTGAGCAGAGAGCCCGATGCAGGGCTGGATCCCAGGACCCTGAGATCATGACCTGAGCCAAAGGCAGAGGCTTAACCCACTGAGCCACCCAGGCGCCCCCCACCTTTTTTGATTGAACGCCTATTTTGTCTGACATTAGTAGAGCTCCTGCTCTCTTTTGGTGTCTATTTGCATGGACTATCTCTTTCCATCTATTCACTTTCATCCTGCTTATGTGTTGGATCTTAAGTGAGTCTCTTGTAGACAGCATACAGTTGTACATATGTTTTTATCCATTATACCAATCACTATCTTTTTTAAAAAGATTTTATTTATTTGAGAGAGAAAGCAAGAGCGAGGGGGAGGGGCAGAGGGGGCAGAAGCAGACTCCCCGCTGAGCAGGGATGCCGAAGTGGGACTTGATCCCAGGACCCTGAGATCATGACCCAAGGGAAGGCAGACGCCGAACCAACTGAGCCACCCAGATGCCCCCCAATCGTGTCTCTTGATTAGAGATTTTAACCCATTTCCATTGAAAGTAATTATGGATGAGGAGGTACTTACTTCTGTCATCCTCCTATTTCTCTCCACGCTATCACTTTTTTGTCCCTTATTTCCTGCATTCCTTTTGTGTGTAGGCGATTTTTTTTTTTTAAGATTTTATTTATGTGTTTGACAGAGACACAGCGAGAGAGGGAACACAGGCAAGGGGAGTGGGAGAGGGAGAAGCAGGCTTCCCGCTGAGCAGGGAGCCCGATGTGGGGCTCGATCCCAGGACCCTAGAATTATGACCCAAGCTGAAGGCAGATGCTCAACGGCTGAACCACCAGGTGCCCTTAGGGTGATTTTTTGGGGGGGGGCGGTAGGGAAATGTTTAAATCTCTTCTTTATGTCCTTTTGTGTAACTTTATAGCTATTTCTTTTGTGGCTGCTGCGGGGATTACATTTAACATCAAAATTATAACATTCTAATTTGAATTTAAAGCAACTTAACTAGTAACATAGAAAAACTCTGCTCCTTTATAGTTCTGCCCTCACCCCTTTGTTGTTGTCCTAAAATTATATCTTTATGCAACGTGTGCCCAGAACATCAACCAATAATTCTTTTAAATGCCTTAGTCTCCCAAATCATGTGGAAAATAAGATTAGGAGTTAACAAACCAAAGGTACAGTCAAACTACCTTTTACACTAATAATTGTTTTTCTTTGATTGTCTCTTCAATCACGTGGGCAACAAAGAGCACAGTTAGAAGCCAATCGTACAGCACGAGCTTTTATAATTGCCGATGCATTTACCCTTACTGAGGTCTTCGTTTCTCCCTAGGGCTTCACGTTACCCGATCTTGTTGACATTGCCTTGTATGTGCTGGTTCGATTCTCTCTTGCTGCTTTTATGTTTTGCTCTTTGTCTTCTGAAGGTTTGTGATATGTCTTAATATGGGTCTGAGTTCATCTTGGGAGTTCATTGAGCTTCCTGGATATTTATAGTCATGTCTTCAAATTTGGGAAGTGTACAGCCGTTATTTCTTCAAACGCTCTTTGCCCCTTTCCCTCTCCTCTTTCCGGGACTCCTGTGACGTTGGTGTGCGTCCTTGTGTTGATGTCCTGGAGGTCTGTAAGGCTCTGTTCACTTTTACTCGTTCCTTTTTTCTTTCTGTGCGTCAGCCTCAATCATTTCCGTTGTCCCGTCTTCAGTATCAGATTCTTTCCTCTGCTCAACTCTGCCTTTGACTCCCTCTGAGGTTTTCATTTGAGAACTGTAGTTCCCAGGTCCAGAATTTCTTTTTGGTTTCCTCTCAGGTTTTCCATCTCTTTAATATTTCTGTTCTGTTCACACGCTTTCTTGACTTCACCCACATCTTCCTTCAGCTCTTTAAGCATGTTTAAGACTGTTTGAAAGTCTTTGCCCAGGGCCCCTGGGTGGCTCGGTCTGTGAAGCGTCTGCCTTTGGCTCATGATCCCAGGTCATGATCCCAGGGTCCTGAGATCGAGCCGCATCAGGCTCCCTGCTCGGTGGGGAGTCTGCTTCTCCCTCTAACCCTCCTCCCTGCTCCTGCTCTCTCTCTCCCTCTCTCTCAGGTAAATAAGCAAATAACCTGTAAAAAAAAAAAAAAAAGACTTTGTCAAACATGCCTGCCATTAAGCTTTTCAGGGACAGAGCTTTTATTCTTGCCTTTAAATGGCCATGCTTTCCTGTTTCTCTGTAGACCTTGTGACTTTTTGTTGAATATGTGGTAACTCTGGAAATTGGATTTCTCCCCTTTCCAAGGATTGCTGTTTTTTGTTTTTGTTTTCTTATTGTCGTAAGCTGTCTCTGTAACAGGAATCAGCCTGAGGTGTAACCTTTGTCTTATGTCTTTTCTAAGCCTTTCCTTGGAAATGCACCATCCCTTTCCAGTTTTCCCCACATATGCAGAAGTTTTGGAATGTGCCAGGCTTTTTTTTTTTTAAGATTTATTTATTAATTGAGACAGCGCTTGTACAGTGGTGGGGGAAGGGCCAGAGAGAAAGGGAGAGAAAATCTCAAGCTGACTCCCTGCGGAGGGTGGAGCCCATCGCAGGGCTTGGTCTCACGACCCTGAAATCGCCCATGATCTGAGCAGAAATCAGAGTCTGACGTTCCACTGACTGTGTCACCCAGATGCCCCCAGCGTGTCAGTCTTTAATGTCTGCCTCCCCCTGAAAGGCAAAAAGTGAAAAATGAAGGGAGAACCGAAAGGCACCGGCCCTTTAAATCTCCCGGAAGTCACTTGAACCAGAGTGGGGACAGGCTTGCAACAGTCCGGGGACATACAGGGACTGGCTGTATGTCAGTCATACATGACTGGCTGCCTGGCTCTCTGCACCTCCTGGCTGCAGGAGGTGGCTGGCTCCTGCCCCCTCTCTGCACCTCCATGACCAGACGCTGCCCCCTCTCTGCACCTCCATGATCAGACGCAGCAACCAGAGCTCAGACCCCTGCCATCTGGAGGACAGGTTCCTTTCCCCCACCCCGACTCTTGGAAGCTGTGTGCCGGCTGCTTGGGCCATATGTGGACAGCTGCTGCGGGGGGCGGGGGCGGGCTCGGGCAGCCGCTACCGTGGGAGCTGAAACTGCCCCAAGTGCATCACCGTTTTCGCCATCCAGGCCTCCCCAGCTAGTGGCGGGCCGTCAGCAAACTCGAGTTCCCGAACAATTACACCCAACAGACGGTGCCAGCCCCGTGATTGTCGGGGCGGAGACGGGGACTTCCCACTCTGACCTTTCCCAGGATCCTCTCCCCTGGTCATTCTTGTTTCTGGTTGTCGGTCACACACCTGGTGCACAGGCCCAGGTTCGTTTGCAGGATATCCAGGGCGGAACTGGCCGCTGAGCCGTCGTTACCCAAGCACCGTGTAGCCCCCCCCCCAACTGGCTGCTCGTGGGGGTCTTAGTGGCGCGGGCAGCAGTTTTTGTTGGGGGTTTCCCCCAGTACAGGGGGTTTGGGAACGTTTTCATTTATTTATTGGCCATTTGGATTTTTTCTTTTTTTTTTGAAGTGCCTGTTTCAGTTTTCCGCCCTTTTAGATTTTTCTGTATTTTTCTTAGTGATTTGTGTTCTTCATATATGTTAGGTACAAGGCCCTTAACAGTTAAGTGTTGAGACTGATTTCTGCCATGCTGGGCTTTCAGTCTGTACGGTATGTTCTGGTGTTAACCAGTTCGTGTTAAATGTCACTCTGTGCCCGGTAACGTGTTTTACAACTCACTTTGATCAACAGAAGTGCTTCATATCGACTTTATCAGCATTTCCCTTTATGGTTAATGGATGTGTGTACACATATGTGATTTAAAAATTTTTTCTGAGTGTGGTGTCTTTATGATACTTTCTTCTCTGGTGGTAAAATATACTTAATATACAATCTACCATTTAGCCGTCTTTAAGCGTATAGTTCAGTGGTATTAGGTACACTCACCCTGTCGTGCAACCTGCACCGTCCACCTCCAGGACTTTCGTTCTCTACTGAAATTCTCTACCCATTCCACACTAAGTCCTCACCCCCCACCCCACCCCCAGCAACTGTCATTCTACCGCCTGCCTAATTTTTATTTGTTTTCAAGCAGCTAGTCATTGTGTCCACACTCAGTGATTAGAGATGCCACCATTATCTTGTACCTGGGTTCCGTGTGTATTTGGGTCTGTTTCTACACATTCTGTTCTCATCTGCTGGTCTGTACCAGTGCATTACAGAAGCTCCATAGGATACTTTGTTGTGATAGGGCTCGCATCCCTCCCCTCGTGTAGTCTGGTTGTTTCCTTTTCCATTTTGGAAGTTTTTAAAATATATTCTGGGGGCGCCTGGGTGGCTCAGTGGGTTAGAGCCTCTGCCTTCGGCTCAGGTCACGATCTCAGGGTCCTGGGATCCAGCCCCGCATCGGGCTCTCTGCTCAGTGGGGAGCCTGCTTCCCCCTCCCTCTCTGCCTACTTGTGATCTATCAAGTAGATAAAAAAATAAAAAAAAATAAGAAAAAAATAAAGCATATTCTGGATACGTGTCTTTCACAGATATGCGACTTGCAAATACTTCCCTGGTTGGTAGTTTGCCTCTTCGATCTCTTAACAGTATCTTGTGCAAAGCAAGTCTTAGAAGTGGCTCAAGTCCAACTTGCTATTTTTTTCTTTCATGGATGTTTTTGATGTCATAACTAAGAACTCCGCCTAACCAGATACCATGAGTATTTTCTGTTCTAAAATAAACATCGGTTTAGATGTTAGGTTTAGATCTTTGGTCTCCAAGTTTTGCGTCGCGAGCAGTGAGGCATGGCTCGAGCCGTTCGGCAGGTGAGTATCCGGCTATTGGACGCCATCTGCTGCAACTCTACCCGACCCGGCCTTTGCACCTTCTTCGGGAGCCGTCCGACCACATCTGCGAGGGTCTTCATGACTCACTGTTCTCTTCACTGACCCGTTTGTCCCTTCACCAGTAAATGCCGCTTTGTCCTCATGGCAGGAGCTATGGAACTAGCCTCAAATTAGATAGGGGGAGTCGTCCAGGTTGGTTCTTTTAAAAATGCTCAGGCTCTTCTAGTCCGTGTCTCATGTAACGTATGGTACCTATCTGTATCTACCAAAAACATTCTGCTGGATCCTGAATGGAGCACATCAGCTGTACAGATCATCTGGGGGAGAGCAGACATTCCACTGTGTTGAGTACTCCGATCCAAGAGCAGAGGGTATCTGTGTAGGTCTTTCCTCTTTCATCAGTATCCTGCAGTTTTCAGCAGACAGATACTAATATGTGTTTTGTTTGATTTATACGTAGGTAGAGTTCAGTGTTTTGGAGTTATTCAAAATGCTGTTTTCCAAATTTGGATTTTTCGATTGTTGATTGCTAGTATGTAGAAATGAGGTTGATTCTGTAGGTTAACCTTGTGTTCTAGGGCCTCGCTAAACTAATTGGAGCTTTTTGTAGGTTCCTTGGAATCCATACAATCACGATGTCTCTGAATAAAGATAGTGTAATTTCTTCTTTGCAAACTGTGTGTCATTTCTTTCTTCTTGCCTTATCGCACTAGTTAGGAATTCCAGTGTAAGACTCCACAGGACTAGTGAGAGTAGACCCCGCTCCATTTGTGATCTCATGGGGAAAGCATGCGGTCTTCAGTCATCATGCTACCTGTGAGTTGACTGTCACAGATGCCATTTATCAGGTTAAGGAACATTCCTTCCCCCCCCCCCCAATTTTCTGTAAGTTTTTATCGTGAATTTTGTCAAATGCTTTTCTGCATCAATTGATAGGATCATGTGGATTTTCTTTGGTTTGTTCATATGGTAGATTACAGTGAAAATTTAAAAATTACACTGTTTATATACCATAAAATTCACCCTTTTAAGCTACACAACTCAGTGGTTTTCAGTGCATTCATGATGTTGTGCAACAACCTTCACCGCAGTCTAGTTTCAGAACAATTCTCGAACCCCCCAGAGCAACCCGTTACCAGTTAGGAGCCACTGCCCACTGACCTCTAGCCCCTGGCAGCCACTACTCTTACTTCCTAGTCCTGTGACGTGCCTGTTCCAGATGTTTCACATAAATGGAATCACACAACGTATGGCTTTTTGTCAGGGTTCTTTGACTTAGCACACACAGCATTTGCAAGGTTCATCCATGTTGTATCATGTATCCCTTTTTATGGCTGCAGAATATTGTGCGGATACACCCCGTTTATCCTTTCGTCAACTGATGAGCAGTTGAATGATTTCTTTCTTTGCTATTGTGAATAATGTTGTAAACAGTCATATATATATACATTTTTTGTGTGAACATGTTTCAGTCAGGTATTAATACCTAAGAGTGAGGGTTGCCTGGGTGGCTCGGGTTCTGATTTTGGGGTCTCCCTCTGCCCCTGCGTCTGCTCATGCTCGCTCTCTCTAATAAAATCCCTCACTGAGCAGGGAGCCTGATATGGGGCTTGATCCCCAGACTCCAGGATCATGACCTGAGCCAAAGGCAGATGCTTAACCTACAAAGCCACCCAGGTGCCCCATAAATAAAATCTTAAAAAAAAACCCAAAAAACCAACAACCAAAAAAACCTACAAGTGTAATGGCTGGGTCCCATGGTAAGTTAACTTTTTGAGGAAACACCAGACTTTCCCAAAGCAACTGCCCCATCTTCTATCCCACCAGCAAGCTAGAGCCAGCCTTGCATTTCCAGGGTTAACCCTACTTTGTGATGATGTGACTCTTAAGTTTTTTGATTCAATTTGCCATATTAAGGATTTTTGGATCTGTTCACAAGGGCTATCAGGTAGAAAACTACGTTTCATGTTTGTGGTTTTGATACCAGGGTCATTCTTATGAGTGGAAATTGGTATGTCTACTGTTTTCCAGAAGAAATTATATAGAATTGATGTTATTTCTAATTTAAATGTTTAATAGAATCTACCAGTAATACTACATAGGCCTGGAGTTTCCTTTTTCAGGTTCGCAGTGATGGATTAAAGGACTATTCAGATTATTTTGGGGATGAGTTTGGTGATTTGTGTTTTTCAGGGAATTTGTCCCCTTGAGCTGTCAAATTTCTGTGCATTGTTTATAATATTCATTCCTGATCCTTTTCAGGTTTGTGCATCTGGAGTGATAGCCCTACTCTGATTCCTGGTATTTTTTTCTCCTTATCACAACACACCACCACACACAAAACACACCACCACACACAAAACACACCACCACACACAAAACACACCAACACACCACACACCAACACACCACACACCACACCACAAAACACACAACACAACACACAACACACAACACACCACACACCACACACCACACACAACACACTACACACAACACAACACACACCACACAACACACTACACATTACACCACACACAACACACCACACACAACACACCATACCACACACCACACACCACACCACACCACACACCACACACACCACACACCACACACCACACACCACACCACACCACACCACCACACACACACCACACACCACACCACACCAACCACCACAC
>CM052797.1:4448932-4470920 GCA_028533885.1 Nasua narica
CACCCCACACCCAACACACACAAAACACACCCCACCCCCAACACACCCCACACCCCACCACACCACACCCCACACCCCACCACACCACACAACACATAACACAAACAGGTTGTTTTTGTTTTGTCAATATTTTATTTGACAGACACAGCGAGGGAGGGAACACAAGCAGAGGGAGCGGGAGAGGGGGAAGCAGGCTCCCCACCGCGCAGGGAGCCCGATGCGGGGCTCGATCCCAGGACCCTGGGATTGTGACCTGAGCCAAAGGCAGATGCCCAACGACTGAACCCCCCGTGTACCTCACTAATATTTTACCAATTTTTTTTTTTTTTTTTTTTACAACCAATTTTTTTTTTAAACCAGATTTGATTTCCTCTGTATTGCTTTGGTCTTTTCAATTTCATTGTTTCTTGCGTATAGGTTTACTTCCTGTCAGGTTACTTTGGGTTTTTTGTTTAGAAGCTTAAACTCTTGAGACTTCTAATATAAGCATTTACTACTATAAAATTTCCTCTATTGCTTTAGCTACATCTCAAACTTTGATATTGAGTTATTTTCATTTTTGTTCAGTTCAATTTATCTGTGAATTTCATTTGAAACTTTTTTTCTTTTTTTAAAGATAGTATTTGGGCATTTTCTGAGGTCTTTTTGGTGGTGGTGTTATTGTTAAATTCCATTATGGTCAGAGAGCATTTTGATCACTTAAATTTTTTAAAAATTTGGGATGCCTGGGTGGTTCCAGTCAGGTGTCCATCTAACTCTTGCTTTGGCTCAGGTCATGACCTCATGGGGTCCCACGGTGGTCTCCATGCTCAGAGTGGGGAGTCTGAGGATTCTCTCCCTTTGCCCTTCTGTGTGCACGGGCTTTCTCTCTAGCATAAATCTTTTAAACAATGTGTTAAGGTTAATGACCCAGAATGTGGCCTATTTTGGTGACCATTCCATATGCACTTTACAAAAGAACATGTTTTCTATTTGTCCATTTTTTCCTCAGTTATGTTGGTTTTTGCTTTGTGTGTGTAGAAGCTCTTTTAGGCGTATAAACATTGAGAATTGGGATGTCACAGAAAACGGTGTAGGAACTCCAGGGTTCTGCTCTCCACAAAAGCAGCTAATTGGTGAAAACTGGCAGAGTCAACTTTTGCAGAACTCTAGAACTCCAGTCAAGAACTTCCGATGACCAGAGGGGGAAGCTGATGCTTTGTGAGTAAGTGCGCTGACATTTTACATCGCCTGCTGGCCGCACCTGACATTGGGGGGGAGGGCGGTAATGAGGACAAGAGATCCCATTTTTGGTGCATGTTTGTGGCACCAGAGGGAGGAATAAAAAGTCCTTCTCAAAGAATGGTGACTGGATTTCGACCTCTGGCATTTCCCTGAAAGACCAGTGTAAGAGCTGGCCTTTGTTTTGCCAGACTCCGATTTTCCAGGGCTCGGTGGCTCTTCCCAAAAGTATTTAAGGGCACCAGAACTGGCTGCAGCAGCTTGGCCAAGGGACGATAGTTGGGACAGGCAATAGACATACAAAAAAGCCTGGGAAGAAAAGTTGGGAAAGGAGATACGTAGGTGAAGGGCTTTTAAAGCTCCCACAGGGTACTGAGGACCTGAGAAAGCACAGTGTGCACCTAGGGCTGGTGCAGATGCTCAGAAAAGCCTGAGAAAATATCAAGCCTTCACTCTGGCGGTCTCTAGGCTCCACCTAAACAAGAAGTAGAGGCTGAGACAGAGTGGTCTCATGGCCAAGCCAGGAAGCAGTGTGCCAAAACAGAGCCAATTTGTAAAGAGGATGATTTTCCCTCTCTAGTAATCTCTGCACTCCTCATGGGGCTCGAACTCACGCCCCCGAGATGGTGAGTTGCATGCTCCTCCCACTGAGCCAGCCAGGCGCCCCTCATTTTTCTTTTAATAAGTGAGTTTAGCAAGCAGGATAGAAGAGCAACATACAGAAATCAGCTGTATTCCTAGAGGCAGGTAACAACCAGGAATTTAAAAATATCACAGTAGCATCAAGAAATATGAAATACTCAGGAAAAAATCTGACGAAGATGTTATATATTTATAAAATAAATAAAGATCTGTATATATGATCTATAAAATATCTGTGAGAGAAAACCTAAGTAAATGGAGAGAGATGTCAGTTCTCCCTAAATTGATCTACAGAGTCAATAATCAATTTTTTTTTTTTGGTAGAAACTGACAAGCTGATTTTGAAATTCATATGAAAATGCAAAGGACCTAGAGTAGCCAAAGTGACTTTGAAAGGTCTAATAAGCAGCTGGCTGGCGCAGTAGGTGGAACGTGCAGCTCTTGCTCTCAGTCATGAGTTCCAGCCCCACACAGGGTGTGGAGCCTACTTAAATGATAAAAATGGAAAAAAAAAAAAATTGGAAAGCTAATACTACCTGACTTCAAGAATTAATATTAAATCTTCAGCAGCCAAGTGCATGTAGTACGGGCATCAGGACAAATGGGTGCACCTGATTTTTGACAGCAGTACAGAGGCAATGCAGGGGAGAAAGGAAAGCCTTCCCAATTAATGTTGCTAGACAGCTCTCTGCAAAGAAAATGAATGTAGTCATACTTGGAGCCATATACATAAATACAGAGAGCCAAAATGGATCGCAGACATAAACACAAAACCTGCAATTTTAAACTTCTAGAAAACCGTTACCTCTTGGGTTAGGCAATGATTTCTTAGAACACACACACAATCTAAAGAAAATCAAAGTTAACCCTCTGTTCTTCAGAAATTACTATTAAAAGAATGAAAAGAGAAGCCACAGACTGGGAGATTTTTGCACAACCTAGGATAACAGAACTTAATTGGGGCACTATCAAAATTTATCCAATTATACACTTCAAATATATGTGTATTTTCTAATCAAAATAAAGGCGGTTAAAAAACCAAAAGGCCAGGCAGCCTCACCCTATAAAAGCTAATCCTGTTAAAGACAACAGTTTAGCCATAACTTCAACCCCTTTATGTATCAGGAGTTGGACTTTTCCTTTCGTACTTTTCTTAAAATATTTATTTAGAAATAAGTGCCTAAGAGAATATAAAAGTCATACTCCTGACTAAAGATTTCTTGTATGTTCTTTTCCACAGACCAAACTGACCAAAAAGTGATTTGGGAAAAAACCAACCACCACCATGTATCTCTGAAAGGTAAGTAGACACATTAATTTATTTTCAAGAAGACATATATATCTTTAAAACCAGAACACATACACATCTAAGCAGCAGGGCGGACACAGACCAAGCCTGTGCCGGGTGAGCTTTCGAGAACCATCGACTGTGCCGACAGCAGCGCCGGCGCAGACCGAGTGAGGCTAAATAGTGCCGTGGGGAGAGCAGTAGTGATCGCTCGGGCACACGAAGATGCGGACGCTGGAGCAGGAGCAACTCCCCAGTACTGATATGTGCAAAGTTCCAGATCTCCGGGACAGAAAGGGCCCGGCCCAGCCCTGCAGCCTCCCAGCGTGGCTGCCAACGGCGGGGGACAGACGAACTGGGGCACAGTGGGCACCTCAACCCAGAGAAACCGAAAGAAACAGTTCAGGTAAGCACGCGCGTTCGTACGCACGGATCCCCGCAAAGGGCATTGCACTAGATGACAGAACCGCACACCATTTAACAAAGGAGCTCCCAGCCTCCCTGTCACCTCTTTGGCAGTAGGTCAGGCCATCGAGGCTTCTGACACACACCCCCTCATCAGGAGGAAGGCTGTCCCGTGGGGCGGAGACAGATCTTTAGGTGAGAGCAAAGCTGGCACGGGTCTAGCATTAATGGAACATCCCTAAGCAAAAAAGATGTTCATTACTAATTACAAGGGTACAAGCCCATGTTACTTCGTGTCCCACACCCCAAGGGTGGGCACCATCAGTTTCCTACCCGATGGTGAAATACAACGAGCCCTTGATTGGGCCTCAGCAACAGAATTATGGGGCAGAGAAAGAAATTAGGTTCCATCTGCTAAAATTTGCACTTACCGCTATGAACTAAGTTTTAATGTATTTCTTGGGTCAAGACAAAATCGAGTTTTTGAAGAAAACTGGGTTTTCATCTGCAACAATCACTTCTGTTACTTAGGCCCATGTAGTGGAACCTGTCTAGATTTTCAAGCACACCTAAACTTAAGAAAAAATCCAAGCCCCCCGTATAATTACATCTAGTCTAGGCCCAGGAAGCCACAGCGGCTGACTGGTCAGGGCTTCTCAGGACTGGATGTTGGTCGAATTGAGGATTCGAGAAGTAGCGTCAGATTTGGAAGCCTTTGAAAGTTCTCGCTGTTGAAAGATAAAGAAGGTCAGTGGCAGGGCGGTCCCTCTGCGGCGCGCCCACCCTCGGAAGCACAGGTCCACGTCTCTGAGCCCGAGGTCCCTCTCCGGCACAGGCTGTTAGGAACGTACGATGAAAGCCTGAGCACCATGCTATTAGTCATAGATTAAGCATGTGCACATGGGCCCCGGACCCCTTTCCTGAGCCAGAACCTCAAAGAGGGGAAATCCCTTACACTCCACACCGTACTCTCTTGAGTTGTCAAGCTCGGCAGCCAACAACCTTTGGTCTTTTGAGCCCTTTATAACGCAATGGGCCAGACCTTCTATCTACCAATCCCTGGGGCTGAGGGCCTTGTAACCTGCTGGTGATTGATCTCATGCTGGAGCACATGGAATAAAGAAGATAAAGAGAGAGGTTAGTAGAGGTCAGTCTACTGGCTTTGGTGCTGCCTGCTGGAACGGACCAGCCTCGGCAACCAAAACCAGATGAACCTCCCACCCTAGGCTTTGCCATAAAGATAAGCAGATGCATTTAAGCCCCGAGTGGATGATACGGGGCTTGGCTAAGCCAGCAAGCAAGCGAAAGCGCGCCCCTCCGTCCAGCAGTCAGCTAGCCAGAGCGCCACACCCTTCTAGAAATAAAACCGTACCCACGATGTAATTTGAAAAAAGTGCCAGAATACGAAGCTAGTTGCAGTGTGCCAAACAAGCTCTAGCCTGGGCAACTGCCCCCTGCCCCCCGCTGCGGCAGTGAGCGCGCGGGCACCCTGGCTAGAGGGTGTCCCCCCAGGGTGAGGAGCTGCGGGGAGAGAGTGCCCACGCTCTCAGGTAAAGGGCACTGCAGTTAAGTGTTAGTAAAGACAGGGTAGGTTACTGGGAACTAAAGAGTGTCTGAAAAGTCCCTTTTTCAATGCCACATGTGTGCTTTAGCTGCTCGAGAGCAGGAACAGGTGGCGGCCAGGAAAGGAGCCCTGGCCGGCTCGCAGCGGGCGGAGGCGGCAGTGCGGCCCCCAGGGGTTAGTAAGGCGCGTACTCCAGGACACAATCAGCACACAGGCCAAGAACCTCAGACAGGCAGCACACAGCTGGGGCTCCCCTCCCCCTGTCCTGGGGCCTCCGATGTCACAAGGGGGGAGGGGGAAGGTCTTCTGGTGGGAAACATGTGATACAAAAAAACTTTGCCTGACTTTAGGTAGGGCTGAGAATCCAATTCAAGTCTGAACAAGTGTTCTTGTTAATCAGCGGGTTAGGCTGTTGGGACTTAAGAAGTATTTTTGATTTCTGTGTTAGGAATTCTTGCTTCCTTTGTCTAAAAAAAAAAAGGTTCTACGATAGTACAGCTGCGATGACTGGTTAGTGTAGCTCCGTGCCCAGACGGGAATTAAGCCAGCAGATGTGACAGAGGACAAACGGACATGGGACATGCAGGGGCTGCCATACAGACCTGAAGCCCAACAGTGGAGCTGTCAGAGAGGGACGGATCCTTCTAAGAACAAAGAATTGAGACAATTACCAAGAACTCCACCAAGAGAGCACCAGGGCAGTGATCAGAAGGGTCACCTCCTGCAGCCAGGGAATGGTATTTAAGCAGAAGGATCCAGATTAAATGTCAAGTTGCTGCTGCCACCTTCCTTCTTATATAAGCCCTTAAACCACCCGACCCCGTGCCACAGTCAAGGCAGGAAAGGGATTCTCAGCCTCCAAAGACCTGTCCTCCTCCTCCGGGTGCCCTTGGGAAGAAACCCACTCTGCCCCAACTGTGTGCTCCCCAGGGACTGGTAGATATTAGAAAAGGTGAATTACCGCAAACTCAGAATAGGTGCTGGCAACAGAATTAATGCTGAAGTTGCGCTGGAGGGGGGCCGCGGCGGGGTACCCACCGCTCAGGATGCTGCCATTGAGTTCCAGGTTCTCCTTGTTGGCTCCGGGCCTCCCCGCACGGGGGGTTTTTTTCCCCGAACAAGTGGACGTGCTGACTGGCTGCAGAGAAAAGACAGCTCTGTGGATCATGCTAATAATGGCCCCCCACACACAAGCAAGGGGCTGAAGGTTAAGAATGTCTTTATGTTATTCATGTCTCTACTTGTGGTTTTAAAAGATGTATGAATCCGTCTCGAGCCCAGTCTGTAAAGTACTCGAAAGCCACATTTAGCACCTAGTCCCTACCGCTCCTCCCGCGAGCACGCCACACTGGAACCCACGCACAGGGGCAGCCATGAGCTGAGCCCCCAGAATTATATCCCTGTGATTCCCAGGATACTACTGGGCTTCCGAATGACCACTCTTTTCTTTTTTTGACAGGCACGCGAGCTTACTCTCCGCATCTCAATGAAAACTGAATCCAGGGATCTTAGAAACGGGAGCAGCAGGTAGGGCCCCTGGGCAAACAGGCCGGAGCTGCGTTGGTAACGTCCTCGTGCGCAGAGCCTACTAACCTTGCTGCCAGAAGGCGGAAGTCGAGACACGGGGGAACGGTAGACCGTCCCCCCAAAGCCAGGCCGAATGCTGCTGTTGGCCGTCGCGTTGGACAGGGTGGTGGTGTTCAGCTGAGGCAGGGGACAGAAGAACAGGACATATTTAACGTGCTCGGCCGCCCAGCCCTACACTACAGAGCAAGAAACAGGGAAAAGTCTAAGAAAGATGGGTTCCATGCTTAAGAGCTTTGAGGAAACCTGTGGTAAGTGTTCAAAGCAGATTTCTATCCCGAGGTAACTATAAAATGGTACAGCCATTTTGCTTCTATCATTATTTACACAAGAAAAATGAAAGCAGCTTCCCCCACAAGGGCCTGTGTACAAATGTAGCCGCTTTTTGTGTCACAGCCCAAACGCCCCAAACAAGCCAAACGGGCATCGCATCCCCCGGGGCGTCAGCGAACCGTGGTCGGCTCGGCGGGGGAATCCCGGTCCCCGTTAAAAAGGATGGACCCGTTACCTGCGCAGCAACGTAGATGAACCTCACAAGAATTACACTACATGAAAGAAGCCAGACCACCAAGGAATACAGACGGTGTCCTCGCACGTACGTAAAACGTTAGAAAAGGCAAACTAGTCAGTGGTGACAGCAAGGCCGTGGCTGCCACAGCCTGTGGGGGTCCAAAGGGAACATGAAGGGGCAGGAGGAAACGCGCGCCACAGATGTGTTCACAGCCTTGCCCGTGGGGATGGTTTCGTGGGGTATGTGTATGTCAAAATGAATGAAAATGCACTTTAGCTGCCAATTTGACTCAATAAAATGGAACTTAAAAAAAACCTCGAGGTAGGGGCACCTGAGTGGCTCAGTCAGTTGAGCATCTGACTCTCGATTATGGCTCAGGAGGTCCTGACCTCAGGGGCGTGGGCTGCGGGCGGGGCTCCGCGCTGGGAATGGAGCCTGCTGGAGATTGTCTCTCCCATGCCCCTCTCCACGCCCCTTCGAGCAGGGGCACGCACACTCTTTAATAAATCTTAAAATCTTCATATAAAAACAATAGGGAGCTAGTTTAGTAAATGATAGCATGTCATGAGAATAGAATGTACAGCTAATACTCGTGTATTTGAAGAATGTTTGATGATATAAAAAAAAAAAATCAGAACCAATATACCAAGTAGGGAAAAGGCAGAAATCCAAATTATATGTGATCTCTATTTTGTAAAAATACATTATTTAAAAGCTTTTTTAAAATCAGGAAAAACATCAAATATTCTCAATGGCCCTCTTGGGAGTTTTTTGCAGGTGACTTTTTTTTTTTTTTTTTAAGTAAACTCTACCCTCAACATGGGCTTGAACTCCCAGCCCTGGGATCAAGAGTCACATGTTCCATGGACGGAGCCAGCCTGGTGCCCCTGCAGGTGATTCTTAAACTATCTATAGGTTATAAAATATGAGCTGAGGAAAGAGAAAGGAAGTAAAGCTCTGTTCCGGAAACTGAGAGTACTGAATATTCCATTTCCTAGCCGCGCAGTACAGTGTCCCCGAGTCTCACCCCAGACCTCGGCAACAGGCACACATCTGACTGGACCAGTCCGTGACTGTCATCGCCGAGTTGCTACTGGGGCAAGTGTAGTCTTCCGTTCATACGTTTCGAGGAACCCAACCCGGAAGGCCCCAAAACCCTCCCATCCGTGGGGCAGGGGGCAGGAGGCGGCCCGGGGCCCCCGCCTTGGGAGCCCCCGCCTCGGGAGCGGTCCGCAGAGCCCGTGCTCACCTTGCGCACCTTGCCCGGCGTGTTGGGTGCCAGCCCTCGCCGCTTGCTGGGGGTGCGGGGGGCACTGCCGTACAGCATCTCGGTCTCTGTCTGCTTCTTGTTCTTGAGTTGCTGTGTGAAAGCCAGAAGCAACAGAAGTCAGTCTCAGGAAGGGAGGAGGCCCGAGATGGGACAGAAGCGGGGCCAGAAACGGAGGGCGCGCCCCCCCCCCCCAGCAGAGCCCCGGGGCTACTCGCGTTCCCGCGTCCCCCCGCTCACTCTCTCTTGCTTGGCTCGCTCCTTCTCCAGTCGATGCATCTCCCACTGCTCCGTCACGTACTCCATGAATTTCTGCCCATTCACCACAAATGCCTTCGAGTGCTCCTCTTCCCACATTTCAATCCGTGTCTTCAACTCCTCTTCCAGCTGCAATCACAGACAAGGACATGCTAATTACTTCAAATCTTTGGTATGAAGCCCGAATGAAATGATCCTCCCAGGGGCGCCTGGGTGGCTCAGTGGGTTAAAGCCTCTGCCTTCGGCTCAGGTCATGATCTCAGGGTCCTGGGATCGAGCCCCACATCGGGCTCTCTGCTCAGCAGGGAGCCTGCTTCCCCCTCTCTGCCTGCCTCTCTCTCTGCCTACTTGCGCTCTCTCTCCTCTCTGTCAAATAAATAAAAAAGAAAAAGAAATGATCCTCCCAAAGAAGGACCCCGCCCCAGAGCACCGTGAGCCAGACATCAAGTGACCAGACCCCTGTGGGTACAGGTCAGAGTGACCAGAAGGCAAAGCCTAGGGATGGTTCATTCCTAACACACACGAAGGGAGGGAGAGGCAAGAACCCAGAGTCTAACTAGGGTGTTGGTGCCTAAAGCCGGAGGCAGCCCTGGGAAGACGAGCAACGCGAAGCAGGCGGTGAGGGCTACAGGCACCGCTCTCCGGGTTCCCCTCCGGAATCTACTGAGTGGCTATGAAAAGTGGGCAAGTTACTGAAGTTCTCAGGGCATCTCCTCATCTATAACAATGGAAATGATAGTAACCTCATAAGCTTATGTTGTGACAACTAAATAAATTAATAAATGGAAAGCACTTCTCCACATTATCTGTCATTTAATTCAATAAATGCTAACGATCACTACTATTAAAACAGACAACGGTAGGGGCGCCGGTGCAGCTCAGTCAGTTAGTTGGGCGTCTGCCTTTGGCTTGGGTCATGATCTCCTGCGACTGGGCCCAACGGTGGGGTCCTTGCTCAGCAAGAAGTCTGCTTCCTTCCTCTCCCTAACCCACCACCCTGCACTCTAATAAATAAAATCTAAAAAAAAAAAAAAAACCCAGTAAGGAAGCCCACAGGACTTCCTCAAAAGCTTGCCTTATGTTATAGGCTGAATTGTATCCTCCCGAAATTCATGTTTAAGTCCTACCTCCCCCAGTGCCTCAGAATGGCTTTATTTGGACATACAGGTAATGAAGTTAAAATGAAGTCATTGGGAGGGGGATGAGGTAATTCGGGTGGGTCCTAGTCCAACAAGCCTGGTGGCTTTGTTGAGAGAAAAGCTGGACATAGATACAGGGAGAGGGCAAGTCATCCACGAGTCAGGCCTCAGAAGAAACCAGCCCTACTGGTATTTTGATCTCAGACTTCTAGCCTCCAGAATGGTGAAACAGTAAACCTCTGCTGTTGAGGCCCCCAGTCTGGGGCACTTTGCTACGGTGGCCCAAGAAAGCTAAGAAACCTTGATATGCAGGTGCTTCCCCCACGGAGGCTCGGGGCACACTTACCGTTCTTGCCTAAGCTTCAGAGGAGAAGACAGTTCCAGGGCAAGACAACTCAAAGCAAAGGATATACAAAAAGTAAGGTATTTTGTAGCCAAGCACCAAAAACTCTTAGTGGCGATGTTACCTTGGGGAGTGTTTTTTGAAGCTTGGCTCGTTGCTTTTCTTCTTTTAGAAGATTTCCTCCACGGTTTGTAAATCGACTGGGATCTGAAGCTTTTCTCTGTGAAAAATACCTTTTAATTAGAGTAAGCCCTGAGCTGCTCAGCCCGGTAACTACTGCCAAGATTCCTTGCTCTCATAAGCGGATAGATACTAAGGAGACTCTCAGAGTTTCACATTCCCGTCCACTGTCAGCAGTGAGAGGCGGTGGTGTTCTCAGACACGAGAGCGGGGCGTGAGCACCACAGGCACATGCACGATCACCCACTGGCCTGTAGGAAAGCTACCGTTTCTTTTTTTTAAAGATTTTATTTATTTGACAGAGAGAGATCACAAGTAGACAGAGAGGCAGGCAGAGAGAGAGGGGGAAGCAGGCTCCCTGCTGAGCAGAGAGCCCGATGCGGGGCTCGATCCCAGGACCCTGAGATCATGACCTGAGCCGACGGCAGAGGCTTTAACCCACTGAGCCACCCAGGCGCCCCTACGTTTCCTTTTTAATCTAAAAGTAAGATAGGGCGCCTGGATGGCTCAATGGGTTAAGGGTCTGCCTTCGGCTCAGGTCATGATCCCAGGGTCCTGGATTGAGCTCTGCTCCCTCAGCCTCTCCCCCTGGCTCGTGTTCTCCCGCCCCCAAATATATAAATAAGATCTTTAAAAAAAAAGATAGGCTTTAATATGTAATGCACAATGTCGCTGGCTCCCTTCCTGGGTTCAGATGGCAGAGACGACTTGTCACCTATAGGGAAGGAGAGATGTGGAGCGACAGGGGAGGCCCGCACTCGGGAGGGCTTGGTGGCGGCACCCCAGTCGCCCACTCACTTCTAGCACATTGACGGTGCAGCTTCAATGGGCCCAGTAAGGAGGTTTATAATCCGGTTTTTATGAAGTTAACACTCCCAAATAGGCAAGTAAACATGTAAAGTGTTAGGTTTCTTCTTTTCTGTTTTTTGGTTACTGTGTCATGTATACAGTATATCAGGACAGTAATTTAAGCAAATAATTTGCAATTAAGCAAATAAGCAAATACACAGAAATTAGATTTATATACTCAAAAATTAGAGATCAGAAAATTTTAGAAACAATTTTGACAGTTTGGGGGCAAAGCTTATAAATTATTTGCCTTTCAGATTACCTGATTGGTGACTGCCAATAAACACTAACTAAAGGGGATGGTAATTCGTTTCTTATTTTTTTCCTTAAATCCTGGCATGTCAGTAAGACGTACTCATCTGGCTCTTTACTGACATTTCCTACCCTTCCTTCTGGCTTCCAACCACAGGTTGGGGAGTAACCGAGGACGGGGACATCTGTCCTTAAACACCCGTGAGACCTCCCACAGGTATCCCCACTTGAGTCCTCGTTCCCCTCCTGTAACCTTGAAGGAGCTGAACTCAGATTCTCTAACGGCCCCTTCCGAGCTCTGCGAACGAGTCGCCGTGTGCCCTACATGTCTCGTCTGGTGCACCGAGTCCCAGCCCTGAGCTTGGAAAAGCTCTGAGGAAAGCTGTGAGTGCCGAGTCTGTCAGAAGAAAAGGAATTCGGACTACACAAACGTGCCCTAACACCCAGGCAACTTTCTGAGAAGACAGTAAAAGCTGGAATGGTAGCGAACAGTAACTGCCCAGCCCGCACCCGTCCTCCCTTTCCTTGGTGCCTGCCTTGGTGCGGAGGCCCCGAGTCTATCTGTGGCAGTGGGTGTGGCCCGCAAGCAGGGGGGCTGGAGGGGCGGTGCTCCACGTGCAACCGGGGGAGCACTCGAGCCACCTTGAACCTGAGGTCAGGTCCACCCCGTAGCGGGGGAGCCCTGGCGGGGAGAAGCCTGGGACACCGCCCTGCGTGCTCTGCCTCTGGACTTCTGTACGCCAGAATTCTACCTCACCGAAGGCATTAATTTCGCAATTCTGCGTTCCCACATACGAGCTTCGCGCGAGCAGATGGGTCAGCAGTAACTCAGGGACTTAGTGCCGAAGCCAGGGTGAGAAACCCGGTAAAGAGCCGCGCAGGCTCGGACTCTGCACCACAGGCCAGAACACTCGACTGCGCTCTAGGGTAACAGCAGCTGGGGTGGTACCTCGAACTCCAAGAAAAGCCTCCAGCTTTCTTCCCACTTCTGGACACCTTCGAAGAGTTCTCTGTGAACCTCATAGTAGTTTCTTAACCGCACAATCTCAGCATCATGCAGCTGGAGCAGATTTTCCGTGTAGTCCTCTGCAAGATACAGGCCCAGTAGTTTTAAAAATTCCCCTAGGGTTTAGTAGCCCAATTTACTAATCCCTCATCCTCATCCTCCTAAAATGGCAATCAGTTTTTCTTCCTTACAGTAAAAGTGACACGTGAATAAGTACATATTGTGGATAATAAAGCCAGCTGTCACATGATGAGCCTGGGGAGAGTAGGGAGTAAGGGGTTAGGGTGTGCTCTGTCACCGCCTGCCTTGTTCTCGGTTTCCTTCAGTCTTCCTTTTCCATCCTGCTCACAGAAAATGTCTCAAAACAGTACAATCTCATCTTTATACTCAGCTCAGACTAGAATTCCGCTGAGCTCTTGGGGACAGACTCCATGGGCTCAAACGTGGGCTCTGCTGTTTTCCTGCCATGTGGCTCTGGGTTAAGTTGCCTCGTCTCGTGAGGTGAGGACTGAGTGAGACAACAGTGCTAAGGACCTGACACCGCACCTGGCATGGAGTAAGCACCCGGCAGACTCAGCCTCACAACTACCGGCGACAGTGATTTACTACCTCGGCAATCAAGGCCCCTTATTTCCTGGCAGCATTTGCAAATGTTAATTATGCAGGAATGGCTTGAAAAGGCAGTAGAGGAAATAGGTGCGGTGAACGTCTGCCCTCATAAAGACAAGTGAGGAAGCCACAGGAAGACCGCCCCCCTGTGTACGAACCAGCATAGTAAGGGGCAAAAGCCTGTCTCTGCTCCTGGCTGTAGAAACACTGGTCCCAGTACCGAGCCAGCTCCACTCGAATTGCCTCAATCACTTTCCTCATGTTTTGCATCTTCAGTTCCTCCAGCCGATCCACCTCCAATTGCAGCTGTCACAAAGAGACTTGGTAAAGGCGCTTGCCAGACGTTTACTTTCACATAGGAATACAAACGTTCAAAGACCCGCCCAACCCCCCACCCCATTGAAATAAAATGACAACACAAAGCCACAGAGGTCAATCAACACTGTGTGTGTGTGTGTGTGTGTGTGTGTGTGTGTGAGAGAGAGAGAGAGAGAGAGAGACAGAGACAGACAGAGAAAACGCACACCCATAATAGCAGAGAGGGAGAGAACCCCAAGCAGGCTCCAAGCTGGGCGTAGGGCTTGATCCCACAACCCTGAAATCATGACCTGAGCCAAAATCAACAGCTGGACACCCAACCCACTGAGCCACCAGGTGCCCCAAAAAACACTTTTTATAACATTGATATCATCGGAGCCAGAAACCTACGAAATGTACACAAAGGACAGAAGACAAGCAGACTACGGCCACCCTTGTCTAATGCTCGCCTTAAAAATAGGTTCGCAGAGCGCCTGGGAGACTCTGATGGTCCTGGGATCGAGCCCTGCATCGGGCTCCCTGCTCAGTGGGGAGTCTGCTTCTGCCTCTCCCCCTCCTCCCTCCACTCATGTTCTTACACACTCTGCACAAGTGCTTGCGCTCTCTCTCAATCTTTGAAACAAAACAAAAAGCAGGCTCGTTCGAGGCAGACAGTGTTGAAGACAATATGCTTGACACTCGTAGAGACTGCTGACCCAGTGCCCATTGGATTTCTTACCGCTTTCCTGACCTTGGCCTTTGACCCAGTCATAACCGTGGCCACAGCTTCTCTCTCTTCTGCAGGTATCTGTAACCTGTCCCAGAGCTCTCGGATCTGAGCTCGCAGACCCTCACACACTGCTTCATTTTGTGATTTTCGTATTTCCAGCTGTAGCAAGGAGAGCCAATGGTTATGGCAAAACAGCAGCACAAAGAAGGCCAGCCCGGTGGCTTCCCGCAAAGGAATGTCTGGACCCACACAGAGAAGCGGCACTTTTACTAGATTGTGAAGAAGTGTGTTTTCATAACTTCTAAACACAAACTATATGGCTGCCATTATGGTAGGATCTCAAACCCTAAAAATTAGGATTCAGATTTTTAATTTAAAAAATTATATACTAAGCTAATTCACATGACTGATAGTATTTCATCCAAAAATTTCAATTACGTTTTTAGAGCCACAAATTTTTTGTAAAAAAAAAAAAAAAAAAAAAAAAGACAAAAACTCCCCCCAAGGTTATATATCATTTACTATCTCTATCCTCCCTCATTCTTTAACTTACACTGGCTTATTTAAGACTGAAGGAAAAAACGGTCTGTTCTTTCAAATCTGCGAACACTATGGAGAAGCCGGGCCATACCAAGAGTAGTCATTACCTGCCGAAGCAACTTCTGTAGTGTTGCAATATTCTCCAGAGATAAACAAAAGGCATCTTCATCCTCACACACCACGTCTCTCTCAAAGCTTGTGTCTGGGGTGTGATCAAGCTCCTCCATACACAGGATGATCTGTCTCTTTATGCTGACGAACTCCTCACGTCTAGATGCCTATAAAATAAGATGATTACAAGTATCTCCAGGAAAGTCAAAACTGACTTTTAGGAAGTAGGAATGCAAGCACTTACCTTTGTCTCCCTCAACGTGGCCACGTGTTGTCTGAATTGGCTCAGCTCTTCTAAGCTGGGAACCGAGGTACTGTCGACGTCATAGTGGGGCATGCAAAGAATTTCACACAGCTCTTGATCTTGTTCTTGAAGTAGTTTCAGTTCCTGTTTTCGCTCCTTTTTCTGTTTTCGCATCAGTTCTACCTGAGTGCGCAAATCCTTTTCTAGCTGCAAGATGGTCGTCTCTCCTTCTTCCTGCAGGAGATAGTGTACCATTGTGAGAAGGTTCCACATGGATCTCTTCAAATGAAGAGGACAATGGAAGAGGGCTAGGATAACAGCCCCCCCCCCTTTATTTTAAGATTTGAGAGAGAGAAAGAGAGAGAGAGAGCACGCACACATGCGAAGGGTAGAGGGAGAAGCAGGGATGTGAAGTTCCCGCTGAGCAGGGAGTCTGAGGTGGGACTCAATCCCAGGACTCTGGGATCATTACCCGAGCCAAAGGCAGACGCCTGACCAACTGAGCCACCCAGATGCCCCTAGGATGACAGACTTTTAGATAAACTTACAAATAAGTCAACTCACAGCCAACAAAATATGGCACAAAGAGGGTTCCCTAAGAAAGGTCTCGAATAAGGAAAGGTACCAGGACACTTCTGCAAGACGTGAAAAGTGGTTGGAAAGCTTGCTTTGAGTTAGCTATTGCATAATAAATCTAGTTCAAAACATGATGCTCGTCCTAAAAATCCTAAGAACATCACCTAACCAATAAAAAACCAATAGTCTTTGCTCTACTCCAACATATAAATAAAATTTTTAAAAATAAAATAAAATCAATGATTTTATTTTAATCTATTTTAGATTTTATTTTTTAAAATAAAAAAGATTTATTTTTAAAATAAGATTTTTTTAAATAAAAAAGATTTTATCTTAATCTATTGATTAAAAATCAATAGTCTTTTTTTTTTTTTTAAGATTTTATTTATTTATTTGAGAGACAGAGAAAGTGAGAGAGAGCATGAGAGGAGAGAAGGTTAGAGGAAGAAGCGGACTCCCCGTGGAGCTGGGAGCCCGATGTGGGACCCGATCCCGGAACTCAAGGATCATGACCTGAGCTGAAGGCAGTTGCTCAACCAACTGAGCCACCCAGGCGCCCTAAAAATCAATAGTCTTTGCTCTACTCCATCAAGTAAATATTTTTAAAAATAAAATGAACGATATATATGCCTTTTCTGTAGATTCCAGGAAATTCCACTAATGTTATTATCTGTCTGATTGCTCTTGGCTACCAGGTATGAATTATCCTTAACCCTTTAAAGGTGGTCTCCGGGGACATCTGTGTGGCTCAGGTCATGACTCAGGGGCCTGAGATCGAGCCCTGCATTGGGCTCCCTACTTAGCGGGGAGCCTGCTTCTCTGTCTTCCTCTGCCCCCACCCTTGTCCTTTCTCTCTGAAATAAAATCTTTTGAGAGAAAGGAAGAAAGGGAAGGAAAAGGAAGGAACTCCCTCCTAGACACGAAGGTAGTTCTTGCTGGAACAGAGAGAGGGACCCCAGAATCTTACAGCCATCGTGTGCTGGGCCTGCATTCACGGTTATTCTAATCATCTCCCTGAGCTCCGCGGGGCTTTTCATTTTTATGATTCCAACACTATTTTTACTGGTTCCCCCCAGGGACACGTTTTGGACCCCTATCCTAACTGTTGCTCATTCGTCCTTGCTGGACCCTCACTCAAGCCCTGCCTTGTGCCAGACCACCAAACAGCACCCGCTCGGCCTGGCGCGCAGCTCATCCGCTGCTCTCAACGTGACTCTGTCCCCGACACTCCAGCTCTTGAGACATTTCTTCTCAGCAGCCATTCGGGCTGGTGCTGTGGTACACCGCTACTGGGTAGGAGAAAAACCACAAAGGCAGGTCTTTTGGTAACTTTCCCTTGTATCACTAGTCACTTTTGCTTCCTAGGTAGTGCTTTTCATTTTTCAGAGACAGAATAGCATAATACCATCTATATCTACCCTTTCCTTAAAGATACAAAAAGTTATATGCCCTGCAAAATGATAGCAAGAGGAAGCTGTTTTTGATCGAAGGGCTGTAGCACCTATTAGCTGTTCCATCTCTCAACAGGGCAAACTCTTTACATAAGTGAAAGTTGCTGGAACAAATTAACTAGGTAGTAAATTCTTTCCACTTTCTACGGCCAAGATTCTACAAGGAAATCTTCCACCAGGAGCCCCAAATCAGAGTTCCTTCCTAAATCTCAGACTAATAAGCAGGAGCCCCCGAGGCCCCACCATGTACCTGAAATGGCTCGACATGTAACTCGCTGCACAGGGTATTCAGCTCTTTTTGACAGATGGAAATGCTTTTGATGAGCCTTTCCTTCAGGCTTTCCTCTTCAGCAATCATCATATCCAAGAGGTCCTACAAGAGAGAAAAAAGTCCCATAAAAGTTCGGGGTCAATGGAAAAAAAACCCAAACCAACAACACCAAAACCTTCATAACGACAAATCCTTTTTTTTTTCTTATTTTATTTTATTTTTTTTGTCAGAGAGAGAGAGTGGAAGAGAGTGAAGATAAGCGAGGAGAACAGCAGGCAGAGGCAGAAGCAGGCTCCCTGCTGAGCAAGGAGCCCGATGCGGGACTCGATCCCAGGACCCTGGGATCATGACCTGAGTTGAAGGCAGACACCTAACTGACTGAGCCACCCAGGTGTCCCCATAATTACAAATTCTTAAGAAAGGACTTAAATGGAAACAAAGCCAGGAAGAGCCTGTGCCGTCCCAGTGTCCCTTCTCCGGTTCTCTCCGATGGGACATCAGTAATTGCACTGCTGTCCCACTGCAAACAGACCAGACGACCCAACTCACCTTGATGTGCTTCTTTACAACCTCGGTTCTTTGTAACCGCTGGTCCTCTGGAATCCCAATTAATTCCCAGATTTCCCGCAGGTGGTTCAGAGCTTTCTGGAGACATACTATTGACTCCTCCGCCAGCACCTCACTGCAAAGCAAGAGAGAAGCCAGTAACGTGAGCCACTGCCCCCAGACTAAAAGCAGTATTTACAAAACTAAATAGACTAGTTTCTCAGTGGCCTCAGGCTAAAACAAATTGAAAACAAGCATTCAGCTTTAACCTCTCTCCTCGGAAACACCACAACACTGGCAAAGCAAAATTCAGTATCGCCTTACACCGTGGAAAATCAATCTTCTTCTTTTTTTTATACATAAAAAAAAATGCTCATCCTAATAATCCTAAGAAGACCACCTAACCAATAAAAACCAATAGTCCTTGCTCTACTCCAAGCCCTTGCTCCATGCCCAGTGTGGAACCCAACGTGGGGCTTGAACCCATGACCCCTAGATCAACACCTGACCTGAGATCAAGAGTCGGATGCTCAACCAACCGAGGCGCCCAGGTGCCCCGGAAATTCAGTCCTCTCAGTAATACTCAGAATCAGGACTTCCATCAGCAACTCTATATATGGCAGGACAACACAGAATTATAAAGAAAAACAGGGGCGCCTGGCTGGCTTAGTCGGCAAAACGTAGGACTCTTGAACTCAGGATTGTGAGTCCGAGCCCCACGCTCGGTGTAGAGATTATTTAAAAAGAAAAGATAAACCAGACAAAATAAACTTCCAAACACAAGAGCCTGCTTGGCAACTTATTACAATTTTGTTGTTCTTAAGTTACAACTACTGACTTACGGAATAGCTAAAATTATAAAAGACAAACATCAAGTGTTGCTGAGGATACAGAAGAACCAGGACTTCCCTATACCGCTGGTCTGGAGTGGAAACTGGACCAGCGTGAAACCTGCTGCAGCTCCTACTGAAGCCAAACCTCGTGGGTCCAGCAGAAACGAACACGTATGGGGTAGAGACGTGCGCAGGGAGGGCCGGAGCCGCACTACTCATAACAGCCTAAGAGTAGAAACAGCCCGATGTCCACCAACAGAATAAATAGCACATTCCTACCATGGAATAATATAGCAATGAATCACAACATGGTAAGTCTCAGAGACAATATGGTGAACTATGCTAAATGAAAGAAGTCGAATGCCAAAAGACTACATACTATAGGATTTCATTTTATGAAATTCTAGAAAGACAAAATTATAGTGAAAGAAAGCCTGGGATCAGAGCAGGAGATCAACTGCAAAAAGGCACAAGGAAACTTTTTTACAGGGATGGAATGGTCCTAGATCTTGACGGTGATTACCTCACTATATACAACGACCATAATTCAAACTATTCAAGTAAAATGAGTTAATTTTACTATATGTA
Source organism: Nasua narica (assembly GCA_028533885.1). Classification (NCBI taxonomy): domain Eukaryota; kingdom Metazoa; phylum Chordata; class Mammalia; order Carnivora; family Procyonidae; genus Nasua; species Nasua narica. The sequence continues at coordinate 4,468,238 of CM052797.1, forward strand.
AATTATACCTCAAAAAAAAAAAAAAAAAAAAAGGAGGTAAGAGGCCCCTGGGAGGCTTAGTCTGTTGGGGATCTGACATTTGATTTCGGGTAGGGTCATGATCTCAGGGATGTGAGATCAAGCCCCACCTCAGGCTCCTGGTTCAGCTCAGAGTGCTTGAGATTCTCTCTCTCCTGCTCCTCCCTCCCACCCATGCATGCACTCTCTATCCTAAATAAATAAACAGATAGATAAAATATTTAAGAAAGGGGGGTAAAACAAAACTAATGTGAAAAAAACCAAAAAGCTGAGGTTAGAAAAGGAAAAACAGTTTGAATGAAACAAGCGAGACAAGCAAGCATATATCACCATGTGATTCCATTTATATAAAATTCAAACACGGACAAAACCAAGGTATGCTTTTAGCAGTCAGGACCATGGTCGCCATTGTCCTGGGAGGGGGGTGACTGGGCAGGGATACAAGGAGCACTGGTTACGTGTGTGCTGACTTTGTGAAAATTGATTGAGTTGGCATTTGGATTTATGCACGTTTCTGTATGCTATTCTTCAATTACAAAAAGTTTATTTTTAAAAAATTTGTTGTTTATCTGATACAAATTTAACTGGGCACCTTATAATTTATCTTTAAAAAGTTTACTTTAAAAATGCTAACCGTAGGGGCGCCTGGGTGGCACACTGGGTTAAAGCCTCTGCCTTCGGCTCAGGTCATGATCTCAGGGTCCTGGGATCGAGCCTCGGATCGGGCTCTCTGCTCAGCAGGGAGCCTGCTTCTCCCTCTCTCTGCCTGCCTCTCTGCCTACTTGTGATCTCTGTGTCAAATAAATAAATAATATCCTAAAAAAAAAAAAAAAAAAAAGCTGGGACGCCTGGGCGGCTCGGTTGGGCAGCTCCCTTCGGCTCAGGTCGTGGTCCCAGCATCCTGGGATCAATTCATGCATCGGGCTCCTTGCTCGGCAGGGAGCCTGCTCCTCTCTCTGCCTCTGCCTGTCTCTCTGCCTGTATTCTCTCTCTCTCTCTCTCTGTTAAATAAATAAATAAATAAATAAATCTTTTTAAAAAAGCTAACTATTAGTCTGCTTCACATAACATTCAAAAAACAGAAATTTTCTCTTTCTTAGGTACAAATGGCTAACAAAGACACTGCTCTGGCACCAGAGAAACGAGAAGGTGGATGTGCTTTGCCATTAGTCAGCAGTGAGGCCTCCAACAAGTCACTTACGCTCTTTGTGTGCTATCTACAAATGAGAGGCTCAAGGCTCTCATGGCCCCCTTTCTGCCCCCAGGTATTTGGTGGTTCTCCAGTTACCGGCCTAGATCTCCAAGAATATCTTCACATCTAAGACATTTCTCTAGCCAAGATAATCCCAATTTAAAGGTTGCCTATCCTAGATGAAGAAAAGCTTTGGCACAAACACGAGTAGCCTATACCAGATGGCCAGTATCAATACCCAGGTAGTCAATAGTGTTTCAAAGAATTTACTGTACTCCATTCATTTAAGAAATGGGAACAGGTAATTAAACCATTTAATCTCAATCAACTAATGTCAATTATTCTAATCTCAATTAACTAAAGTTTAACTACAGAGTCTCCCCAAGCACTCTAATTTTAAGACAAAAGGATGCATAAATCAAAATCCTAATCTTTGCATTTTATTAAAAATAACCTACAACGGGTGCCTGGGTGGCTCTGTCTGTCGGTTAAGCATCTGCCTTTGGCTCAGGTCATGATCTCAGGGTCTTAGGATCCGGTCCCACACGGAGCTCTCTGCTCAGTGGGGAGTTTGCTTCTTCCTCTCCCTCTCCCTTTATACTCTCCCTCACTCTCTCTCTAATAAATAAATAAAATCTTAAACAAAAACAAAAACAAACCTACAAGACTTCATCTGTGGTCAATATTCAATCTAAATGCAAAAGCCCGGTGTTGAGCCTGACCAAGCTGGGCCACTGCTCTGAGGAGCACAACTTCAGGGAGGGCTTTGCAGTCTCTTCCAGTCTGGCCCACCCCACCCCACCCAAGTGGCACAGCTAGGGCAGCTAGGTTCTCCTGAAAACAAAATTAAAAAAAAAAAGAAAAAATCCAATCAGGCCTCTGCCGAACTACTCCCTTCAAAGTTTCCCATCACCCTCAGGAAATCCTTCAACCACTTTCAAAGGAAAGGCTTTCAAAAACCTCTCTTCACTTGGCCCATCCCCTGGCAAGGGCGGGGCAATTCCGCCTGGGGCAAAGACATTTGAAAATCAAGGCAAGAGGCCTCTCCCCCAGAAGATCAGTGAGAATATCCAGCCAAGACCAAGTTCATCAATCTGTGAAAACTGTGGAACTCCAGAGTATTTTTCTCTCTCACTCATCTATTCTTATCTTGATAAAATGACAAGGCAGAAAAACTCACCACCAAAAAAAGAACAAGAGATAGTACCGATGGCTAGAGACCTAGTTAATACAGACATTAGTAATATGTCAGAAATAGAGTTCAAAATGATAGTTATCAAGGTGCTAGCTGGGTTCGAAAAAAGCATGGAAGATATTAAAGAATTCCTTTCTGGAGAAATAAAATCCCTTTCTGGAGAAATAAAAGAACTAAAATCTAACCAAGTTGAAATCAAAAAAGCTATTAATGAGGTTCAATAAAAAATGGAGGCTTTACTGCTAGAATAAATGAATTTTATTTATTCTAAAGAAGAA
>CM052797.1:4471420-4534993 GCA_028533885.1 Nasua narica
GGGATCTTATCCATCTTCATTTTACCAGACCCTAATGCACAGTAATTGTTCGATAAATGTAAAATGAATGGCCTCGAGTTCCCGCCAAAGGCTCATTATGCCTCGAACTTCCAGCCACCTTCAGTTTATAAGCTCTCACATACGGACAGATTTAAAAGCTGTGCGGCCTAGCACTGTAAAACATTCAGAGGGTATATGATCACTTTTCAGAAGCATAAAAATCTAGCACCTGGGAAAAGAATCTGAATAGACATTTCTCCAAAGAAGATCTATAACGGCCAATAAGCATGTGAAAACACACTGACCACCAGTAAAATGCAAATCAAAACCAGAGACATACACTTCACAGGAACCAAGATGGCTACAATAAAAAAAATAGTTAAAAAAAAAAAAAGATAATAACAAGTGTCGACAAGGATGTGGAGAAATCGGAAGCCCTCATACGCTGCTGGTGGGAATGTACAATGGTGCAGCCTCTTTGGAAAACAGTCTAGCAGTTCCTCAGAACACGGAGTTACCATATACCCCAGAAATTCCATTCCCTAGGTACTGACCCAAGAGAAATGAAAACATGTCCACACAAAACTCATATACAAATGTTTACAGCAGCATTTTTATAATAGCCAAAAAGTAGAGACAATCCAAAAATGGCCATCCACGAATGAATAGGTAAATTAGATAAACCTACCTAATGGAATGTTATCTGGCAATAAACCTGGAAAACATTATGCCAAGGCAAAGAAGCCAATCGCAAATGGCAATATATCATAGGATTCCATTTATATGAACTATCTAGAAAAAGCAAATGTATAGAGACAGAAGTAGATTAATAGTTCTGTGGGGCTGGGGTGTGGGGAGGGAGGAAGGTGGGAGAAGAGACTGACCTCTAATGGGTATGCACTTTTTGAAGGGATGACGAAAATGTTCTAAAACTGACTGATAACTGCACAACTCTGTCAATATACTAAAACTCATCAGACTGTATGCTACATGGAAGATAGGAAATCACTTAAAAGACCAACTGAGATCCTTTCCAGTCCAGTGACTTAGTTTCAAGAGACTGGAAAAACTGGATCTTTTTTACAAACTTTTGTGTCCTTGGGAAGTATTCTCCTACGTTTCCTCAGCTTTTTGGTGATTAAGTGGTGTTAGAAGAATAAAATCTCAAATTTGTACTTTTAGGGAAATTACCTGAATCTATTTACAGGCTGTATAATTGCACCAAGAGAATTATTATTCACAGTGAATGCACTGAGGCATCTTGTGAGCATACAACTTTTTTGAAACACCATTATTCATTCAAAAAATACTACTTGAATGTTTATTACATGCAAGGTGCATTCTAAGTGTTGGGAATTCAGCACTGAACAAAACTGACATCCCTGCCCTTTTGGAGTTTACATTCTAAGAGTAAAAGAAAAGTGATAAATAAGCAAATCTTACATTAAATGGTAGTAAGACCTCCTGAGGTGTCTTTGAGCAAAGACCTAAGGGAGGTAAGGAATCAAGTCATGGGGAATGTGGGGGAAGAGATCTAGGTAGAGGGAAGAGCAAATGCCAATGACTGAGGTGGGATGGTCCCTGGTAGGTTTCAAAGACAGCAAGGACTCTGGGATGACTGGTGTAGAGGACAGGAGGGCTCCAGAGGCCTTTGTAAAAGGCAGAGGCTTTTACTCTAAAATACCAAGTCACTGGAGGATTTTTGGCTCCTGTGTTGACAATAAGCTGCAGAAGTACAAGGCAGAAGCAAGGAGACCAGTTAAAAGTCCAGGGAACACAGCAAGAGATAACGGTGGCTGGCGACTTGGGCCAGGGCGGTGGCAGCAGAGCTGGGGAGGAGGGAGACTATGGCTGTCTTTTGTAAATTAAGGCTAATCTCAGGAACGAAAGCAAGAGGCGTCAGGGTGATATAAGAATTAGTATGAATGTTGTGAAGGGTGGAACTTGAGAAAACAGTACTCAAGTGAGAAGGGTCTCTAACTAGAAGATTTGCAATTCCAAACACCCATTTTCCAACAGACCCACTAAGATTTGTTAAAGTAATCGAATCCAAGGGATGGTTAACTTTTTCATTATAACAGTTGTGTGCCTATTGCTTTTAGTTAATGGCCCCTCTGCTGGAGGCTTAGCAGTCCGTTTCCTGTACAGACATTTGTTTTGGTTTTAACTGGCTCTGAGATCTGCAAGTCTCATGTCATTTAATTCTGTAATGTAATTTGGCTAAATTAGTAAACATGGCTGTTTTTCAATTAAGTCACAAACCAAAAACACAGCAGATTGTGTGCCAGATTTTTAAAAAAACAACAGCTTTACTGAAGTTATTTTTAAAGCCCTGGCTGTTCTTTTCCAAATGGTATCATGATTTGTACTCCACTCGCATTCTCTGGGAGGCAAGCACTTGAAAAAGAACGACAGGAAATAGTAATTATGGAAAGAACTTTCCACAGCCCCAGAGCAATCAGTCTGACCAATAACCACAGTGCCTCACTGTGGTTGAGTGCCTCACCCACCCCTTTCAGAAAATAGAGTTAACGTTTTTATCGCTCTTAACGCAGGAGCCCTATGCCCTGGTATTATCCTTATTTTAGAACAAAACTGACATCCCTGCCCTTTTGCAGCTGACATTCTGAAAGCAAAAGAAAAGTGATAAACAAATGGCAGCAAGTGCTGTGCAGGGAAAATCGAGGGGAGAAAGGCGATAAGAGACAAGTGACATTCGGTGTGCGAGAGAGTCTGACCCCTACTTCAAGTCGGCCGCCCCTTCCCCAGCACGGCCGGGGGGTCGTGAAAACCCCGCAGAGGAATTCCTTAGTGGAGTTCCGGAACGTGCAAGGAACCCCGGCTATCTGTCCGAGTCAGCTGAAACGTTAGCGCCGCACCCGACCCCGCGGGAGACACGGAGAACTGCAACACCTGACGGCCTCATTTAACGAGAAGCGAGAAACCCGAGCACAAAAGACGCAGGACTTAACAACAGGCCGTAGATGCCAAGCAGCAGCACCTGAGAGGCGGGCGGGGCTCGGGGCCCTCGGCCGCCGGGGCCGGTGCGCAGCAGGCCTTGCCTCCGCCGCCCCGGGGAGCTTGGCCCGGACGCTAGCTCAGCGCTCCCCAGCCCCGCCGGCCGCGCCCGGACCACTCGGCGCGGGCTGACGTGACACCTGCGCCCTGGGGACGCCTCGGAGACCCCGCACCCGGGACGGGGGGGTCGCTCCCTCCCGCTGCCCCTCGACCTTCCCGCAGCCCGCACCTTCTCCTCATGGCGGACGCTCCAAGCAGCCGGCGGTCGAGGCCCCAGACCTCCTCCACGCGGGGTTGAGCGCAGCAACCTCCGGCAAGGACCGCTGTGTTGCTCGACGCCGCGACTCCGCGAGCCGTTAGGTCACCGCGGAATTTCAAACCGAGCCCGAAGGCGGAGCAGCCCCGTGATTGGTGCCCTGACCCGCCGCTCCTCGACAAGCCCCGCCCACTGCCGCCGAGCCGCAGGCGCGCACTGGGTACCGGCGCGCGGGGCTCGTGCACTGGGCGTGGGAAACGCTCGCTCGCCGACTGGCTGTGGGGTCGCCGTCTACGCGTGCGCCGGGGGTTGGCCGAACCTGGAGGAACGTCCCTGCCGCCCCGCCCCGCCCCGCCCCATTCAGGCGCTGTTTGGATTCGAAGCTCTGGGAGCTGCCCGGGGGCTGCCGGGAAGGGGCGAGAACCGCAGCCAACCGGGTGGGTAGCAGCGGGCTCAGCGGGAAAGCCTGGCGCTTTAACTTGTTGCCCTCGCGCAGGCCCATGGCGAGCCTGGCACCTTTCTAGACAGCGTTCCCATTTAATCTCCGCGACAGCCCCGTTTGGTATTTTCGCCATTTTACGCAGGAAAGAGCCGGCTCTGAAAGGTTTAAGGGACTTGCGCAGGTCACATGACTGGCACACAAATGGAGATCACCTGGGCATGGTTCTTTCAAATTACAGGGGTTTGCATAGTTGTATGACAACTTTAAAACCCGAAATCGACACCAATCACTTTTGTATCCTTTTTTCGCTGAACATATGCTACATCTCTAAATGCTTATATATAGCTTTGTTTTCCAGCGATTCACAGTTGCATAATATTGTGGCTGGAGGTGTATCTCATAAACTGCTTTGCTATAAATGGATATTTAGATTGTAATTTTTAGAAGTAAACGTCTTCATAAATAAATCTGCATCTTGCATTATTTTCTTAGATTTGATTCCTAGAAGAGTAGCTACTGAACGCTCTCCTTCCAGAAGGACCCAATTACTTTGCCCTTCTCACCAAGGAAGCCTAACCAGAAGCATACCCACCTCTCACCCTCAACAGCCCTTGAGTCTTACTCTCCTTTTAAATCTCTGCTAGTTTCGTAGGCAGAAAGTGTCATTCCCTTCTTTGATTTGCACTTGCTGGGTTATAGCTGAAATTGCACATTTTCCCTGAGTGTATTAGCCATCTATGACTTCTGTGACTCCTTTTCATTTGCCTTTTCCATGAAGGAGTAGAGGATGCTTGTTTGCTTCACCTGCAGGACCATGTTCCTCTCACTTTCAGAAGGACTTAACCGGAGCTTTCAACACCTTTTAACTTGCCAGCAGCACACCAGACGTTCACGCCGCTGATGGAGAGAACTGCAGGCACTTTTTAAATTTACTTGCACTTTGTTGATTGACTTGAAAGTTATTCGGAAAGCTTCAAAAACTTGTGATCTTCAGGATGTTCCCAGGGCCAGCATCATAAGCACTTTGCGATAAGACAATTTTGCTATTATGTCCTTTGCACTGTAGTTCTGAAGCCAACGAAGCCATAGAGATACCCACTCAGAGCATATACTCAGCATGTAAAACACTGTGAAGTGTAAGTAGGACCCTGTTGCAGGATTGGACAGGATTGTTCTAGAAAGTATGTGTAGTGCCACGGTTTGTTCTCTTGGTCACAGAATCGTCATCTGTCACATACTCTTTATACAAATAGCCCTGTCAGCAGTGTCTTTGATCTTGCACACTAGCTTGACATAAAAAGCTGGATACCTGAGGTATAGATTTTCCTTGGAATATGCACGGATAACAGCACTCCTTTATGGAAAGACTAGTTTTGATGATCCAACAACACAGATTTGGATCTTTCTTTTAGTAAGTGGCAGATAGGAAGCAGAGGGGTGAGAGGGACAGTCTTGCAAAAACCCAGGCAAAAAACAGTAAGGATCTCTGGCATGGGGATGGTGAGGGGAGGATGAGCCAGAGCATTTAGAAATAATGGGTAGTGGGACCAGCTGAGTGTGGGGGATAAAAGAAAACATCTGAGGTCAAGGTTATAATGTCTTTCACGCACAAAACTTGGGTAGATGATGAAGATGCCAATTACAGGAACACAGGGAGAGAAGCGGATTGGGGGACTCAAAGTGAGGACAGGAAATTCAGTTTGAGAGTTTATTTTAGACATGTTGAGTTTGAAGGACCTGTGGAGCAACCAAGTTGGAAATGCTAGCGTAAAGCCCGGCAGGAAGAGGAGAGCTTGCGATGTGGAAGCGGCTGACAACAAAGGATAGAGAAAGGATAGGCAGAGACAAGTTATCCAAGGAGACAGAAGCACAACCCAGAAGACCACAGGAGGACAAGAGTGTCACGGAAGCTGAACAGAAGAAAGGAAAAGCAGTTATCAGGGAGGTCACATTAGAGGAGGGCCAAAAAGAGACTGATGGATGTGGTTACAGTTCACAATTTTTAAAAGGTCAAGAGAAGGAAAGGCCACTAAAATCAGCAATGGGGGGGGGTGGCACTGGTGACCCTTTGAGGAGCACCGTTTGCTGATGCCTGAGCCTGCTCCAACAGGACACAACCCTTCATTCTGCAGTAAGAGACAAAAGCTTAACACTGAAGTGCCTCCTGAAGTTAAAACAGTAACAAACTGGGACGCCTGGGTGGCTCAGTTGGTTGAGCAACTGCCTTTGGCTCAGGTCATGATCCCGGTGTCTTGGGATCGAGTCCCACATCGGGCTCCTTGCTCCGCAGGGAGCCTGCTTCTGCCTCTGCCTGCCTCTCTGCCTGCTTGTGTTCTCTCTCTGTTAAATGAATAAATAAAAAAATCTTTAAAAAAAAAAAAACAGTAACAAACTCATCTTTTCTAAAGTATAACGAATCACGAGAGGCACCTGGCTGGCTCAGTTGGTAGAGCGTATGACCCTTGACCTCAGGGTCATGAGTTTGAGCCCCACGTTGGGCAAAGGTTTACTTAAAAAAATAAAGTATGATGAACCGCAGAATTTTAGAACTGGAAGGATGCTTGCTGATCATCTAGCCCATCCCCCTCGTTTGATGGTGGAGGAAACTCTGGCACAGGGCAAGTTTCCGGAGAGAAGCAGACCAGGCCCAGAGCCATTGCAGAGTCCGGGCACAGAACCCATGAAGCCCCCCTGTGCTTCGCTAAGAAGACGGAAGTGCGTGTCGAGAACTGAATGTGACATTGGAGAGTAGAGGCTTTATTTACAGGATTCAGCAAAAGATACCTCTTCCGCCTCCTATCTTTTCAGCACAAGCTGTACTTCATACACGAAACAGACAGATCCTGGGGGCCGGAAGTGAGCGCTGCCCTCAGGTAGCTTCTCTAAATCCCGAGTAAGTTCCGAGCTCCCCGGCTCTTAGTAGGGTAGTTGGACACCTGGTTAGCAGCTGGGACCAAATTCCTGCATCCCGTCGGGAAATGTGTCCAGGGAAGGTGTCACCACCAGCAGGGAGAACGTCAGGCTTTTACCTCACTCATGGCTTCCATAAGGCGAGCGCTGTTTGTGACTGCCGTCGTCAGGAAAATGAACCTGTACCCTGTGGGGTCAGAAGCGCCAGCACACATGACCAGGAGCAGCTCAGAGGTCGAAAAGCCTTCTGGGCACCGGCCTCCGCCCCCCAGGTCCCCCTGTCTGTTCTCTCCTACCTTTCTCCCTGCCCAGGAAGCGGAGGGCTGAGATCTCCGAGAACGTGCAACCACCCAAGAACACCACCAGGATGAGGCGCAAGGACTCGCTGGAAGCCTTGTCCTCCTTGGTCACGTCTGCGGAGATTGGGCCAGACCCAGCTCTTCCCTGGCACGCCGGCACTGGGTGGCCCCCCCGGCCCCCCCACTCCCCCTCCCCGCCCCCCGGCCGCCCGGGCCAGCGCAGCGCACCTGTGAAGGCCAACTCGGTGCAGTTGAGCAGCCGCACCACTTCGTCCAGACCCTGCCAGCTCCGCCGCTCCAGTACCTGAGAGGCACGAGCACGGGGTGCAAGTCTGAGACCCTACCCTGCTGAGCAAGGGCAGGTCACGGCGGCCAGACTGTCGCATCTCTTGTTAGTTACTGGGGTGGCTGAAAGTCGGGATAGGCCAGGGACCAAGAGAAGGTAGAGCAGGAGTGAATGGGAGCGGGTCGCTTACTCTCACCTGCTCGATGAGTCGGCAGCTCAGGGGCACGTAAGCACCGCTGAAGACATAAGCCATGTCCCGTGGCACTTTCAGATCATACTCGCCGTCCACGCGTGGGATCTAGAGGGCAAAGGGGTCCACGTGAGGCACGTGACAACTCATCTCTCTGGCCTCTTACACGGTCAGAGAAAAGGACAGCCCCCAGAACAGGTCTTATTTCAGCTAAGGGGCAAAACCCTAAAAAAAAAGAAAAAAAAAAAAAAAAAAGAATCCATAACCAAAGATTAAAGCTTTTGTTCAGTACCCACTGATTCTCCTGAACGAGTTCCCAAGGCCCCCATGAAGGGATGGAAAGAAAGATCCCCGGTGACAGGGAACATGTATGTCACTGTAGCTCTGACATTGGTGGGTGCTTCTTACTGGCTTAATAAGTGAATGAATCTTTGTCTCTTGCCTCATTATTAAATTAAGCTCATGCTATGATGCTACCGAATGAAAGGATCTTTATCAAAACAAAACAACAGAGATGTCCGGGATTCAAAGCACTCCGCAAAGGACCGGAGCCCCGGCTTCCCCATCCATCCTGAATCGACGTACCAAATTCAGCTTCTTGCTGATGGCACGGAAATTGCTCCTCTTGGCCAGAGAACTGAAGGCATCGGTAATCTTTCCTGGGAAGGAAATCTGTGCTGGATTTCACCAAAGATCGACGTGGCCCTGCCCCGGGGGACACCACTCGGGAAATGACAAACAGGAGGACCTCGCAAGTAGCAGGACCGCGAACATCTCGAGGCCCTCCTCAAAGCCGTTCACCTAAAGTTCCCTGGAACTTGGGGGGGTCTGGGAGGCTCAGTCGTTAAGCGTCTACCTCCGGCTCAGGTCATGATCCCAGGGTCCTTGGGTCAGTCCCACATCAGGCTCCCTACTCTGTGGGGAGCCTGCTTCTCCCTCTCCCACTCCCCCTGTTTGTGTTCCCTCTCTCGCCGTTTCTCTCTGTCAAATAAATAAATAAAATCATTTAAATAAATGAATAAATAAAATAAAATTCCCTGGAACTGATCAAGAAACATGCCACCCTTGGCCCCACCACAGTCTTCCTACAGGGTACCCGCCATCCACTCAGTGCAATGGACAGAGTGACCCGGGCTCACCGGGGAGGTGTGAGAGCCCCGGAGTCAGCCGACCTGGGCTCAGCTCTGACTTACTCACCGGGGGACCCTGAACACGTCACTCAACCTCACTCGGCCTGTTTCCTTCTCTAGAAAATGGAGGCTCTCGAGGATCAAGTGAGAAACTAGTATCTGCAGGTCTTGGCACATGGTAAGTGCTCAATCAAGGGGACGGGCTCTTCTAGCGGAAGCAGGAGTAACGCCAGGAAGAGTGAAGAATCACATCCTCCCTCCCCAGCTCGTTTGCTCCCACCCAGGGCGCTCTGGCTGCTGCGAGGGGAGAGGACTCCGGCCAGGGGAGGGGCTCCCGTGCTCCCTGCGCACCTGCAGCCTTGTCCGTCACCAGCTTGCTCACTTTACTCTCCACAGCTGTGAGCGCGTCCCCCGGGGCCTGCTCCGTGAGGAGCCCCGCTCGCCGCAGGTTAGAGAAGGTTAGCAGGTGCTCAGGGCCATAGCTCTGAAGGAAATGCAATTCCGCCATTTACCGAGCGTCCGCCACACCAGGGTCTAACGCTGTCAGGTGATGAGGGGCAGAAGGGCTATGCATTCGGGGGCCTAAAGAAATAACCAGACACCAAACAAAGGGGGGGGGGGAGCACGAATCTATGGGAGAAGAGGGAAAGCCGCTGATGTAAGGGTGCTGGGGGGCTTCTCAAATGAGGTGAGATGAGAAGAAGGCCCGGAAGGAAAGCCGTATGAACCCCTCACAAGATGCTAAACTGAAGGAGAGCTCCAGGGGTGAGAACTCAGCCCCCGGTCCCACAGCTCAGAGGCTCTGGCTCTCCCAGCACTGGCCACCGGCCAGGAGGGCAGGGAGCGGGGGAGACAAGGGCAGTGGGGGGGGTGGGGGGTTGCTGAAAGGCCCAGACGCTCTAAGAGGGAGGCCAGATTGGGAAGGAAGTGGAGATGCAGACAGGAATGGGGCCATTTCTTCTGCCTCTTTCAGAAGAGTCCGAGGAGGACCACCCTCCACCCAGTTCCCTCCAGAGCGCATTCTGCCGGCCTTACCTGCAGATACTGCGTTTTCAGAGATCGGTAATCCTTGGGAATCAAACCTGAGGGCCCGGAAGATAAGACAGGTTCACGCGAACACCAGCTGAGGGGGGCCCGAAACCGACAGCCAAACCCACTCGCCCTCTTATCACCCAAACCCTTATCAGGAGGAAGGATTCAGTAAATGTTAACCTTGCATCTGGCCAGTTGATTCTAAACTGACTCCTAAACGTAAGCTTGCTCGGCAGCGGGGACGGCGGAGGGACGGGGCGGGAGGAAGGCGAAGGGCCTTGGGCGCCTTCCTTCCCGGCTCGGGGCCGGCGCGCCTGCGCACGGCTTTACGCTCCCGAGGAACCGGGCAAGTGCTCAGATGAGGTCGGAAAGTTCGGTCTGAGGTGCCTCCGTCCACTGACGTACGAAGAATGGGCTTGCAAGTCAGGGGACGAGCGAGCCGTGGGGACGAAGGGCACCGTGAGTACGGCCGATGGTGGAGCACCAGCTGCGCGGGTGGGGAGCCCCGAGCCTCGCGGCCGAGACTAGTATGTACCGCCGCGTGTCAACTCTACTTCCGGTTAAAAAAGAAAAGATGAAAGGGTCGCACAAACAGGTGAAAAGTTGTGCCACTGGAGGTCACAGGATCTGAGCTTTTGGAAATGTTTATGAAATCGTTTGGCTGTCCCCTTTCCCCGGACTCTATTATGAAATCTCGTGGAAGGTAGGCGGCCAGACGGAAGAGAGAGATGCCGCTCTGAGCTGTGCCCCTGCGGTCCTAAGATGGGACAGCGCTTGTTCCGGAGGGCCTGGGTGTGGTCCTGCTCGGGTCCGGACGCTAAATGACCCCGGGCCCTCCGGAGGTCTCACTCGGAACAAAGACTGTTTTATCTTACAGGGGAAAGAATCCACGTTACTGGGAAACGCTCTATCTGCTGGGATATTATCTCTGTCATTCACAATGATTGCTGCCGTCCCTAAGGTTCAGTTTTTCAGTCTGGCGTCTTTGGTTCCGGGGGCTCACCGTTCTCAGTGATGGACAAAAGGCACATGAGGCGAAGGCTTTCTATAGGCGACACCTGCACGGGAAGAGAGTCGTAGAGAATTCAAGTTCCATGACACACGTTCTCTCCGCTTCCTTCCGCTGGAGGCCAAGCCCGCCGCGACACACCACTCCCAGCAAGCCCGGCCACCTGCTCACCTGCCGGTCTATGTGCTCTTCGATGTAGCTGGTGCTCTCCCGGATGCTGAAGCCCTCCAGCAGCGCTGCGAGGAAGCAGAGGAGAGCCCGAGGAGAGCCCACTACAGGGGGCAGCTCAGCTGTTGCCATCTACGCTAACAGGTGTCTGTCTCCCCATCTTTCTCCATCCTTGGGGGGAGGCTTAAGGGACCCCCGGGACTTACGGCAGGAACCAGTATTCCACCCAGCCAGCATCAGCTGGAAGGAGCCAGAAAGCATCTTTGCTGGGTGGGACGGGGCTGGGAGCAAGGGAAGCAGGGGAAGGAGCCGAGCACGGCCCCCACGGTTACCATGCTCAGTCCTGATGAGCTCCTGGAAGTCCTGCTTGGTCTTCTTCTTCATGATGGATTCACAGGCCCCAATATCTGCAGACAGGACAAAAGGCAAGCTGACATATTCCCAGTTCTGAGAGGATATACCTTGGGGCGCCTCAGTCGGTTAAGCGTCTGCCTTCGGCTCAGGTCATGATCCCGGGGTCCTCAGATCGAGTCCCACATCAGGCTCCCTGCTTGCCGGGAAGCCTGCTTCTCTCTCTCCCACTCCCCCTGCTTGTGTTCCCTCTCTCGCTGTGTCTCTCTCCGTCAAATAAATGTTTTAAAAAATTAAATAATTAATTAATTTAAAGGATATGCCTTTATTGTCCAGAAGAATAAAAGCTTTTTTTTTTTTTTAGGTTTTATTCATTCGAGAGAGAGCGAGAACACGAGTTGGAGGGAGGAGCAAAGAGAGAGGGAGCAGACTCTCCGCTGAGCAGGGAGCCCCATGCGGGATCAATCCCAGGACCCGGGGATCACGACCTGAGCCAAAGGCAGATGCTTAACCAACGGAGCCTCCCAGGCGCCCCAAGCATAAAAACTTAAGGCAAAATGCAGAAGTACTTCTTTCCATTTTAGACAAAACAAGATCATTATTTGCTGGAGGAACAGAGACCTCCCCCGGGGCAGATCTCCTCTGTAGCAGCCCCTCGCCCTCCCCTCGAGCTGAAACCTACGGACGCTCAGCAGGCGGTGCTCCTGTTTCAGTCCCTTGAGCTCCTGGGACACGAAGTTCTTCATCTGCTTGATGTCCATGCCTCTCCGGCGCTGGGGAAGTCCCCATAAGGTCAGCCGCTCCCTGCCTTCAGACGTGCGCAGCCCCCACCCTCCCTCAGGTCCCCCGGATTCCAAGAGAAGAGACAGGGGCAGCCATCATATCAGAAGGGAGCCAAAGGGCAGCAGCCTCAGGAAGCCGCTGGGGAAACCAAACGGAGGCCCCCCGGCCTGGAGCCTCACATCATACTGAGCTTGCAAATTCCGGGCCTTCTGGCTCAAAAAGCCAAAGACGTTGGAGAAGTGCTCATTACGAATCTCATTAAACACCTGCAAGGGGAACCAGACAGCAACGACTTACCAGAGAGAATCCTAACTAGTCCCTCTGCCCTCAGCAGTGTAATGGGAGCACAAGAGGCGTGCCCGACTGTTCTAGCAAAAGCAGAGGAGGCTGAGCTGCCCTCACAGGTGTGTGGCAAGCACCAGCTCTTGCGCTCCGGGGCTCGCTCTCCTCTGGGGGGGAGGGGGGAAACCCTCTCCCATAGGCTCAGCCTCCCCTCCCAGAGCCGGGCCCACAGTGGCCCAAGGGCGATCCACGGCCAGCACCCCGTACCCTCACCTTGTCCTCGGCATTGAGTAGAACCTTTAGGCTCCTGTCCGAGGATGTGACTTCTGGGCCAAAGTCGACACTCCCTTTGAGAGCAGAGGGAATGCCTATGAGGACCCTCCAGGGAGGCCTTCCCTCTCCTCCCCTTTCCGGAACTGCCACTCAGAGTCCCCCAAACTATCTGGAAGCCAGCAGTCTTTTCAGAGGCTGGGGCTCTCCCACAAGCTCTGCCACCTGCGAGAGCCCCCTGGGAGCTGAGGACCGCCCCCTCCGCCTCGCCAAGATGCCACTTACCACACTTGATGCGGAAGGTGTCGTCCACCAGGCCCTCGTAAACCACCTGGGAGCAAAGTGCCGTCACAAAGTCCACATCTGAAACCGAGATCCCCAGCCGTGAGGGTCCTCCCTGCCCCATGTGGCTACCTGGTTCGCTCGGCGTCAGTTCACAGGCCTCCAGAGGCCCAAGTGCAGTGCTCCCGATCAGCGCTGCCATTCCCAGCCCCGACCTGAGAATCCGAACTGGGCCACCACGTTGGCCCGGTCCCCATGCCTTCAAGGGTCCAGAGACGACAGGAGTGCTGAGCATCCTTTACCTCTGTCCAGGAGGAAGATATGTCCAATCTCCGGCCTTCGGCCCTTGGTTTCACCATCCTCCTCCTCCTCCAGTCTCCTCCACAGTTCGTACGACATCTGCCGGGGACCAAGACATTCTCAGTCCCGTGTCCAGGACCCTGCTGCAGCCCAGCCCTACTGCAGCCACCGCTTTTCCACGTGACACCTCTCCTTGACCCCAAGAGGGGAACTAAGTATTAACACCACTACCCACTGCACTCCCACCTGTGCCCACCCCTCCCAGCCGTCCCCGTGCCGACGAAGGACTATCTCTGCCCCCGAAGAAAACACTGAAGAGCGCTATCCCAGAGGCTCTGGCTCTTGCCTGCCAGTCACACAAGTCCTCCCCTCTGAAGGACTCTTCTGGAACAATAAAAGCAAGCTAAAGAATAGAGCTCTTATCACAGAGGCCCCTGGGCAGCCCCCAGTGGACAGAGAACGGGTAATAGGGCCATCGGGACCACAGCACCGCTCGTGCCCACCTTGGTGCATCGGCCAATTCCGTAGCAGTTGGGAAAGGGCCCATAGAGGGTGCTGAGAAGGTGCAAGGCCTGTGCCACAGTGTTGATCCAGCGCTGATCTCCTTCCTGCAGGAACCATATGGGCCACAGAGATACGGCTCGGCCCAACAGACACGTCTGGAAAGGGGCAAGCCCGAGCAGCCCGGTGGCAGGAAGGCCGGGTGCGGGGACCGTCTGAAAGCTCTCACTCTGGCCCCAGAGGAAGTCCTGCGGACATCAGCCATTCACCCTGCAAAACGCTCTTCCTCATCATAAATTTTAGGACTTACAGGAAGGTACGTCTGTGTCTCTAGCCCACTGGACCCCGTGTGTGTCCCCACCTGTCGATGCCAAGACCCAAGGACCCTGCACTTACCAGGAAGTAGTCCCTGAAAAATTCCGGAAGCTCCATGCTCAACAGGTCCACGTCAAGGGGCAGTAAAGAAAAGGCCCATTCGTCACAGCTCACATCTGCGGGAACAGAGAACGTCGGCCTCCCCGCAGAAGGCACAGGGCTCTCCACACTGAGAGAGGAGGTCCGCCACGGGGACGCAGACATAGCTGAGCGCCTGCCACATGCTCAGCCGGACACTCAAAGAGGAGTGACACAGTCCGTGCCTCAGAGGAGTTCACAGTCGGGTCACAAAAGGAGCCGTGCACACCACAGCCTGGCACACAACGTGAGGGGGACGTGTTTTCATTCAGCCGACCGGAAGTGCTGAGCGAACATTCGAGGGTCGACAAATACTGACAGAAAGCGTCCTGTGTGCAGGCACCAGGCCGAGCCCTGGGGTTGCAGGAATGGAATGGACACACTCCCCACCTTCTGCGAGAGAGTCCCAATCTAGTGAGAGAGATGCACAACGGACACATCTCATTTCGGCTGCGCCCCAAAGAAGAAGAACAGCAATCCGGGAGCACAACTACCTCAGGGGTCAAACCTCAGCTATGTGGGGCACAGGAAAAGTAGAGGAGTACAGGAAAGACTTCCTAAAGAAGAGACATTTACGCTTAGAATTTGAGTAAGGTTGGGTATGAAAAAAAAAGCTGAGGGTACAGAATATTCCAGGCCACAGGAAAAGCAAATGGGAAGTGCCTATGACTGGAGGGTGGAGAGTCAGAAGGAGGGAGCTCTACAAGGCTGGGGGTACAGGAAAGGGCCAACTGCAGAAGGCCACTGAAGATTCTGGCACCAGGGCGGGATCTCCAGCAGGGAGCACGGTGGTCAGGTGAGCGCTGCAGGCAGAATAGAGGGAGGGAAGGCACACTTTTTCCTTGTGGGAGTCTCAGAAAGGGAGGAATGGCGGCACCTGGCACCTCCTTCAGCCTTCCCTTGAGGGCCCAGTCCCGCTCCCCAAGGTCAAGAACTGCCCCTCCCCCAGGCCAACAGGCAGAGACGAGGGGCCCAGCGTTACTCCCTTCCCTTCCTCCCGCACGTTCTCCACTCGCGGCCGCCGCCTCTCACCTCCGTAGACTCCCTCCTCCTCCAGCACCATCTCACACGCATGAAACTGAAAGACAAGACGAGGGGTTGGCGAATACCTTCTTCTCTGTTCTTTCCATCTGCTGTTCCTCTGCGGTCACTGCTGAGGACAATACCTACTGAACCCAGTGACGATGACAAGAGAGCGTGGACTCTTAGGGACAAAAGGAAGGACCACTGGGGCCATCTAGCCCAGTATTTTATTTCCCTTTATCTGCTTTATTTATGCATTAAGCCCATTGCTCTTTTCTCCCGGCGAGACTGGAAAGCTCCACAGAGGAGAAGGTATCTCGGCGTCACGGAAGGCTGCGTCCCACAGACAGACATGGGAGGGAGGGCGCGAGCACACCTCAAAGAGGAGGCGAGGCAGGCAGCAGGGAAGGGGCAGGGGTGCAGAGGGAGGCCGGGATAGGGCATGTCCAGGGGACCCCTGGAGTCACTGAGAGACGCCCGGAGATCCAGCCTGAGGGTCCACGGCACAGAGTATTTCAAGCGGGTGGTTTGTCCAGGAGAAAAGAACACAGAGGGACACGAGCACTAAGGACAGGATTCTAGGGAACACCACAATTAAATGGGCACACAGGGCAATGCCTGGCGAAGACGGAAAGATGACACGGAGGCAAAAACAGGGACTCGGCACCTCTAAAGGCAGCAAAGGTCAGTCTCAGGAAGAATGGGCAACACTGTCAAATCCTAGGGACATTAAGTAGGACAAGCAGGAACCAGGCATCACCGCGTTTGACAACAGAGCCCTGGGGGACTCATTTAAAGACGAAGGCGGGGGTGAGGACACAGGAGCAGTGGCAGCAAGAACTCTTGACCCAAGTCCGCATACAACTGAAGGGAGAGCCCCTGACCGGGAGAAGACATGAAGCAGGGAGAATTACTTAGAAGGAATACACATGGGGCGCCTGGGTGGCTCAGTTGGTTAAGAGTCTGCCTTCAGCTCAGGTTGTGATCCCAGGGTCCTGGGATGGAGCCCCATATTGGTCCCTGCTCAGCGGGGAGCCCGCTTCTGCTTCTCCCTCACTCTATCCCTCCTCCCTGCTCGTGCGCTCTCGCTCTCTCAAATAAATAAATAAAAAATCCTTAAATACACACACACACACACAGAGCTAGACATGGTTGAAGACAAAAGAGAAAGAATCTACCCGACAAAGCAAAACGGTAAAGAAGGAACGCGGGCGCAGGGCCGGGAACACAGGTGAACCGGTGGGTCGGGAAGGGGAGGAGGTCAGGGTCACCTCCTCCTTTGAGACAAGTGGGAAAAAGGCGAAATACTTGGAGGCAACGAGGAAGGAAGAAGCGGCACTCCCATCCGATAATGACGGTAACAGTTGCTGTGCATTAAACATTTTACACCTGCTAGGCGTCGTTGTATTTTATAAGAATTACCTCCCGTGGTCCTCATGACAGTTCTGCGAGATGTGGAAGATTCATGCTTCCCGCTCCTAATTTTGCTTTACACAGAGGAATCCTATTCATCCCTAACTCGTTTCTTTCTCTCTCTCTTTCTTTTTTTTTAAATATTTTATTTATTTATTTGAGAGAGAGAGAGAGAGAGTGAGAGAGAGCATGAGAGGGGAGAAGGTCAGAGGGAGAAGCGGACTCCCTGTGGAGCCGGGAGCCCGATGCGGGACTCAATCCCGGGACTCTGGGACCATGACCTGGGCCAAAGGCAGTTGCTTAACCAGCTGAGCCACCCAGGCGCCCCCCCCCTTTTTTTTTAAGTGGGCTCTATGCGGCGCTGGAATTCACAACCCTGAGGTCAAGGGTCACATGCTCTACAGACTAAGCCAGCCAGGGGCCCCGTCCCTCACTCAGTTCTGTCAGTGAAACTGAAACTGTGGGCCCACTTTTAGTGCTAAATAATGGAATTCCAGAGCCCAGATCAAAAACTGCCAATCTTCATAATCAACAAAAGGAGGCTGAGGAAGAGAATTCCCTCTTCCCTAAGTTGCTGAGGGATTGTCTGCGACATAAAATTAGGTCAAAGAATCTAATTAGATAGGATGTGAGATGGAGAAAATTCATCAAGATATCAATTTTGTTTTTCTGTGTAATAGGGAGGCTTGTAGGATTATTTGAAACTGTTACCAACTTGTTCTATTCTCTGTTTAAACAAATCTCTCCTTGGAAGTATAATTTGAAAAAAAAAGGGGTTTTATAAGAGTCCAAAAACTAGAATTTATTCCCATAGTTCCTTCAATAACATTTAAAAGTAACCTGTAAGTCCGACTGGTTATCTTAATAATTTCTTGCCCTGGGGACACCTGGGTGGCTCAGTGGATTAAGCATCTACCTTCGGCTCAGTTCATGATCCCAGGGTCCTGGGGTGGAGCCCCATGTCGGGCTCCCTGCTCAGTGGGGGAGCCTGCTTCTCCCTCTCCCTCTGCCCCTCTCCCTGCTCGTGCTCCCTCGCTCTCTGTCACTTGCACTGTCTCTCTCTCAAACAAATAAAATTTTTAAATAATAATAATTTCATGCCCAGGTAATGACGTTATACTTGATATGCTTGTATTTCTCAACAAGAAAAATAGCCAGAAGATTGTGTTACGAATCTTCAAATGATCTTCAAAAGAAGATCATTAGCTCTTTCTTCTTATTCCATTCATGTGATGAGAAAACAACATAAGCCTGTAATTTCACTAGATTTCCTGACAAAAACTGAAAGTCATTTAAAAGAGGTAACTACTTGCCATTTGCAACATCACGGATGGAGCTAGAAAGTATAATGCTAAGGGAAATAAGTCAGAAAAAGACGAATACCATATGATTTCACTCATTTGTGTAATTTAAGAAACAAAACAAACGTACGGAGAAAAAAAGAGGCAAACCCAAAATCAGACTCTTAATTAGAGAGAACACACTGATGGTCACCAGAGGGGCAGTGAGTAAGGGGATGGGAGGAATGGGTGAAGGGCATCGAGACTGCACTTATCGTGATGAGCACTGAGTAATGTACAGAATTGTTGAATCCCTGTATCATATTCCTCAAGCTAATATAACACTGTATGTCAACTATTGGAATTAAAAATAAAAAAATAAAATAAAATGTTCAGCCCTGTTATGTTTAAAAAAAAAACAAGGTAAGTACTATTGGCAACTCCATTTTGTAGATGAGCAAACTGAGAGGCAGAGAGAGTGGTTAAGTAAGCTATACAAGATCCCACAGGTAACAAGTGCTGAAGCAGCAAGGATTCGCACGCAATTTGGCTTCAGTATCTCAGCCTGAACTACTGCTTCCACCTTCTCTAGAGTTTTTTGGGAAAGACTGAAAAAAAGAATCAATCCTTGTCCTTTCAACTTGAATTTCTATCTGCTCTCCACGCGGCGTGCACCCCTTGGGGCAGCTTTATGGGCGTCGGGCAGGCCGTGGACGTGAGGCCGAGCGTGGACACGCCGTGCACCTTGCTGACGTGGGGGTGAGAGCGGAGCCTGATGGAATCAGGAGACGGAGATGCTGTGGTCATCGAACACGACAACTATGGAGCGAAACAGATGGCCGAGACCTGGCCTGGTGACGCTAGCTCACCGTGTGACTATGGGCTTTCCTCCCTTGGAGGCTCGAAGCTAGGGTGGAGTAAGTCAGTCTCTCAGTTCCTTTCTTATGTAAGAAAAGGCCTTTCCAGAGGACGCTGGCATGGCTCTAGTAAGCCAGGGGCA
Source organism: Nasua narica (assembly GCA_028533885.1). Lineage (NCBI taxonomy): Eukaryota > Metazoa > Chordata > Mammalia > Carnivora > Procyonidae > Nasua > Nasua narica. Next base: position 4,490,099 of record CM052797.1, read on the forward strand.
GCTGGCCACACGTCTTGGAGGAGTAATGATTTGTTGCATTGATTGTTAAAGGGATAAAGGGACAGCAATCGCTGAAACGCCGGAACACAGTGCGCGTCACCGTACAGAAATCTGAATTCGAAGGGATACACAGCAGCTTCCGCTTCAGAAGTCGACACAGAGGCCGCCTCGCCCAGTGCCACACTAACTGGCGCGGTTTGATGCCAGAGTGGGGAGACGTAGCTATTGGGCCCCTGCCCCTGCCCAGCCTTCCGTCCCGATCTACCTTCTCCTACTTCTATCTCCTCCTTCTATCTCCTCCCACCAGGACCCAAACTCACCTTCTGAGGGCTGAAGATCACTTTGTATTTTCGAGTTCGACCCGCCAATTTGTCAGTGTTGACAAGACCTGCAGACGGAAGGAAAGCAACCCAGAAAGCCACGGCCATCTGTTAGACGAGAAGCAAGCAAGCAGACGTCCTCTCTGAGGCGCACGGCCCATTCAAACCGTCTTTTCTCGTTAACGGCCCTTCTGGCCTAGGCCCTCATCTTGGCCACTCTTCCCTAGGTCTTAGGCACGCGTGGCATCATCGCATACTCACTGGCAACGTAGCGCATGTTCTTGATGCGGGGCCGGACCAAGAAGCACAGTCTGCGGGCGAGAAGAGTTAAGAAATAAAAACCTCCGTGAAGAAAAATCCTGAAGCTGGTGATAGCTGCTTAGAAGAAACGGAAATGATGTCGACTATTCCATCATTTGCCCTTCTCGCCAGGCCCACAGCTCTCATCCTGGCCAAAGCTCTGGCCGCTCTCTCAGCCGACCACGTGGCGCGCACAGAAGACTCCCTCCCGTGCCACAGGTACACGGGCACGGCGGGTGCTCACGTAATTTACAACCTACTGGGCAAAGTCAGGTACACACATATAGAGTGTGTGGATAATCAAGTGTTAGAAACAATACAAGAAAGTATATAAAATGGTGTTTTCCCAGTGGGGGTTCATGGACGTACTCTCCCTGTATCCAGGAGAATTTTATTCTTGAGAGCACGAACATTACTTCAGGTTGAAAAATATGAAAGAGAAAAGCGAAGGCCAGACACAGGCGGTCTGTGACTATGTGCCAAGTGACCAGGACAAACACTAAACACCACGGAAATCCAGGGGAGGAGGAACGCGCCCTGGACCTGAATGGCGACACAGGGCTTCAGGGAGGAAGCAGGGCTGGGCTCGGAAGGCCGGGCGTTTTTTGCAGGAGCAGAGAGGGCAGGAGAGAATGGCAGGCAGGGTGAATGGAGTGGCCACAAGTCGAAGGCATGTGCACACAGTAGGGGCAGGAGAAAGTGTGAGTCAGGGCGCCCGGCCTGCTCGGTCACTGGAGTATGTGACTCTTGATCTCAGGGTCAGAAGTTTGAGCTCCACGTTGGGTGTAGACTGCTTAAACAAATAAAACGGGAAGAGAAGAGAAGAGAAGGGAAGGGAAGGGAAGGAAAGGAAAGGGAGGGGGAGGGGGAAGAGAAAAAAAATGTGTGTCTGGCAGAGGCTTGAGGGGACATGTGACACACCGGGCTGGAAAGGCAGGTGAGCCTCACTGCAGCCTTGGTATCTGTGATGAGCAATCTGGACTTCAGTCAGCAAGTAAGGGAAGCCTTGAAGGTTCTTGAGAAGAGCATAATGAAAACATTTTTCAAAGATTAACCAATCTGGCTAGAGATGGTAGACTGGATTAGACAGAAGGGGACAGGGGAGGGAGAAAGGGAGGAAGGGAGACCAATTAAGAGGGCACAGCATAACCCAGGCGTGAACTTGCGGAAGTGCAGGGAGCTGAACCGCATCACAAACACGGCACCAGATGCCAGCCAAGGCCCGATGGGAGGCAGAGATGCGGGGACCTCCTCCAGCCCGGAGCCCAGACGGACGCTCCGAGACACTCACTGATCATTGGAGCTGAGGGCTGGCTTGTTCTCCACCTTATACAGCTTGTCGACTTCGTGTTGCTACAGAGAGAACCCAACAAGACAATGCACGTAAGTGCCTGAAAACCCAAAGCAGGACACAAAGAGGACTTCTGTGAGGGCTCCTCTTCGTGCTTCTTCCGGGAATCAAACTGCCCCCCCACCCTCACCCTCCCCGTCGACCACCATCCCGCTGAACTTTCTCAAACTGTCAATTTGGGAAAATACCCAAAACCAAACAATTCAAAACCAATCCAAACAACAGCATCAATCCCCCTTTGTCCACCCAATTCAGCTACCCTGCATTTTCCCTAAAAGCGCAGTCATTCATTAGTAATTTGTACTGCTCATTAAGGGACAAACTGCTTCATGAGGAAAGAGGGGCCCTAGTCCACTGGGAAAAGGGGAAGGTACCTTCAGGATAGAGACGTTGGCAATCCGATCCAAAGGGCTCATGAGATCGGCCTCAATGAACAAGTCCTTTTTTCCTGGAAGCTGAAGAACACAGTACCTTGGGTCACTCATAGGTCACCACGCTCCCTCGGCTGAGAGCTCGTCTAGCCATCCAGTTAACAAAAGCACCGACTGAGTTGGAAGTGCGCGAGGCATCATATCATCAACCCAGCATCTTATTTATAAACTGTATCCATGGCGGTCATTTCTTCATATATTCGCCTAGTCTGTCTTCTCATTTTCTGTACCAGCGGAAGGCTGTTTCACCTTCTCGAAGGTTAAGTCCTCGTCACTCGACCCTCCTGCTTGCCCGTGACCTTGTTCAGCATCATTGCTCTGTTCTCCACTCTGCCTCCCAATAACCCCGATCGCCTGCTGAACAAAGCCAAACCAAAGGCCCACTTTGCATCCGGCGACCCCTCAACTAACAGCCATCTCTTTTCAAGTCCGTTTTTTCTTCTGCTTACAAAACAACCCACGTTCAAGGCAGAAAGCTGAGCCCAGAACGGTTCAAACCCACGCACTCTCCCATCCGATCCCTGCCGTCTGATCCCTGCGTCCCCTCTGAGACCACTACCTCACGTGTCCAGGGGAAGGCGGGGTCCCACTGAGCGGCAGAGAGGGAAATCGTCAGGTTGCTCTCCAATAGGCCTCGACCAAGGGGTAGGGTGTTGGCAGGGATAGAAGATGGCAATCCAGCAAAGGCTGGGGCAAGAGAACAGCTGAATGGTAAGGACAGAACAATTTGGTTTGGCTGATGCCTAAGGTAAGTTCAGCGGTTCTCAAGCAGGGATGATTTGCGCCCTCCCCCCCAACCCTGGGCCATCTAGCAGTGTCTGGAGACACTTTTGGTTATCTGACTGGGGACAAGGGGTTTGACTGCCATCTACTGGGTAGAGGTTAGAGATGCTGCTAAACACCCTGCAAGGCGCAGAACGGTCCCACAGCAAAGAACTGACTAACTCAGGGACCGGTTCAGTTAAATATGAGGGGGAAGGAGAGTCAAAGACGATTCTGAGGGCTCAAGCCTGAACAGCAGTGCCCGTTCAATAAGAATTAGGTCAGAAGAAGTCAATTTGAAGAGCAAATGATCGCCGAGAATCTTGCACCGGCCACGGTGAGTCAGCCGTGTGGGCAGCCCCTCCCGAGCTCCAGGTACAAGTGCCTATCCTTGGTCTCATTTACTCTCTTTCATGTGCTTCTCACCTATAAGAGGCTTTAACCAGCACCTCTTTTCAATTCCTCACACGTCTGAGCGTCTTTTAGGTGCCAGTTGCTGTGCTACCACTACAGGGCACATAAATGAGATATAAAATTTGGTCCCAGATCCCCTGAGGTTCTCGGAGGTTCTTTCAAGTCCCCATCTTCATCCCAACTGCAGCTCTATGTTTCTGCCTGCTGGATGTTACAAGAGTGTTTCTTCCTAGCATCTTCACTTCACCCTTTTCAGACCCAAACTAATCAGCCCGTTCCTCTAATTTTTTTTTTCCATTTCAATTCAGTGTTCATTTAAAAAAATATTTATTAAACACATGCTGTGTGCCTGACCCTAAGCCAGGTACTCCCTGGGCACACAATGCTGAACATAGCAGACATGTTCCCTGTTCTCGAGGACCTTCTAATCCAGTAGGGGTCGTGGACATTAGGCAAGTAAATATACATATAATACATTACAACTATAGTTATAGCATTGTTTTCCTATTAACACAAGATAAAAACCTCAAACTCAGCTTTGCTTCTCTTTCAGCCTTTACAATCAGTAAATCTTTGAGTCTTTCATCACGACTTAAAAATCCATCCCTTCTCCTCGTTCCCACTGTCACTAATTTCACCTGATCTATGATACCCTAACTAGCATTCTTGATCCCCATTTACCCCACTCCACACATGGCTATCAGAATCATGCTCATTTAAAAAAAATTTTATTTACTCATTTGAGAGAGAGAGAGAGTACAAGCCAGGGGAAGGGGCAGAGGGAGAGGGAGAAGTAGGTTCCCCACTGAGCAGGGAGCCCTCTCGGGGCTCAATCTCAGGAACCCCGGATCATAACCTGAGCTGAAGGCAGCCGCTTAACTGACTGAGCTACCCAGGCACCCCTAGCCTAGAATCATCTTCAAGTATTGCTTCACCCCTTAAGTGGGGAAAGAAAATCTTCAGTGGATGCCTAATGCCTACTGTGTAACTTCTGATTGCTCTCTTCCCTGTATGTGCCTTCTCCTTCCCTGGTTCCTCAACTTGGCTTCTACCAAGCAGTCCATCTGCCTGCTCCATCTCCAAAGAAAATATACTTATTCTTCACAACCCAGCTCCTTAAAATTCCTAGATCATTCCAGCTAGAAATAACTGCTTATTCTGAATGCTTCCAGTGCCCTAGCTATCACCCATGTACCACACTATACCCGGTGTGCGGTAATCTGTGTTTTATGGGCTGCTACTGAGTAGATCCTTAAGGACAATGATGTCTTGTCATCAAAGGACAGTGATGCGGGGCACGCCTGGTGTCTCCCTTGCCTGTACTAAAAAGATGTGACTTCATTAACTCTCTGCCAGGTCGCAAGCAACTCCTACTACTCACTGGTTTTCCTTCCTAAATGCTTCATTTTGAACCTGCCACAGAAGCTCCAAGGACAATACCAAGGGCCTGGAACAAGATCAAGGGGGCTCCACAAGGAAGAACTATGCGTCCAGTGAGTGCTAAATTGTTGGTGCAAAAAAGGCCCCAGGCGGGGCGGGCACTGACCTGCTCCAGCAGATAGATGAGCTGGTCTCGGGCCAGCCTCTTGAGCATGGAGAAGTCAGGCAGCTCTGGGGCGTCCGGCCGATGGGGGAAAGCCATGGCAGCGGGCACCGGAGCAGCGAGGTGGAAGAAGGGCGACGCCCTCCGTTCACAGAAGGTCTGCAGGAGCCCAGGGTAAGCGCAGGGCGGCGCTCCTTCAGGCCTGGGCACGGTTCGAAAGAGCCCCCGAAGGGGCCCTCGTTCCTGCGCGCGAATGAATGGCCACCTCTCGGTCGGACAGTCGCAGCCTGGGACGAGCCTCGTCCAGATCAGCAGCCGCGGCACCGACCCGCCCCTCCCTGGTCCACTCCTCCAGTAGCCAGAAGCCCTGTCTACACCCACCGATTTCGCGGCGTGCGGGGAAAACCCCGCCTCCTGCCAGAGAGAGAAGCGACTTCCTAGACCTCCCGGAAGTCCCGTGCATTCGACCAGCGCTCAGCCTACCGGGACGGGGACGGCGCCCGGGAAGGGACATTTGAAAACGGGAGGCGAAGGGTCAACGTTCTAGTCTCCTAACTGGGCGGGGAGGGGGAGCGTTCCCAAGCTCGCTCAAGCGAGGGGGAGCAGAACTTCGTACAATGAGAGAAACCCACTCGGGATCCGGAGGGCATTGATCCCTGGGGATCATGGCTGTCAGTCAAATCTACCGCACAGATTTAGCTGCCTTGCAGGAGGCAAGGCGCGGAGGGATGGGACACAGCGGAGGGAAGAAGGGGAACGCGTGAAAATCCAGTGGAAGCTGAGGTCCGCCAGCTGTGACATTTGGATTCAGGAGTTTTGACTCAATATCCTTCGTAGGGAAATGGACAAATAAACTGTGGCATATTCATATAATAAAAATAACAATAAATGAAAGAACCCAGATAGAGTGGGATCTTTATGATGCCATTTAGATACGGTTCTGGAACAGGGAAAACTAAATCAGTGGTGAAAAAAAATTTCAGAAGGTAATTGTCTTTGGGGTAAGAATTGACTGCAGGAAGAAACTAAGGAGTTTTGTAATGATCTAGATTCACCTTTTTTTTTTTTAAAAAAGATTTATTTATTTGACAGAGAGAAAGATCACAAGTAGGCAGAGAGGCAGGCAGAGAGAGATAACAGAAGCAGGGTCCCTGCCGAGTAGAGACCCTGATGCAGGGCTCAATCCCAGGACCCTGAGATCATGACCTGAGCCAAAGGCAGAGGCTAAACCCACTGAGCCACCCAGGTGCTCCTCACCTTGTTTAAAAAAAAAAAGGCCATTATAAGGGATAGATCCGCTGACAATACCTGAACTCACTGATCCATCCTAACATCACATCGTTGTCTCCTTGTGAGATGCATGGGAAGTACAAAGCTTCACTCACTGCCAAAAATTGAACCGGATCAAATCTCAAGATGTAAATACCAGTTGATAGGAAATATGGAGGGTAGTAGGAACACGACAATAAATAAACATCATCTCCAAATACTATATCCAAAATACAGGAAATAGGGATACCTGGATGGCTCAGTTGGTTAGCATTGGACTCTTTTCAGCTCAGGTTAGGATCATAGGGTGGTCATGTCTGGCTCCATACTGGGCATGGAATCTGCTTATGATTCTCTCTCCCTCTGCCCCCCTACGTGCGCTCTCTCAATAAATAGAGAAATAAGTTTTTTTTTTTTAAGAATATAGGAAATATGTGGGTCAAATAACCCATAAAATAGGGGAATAGCATGGAAAGGGAAACCACTTTAGAATATGACACTTCTAGGGGGCACCTGGGTGGCTCAGTGGGTTAAAGCCTCTGCCTTTGGCTCAGGTCATGATCTCAGGGTCCTGGGATTGAGCACCGCATCAGGCTCTCTGCTTAGCAGAGAGCCTGCTTCCCCCTCTCTCTGCCTGCCTCTCTACCTGCTTGTGATCTGTCAAATAAGTAAATAAATCTTAAAAAAAAAAAAAAAAAAGAATATGACACTTCTAGGACATAGCCATATCGTACAATGTTTCAATGTGTGGACCTTGTTTGGATCCTAATTCCAAGAAGTCAACCATAAAAGTAATTTATGAAACACTAAGAGAATAACTATCAGGATATTAACCGCTACTGATTACTAAAACTTTTAAGGTATAGTCATGGCTTATGTATCTATATTAAAAAAAGAGTTCAGGGGGCACTGGGGTGGCTCAGTCAGTTGATCATGTGACTCTTGATTTTGGCTCAGGTCATGGTCTTGGGGTTGTGGGACTAAGCCCCACGTCAGACTCTGTTCAGCATGGAGTCTGCTTGTCCCCCTTCTGTGCCTCCCCCTGCTCTCTCACACTCTCTCTCTAAAAAATAAATAAAATCTTAAAAAAAAAAAAAAAGGATTTGGGGTGCCTTGCTAGCTCAGTCAGAAGAGCATGTAACTCCTGATTTCAGGATCCTCAGTTTAATCCCCACATTGTGTGTAGAGATTACTAAAAAAAAGATTGTATTTATTTGTTAGTGAGAGGGAGTGCACAAGCAGGGGGAGCAGCAGGCAGAGGGAGAAGCAGGCTCCCCGCTGAGCAAGGAGCCCAATGAGGGACTTGATCCCATGACACCACGATCATGACGCTTAACCAACTAAGCCACCAGGCATCCCATAGGAATCCCATAGGATTCACTTTAAAATAAGCCTGGGCGGCAGGCAGAGGCAGCCGGTGGGGGGGGGGGGGGCGGTTGGGATTAGCGCCTGGGTGGCTCAGTCATTAAACATTTGCCTTCAGCTCAGGTCTTGATTCCAGAGTCCTAGGATCCTGCCCGCATCAATTGGGCTCTCTGCTCAATGGGAAGCCTGCTTCTCCCTCTCCCACTCCCCCTGCTTGTGTTCCCTCTCTCGCTGTCTCTCTCTGTCGAATAAATAAATAAATGAATAGATAGATAAATAAATAGAAAATAAGCCAGGGGTTTCATTGCATTACAATATTATCCCTACTTTCCTGTGTTTGCAAAATCCTATAATACAAGATTAAGCAGAAAACAAATAAGAAACTTGTGTGCCCACACTGGGCTTCAAAAACTTATCTAGTGTTTTATACTGGGCTTTTTCTACCACCTCCCCCGTTCGATCAAATTTCAGCTGCAGAGGTGGAAACTGCCCTGAGCAGATTGGCGACACACAGACCCTCCAAGGCACGGGGACTTAAATGTCTTCTGTTTGTAGTTTGCTAGCCTCTTGAGCTTGGCCCCAAGGTTGCCAGGTGTCCATTCCACCCACAACCAGCTTATCTCGGGCTCTGGCAGGGCCGTGTCAATTGTTGCTTCCTCCACCAGACCCTGCACCTGTGTCCCAAAGTGCAGCTCACCTCATGCCTTGTGACATCAGTGTCTTTCATCATGTCATGAAACAGGACTGCCTGGCTATAGGGCACCATAGAGTCCTACGACCTCAGCCCGGTGGAACATAGACAGGCTGGGTGAATCCTTCAGCTCCCTTTCCAGCTTGGGCTGGAGTAAGGAGGTGCAGTTTCCCAAAACACTGCGGTGCTGGTGAGTTAGGATCTGAGACATGCCAACAGAGTAAAGAAGGAACAGGGGCGCCTGGGTGGCTCAGTGGGGTAAGCCCCCAACTCGTGGTTTCAGATCAGGTCATGATCTCATGAGTCGTGAGATCGAGCCCTGAGTTGGGGGAGGGGGAGCATGCTCAGCAGAGAGTCTGCTTTAAGTCTTCCCTCTGCCCCTCCCCCAACCAGCTGGAGCACTTTCGCTCTCAAATCAACAAAAATATTTAAAAAGGAATAAAGCAGAAAAAAAAAAAAAAAGGAATAAAGCAGAAACAAGTCAACTTGGAGGAAGCTTAGGTCTTGTTGAATGAGGTCTGGATGGGTAGGCTGGCAAAGGTAAAAGGCAGGGCTTTCTGCCATTCCGGCTGCTGCTTGGTGAGCTTCTCCAACCATTTCTTTACCCAACCAATACTGAAATCTATGTTGGGAGCTGAAACTACAGCAATGAACACAGACAGGTCTCCTGCCCCCATGGGCAAGGTGCGTGATGATGAACAATACAGTAGTAATCCACTTCACAATGCCAGGGAATATTAAACACAGTGTGGTCATAGAACGTGAAGGGAGTTGCTTTAGACTGGGTGAGTAAGGAAAGCATTAAGAAAATAACATTTGATCTGAGGCTTGAATGACATGGAACCAGCCATGTGAAATTCTGGAGACAAAGAACCGGTAGGTACAAAACCTTACATTGGCACTTCCAAGATTGGAATAAAGATTTTAAGCCTGGCACGCAATAGGATGGTAGAGGATGATGTAAATGGAAAACACATCAAAGTTAACAACAGCTTCTAATTTTCCACAGCCCACTGGGGACAGGGCAGTCAAATGATTTGCAGGAGTTAAAAATTAGTCAAATAGCATCTTCCACCTCTTAAAATGACCAAGAGGTTCTAATGACAAATTACCATATTTTTAAAATCATAAACAGATTGTGTCATGACAGTGACAGAGCAGGGAGAACTGGGCCTTATCGCCCCACAGCTGTATTACCAACACCTGGACCCTCTTAACTTTGACTGGCATGTGACAGGGCCTTGCCATCAGCCAATGCCCAAGTTAACAGTAACCAATGATATTGTGATCGCTATTAATGACATTTGAAGTAGCAGTAAGATTCATGAACAGACTCAATGGCAGGTTTGGAAAATCAATTACTTTCATTAAATATCCTGCATATTTAAATTCTCAATAACCAGTTTTTGCCAGTGATTTGTTAAAATGACGCATGGCTGACAACTGTCCTCAGACTCTTCTGTTGCTTGCAGATCATCACTTTCTGGTTATGATGAAGGATCTCTTCAAGAATCAGTAAATTAAAGGGCCTATTATCCGTTCTCGCCACATCACAACTCCCTCAGAAAAATCTGATGACATCTGCAAAATCAGATGCTATTCAAGCTTTTGAAAGTAGCTGGATTATGCTGAGGGCCCCAAAGCCTTTGCCTGCTTTTTTTTTGGGGGGGGGGGTCAATCCCACATACTCCAATCTCTTTCAAAGCCCCAGCAACTGAGGAAAGAAGAGCTGCTTTAGACTACGTGATCAGTGAAGAACAAACGTCCCATTTTCAGCTGTCAAAATCTGTTACTAAGCAGGGTGAACTGCACAGGGCCCTTTGTCAGGAACTCCTCACGCTCCATCTCTCTCCCAGGGTTTTAAGGATAAGGGACCCTTTGCCCCTTTCCCTCCCTTACTCTCCAGATTTACATGTAAACCCTTCCATCCCAGAGAGCACCAATCAACACAAACTGCTACATTTTACTTTATTTTTGCATATAATGAAAACAATCAACTGACCAAGCAGTTCCAGAACTATTAGTGTTCATTATTCAAGAAGTAAATGAGGTCAGAGGGCAAACTTTTCATTTTTTCCTAAACATATATCGCAAGTATCAGAGAGAGTCCTAACAACACATGCAACACCGGCTGGTTTCAACACGTGGAGAACCCAAGCAAGAAGGGTGAGTACTGAAGATCCACATGCGTCAGACCAGGAGCAGTGCTCCAGGACGCCAGCATCTACCCGGCCTTCATTAACTCTGCCCTGCCACACACATTTGCCCTATGAAGTTCACTGCCTTTTGTCAGATTCAGATCTGACCAGCTCTTTCCTCCCACATTCCGGGCTCATCATTTCCTCCTATCCCAAGGTGGGTAATCCGTACACAGAAGTCGAGGCAGCTCCAAACATACTCTCCCAGGTGTGTTTCACTTGGCATCTCCACAAGCCATGCTCCAGCTCAAATTCTGTACAAGAAGTTCCCATTACTATCGAAGAACTCTCGCCCCCTCTGGACAACTTCGCCGCTGAAGTTCTGATCACCTGGCTCCTGTGCCTTCAGCCCTCCCGGCCCATCACTCGGCAATCCAAAACCACCAGTTCCTCTCTTGCCCGCACCGTCGCTGGTGGACTTCTGCAGCTCTTGCTGGTGACCTAGGGCTGCTGCAACAGGCACGGAGCGTTCCTCCTCCGGGACCTGGATTCCTTTATTCCCTCCCTTCCGTCTCCTTGGTGTATTTGTACTGTGAGTGTTTGATTCTATCAGGTGCAAAGCTGTGCTGTGACCCCAGCCTCTGAATGAGGAGTCACCCGTTGGCATCAACAAAGAGCCTGATCCAGAGTGGCTTGCAGATAGTGACTTCAAGGTATCCCCAGAGCTGGGGAGCTGCTGGAATGAGTGGGCAAGTCCAGCTTTCTTAAGGACTTTTTGATCCTGCTTCAGTTTCTGCTCCAATGTGGGTACAAACTTGCTTTTTAAAACCCTTCGGATCACATCAGTGCTGACACCAAAGCCTTCAGCTAATCTAGGAACTGACCAGGACTCTGCAAATTCTTTATGTAAATACCTATGGGAAAAAGGAGCAGGTTTTCAAGTTGTGAAGCAGTCTACTATCAAAGTAGCTGACAATACTAGCGATACCTACATGAAAAGAAAGGGCTCAGAAAAACTGCAAACAGCCTCTATCTTGTGCCACTAAATGGCTGTGTTCCATTCCTGTGTGCCCAGAGCAACAACCAACCACTCCTAAGTCACCTTATGTCCATCAACTAAACTCCTCCCACTGTGCACCAGGCCCCAGGGAGATCCTGAGGATCCAAGAAGACTGTCCTTTCTTTCAAAAAACATACAATCTGGTGGTGGCAACACGTATTAACATATACAACACCACTATGATAAATTCTAGCACAGGATGTGTCAGAGCACCTGGAAGAACAGGGACAGGAAATCACAACACCTGCGGTGTGGCTTGGGAATTGCTTCAGAAGTCCACCTACAGCTGGTCTGAAAGGATGAGGGGTACTAAGCGGATAGAGGGGAGGAGATGAAGAAGAGATCAAAGGTACTGATGATGGAGAGGGCAGCATGTAAAATGCAGAGCAGCACATCACCATTGCTGGCAAGAGCTCAACTTGTCTAACAGTGAGGACAGGAACAAGATCATGTTGCACTTATGAGTCTGGAGTTTATCCTAAAACAACAGTGAACCAAGGAAGGATTTTTTTTTTTTAAGTGGGTGTACTCAAAAATAGAAGAATTGCAATTTGGGACATGCAAACTATGGCAAACCATATGCAGGTACAGGAAGCGTTTTAAGCAGTGGAATGAGTACCACAAGCAGCTTTTAATTTTGAAGCTCAATCCAGGGGTAGTTTCCAGTGGCAGGACTAGAGGTGGAAAAATCAGTCAAGGGGCGCCTGGGTGGCTCAGCGGGTTAAAGCTTCTGTCTTCGGCTCGGGTCGTGATCTCAGGGTCCTGGGATCGAGCTCTGCATCGGGCTCTCTGCTCAGCAGGGAGCCTGCTTCCCCCTCTCTCTCTACCTGCCTCTCTGCCTACTTGTGATCTCTCTCTCTCTGTCAAATAAATAAAATCTTTTTAAAAAAAAAAAAAAGAAAGAAAAAAAGAAAAATCAATCAAGAGGCTATCCCAGAAATCCAGGCAGTTTGAAATGTGGCAATTGCAAAGAAACCAGAAAAAGGAAGAGAGTTGAGAACTGTTGCAGAAGGCCAAATGGTAGAACTTGGTGAGAACTAAATATTGGGGGTAGAAGTAGGTAGAGATTCAGGCTTTCAGCTTAAGCGACTGGTGGGACCATTCAGGGGTAAAGTGAAAATAGGAACAAAATGAAGTCAACAGGGAACAATGATAAATTTTCTTTTGTTACTCTGAGTTTGCTATTTTATTACATTGAGTTTGAAAAACATGTGTGATATCCAAACAGAGATGGTCTAGGGCACGGTTGAATATATATTGGCTAGAAGAAACCATGGACTGGAGATGACAGATTTGGAAGTCCTAAGTAAAGAGCAGGGGGAGTTGAAGCCACATGAATGAAATAGGTGGAGAGATAAAATGACCAAGGACACAATTCTAAAAAACAGCAGTATTTAAGATACAGGAGGAATGAGGGGAGCCCAGGAAAGAAAGTGAGAAAAGCAGCTCTAGAAATAGAAGTGAGTAGTACCCTGGGTCAAAGGAGATGAGAATTTTAAGAAAATACACTACAAGATCAAATGCTGCAGAAATATTAGAGGCTAGAGACTAAAGTGTCAGGAATCCCTAGCAGTGAGAAAGTCACCGGTAAGATTTGTGGACAATGGTTTTACTGCTGTGACAAAACAAGGACAGGCAGCCAGGGAGAGCTAGCTGGGAACAAAATGAGGGAGAACCTGAAGTTGACATACGTAGGTCTCTGAGGAATTAGGTACAACTATGACCTAGTGCAGAGGATTGGTCCTAGACAAGTAAAGGGATACCACTTCCCCTAATTTGTAAACACTGAGAATTGGAAAATAAAGAGGAAGACCAAGAAGCTTTAACCAGCTCTTAATAGTTTTTTCTTTAAAGTAAAAAGGATAGCTATTAACCACAGAAAGGGAGGTGACAGAACGATTTGGAAAAGCTGCTGTTCAAGAGGGGAGAGGAGGATGACATGAGAGGTGCTAGAGGCTCACACACTCTCCTTGCTCTACAAAATCCCCTTTCTTCTAAACGTCAACTTCTGAGTCATTCTGATGGGAATGGAAAAGGACACACAACTTATGGAAGCCTACTTGGCAATAGTCATCCAAATGCAAACTCACTTGCCCTTGCACCCAGCAACTCTACTTCTGGGAATGTACACAACAAATATACCCGGGAGATATGTGTAATGATGTGTATATTCAGTAGAGCACTATTTGTGACAGCAAGTGAATGGAAACAACCCAAATACACACTATGAAAGACTGGTTAAATAAATTATCAATTACTGGGGCTCCTGGCTGGCTTAGTCAATAAAGATTGCAACTCTTGATCTCGGGGTTGTGAGTTTGAGCCCCAGACTGGGCACAGGGATTATTTAAAAAAAAAAAAAAAAAGTTAAGATTTACGATTTCTCCAAAAAAAAAAAAGAGCTTTCTGTTCTGAAGTGGAAAAATATACAAAATATCTGAAAAGGGGTTTCTGCCTGGCTCAATCAGTAGAGTATGTTACTCTTGACCTCAGGGTTGTGAGTTCGAGCCCTGCGTTGGGTGTACAAATTATTGGAAAAAAAGAAAGAAAAAGAAATATGTGCAAAAGGAAAAGTGTAGAACAGTTATTTACAGTATTCTGTGATTAAGAAAATGAATATAAAAATGTATATTCATACTCCTATTTGCATAAGGAGACCTTGAAAAAGGCACAAAAATAGTTCCACGGGAGACTGGCTGGAATTAAAACTTTTTTTTTTTTTTTTAGATTTTATTAACTTATTTGACACACAGAGAATGAGGCAGATAGAGAGAGACAGAGGCCAAGCACAAGCAGGGGGAATGGCAGGCAGGGGAGAAGCAGGTTCCCTGCTGGGCAAGGAGCCCCATGTGGGGCTGGATCCCAGGACTCTGGGATCATGACCTGGCCCGAAAGCAGCCGCCTAACTGACTGAGCCACCCAGGCGCCTCGCGATTAAAACTTTTCAATGTGTATACCACATTATACTGTTTTAATTTTGAGCCATATATAATGTATCTATTCAAAACAAACATAAAACTTAAAAAAAAGATCTCAATGATTTTTAAGATAACAGATTTTCTCTTCAGAAAACCGTACATAACCACGGAAGACCCCCTCACCTTAGCTTAAGAACGTCACGATCTATGATTTTGAGGTTAAATGATGTGATGTCTTGCAGCTTACTCTTTTAAAGTTTCAGCAAAAACGAACCAACTGTGTCCTAATGTTAAGAACTGTTAAATTTGGATGACGAGCTTAGGGAAATTCGTTATACTATCCTGTCATTGGGAAATCTTAAGTGACTAAAAAAGTAAAATAGTTCTAGGCCGCCGTATCCATCACTTCTCATCACAGCAGATCCCAACTACAGCGAGTCTTACCGTATCTGTTCCATAGCTTTCCACGTCAGGGTCCTGGGAGGGGCACCCGGAGCCTCCATCTGCCTCCGAATTTTCTGGAACCGGGCGGCTTTTTTCTGTCGTTTCAGGGTGCTGGGGGAGAGAACCAATGGCAGAAGCCATGCGTGGGAGCAAAACAGATGGCTGAAGAGCCTCGGCCTAATCACAAAGAGCCTAGCCCTCTTCTCTTTGTTTGCAAGGGCAAGCAGGCCATGTGTGTTGGCTCACACCTGCTCCATACACCTCCCGAGACATCTAATACCTAACACAGCCCGTAAGCATACCGAACGTTGTAAACGGGTGATGAAATGCGTCACTGGTGAAGAAAGCTGTGGTCCCAAAGGAGCCGCACGCCCACCCCTGCGCCCCTGACAACCGGTAAGAAACAAGGGTTGCGGCGGATGCGGCTGCACGACGCCCGGCTCCAAGCGGGCGCGGCCTGGAGCGCAGGGGCGCGAAGCCCCGCTTCAGGCTGAGGGCCCAAGAAGGAGCCGGTACCTCTCCACTTCCTGCAGCTCCCGCTCCTCCGGCTCCCAGTCGGAATCGGGGTCCGGCTCGCGGCCGACAGAGCCGGGGTCTGCCACCCCGCGGGTCGCAAACCCACAGCGAGCGACGGCAGCACGGACACGCACGCCCAGCAAGACGCTCAGAGTAACCGCCATGGTCACAAGTCTTCAGCAGCCCGAAACGCGCAGTACCGGAAGTCTAGGGGCGGGGTCGGAAGTGCACGGGCGGGCCGGAAGCCGGGATGGTCGCGAGTCTTTCACGCTTCCCGCGGAGGGCAGGGTGTTTGGGCTTAAGCCCGTGCGCGGCCCACCCTTCCTGGCTGTGAACGTGCCGAGTATTGATACTGAACGGCAAGGGCCAGAATGACGTAGAGGACGCTCCTGCAAAACGCCATAAACTTTAATAAAAAGACGGATTCATTTGCCAAAAGCCGCCCCTCCGCCCCAACGGCTGCCCAGGCCGGCCTGTCTCCGCCACGGCGGCGTTAAAGGCGTCCCCTCGGCGGTCCGTGCCTTGGGCACTCGGCTCCTCTGGGAAAGGGGCTCCTTGTCGCCAGGATGACCTCCAGCCCCGGCCGCACCCGGGGTTCGGACCCATCACCTAGCAATAAATCCAGGCTAAGGTTTGAAGGGCGAGGATGAGTACGTGGCCGACCCTGGCTCCTCTTCATTTTTTAGTCTTGACGGATCTGAAAATCATCTTAGGGTATTGAGGAATTCTTGATGTCTTCATGTTTTGCCTTGTGCAAACAGAGTTCCTGGCCAGGGCTTTTCAAACTGGAGCTTGGGGGCAGTCCTTCATTTAGCAAAGATTGAAGGCCCTCTGCCCCTTTGGGAACCTGAGGGGGATCTCCAGGAGAGGTTGAGTGCTGGGCTTCCATCCTGCATTTACCTGTGGTGGCTGATGTCAAGGAGGGCAGTGGTAGGCTGTATCAGGGGTGCAGAGGCAGGGCAGAGAGGGAGATTTCCGGCCTTGGGTGCTCTGTGTTCAGAGTCTCCCGCGGAGGGCAAGGCGCAATCAGTCCATGAGCCACTTGCCACTCTTTCTGGTTGCAGAAGATAGCCTGGCTTTGGGGTTAAAGAGGATGGCACTGATCCTGCCAGGGCTCTGTTTATGGCTTCTAGCCTTCTGTTGGCTTGGCCTTCTGCAGTGGAAACATGGGTCCCCTGAGTTGGTATTCACAGGAGATCTGCTCACCTCTTTACCAACTGTTGCCCAGTTACCAACACAGAGGAATGGCATCCCATGCTCCCCTCCAGCATCTTTACCACACTGTACTGTGATTGTCTGTTTCCCTGTTAGAGTTGTTGAGTGCTGGGACTGTATTTCTGCCATTTCTACCAGGGTCCACTACCTATCCCACTCCCACACTGGTGGAAGTGCTGTGTTATATTTTGGGAACATCCCAGCTGTAATGTTTGCTACTCCCGGAAATTTACACAAGGCAGAGTGACCAAAGCTGGTTTTGCATACTTACGGCTAGTGAGCCTGACTCTGGCACTGGAAAAATAGCGCCTTGCAGATGTCTTCATTGACAATGAACAGGGGCTGGTGGCTGCTGGATCTCCTATCCAGTTGAAGTTCTTGGGCTGTAGGTGGCACCAGGAATGATGTGGAATTGCGGCATTCGTGGTTGGCAGTGGCCCTAAGATCCTGGGGATCAATTCGTGGGCCCGAACTGGATGCAGGAAATGAGGAGGGCCCTGCTCTTTTGCGGCCCTTCTCAGGAGGACCAATGGGACCAGACTCACAGATTGCAGTTCTTGACTGCCCAGCCCGTCCTGGTGAAATCTAGGCTAGAGGAGAAGAGCAGCCCCTTACCACATTTCTTGTGAGGCTGGATGGAACGGTGTGAGAGTAACTGAAACATCTCTTCTAGGCTGTGGCCACTATTTAACCCGTTAACTCCTTTGGGGCCCAGCCAAAACTGAGGACCCAGTAGGCTTGCTACTAGCCCAGGGAACAGTGAATGCGGCAGCTGTTCTGTTGGCCCAAGTCTGTTTACTTATCGCCTGTTGGAGCCGTGGCACTGGCAGTGCTAGGGAGAGATTACACAGAAGCCACCGAGGGTGGGGGCCTTGTTCTTTGTCAGTCATGAGTTTCGGGTTATTGCAAGACTGGAACACAGAGAACAGGTCTCTTAGGAGAAGGGTGGGAGCTGCACTTTGCCAGACGTCATTACCACAAACAAGGGAGCTTGGGAACAAACGCAGAAGGAACCAAGAGACCCTTTCCCAACACCCAGCATACTCTCCTCTCCCGGGCTCCATGCCAGATACCATCACATTAGCCGCCTGTGCTGTGACCACCACCATGTGCTGCTGCAGCCCTTTTTCCCGTGTTCTGTGAGAGGCTGCGTAGGGACCCTCACCCGATACTCATGAAGTTTCTTCTGGCCGTGGTGGCTGGGGTGCAGCATGCGGGTGAGCTGCTCTACAATACCGAGGCTTCGGATGAGATTCTCCCTCTGGAGCAGGGCCTTCGTGCGCTCCAGCTCCTCCTCTTCCACAATCTCTTGAGGATGCATGGTATCCAGGTGTACGGGCAGCAGCTATAAGGTACACGAGAGATGAATGCCAGATCTCCAAGGGTGAGTCCCACACCATCGACAGGGATGGCTGCGTGACTCCTGTCCACTCCGCTCCCTCCCCCCACTCCCTTCCCTGACCCTAGTGGAAGGTGCCCTTTGCTATCCGTTCTCTCACCTCCTGGTCCACCAGGTCAGATCCAATGGATTCATTAGGAACTCCTCGCTCTCTTATGCACGAGGAGGAGAGGACAGCAAAGATTCCCCCCTCTAGGAGTCCCAACCCATTTCCTGCAGAAAGGCAAGAGCTACTAAACCCCTGACACCTCTTTCTCCCGGGTCCGGTTCCTGTAAGCCAAGTGGGTGGAAAGTCCCCGGAGCCCGGCCCTGGATCGGCTCTTCTCCCCTGCTGATTCACCCTGGTTCTGGTCCCTGTTTTCCTTTCGCCTCTTACTGCCCGAGTTCTCCTGCTGTTCCTGCTTAAGGCGGATCTCTTCCAGTTGCTGCCTGACAAGACACAGCAGCTTCAGACACTGGAGAAATTGTACTGGGGAGAAGCAGGGTGAGGGAGACAGGGGATGGGAGAGTGGGGAGTTATGATCTGTTGGGGGGACTGACGGGAGAAGAATGAGGAGGAAGACAGGAAACCTACTAAATGGAAACGGAGTCACTAGGACTCTGATAGGATTTATGAGCCCATTCCTCTTTGCTCAAGTGTCCAGCTTTCTCTCTACCCTGCTGGGAGCAATTCAGCTTCAGGATAAGTGCCCGCCCCGCCCCCCCAAGGGGACAGAGGAGAATACAAGGCAAAGTACCTGGCGCACTCCTCTCTGGCCTTGGAAGCAGCGGTCTCCTGGAAGAGGGAGCCATTGTGCTTGAAGAAAGGTGCGTACTTCTCCGTGTCGGGCCCAGGGTAAATCCGCCGGTATCCCCCGAGGTGGGAATCCTCATAGCGTTCCTGGTCCAGTATTGCGGCATGGGACGACTCAATTTGTTCTCGCCTATGGAAACCAAGCTCGGAGTGAGTAAGGAGGATTGGGAGAATGTTCAGTGAGGAAAGGCTGGCCAAAGCTTTGAGGATCTCCTGCTAGCTTCATGACCTTTCTGGCTATGGCCCACGTAGGGAAAGCTGCCAAGGCCATCTGGCCAATCCCACCTGTGTGTAGCCACAGAAATGGAGGCTTGACTTCCAGAAATCTGGTTTTCATCTTAAGTGCAGAGGGGTCCCCTCGTAAGCTAGCACTCCCAAGTTATCACCATCTTTTGGGTTTCTGATTATAATCTGTGTTAATTACAGAAAATGCAGAAGCACAAAAAGACCAAACGTCCCATATTCTTACTGTGTAATTAGTATGTTGGTTATGAGCATGGACTTGGGCAGGACCCCCGAGTCTGAATCCTAGCTTTGCTACTAACTACCTTGCTATTTCTTTAATCCTTCCTTCCTTTCTTCTTTCAGACAAAAATGGGATCATAGCTTCCTAGTAGTCAAGTGATTCTATGATTGTACTTTTGTTTTATTTCTCATTTTTTTGGATGATTTTATTTTTTTTTAAGTCTTTATTTACTTATTTGACAGAGAGACAGTGAGAGCAGGAACACAAGTAGGGGGAGAGGGAGAAACAGGCTTCCCAACAAGCAGGGAGCCCAGTGCAGGACTCGATCCCAGGACCCTGGGATCATGACCTGAGCCAAAGGCAGACACTTAACCGACTGAGCCTCCCAGGCGCCCAAGGTTTTATTTTTAAGTAATCTCTACACCCAGCCTCAAGAAGCTCGAACTCAAAACCCCAAGAACAAGAGTCACACACTCCACCCGCTGGGCCAGCCAGGTGCCCCATATGTTTGCTTAGTAAGTCCAGTAGTTTTCAGCCCTTTTCCCCACTGAAGGACACGACTCATACAGTCACGTGGGCAGTCCCACTGTGGGGCCACCCAGCATGTTTACAGTTACACTCCTCCTCCAATAACACGTTTGAGTGCCTACGTGTTCCAGGCCTTCGGGACATCATGACAGACCAAATACACACTGGCCCTGCATGTTGCAGGCGGCGAAGAGTGACGTTGTTACGGGGGTAATTCTACATCTACCCCGACTCATTCATATGTATCATTAACATTATAGTTTAGTATCAGCAACGGATCTCCATTCTTGTAACCCATCTTATAATGAAAGCAACAGGGGGTGAAAAAGACTGATTTCAACAATCCCTTATTATTGAACAACTGAACTGTTTTCTGTTTCATTACAAACTTTCCAGAGGAGCTCTGTTAAAAAAAAACAAAAGCAAGAACAAACAACTCATCAAACCACATAAAGCTCCTTGTGTGCTAATATGAAATAGGTCCAAACGACGCTGCTAAGCATGGCACAGAGAGTGTAAAAGTTACACTATTGTCTGGGTAAAGGGAGGAGAACAATCTATACAGATAGATAGATGGATAGATAGATCGGTCTAGATAGATCGGTCTATCTATCTATCTATATATGTATGTATGCATTAAATATTTGTGAAAGTATACATGTGACCCTAGGAACATAGATTGGCTCCTTGGGGGGAGACAGTGGCTGGAGAAGAATTAAGAGATTATTCCCAGTATCTGAATTTTAAACATGTTGTCTGTGATATGTAACACATTATCTATGCAGAAGAAAAGTCATTCTTTGTAGCCCTTCAGCCCTGGGCCACCTTCACCACCTAAAGCAGCACTCTTACGCCCAGGCCAGTGCTAACAAGACGCCTCAGACACCTGGACCACCTGGCTTCCCGTGGCTGCTGGTGGCACTGGAAAAGCCGCTCCTTGACTCGCCGCTTGTCCTCCTCCATCACCTTCCTTTTGTCACAGCCCCGGAGGTTGACGAGGGTCATGGCATCGCAGAGGAGTGCATCCTTCACTTCTCGATCGAGGCGAGAGTCGGTGGTGAAGCTTGGAGAGTGGTTTACCTGCCAGGAGGAGTCATTATCCACTCCGTTCCCAGACCACCCAAGCAGGTGTGGTCTCCTGGAGACCAGAATGGAGGGTCTAGTCAAGACATCCCCCCCGCAGAGGCCTGAGCCGAAGAGGCTGGATGTTTCTGACTCCCAGGGCCACAGGACTGTGCCACGGAGATCCCTCCAATACACAGGCAGCCTGATTCTATAGATACAGTGTCCCTAAAGACCAAGACTAAGTGAGGAACACTTGGGATCCAAATCCTGGACCGATAGCCAGAGACCACTCGGATTGACTCAGCAGGTCAAAAGTGGAGAGATCTCACACCTTCTGCCGGTTCGTCCCCACCCTGGTGCCCCAACATCCCCCATTCTCTGTTCCGCCAACTGAGCGCACTCCTATCCCAGGCGTCCTGTTCAGGGCGGCCTCTGGAACCTTGGTTTGGCAAAGCCCAAAAGACATTCCTCACCTCCAGCAGCCAGGGCTTCAGCCTGTGGTCCAGCAAGATGTCAAAACCAAGGATCTCAAAACAGGCACATGTACCTCCGGTCAGATATTGGGGAAAACAGGTTCGGTAGTTGTGGCGAAGAACAGAATGGGCTGAGATGATGGTTTTGATGATGATGTCCTCGATGTCCCCCCACAGCTCTCGGGGCTCGTAGCCGTGTTCCCGCAGCCAGGCATTGAGCGTCGACAGCTTCCTGTGAGGCCCAGCGCTCAGAGGAGGACCCATTTCTACACCAGCGGGTCTGGGCCACAGGCAGGAGGGTCCCTACCACTACCCCTACTTCCGGTGCCTACGTAGGAGCTTAGAGTGGGGCTTAGTGATGGGGGGTGCTGCACTTAGAGATCAGGCACAGGACAAGGGTCTGTAAAGGTGGTTTTCCTGAGCAACTGGCCTCCCAAGAGCCGGCTCAGTTTTGTGGGTGGCTGAGACCATAAGCTAAAGAGCAATCAGAGTAGGGAGTACCTCTTACTGCCCATAGCATCATCTCGGACAAAATTCTCATTGTGTTTGTTGATAGCATAGTTGGTCAGGTGCATGCAGACGTCATCCTGGGAAGAGAATGGCTCCGTGGCTCAGACTGCTTCCCCGCAGCACCCCTCTCTCCAGCCCTTCATTGCCTTTTGATTACCCATCTGCCCCCAGGATGGCTCGTCTCCTATCCCTCTTCACTGACGAACTGTCCCGTAAGCTCCTGGGGAAGGGGCTATGCCGGGCTCCTCCAGGTGGGACCTCGCAGCAAGTCCCCACCCAGCAAGTGCTCTCCTCCCCGCCAGGTGCCAGGGTGCTCACTGGCTCATTCACGGGTGAAAATGACAAGCCTCTCTACTCAGTTTCTCCGTGGAACCTCAGCGCTCATGAGAAGAGGGCGCCACCCTGCCCCCCAGGACTGCCTGCTGGCCCCTTACCAGGTTGCTGTGGCTGGGCTCCACGTAGGGCATGGTGGCAAAGCGGGCCAGGCCCTCCTCATACATGAAGATCCGAAGAGGGTCACAGGACGTGATCAGTACATAGATTCGCATATCAAACTTGAAGCCATCAATGAGGAAGGGCTGAAAGCACGCAAACCCGCCAGGGAGGAAAACCTTTGAAGGGCTCGTTCTATCCCGTGCATTGTTGTAAGCGTTTTGAATCAGAATAACTCATTTAATTTTCATAATAACCATATAAAGCATAAAATAGTTACTGTTATCATTCCCATTCAACAGATGAAGAAATTAAGGCACGGAAAGAATAAGAAATGGCCCAAGATCACACATCTAAGAAGTGGGAAAACTCAGATTCAGACCCAGACCGGCTGGCTCTGAAGCAAGGCTCTGGACTGCCTCCGAGATAAGGGGAAACAGCAGGAAAGGTAGGAGCTAGAGGGTAGGCTGCCTTCCTCTCTGGCACTGGGAGAGACAAGGCGCCCCAGTGCTTGGGGAGGGCCCTGGTGGTCCTGAGGCCCCCTTCACCTTGGAGATGTATTGCTGGCAGATCATATGCTCTCCCGGCTTGATGTCCCGGGGGTTTCGGGTGATGAAGATGCCCCGTCCCTGGCAGCCACTGTCCGGTTTGCAGATATAAGTGCGGGTTTTTCGCTGACGACCATAGGACTGAAAGTCCCCAAAGCTATGTGCAGAGAGAGGCTGCTCAGAGGGTTCTGTGCATCACAGCGGAGCCAGGCCCCTTGGAGCTCTGCTCTCCTATCCACGCTCTTCCTGGAACGTCCGTCTCAGACCTTCTTTTCTTAGACCAGCTGAAACTCTCATCCCCTGAGACTTTCTAGGTCACGAGGCCAGAGTCTGGAGGGAACCGAGATGGTGAAACCTTTCCTTCCCGAGGATATGAGCTTGGGGAGTAGGGGGCTCACTCACTCTGCAGGGAGACACCAGGTGCGGGGGAAGATGTTGTACTCAGTAGGATAGAGTTTCTGCATGCGGTTGAGGTTCCGAGCCAGCAGATCTTTGCGGCAGATTTCGGTCATGCCAGGGAAGTGGTTGATTTTCTGAAACAGAGTCAGTTGGTTAACTACCCCCACCAGCCAAGTAAGCAGCAGTCCCTGGGGCCTTGGGCATACCAGGAGGACTGGGAAGGTCAAGGTAGAAGTCACAGTGGAGGAGGCGCCTGGGTGGCTCGGTCAGTTAAGCATCTGACTTGATTTTGGCTCAGGTCATGATCTCAGGGTCCTGAGATCGAGCCCTCATTGGGCTCCGTGCTGGGTGTGAAGCCTGCTTAAGATCTTCTCTCTCTCCCTCTGCTCCTCACCCCTACCCACAAGCACATGCATGCACTCTCTCTCTTTCTCTCTCTTAAAAAAAGCGTGGTGGGGTGTGTCTAGGTGGCTCAGTTGGTTAAGCATCTGCCTTCAGCTCAGGTCATGATCTCAGGTCCTGGGATCGAACCTCATGCCAGGCTCCCCGCTCAGCAGAGAGTCTGCTTCTCCCTCTCCCTCTACTCCTCCCCCCTGCTTGTGCGCGCTCTCTCTCTCTCTCTCTCAAATAAAGAAAACCTTAAAAAAAAGTCACCGTGGGGGTAAACCCTGTACGCAATACCCTAAGGGAGAAAAGGAAGGTTCCTTAAAGCAAGTGAGAACATCCTCAGGAAATGAGGGGCCTCAAGGAGGATTCGCCAGGACTTTAGGCCTTCTAGCCGCCTTATAACATCCCCCAGACCACTGGAGACGTGTCCTATAAGAATAATTGGTGCATGGGAACACAAGCAAATGAGAAACCATTTTCCAAAAAAGCAAAGGAAGTTGAGAAGCAGTCCCAGGAATGCACGGCCACGCCCCCAGGATATGACGTTGCTGGGTGCTACTGGAACCCCGGACCCGGGAGGCAGCATCTCGCGTTGGTTCTGGGCTGTCTCACTGGCTTTACCACTCACTCGCTGTAGGAACTTAGTGTATCTGAGCCTTGGTGTCCTCTTAACAAAAGAGTGTCTGCCACTCAGGGTTGGTTTTGAGGATTCAGTGAGGTAAGAGTATAAAAGCACTTAATACCCTCAATGCTGTTCATTATTGTCTTGCTCATCTTCCAAATTCTCTCCTGCCTGATGCTTCTTTGGGGCTCCTTAAGCACTTCGAGCTCTCTCGCTCTCTCTCAGGCTCTTCTCCCGTGACTTGAAGGACAAGTTACAATCTCCTCCACTCCCTTCCTGGCTTCCCCTCAAACTAAGCCTGCAGACCTTTCTAAAGTCTTGTATTGCTGAGCACCACAAAGACCCAATTAGAGGTCCAGCTTAGTCAGCGGAGCGTGTGAGTCTTGCTCTCCAGATTCTGAGTCCAAGCCCCATGGTGAGTGTAGGGAGTAACTTAAAAATAAAATCTAAAAAAAAAAAAAAACCACAAACAAACAAAAAAAACCAACTAGAGGAGAACAAAAATGCCATGAAGAGGCTATATTCTTTTTGTGGACCCATCTTTCCTGATTTCCTTGCTGCGGTGTAGGACCCCACACTGACTCTCAGTGGATGCTGATGCTCGGCTAAGTTTAGAAGCTAGATCACTCTGCCTGCCCCGCTGTTAGCACTGAAGCTGCCTTCCCCTTAGGTGGGCTCACCTGCCCCGAAGGGGGCCAGGTGGGCACGGATGCCTCCAGGCAAATGGTGCCCAGCAGATCCTTCCTTCCTATAACAGAAGTTCCAGAAACTCAAAAGAATTTTTCCAGGGGAGCAGAGGCCCTGGCCATGGTCCTTCCTGCTCTGCCCAGGGGCACAGCCACGGAGGGCAGCAGCCGCAGGTGCCAGAGCAGAAGGGCGGGAGGAGTCCTTCAGTCTTTTAGGCTCTTGGGCCCAGAGGTCGTACCTGAAACCTCTTCATGTCCATGACTCGTTCCAGTGACACAGAGCAGTCTGTCCAGTACACAGTCCATTCTTCGTCCTCCCCCACCTCCTTCAGGCCACACATTTGGGCTGCCCGACGCACTGTGGAGAGAGGGAGGTCAGCGGGGTCAGCCGGGACACTGGCAGCAAGCCTGAGGATTGTAGCTGGGTCAGGTAAGGAGCGGACTTGACCAGAGAGTGGGTCGAAGACGGAGGTGGCTCTTACCTCGGTGCTGCAGCTTAATTACCATGTGACAATTCCAAGTTCATGAGGCTGTCAGGGCCCTTCCAAAATCTGTGACAGAGAAAACTAGAGCCTGGCTCTCTGCTCCTGTGAGTCCTCTCTCTCTCTCAGTTGGGATGGTTTCTGACCTGCAGAGCCAACCCTCCGGAGGCGTCACACTGGCACTGCCCACATGGGGTGGCCCCTGGCCCAGATGGCAGTGGGCACAGGAGAAGGCAAAAAGCTGACCTAGCTGGTGATTTTTTTCTTTTAATTCCTGAAGCCCCCCTCAAGGGCTCCCTTGGAAAAACAAAAAACAAAAACCAAAACAAAACAAACAAAAAAACGTATCGCCCTGTTCTCATCTCAAGTCTGGTAAAATCGGGGAAGGGCGGGGCAATGGGGATCTTCAGTCACTTTTTTTCTTGCTAGCTAACTGGGGGATTCCCACCCTACCACTAAGACAAACCTCAACAGTGATGTCTTAGCTGCTGGTAGCTCAGTACAGGTTATAGGCCAGCCAAACAGGATTCAGGGGCTAGGAGCCCGACTGGGGACCATCCCCAGAGCAAAAGCTGCAGGTGCCCTCTTATGCACAGTGGTGTGTGAGTGAGTAGGGTGCTTACCGCTCTCATACTTGCAGTTGGTCAGGTTGATGGCCAGGGGTCTGGAATGGAGGAATAGTAGAAATCAGGCAGAGTGGGATAAAGGACAGACCTGGGGTTTCAAGGCACCTGACACAGCTACAATGTAATTCATTTTCTCTAAAAGCCACTTAAAGATGAGGATGATATGGGGCACCTGGGTGGCTCAGTTGTTAAGTGTCTGCCTTCAGCTCAGGTCATGATCCCAGGGTCCTGGGATCGAACCCCACATGGAGCCCTGCATCGGCTCTCTGCTCAGCGGGGAGTTTGCTTCTCCCTCTTCCACTCCCCCTGCTTGTGTTCCCTCTCTCACTGTGTCTCTCTCTCTCTCAAATACATAAATAAAATCTTTAAAAAGAAAAAAAAGACCGGGATGATAGAAGTGTGCTGAAAATGCAAACCAAGGCAGCTCAAATGGTTCTGAATTTTGTGTGTCCGTAGTACCAAAAGGTTAATGACGTTCCTGTACTGCCTGTCCTCTTTTGCAGATTAAAGGAAAGACCGCCCCCCCAACTGCTGAAGGGAGGCCAAGGGGTGACTCTCTTCTGGAGCCAAGCAGGTGAGGGGGCCCAGGCACTTACGCATTACCTGCGCTTCCGCCTTCTCTTTCTCCTCCCAACTTCTAAGTCATCTGAGTCTGTTGGGGCTATGATTTTCTTTGGAATTTTCTTGGCTATAATAGATAAGGATATTCCATCCCCAAATTCCTTATAATCAGCCTTTGAGAGTTCCTGCTGAGGAGAGTCAGAAGGGATGGTAGCTTCCCCTTGAACACACTCCTCCTCGGATTCCTCTTCCTCAACATAGTCTTCCTCCGATTCGCTGGTCTTACAGGAATTTGGCTCCATCCTCTTAGGTTCTGAGGGGAGAGGGGTGAGAGTGAAATATGTATCAGAGGGGCGCCTGGGTGGCTCAGTTGGTTGAGCAACTGCCTTCGGCTCAGGTCATGATCCCGGAGTCCCGGGATCGAGTCCCATATCGGACTCCCGGCTCTGCGGGAGGTCTGCTTCTCCCTCTGACCTTCTCCCCTCTCATTCTCAGTCTCTCACTCTCTAATAAATAAAAAAAAAAAAAAAAAAGAAAGAAAGAAATATGTATCAGAGCTTCCTTCCTCCAGGCCCAGGAAGGCCTGCAGGAGTCCGCGCAAAGGCCTTCCTTCATGGTGTTACAGGGGAACATTGCTGCCCCTACAGAACAATCCCACTGCAGAATGGGATGGTTTCCAAGTAGGAAATGGGGGCAGGGGAATGCCTGTGAAATGCTGGCTTCCCTGACAAGCCCTGATCATCCAAGATCACCCCTCCATACAACACGCTGGGGTGCACGTAGAAGCTGGACAGAGCTGGCAGGGACCATGACCATGACTTTTTTATTCCTGAATGGGAAGGGGGATGGCTGGGCTCTTGGGGGACCTTCGATTTTAAAATAGAGCTGAAAACCAAAGGTCCCCTAAGCCAGCCCTTTGCCTGTCCCATGATTCAGTTTCTTCATGTGTACGCACTAGCACTTGATGGCTAAGACCCCTTGGGCTCTGCTGGCGGAGGGGTAGCCCTTGGCTGACACTGCCCACCCGAGATTCCGAGGAGAGGGGAGGGGCTGCTGGGTCCGCCCCTAGCGGTCCGAGGCTGGACTCAGGTGGTCGCTCATGTCCACCCTTCGCCCGGCTCCTGCTCCTTCCCGGGCGTCTCTAGGCGTCCGGGACCGCCTCCTTGTTCCACAGGACTGGCTGTCCCCGCGGATCGCGAGGGGGAGCCCGCTCCCCCCCTTCCGGGGTTTGCTCCCAGCTCAGAGATCCCGGCGGCGGCGGCGCCTCCTTGAGCAAGCCCGCAGCCGCCGCCGCCGCCGTCGCCATGGACACGAGGGCGGCCCCCATTGGAGAAGCGTTCTGGGGGCGGGGCCTTCCCGGAACCACACCCACTTGGGCGCCGGCCGAGGCCATCTTGCGCGCGGACGGAAACGCCTGTCCCGGGGACTGGCGGTGCTGGCGCTGCCGTCCGGGCAGTACCTCTGCGGCCGCTCTCTGGAGCATCAGCTGGGACCTGTAGTCCTTCTGCTTTCGCGTCGCTTCACACGCGTCTCACCCTAGCCTATCTCGAACCCGCGGGCAGAGCCCCGAATTTGGCCAAGTCTGCCTTCTGGACAAATACCTGCTTGCCTGCCCTCGATTTTTTAGTGACCCGTGTTGAACCAGGTCCGCGCTCGGGAGGGACAGCAGTGAAAAGCGCTCACCCTGCTGCGCTGAGTAACAAAACGGCCTCATCATAGCGCTCCTTCACCGTCGCCTTCACCGCTCCTCCTATGTATGTCCATACACTCTGACTTCTGATCGCCACCTCCACCGAACTCAGTCCAACTTGTTATTTTAAGACTATCCCCTGTGCCTAAATCTAGAGGACACTTTAAAATCTCCCTCGTTGGGCGCCTGGGTGGCTCCGTTGGTTAAGCGACTGTTTCAGGTCCCAGGGTCGTGTCCTGCCTCGGGCTCCCTGCTTAGCAGTGAATCTTCTCTCTCTGACCCTCCCCATCTCTTACTCTCTCTCATTCTCTAATAAAATCTTTTTTTAAAAATTAAAATCTCTCTCCTTTAAAAAGACGTTGACATCCTTTGATACATTTCTTGCTGTTTCTTCAGCATATATTCTGTTACTCTTTCTTGAAATGCTTCGGAGTCCCTTGTCTTCCAGGACTATCACTTTTCTAATTTTTTGCACAAATAATTAGGGTGCCAGGCACTATTCTGGGTCCTGAACCATTACCAATCCTTGCCTGAATTTGCCACCACACAGCAACCTCTTAATTGGACTCTCTGGTTGTTTATTCTTCCCTCCTTTACACCCATCCATTACGGCTAAAGAATTCTAACGCAAATTGGATAATCCCCAATTTAAACCTCTTCAAGGATTCCCATTAGATCAATCCAAAACCCCTTGGGGTTTGGTGACTGGGCCCTCTACCAAGAAGCAAGCAGAGGTAGAGAGGCGTCGAGCTGGATCATGCCTTCCTATCTTTCTATGGTGCTCAAAGGGGAGTATGGAGGGTCCCCTTAAGTGCTCCACACTTAAGCTTAGAAAAATCTTCTAAATCCCCTTCTTGACAATTCATGAGCTATATAAACAGCTGAGAAGTACCACCATAAAGAAAACCTATTCAATCCCCCCCACCCCATCTTATGGAAAAACTTAGTTTGGCCAGAGATTGCTTTCCTCCGGACAGCAGTCCTGGGGGAAAAACCTGGTATTTGGGCTCATCACCTGGGACACAAAGTCCACTTTGCTCCAGCGGTCATCTGCACTTCCTTCAGACTGAGCGAGCAAAACAAAAGGATGCTATCGGAGCTTGTATATTCAAAGGCGCACAGAAAGGAGCATAAGCTAAAATTACTGCGACGTGCCAAAAAGAGGAAGTTGACCCCAAATTTTTTATAGGAATTCAAATGTCAAATATATAATACTTATATGTAAATGTTGAACTTTTCTTACTAACTTTTTTTTTTTTTTTGGTGGTACATATTCTGCCTGAACTCAGTGAGACCTTATAACATCTTCTGGGACATAAAACTCTATAAAATCCTATATAAAAACTTCAGTCGAGGCTGGGCCAGAGAAAGCAGCTACCCAGGAACCTGAACCTCAGCTCTCAGGGCCTGTCCGCTGTTAAGGACACCACCACCACCACCACCACCACGGGAGCTGCTGCCTGGAGAGGCAGTCTCCAGCGCCACGTACCGGCTGTGGCAGCTGACCAGTCGCTGCGGTCCTGACGCCACCGCGTGTGAGCCGTCCGGCCTCTGACAAGTTCCCAGACCTGTGCTCTGCCAGCCTCTCATTAAATGGCAGTATTGAAGTTGTGAAGATGCCTTTTCTCACGCGAGATGATGTACGTGAGGAACACTCAACTCCGTGCTGGTGGCTGGAGGGAAATTGAGGGCTGGCCGGGCCAGGGAAGGTGCTCTAAGTAGGGCCTATGGGGGAGCAAGACCGGGTGGAGGGGAGGGATGAAGAAATGGTCACTGGTGGCGGGCGAAGGGAAAACAGGCAGAGAGGCGAGGGCAGAGGAAGTGGGGGCACAATGTCGGAGGTACTTAAACTATTTGCTGAAAATGAGAGGAAATGAAAGGAAAAGTCTATATGTAAAGTCAGGAATATGTAACTTTTTAAATATTTTTATTTATGAGAGCAAGCACACACACAGGAGCAGAGGGGTGGGCAGAGGGAGAGGGAGAAGCAGACTCTTCACCGAGCAGGGAGCCGAACACGGGGCTCTATCCCAGGAGCCCAGGAGCATGACCGGAGCCGAAGGCAAACGTTCAACTGACTTAGCCACCCAGGAGCCCCAGAATATGTAACTCTTGTGCATACTTTTTTTTTTTTTAAAGATTTTATTTATTTTAGAGAGAACACAAGTGTGCATATGTGGGGGAGGGTGGGCAGAGGGAGAGAACCTCAGTCTCTGCACTGAGCCCAATGGGGGGCTGGATCACACAACCATGAGATTATGACCTGAGCTGAAATCAAAAGTCTAGCCGCCTAACGAACTGAGCCACCCAGGCGCCCCCATACTCCCTTCTTAGTAACAGGTTTGACATCCCTGAGGCTTGTCCAAGAAGAAAAATGAGAAGCAGATACATTCATGATGGTGCATTCATTTGATTTATTCTAAAGTTTCTTCTCTTTACAGAGACCACTTAACAGTTCTTTATCCCTCCCTCGGGCCGAAATGGGTAAGGCGGCAGTCATGGAAGCCCAAGTGACCACTGTGGATAGCTTTCTGGAAAGGGACTTAGACCGGGTAGAAAATACGTATTTATAGAAGGATTACTGCTCGTCCTGCGCGATCAAGGCCACGAGTGCTGCCTGTACTTCCTCCGCCTGGGCCGGGGGCAGCAGAGACTCTTGAATGAGGGCCAGAGCAGCCGCCTCTGTCAGACTGCCGAAATCCTGGGACGTCTTGACGGGGAGGTGCCCGGCCAGCTCACAGAGGGCGACATTGAACGCCTCGCCTTCCTTTACCCCGAAGCTGGACTTCCGGGCCCACAGAATTACTCGGACGCCTGTGAGAGTTGAGGAAGGTGATGTCTTTCCAGGTGGGGCCCCCCGGGTCACATACAAATTATGGGCAATCTCATGGTCAGTCAGGTAGTCAGTGGCCCGACATACCCTGCCTATCAGGGCTTCCAAGTCAGGCCCCGGCCCGCTTGTGTAGAAGAGGAAGCCGGGAGCCGGGAGGGCCCGGAGCAGATGCAAATGGCCCCCAGGGTCCAGGGGCTCACTCGGTGCGCCCTCCACAGGCAGTCTGTGAGCCAGGTAATACCCGTGCAGGTGCAGGTGGTTCACCGAGGCCAGGCCGCCCAGGCTGTTGAAGCCGACGCGGAAGCCGGGGTGTGAGCTCAGCAGCACAGCCTCGACGCCGGCCCGCAGTGCGCCCGGCATCAGGCGCTGGGGGAGCCCCCGTGTGGGCTCTGGCACCAGCAGCACGTGGCCCCACTCCAAGGGGCTGACATTGATCATGACGAGGATGTCCTCTTGCTGGAGAGCACCTGGGAAATCGGGCCCCTGGAGCAAACGGAAAAGGACTTCTCCTGGCCGGATCCTGTTGAAATTAAACTGTTCGGGGTCAAATGCCTGCTTCACACTCCGGATGTTCTGGGGGCGTCTCCTCTGCACACCTCGCTCCACATTCAGCTGAGCCACAAAACCCACCGCACCAGGGAGGGTCTGGGTCTGCAGCTCCCCCAGGCGGTAACGGAAGAGCCCCAGTTCCATCCGCTGCTTCCAGGCAGCGCAGAGAGCAGAGTCAAAGCGAGACGGCGGTGTCCGGTCCAGGAGGCTGGGTCCGGTCCTCGGCCACTGAATCCCTTCCAGAAGTTCCTCCTGCCCGTAGACAAAGTCGGGAATGCCTTGCTCTTCCCAGTCCTTACGGTTTGGAGGGAGCAAATAGCAAGTTTCATTTGAATCCTGTGCAGCAGCCATGGGGCTGACCTGAAACAATCCTAAGAGGTGAAAAATACATGACGCTGTCCCATTTTCAGAGATTTTATTTTGATTTTCAAATAAATTTTACTTTTTGTTCCGATTACAAAAATAATCTATGCCTTTAGGAAAATATTTTGAAAACATGGAGACACTAATGATTCTATCACCTGTAGATTAGCATTCATTTCTGCTGAATTAAAAAGAATATATTTTTTCTTTTAAAGGTTATGTATATTGAGTAAACTTTTCTCTCTCTCTTTTTTAGGAATTTATTTATTTGGGGGCGCCTGACTGGCTCAGTGGTTAAATGTCTGCCTTTGGCTCAGGTTATGATCTCAAGAGTCCTGGGATCGAGCTCCACGTCGGGCTCCCTGCTTGGTGGGAAGCCTGGTCTTCCCTCTCCCCCTCCCCCTGCTTATGTTCCCTCTCTCCCTGTCACTCTCTCTGTCAAATAAATAAATAAAATACTAAAAAAAAAATTTTTATTTATTTGACAGAGAGAGAGAGAGACAGGGAGAGAGGGAACACAAGCAAGGGGAGGAGGAGAGGGAGAAGCAGGCTTCCCACAGAGCAGGGAGCCTGACACGGGGATCGATCCTAGGACCCTGGGATCATGACCTGAGCCGAAAGGAGACACTTAATGACTGAGCCACCCAGGCGCCCCTTGAATAACCTTTCTTAGTGGAAGAAAAAAATAAAGATAAAATACAACCCTTATTCCAATGCCTGGGGGGAAAAAAATCACCATTTACATTCAGCCTTTTTTTTCCCTCCAGTTGAGCATCTGACTCTCGGTTTCAACTCGGCTCATGATTTCAGGGTCGTGAGATGGACTAAGCCTGCGTTGTGCTCTGTGCTCAGCGGGGAGTCTGCTTGAGATTCTCTCTCCCTCCCCCCACTCACTCTTTTTCACTCTTTAAAATAAATAAATCTTTACACACACACACACACACACACACACACACACACACACAGGAACCACTATGGATGAGGCAACAAGGACACAGTAGCAAATAAAGTTAAAACAGCTCCTACTGTCATGGAACTTATATCCTGCAGTAAAAGTCAGACAAGGAGCAGAACATGATAACTGCTCACAGTATGGGCCTTCTGTAGGAAACAGACATGTGCTATGATAAAAGGTAACTAATAAAAGGTGGGATTGGGATCAGGGCATCGCACTTCAAGAACGGGGGCAGGGGGTTACAGTCTTGGAGGGGGCAGCTGAGCCAAGACATGCAAAATGAGCAGAAATCTGCAATGAAGAGCCACAGAAAATGTGTTCTAGGAGAGGAACCTGCAAGTCCAAGGTCCTGATACTTTATAAACTTTTTTTTTTTTTAGAGATTTTTTTTTAGAGATTTTATTTATTTACTTGACAGAGAGAAAGAGATCACAAATAGGCAGAGAGAGGGTCCTCGATCCCAGGACCCTGAGATCACAACCTGAGCCGAAGGCAGAGGCTTTAACCCACTGAGCCACCCAGGTGTCCCTATAAATTTTTTTCAGACTGCTGCGTGGAAGGCAGATGTAGGGGAGTGAAGGAGATGCAAACCATTTGGGAGGCAACTCTGACGGCCAGGCGAGCCAAGAGGGGAACTAGACGGCACAGTGGGGAGACGATGGAGACAGGAAGGGGATGTGGATTCTGTTTGGAAGGCCAGACCTACAGGGCCTGCTGACAAGCTGGCTAGGGGGACTGAGGCACCGGGAAGACCCGGGAGGGTCTCAATTCAGAAACAAGGTACACTGTAGTGGCCTTTACAGAGATGGAGGGCCTGAGGGTGGGGTGGGGGTAGGACTAGATTGATTTAGAAGAAGGGGGGAATGGAGAATTCAGTTCTGAAGACCGAGCTTGGATGCGGCCTGTGCCATCGGAGAAGTGGTGGAGGCAGCTGACAGTCAAACCTGGAGGTCAAGGGTAAGGGCTGGACTAGATGCAAACATGAAATAGC
Source organism: Nasua narica (assembly GCA_028533885.1). Classification (NCBI taxonomy): domain Eukaryota; kingdom Metazoa; phylum Chordata; class Mammalia; order Carnivora; family Procyonidae; genus Nasua; species Nasua narica. Next base: position 4,524,194 of record CM052797.1, read on the forward strand.
ATTTTAAGCCAGGGAGTAGGACCAAGGACCCACGACCAAGACACTTGATCTTAGCCAAAAGGCCGAGAAGCGATCCACGACCAAGACAAAACCAGGAGGCTAAAAAGATGAGTAAAGAAAAAAAAAAAAGATGAGTGAAGACGTATTGATCAATAGAAAGTGGGCACAATCATATTTACATTAAAGTGAACTAGTAGGCACAAAGCATTACCTGTGAATAGAGAATACTGTAGAGTGATCAATCAGCAGTGATACATTGTTACAGCAATGACATGTAAAGTTATTCAATAACTTACAGTGACCACGTGACAGGATCAAACCTTTCCACAAAAACCAGGAGCAAGGGAGCACTGGTCGCATGTCTACCTTGTGCCAGGCATGGGCTGGGGCCCTCTATGTTCTCTCAGACGACCTACCTTCACAACAAGACTGTGAATTGGGTGCCCTTGGACAAAGGTGAGAGATTAAGCCATATAGGCTGACCAGATGTTTGAATTCCTGCTCTACTAGTCACTGGGGATGTGACCTTGAGCCCCTAGAATGAAGTCCATAAGACTTAGCTGTGCCCATCTCGCCTCCTCTCATTCTATTCTTCCCCTCGCCTACTCTGCTCCTCACTTACTGAACTTGTTGCAGCTCAGGGCTTTGGTGCTTTCTGGGCTTCCTGCCTACAATATACCCTTTTTGCAGATTTTCTTCACAGGGCTGGCCCGTTCAGGTCTCAGATCAAATGTCACCCCTTTGGGGAAACCTGGTGTGGCTCTCTTATCTCATGTCCCAAGGAAAACAGGAAGAAGGAAATAATATTATAAACAGGTAAAAGATGTCTTGGGGAAAAAAAAAGAGTGGAATTCAAATCCAAGAGTTGGTAGTTATGAACAAAACTTGAAGAGATCCAACTAATAAAATAATTTCACAACAAGAAACACTAGAAGCTGTTTTTAAAAGTATTTCAGCAGGGGCGCCTGGGTGGCTCAGTTGTTAAGCATCTGCCTTCAGTCAGGTCATGCCTGGGATTGAGCCCCGCATGCATCATGCATCGGGCTCTCTACTCTGCGGGAAGCCTGCTTCTCCCTCTCTCACTCCCCCTGCTTGTGTTCCCTCTCTCCCTGTGTCTCTCTCTGTCAAATAAATAAAAATAAAATAAATAAATATATAAATAAATAAAAGTATTTCAGTAACTCAGTTTTACACTGTTTCAAGAGTTGGTCTAGCACAGGCAGGCCAGCATGCTAAGCAGACTCAGAATGCCTATTCAATAACTTACAGTGAGAAACATGCCAAATAGCATGAAATGTTCCTACTGGCTAAGCGGGATAGTCCCATCTCTGTACAAAAATCTACCAGGGGGTGCCTGGGTGGCTTAGTGGGTTAAAGCCTCTGCCTTCGGCTCAGATCATGATCTCAGGGTCCTGGGATCGAGCCCCACATCAGGCTCTCTGCTCGGCGGGCAGCCTGCTTCCTCCTCTCTCTCTCTGCCTACTTGTCATCTCTCTCCATCAAATAAATAAATAAAATCTTAAAAAAAAAAAAAATCTACCAGAAGCGAAATTATAATCAGAAGGTTGTTCAATGAAGGGTCAGCACCAAGTGAGGTGGCTGAGAGATCCATGGCACAGGGCCAATTCCCACATCTTCACTTCCAAGAGATACAGTCTCACCAGGAAGTTCAGGGACGTGGCTTGGCCGGCCAGTGCTCCCTCCCCTCAGTCTAGTACAGGGGGGGACACTACGAAAGCTTCCTGTTCTCTGCCTACCCTTTTACTAACCGATCTCTTGTACAAAAAGAGCCTACAGTCAAGATGATCAGGTTGGGATGGAACTACACTCACTTTGATTGGTTTTGGTGTTCTCCGTACTTAGCAGCCTCTACTTCTTGGAAGGGAGTATTTCCACAATGAAGGGGACTCCCATGTTGAGATAGTGAGTCTTCCCAAAGCCACTCTCAGATGAACGCCTTATTGAGTGCTGGGGAAGCTACAGTCAGCGAACATTTACTCAACAACTGCCACCTATCAGATCCTGCAGATCACAATTCTCCTAGCTCTTGGGGGAGAGGGGGACGGGACGGGACAGACGCTAACCCAGTCAACACCCACGTAAACATAAATTGCGAATATGAGGATTCCTAATTTATTCTAGAGAGCCAGGAAAGGCTTCCCCGAGGCTAATAAGGAAGAGGAACTGAGAGCCCATTGTGCCGGAAGGAAAACCTGAAAGCCAAGAGAAGAGGGCAGAGACAGGCTGAAGTCAGATTTCAGAGGACCGGTATTTTGGTTTTTAACCATTTATTGTTTTAAACTGAAATTACCATTATCAGATCTAAAATTTACAATGATCAGCAAGTAGAATGAATCAGGAGAATCAAGAACTAATCCCTACAATGTTGCCAGTTATACATTAATAAAGCCGCAAACAAAAGAATTAAGCTCACCTCCACTTCCTCCCTCAGCTAGGAATCCTCACCTTCTGGAATAGTGTCGGTTCATTCACGCATCCATGCAGCCAGTTTGTTGAGGGCCTGCTCTGGGCTAAGCGTTGTCCTAGGAGCTGAGAGGGCACAAGAGCAAACAAGTCAGTCTCAGTCCCTGCCGCATCTGGGCGCCCGGTCAGCTCGAGTGAGGTCTACAGCCATAGGGAGCCTTGAGAAGAACCTTAGACTGGGGTGACCGCCTTCTAAATGCCCGAGTATCGACAAATCACTTGAACACTTCCCGCGGACCTGCTTTCCACATTTGTAAAACGGGAACCTACCCTGCAGGCCTCTTGTGAAAATTGAAGATCACTATGCACGGCTCCTACAGTCTGCAGACTCTCAGCGCACAGCCTCAGTGGGCCGCAAGGTTCTGGCCATTTCTGGAGGTGGCAAGCGCCATGCAACACGTGAGGCGAGGGCGCAGGGGCAACGTCTGAATGTAAAAGTCCTCGCCGCGCTTCGGCCACGTAGCGAGTCTCGAGCTTTCCCGGATTTGGAGGCTCCAGGTACTTCCCTTGGGCTCCAACCGCGCCCAAGGCCGCCGCCACCACCGACAGCAGTAGAAAAGGACGCAACGCGACACTTCCCGCAAGCTCCTAGCCCTGCCATGGCAAGGCTGCGGCGTCCCAAACGCATGCGCAGTCTGGCCGCTCGCACGCGGCGGGGCTCGCCCCGCCCACCCAGGAGGCGGGGCCGTGCGGCCTGGGCTCCGCCCCGGAGCGTCCGGCCCCGCTCCGGGCCCCGCCTCCAGCTCGCAGAGGACAGCCCGGAGCGGGGAGCCGGCCGGCGTAACCCGGCCGGGAGCGCCTGAGCACTTTAAGGAGGGGGCGGGCCCGGGGGCGGTGGCCCCAGGAGCGGTTGCCGCGGGGACGGGGCAGTGACGCGGCCCGAAGGCGGAAGTGGAAAAGTTGTCGGCGCCCCGAGGCAAGTTGGCGGAGCTGTGCGCGCGGCGCGACGATGGGGGGCTCGGGCAGTCGCCTGTCCAAGGAGCTGTTGGCCGAGTACCAGGTGCGCGGGACGCCGGACCCCGGGGAGTTTGCGCGCGGGCCTGCGTTGGGGAGCGGGGTTCCGGGGCGGGTGGCAGAGCGGGCGCGGCCACCGGGAGTCTCGCTGAACCCCTCCTGTTTTGCCTTCCAGGACTTGACGTTCCTGACCAAGCAGGAGATCCTCCTGTAAGTGCCCTGTCGAATTGCAGCTCCCGGATACTCTAGAGGCGGCTCCGGGGGGGGGGGGCCTCTGTTCGCAAACGGGCAAACTGAGGGCCCCCCAGAGGAGGGACAAGGGCCAGCCTGCGGTCCGCGGCGGAGCCGGAGCTGGCGCCTGGGCCCCGAGCCCTGGGCAGTGCCGTCCGTCCGCCCCGCCCTCCTCGCCATCCTGCCGGCTCAGGGCCCCCCCACCCCGCTGCGTACCGCTGGGGGCCCCCTTGTAGCCTGGGGCCCGGCTGGGCGCCCCGGGGCCCAGCTCCGCTGCCTTCTGCGTAACCGAACTTCCTGCCCCTAGCCCAGCAGGGGCTGCTGTGGCTCTCCGCGGACTTGGCCTATCGGGAGCTTGGCACCTGGTAACTTGATCTGAATTAACACAGTAACCGTTAACGCTTACTGAGCGCTCTCCCAGTGCCCGGAACTGTGTGAATTGGTTGGGTGCCGACTTTACCTAATTTAATCCTCAGGAGGGAGGTACCAGGACAATGACACAGGTTTCAGAGAAGTTTGGTAACTTGCCTAAGACTGTACGCTAAGTAAGAGGATTTGAACTCGAGCTGGAACCCCCTTCCTAGCCGCATGCCAGCTTTTTGTGGTCAAGGCACCTGAGCGAGGATATTCCTTGGCTTACCTTGGTAAAAATAATCGCAGTGGGAAGGAGATGAGGGTTGAGGAAGAGATCGTTTAGGGTAGTTGCTAAAAAGAGGAAGGCTTTGAAAAGCTGGAGATTTCTGGAGTGAAATGGAAAAGAGATTTCAATTTTACTCTCTTCTCCCTGTTTCTCAGGGCCAACTTCTGGCTCCTTCTGCAGCCTCTCCACCCCTCAGGGAATTTTAGAACCAATGCCCAGTACAGGGCCTGTCACACATTAGGCCCTCAGTAAATACCCATGGTATGAATGCACTCTCAGCCTGTAGTCTGGAGACATGGATTCTACACATGGGGCTGCATATGTAGTCTCCCTTTGGCTCATGCCTGATGACTGAGAAGTTCTGTGCATGTGCCTTGGCTCCGCACCTGGTTTATAATGGGTAACAAGGCAAGGAGTGGGCATGTAATACACACAGGAGGGTTTGCCAACAGCTTCCTCTCTTCTGCCAGAGCCCACAGGCGGTTTTGTGAGCTGCTTCCCTCAGAGCACCGGAGTGTGGAGGAGTCACTGCAGATACGAGTGTCCTTGGAGCAGATCCTCAGCCTTCCAGAGCTCAAGGTGCCAGCCCCCCACCCTCCCTCTGCCGTTCCTCTTGAGATCATGTGATCACTGGTCCCCATTCTGGTCCATCCTTTATTTACCCCTAATTTCCTGGGGACAAGGGACAAAATCACCCAGTGGAATTAACTAGAGGGCTGTTTTGCAAACTGGGATTCTTGGACATATTCTTGGACAAAGAAGTTTTGTCCTTTAAAAGGAGTTGAACTACCCAATTAAGGTTTGAGAAACCCTATTCCAGAGGCTGATTGCCTCTCCATAGGGTTGCTGTGAAAAACATTTTTTTAGGGATGCCTGGGTGGCTTAGTCGGTTAAGCATCTACCTTTGGCTCAGGTCATGATCCCAGGGTCCTGGGATCGAGTCCCGATTCCAGCAGCCCTGCTTCTCCTTCTGCCTGCTGCTCTCCCTGCTTGTGCGCGCTCTCTCAATCTCTCTCTTTCTCTGACAAATAAATAATTTTTTTTTTTTAGATTTTATTTATTTGACAGAGAGAGCCAAGTAGGCAGAGAGGCAGGCAGAGAGAGAGGGGGAAACAGGCTCCCAGTTGAGCGGAGAGCCCAATGTGGGGCTTGATCCCAGGACCCCGAGATCATGACCTGAGCCGAAGGCAGAGGCTTAACCCACTGAGCCACCCAGGCGCCCCATAAATAAAATCTTTAAAAAAAAAAAAAAAGAAAAACATTTTTTAAAGATTTTTATTTATTTGAGAGAGTGGGGAAGAGGGGCAGGGAGAGGGACAAGCTGACCCCATGCAGAGCCTGGCAAGGGGCTCGATCTCACGACCCTGAGATCACAACCTTGAGTGGAGATCAAGAGTCTGACCACTGACCGAGCCACCCAGGGCACCCCTGCTGTGAAATTTTATGCAAAGGGCCTATAACACAGTGAGTGTTCAAGTAAATGTGTTTTATTTATTTGTTTATTTATTTAGATTTTATTTTTATTTATTTGACAGAGAGAGATCACAAGTAGGCAGAGAGGCAGGCAGAGAGAGAGGGGGAAGCAGGCTCCCTGCTGAGCAGAGAGCCCAATGTGGGGCTCGATCCCAGGACCCTGAGATCACAACCTGAGCCGAAGGCAGAGGCTTTAACCCACTGTGCCACCCAGGCACCCCAGTAAATGTGTTTTAAAGTAACCAGCCCATCTTGTTCTCTGCTTAGGATCGTTTCATCTTCTTTCTCTGCCCCTAGGCCTGCCTTTGGGTTAAAATGACTCACAGGAAACCATCCCTGTCCCTTCCCCTAGTCAGGTGGTCCTCCTGCCCTCCAGGCTGGCCCCGAAAGACTGATCCTTCTCTCCTGTGAGCCTGAGCTCACGGAGTGGGTACTGTGTCCTGCCCCCTCCAGTTCCTGGTGGGATTTGAGGAGCGCGTGCCGGGCTGCATCTGCGGCCTTCACACAAGGCTCTCTCGCCTAGGCCAACCCCTTCAAGGAGCGAATCTGCAGGGTCTTCTCCACGTCCCCAGCCAGGGACAGCCTGAGTTTCGAGGACTTCCTGGACCTCCTCAGTGTGTTCAGTGACACAGCAACTCCAGACATCAAGTCCCACTATGCCTTCCGCATCTTTGGTGAGAGCCAGGAGTAGCCTGGTGGGACACGGCCTGTCCCCACATGGTCTTGGTGGCAGTGTTCCGCTCGGGACTGGGGGGCCTTCCGTGGAGCCTGCGAGCTCGGCCTGACCACATTCTTTCTGGCTTCCTGTGTCTGTCTCTAGACTTCGATGATGATGGAACCTTGAACCGAGAAGACTTGAGTCACCTCGTGAACTGCCTCACAGGACAGGGCGAGGACACACGGCTTAGTGCTTCGGAGATGAAACAGCTCATTGACAATGTGCGTAGCCCGGCGGGCCAGGGAGCGGGAGGGAAGGGCGGGGACTCGGCCTGAAGCTCTGCCTCCCCCAGATCCTGGAAGAGTCCGACATTGATAGGGATGGCACCATCAACCTCTCAGAGTTTCAGCACGTCATCTCCCGTTCACCGGACTTCGCCAGGTATGACAGTAGCGGTCCCCCCGCGTTCTGAGCCCCACCTGCTACACCTCGGTCTGGGGTGTCGGTGGGGGCGGCAGCCAGGCTGAGAGAGCCCCAGGTCCTCTCAGTGCCTCAGGGCAGTTCTTCCACCAAAGGGGAGGGACACATGTGGGACAGCCCATTCCCAGGGCTCTGAGGGAAGATGTGGGCAAGCTTGGGGGAGCCCCTCCCCCCTCCTCTTCCAGCAGAAAACCCGACCCACTCTTCTCTTGTTCAGCTCCTTTAAGATTGTCCTGTGACAGGAGCCACGGCGTGTGTCCCAGCAAGCACCCCGTCAGAGAGCCTTCGCACTGCTGAGCTGTGGCCGAGGTCACGTCTGTGTTGCCAGGGCCGGCCAAGCTGGCCTAGCCCAGAGCTGGCACCGTGCGGTCCTGCTCCAGGCAGGGGAAGGCCCTCCATGCCAGGGCCTCTCTCCTTGTCGTTGTCATCGTTCTGTTTGTGTTCTACTCTTCTATAACATAATAAAGGTTTAGACGTTTTGACTCTTTGCTGTTTTGACCCTTTGCGTGATACTAGAAGCACTGGTATGAGGAAGGACTGGACTTCCAGGAGCCTTCGGGTCCTCCTGGGAAAAACAGGATCTAAAGGGCCAGTAGCAAGTGAGACGGTAGCCCACCCGGTAGCCACACCCATGAGGGTGTGCGGGGACAGGTAGAACTCCTATGTCCTGCTGCTGGTGGTGCTTACAGAATTTCTACACATGCGAAAATTCAGACAACTGTGTGCCAAAAGAAAAACTGCCAGTTCACTGTATGATCATTTAAAAAAAATAAACATTTTTTAAATTAAAAAAACAACAACATGATAAAACCCTTGATCCCCTGTGCCTCCACCCTGAACTGAACTGGGGGAGGTGCAGGGTAAAGGGGTTGAGGGAAAATGAATTAATTCCTTGCCCCTCCCATCAGTGCATTAAACTTCCCACTGTAAGGACCACGCTCCACTGGGGGATGAGCGTCGGGCAGTCCACGGTGGGTCTGGCCCACTAGCCTCTGGAAAGTGGAGGCTCAGAACTACTCCCCAAAACTCAGAGAACTGGGCCAACCTCAAAGAGTAACAGTCCTTTGAGAGGAAGGGCCAGGATTCCGTTTCTGTTCTTTAGATTTTATTTAAAAAAAAAAAAAAGTAAAGTGCATCTTATTAAAAAATATATAAAAACCACAATAACTCAGGGCTCCTGTGCTGGGCAGTGTCCGTGTCACTTCGAGCGGGAGCAGGCAAGGTGGAGGGAAGGAGTCGGGGGACGTGGTCAAAGGGACACACAGGTTCGCAGGCTGGGAGGGAGGGAGGAAGGCAGCAGGCTCTTCCTTGACTCCGAGGGAAAAGGCGTCCATCGTCTAGATTCTCTCCTGGGCTCACGCTGCCCCTCTCGCGCGTGGCCACAATCTGATACAGGCCGGAAAGGTCCAGCAGGTGAGTCTGAGCCCAAGGCCTTGTGAGGGGCTGCGGTGGCAGCGTGGCCCTCCGGTCCCTGAGGTGACAGGATGACGGCTGTGATGAGTTGGTCAGCGGCAAGGCAGGACCCATAGAGCCCGAGGCGGTCCCTGCTTCTGCAGGGACCAGGGGCAGCCGGTGGCCGCAGGATCAGGCAGGAGGTTGAAGAGGCCGGCTGGTGGGGACTGCCAGATCTGTCTGAGATCACCGCTGCGGGTGAGCCCGCCCTGCCTCTGAGGCCGCGGGGCGGGGTTCTACGATGTCTCATTCTTTTCCCTGGCTTCACATTTTCAATTGTTTTTTTAAACAAAGGGCTCAGTTTTACACATGGAGCACTGTTCTGCCCATGGGGGCAGCCCCCCTCCCGGGCCACGGCTGCCAGTCAGAGGGGGCCTCGCCACTTGGCGGGAGAGCAGCGGGCCAGCAGGCTTCATGGGCCCCGAGGGGTGGGCGCCACAGTTGTGTTCCACGAGCCGCAGAGGTCCCGCTGGCCCCCTCGGAGCACTCGTGGCCTCTGGGGCCAGGGTGGACTCCTTGAGAAGCATGCTCTCACACCACGGAGTCCCGGATCTCAGAGCCCAGGCGGACCCGGGGCCGGGGGCACACCGGGGACACCTCCACAAAGCTGTCCTGGATGCTGAGCGGCCTCTTCTCGGACTCGGTGAAGACGCGGGGCGCCGGGGAGCTCTCTGACAGGGCCTGGTAGCCTCGGTGGTCAAGCGGGGTGCTAGGGGGGCCCACGCCATTGAGCGGCCGGGTCTCAGGGGGCAGCGCCACGGGGCGGGTCTTAGGGTGCACACTGGCACACTCCCCCTGCTTCAGGAAGACTTTCATGCCACCCCGGTGCCGATAGAGGAAGAATAAAATGAGGAGCACCACGGCGAACACAAACAGCGCGCACATCACCAAGAACTCGGTCCAGTAGGACTTGTCTACGCCCCAGCTGGCCTTGCCGCCCGCCGGTGCGCTCACCCGCGACGTGCTGACAATGACCGGCACGCTGCCACTCCGGTCGGCTGGGTCCACCGCCACGTCCTCCACCACCGTCGCGGAGTAACAGGCCACCAGCTGCCGGAAGCCCTCCTCCAGGGACCAGCACTGGAACACTCCCAGCTCCTGCTGGCCGCCCACCAGCAGCAGGTCCCCAGTGGGCAACACACGGCAGGAGGCCGACGCATTGACCGGGAGACCGTTGTGCAGCCAGAGCCGGGTGGCCAGGTTGGAGAGGAGGGGGCAGGCCAAGGTGTTCACCGTGTTCGGCTGGAAGTGGACTTGCTCACATCGCTTCTCACCTGCGGCCAGAAGAGGCGCGGGGTAACGGGGGGACCGGCATCCACAGGAGCCCCAGGCTCGCCCCAGCTCTCTCGGGACTGTGCTTGTTGAGCCATGGTGCGCAACCCTGGGGACTCTGAATCTGGGACCAGGACGTAAGGAAAGGCCTCTCTACCCGCCGCTGCCTGCAGGGGCCTTCTCGGCAGACCTGGGCCCCCAATCCAGCTCCACCCCTTCACAGGGCGACTCACCCGTTAGTACCGAAGACCGGGACCCGGGTGAGGAAGCATTGCAGAGATCCCTGGTGTTAGCGCCCTCAATGTCCTGGATCCATGGCCTGGGGACCAAAGAGAGTCAGAGAGAGGCCAGGAAACCACCGGGCCCCCGCATGGCGCCAGCCCCTGTGCAGCACAGGCCCTTCTCTGGCCCTGCGGCCCCATGAGGGCCTGGGGCGCAGGGACCGCCGGGCCCAAAGCCGGAGTAAAAGACAGGTGGCTTCCCCAGGCTGATTCCCCACGCCTGCAGGGTTTGAGCCGGCATCCCCTCCATTTACACAGTACTTATTTCAAACACAAGTTACTATACTACTTCCCTGCATTACAAAGGCAATACGGACCTTTAGAAAAAGTCTGGAAGGACAGATGGATCTATGTGCATGTCTCTGTCTCTTTTAAAGCAATGCACATGCACACGCTTGTTTAATAAAACATAGTAAGGAATAAAAGGAATTCGTGATACACTCACAAAACCTAAAAAAAACCTCAACCAAGTACAAACGCTGAAAACACTACAGGAGTCACACACAAGCTACCAGCCGGTGGTGATGGTGACACGTGGCAGTTTGGGCACGTCCTTCCCGGTGCACATGCATGTGCTCAAATGAAAGTCTTTGAAATACAAGACCGGCACCGGGTCTCCCTGTGTGTGAAGCAAGGACACTGCAAGTGGGACAGGTTCCATTTTTATTTAAAATATATGTATTTCTGTTTCTTTCACAGATATATTAAAAAACCTAGGAGGCTATATATCAAAATCTCACTTCAATTCTCTCTAGGTGGTGGGATCCGGGATAGTTTTTGTTCTGTTTACATTTACCTCTACTTTTCGAGTTTTCTATACGAACACCTTACAACCCAATTTAGCGTTCTGAAACTGATTTTTAATGCGTTTGTTT
>CM052797.1:4535493-4564535 GCA_028533885.1 Nasua narica
GCTGAAAAATAAAACAGTGATAACACCAAATGCTGACAAGGATGTAGAGAAACTGGATATTTTCTCTACTCCTGATGGGAATGTAAAATGGTACAGTTACTCTGGAAAATAACGTGGTCATTTCTTATAAAACTAAACACGCACTTACCACAAGGCAATGGCAGCCTTGGGGCCTATACCCAAAGCAATGAAACTTATGTTCATACAAAGCCTGTACATGAATGCTCATATCAGCTGTATTTGTAAGAGCCCCAAACAACCTGTATGTATCATAAGGGCATTATGGTTAGTAAGAAAAGCCGATCTTAAAAGGTTTTATTTATATAACATTCTCGAAATGACAAAACAATGCAGATGGGGAAGAAATTAGTGGTTTCCAGGGCTCCGGGATCAAAGGGGTGTGTGTGTGTGACTATGAAAGGGTTCCACAAAGGAGACCCTTGGTGGTATTGGTACATTTTGGTATCTTGATTGTGGCAGTGGATACACAAATATATTCAGGGGATCGAGTAGCATAGAACTATGCACACACTCACAAATAAGGGCATTATAAAAATTGGTGAAAACTGAAAAAGTCTGTCGTCTGTTTAACGATATTATATGGATGTCAGTTTCTTTGGTTTTGCTATTGTACTACACAGCTATACGACATCACCATTGGGGGGAGCTGGGGGAAGTGTTTGCAGGATGCTGTGTACTATTTTTGTCATTTTGGGGGAGCCTGTAGTTATTTCAAAATGCAGAATTTTTTAAAAAGTATATGCATACATTTTTACAATGCATTCTGCAAGAATGCGTAGGAACAAAGGCATGTATATTAAACACCTTAGAATAGTAGCCTATGGGGGGAAGGAGAGGGAGGAGGGGTGGAGTGGATAAAAGGAAATGAACAGCTACATTAATCAAGGGACTCTGTGTTGACCAATGGGGACCCTGTGCTGGGAACTGAGGTGATTAACTCAAGCTTCTCTGCACCTGGGGTCCCATGGCCAGGAAAGGAGGTGGGAGTGGGGGAGGGGAGTCAATAACATTAAAAATAAGGTCTTTTTTCAGTGCGTTCAAGATTTTCCCCTTTTTTCATTAGAATGCTGGAAGAAGGTTGGAGGTGGCAAGGCAGGCAAAAGGGACCGGGAGAAGGGGCGGAAAAGGGCGAGGGAAGAGGAAGTTAGAAAGGATGATAGGAAGAGAAGGAAGTAAAGAGAGGTCATGGACAGCATTCTTTTCCTGAGGGCTTGGGGCTGGTCTGGGGACCGAGTAGATCACCGTTGTCTAAGACCTCTGGAGCTCTGAGGCCCCATGGGGGAGGCCTAGATTCCAGGAGCTTCTCCTAGCAGCCCTGGCTGAGAGGAACACAATGTGCTCTGTGGCAGGAACTCGGAGGTACTGAATTTTAGTGTCTCCTCCTACCCCCCTCCATAGTTGGAAAGGCAGTGCTAATAAAACTAATAGACCAGTTTTAAAGTCTTGCACAAATGAAGTGCACTACCTTAGCTATAAATGCAGCATGTTTTACTACTAAGTGTAGACTATGAGGAAGGAAGCATGCGAGACACAAAAAGAAATAATTGAGGGAGTATGGAAAAGCTTATTGATAAGGATGCTAATGGGGACATTACTTACCATAGTGAGCAATTGGAAACAAGAGAGATGTCCACTAGTAGACCTGGTTAAAAACGTATGCCATGCTCCCATGATAGAATACATTAAAAATGAAGGTACGTGAGGATTTTTTTTTTTTTAAAGATTTTATTTATTTATTTGACAGAGAGATCACAAGCAGGCAGAGAGGCAGGCAGAGAGAGAAAGGGAAACAGACTCCCTGCTGAGCAAAGAGCCCAATGTGGGGCTCGATCCCAGGACCCTGAGATCATGACCTGAGCCGAAGGCAGAGGGTTTAACCCACTGAGCCATCCAGGCGCCCCGGTACGTGAGGATTTTTAACGCTATGGGAAAAGTGCTGTGGTATACTGCTGTCCTGGGGAAAAGTGACAAAAGAATATGCACTGAATAATCCTTTCTCTAAAAGTTTTTGTTTGGGGGCACCTGAGTGGCTCAGTGGGTTAAGCCTCTGCCTTCGGCTCAGGTCACGATCTCAGGGTCCTGGGATCGAGCCCCGCATCGGGCTCTCTGCTCAGCAGGGAGCCTGCTTCTCCCTCTCCCACTCCGCCTGCTTGTGTTCCCTCTCTTGCTGTGTCTCTCTCTGTCAAATAAATAAATAAAATCTTCAAAAAATTAAAAAAAAAAAGAAAAAGAAAAAAGAGACAGAGTCACCAAAATATTAACCCAGTTGACTTAAGATGTGAGCTTTATTACATAGAAATTATTTCTCAAAAGAAGTTTTGGAAAATATTAACACAGGCTGCTCTAGTGGCCACTCTGGAGTCATTCTGGTCTGGCAGGTGAAATTACGGGGTTTTCTTCTTCTTTTTTTTAAGGATCTTATTTATTTACTTTAGAGAGAGAGAGCACCCACGTGCTAACGCTACCAGGCAGGGGGTAGGGTCAGAGAGAGAGAGAGGGAGAGAATCTCAAGCCGACTCCCCCAGCCTAACTTGGGCTGGATCTCAAGGACCCTGAGATCATGACCTGAGCCAAATCAAGAGTCAGACCCCTAACAAACTGAGCCACCCAGGCACCCCTAATTACGGGTATTTTTTGTTGTGTTTTCTCTTTTCCAACATTTTTGTAGTAAATATGTAGACGGACAACAAAAGAACGGCTCTGTATCTATCTATGTGGGAGCAGTATCTGGGGGAGTCTGGCGGTCCCTGGGAGGGAAGGCGGCAGAGGAACAGGGCGCAGGCACTCAAGCCTGGCCTGGCCTGCCAGCTGGGGGAAGGGGCTGACACCTGCCCTCTGGTTTCTCCATCCCGGTTGACCAGCCAGCTCTGGCCGGCTCGGCGGCTTACACGCCCAGAACTGGTTGTTTCTGGAACCGCCCTGAGAGGTCTGCTGTGGCTTTCCTGGAAGATAGAGCCAGGATGCAGGGCCCGGAGAGGGACGAGCCAAGGTCACTTGATAAATGCTGGATATTTATAACCCTATCTCTCACCCCTCCCGCAGATCTCTTGGTTTGGTTTCACTCTCACAGCACGGCCCATTGCAGGTTAAAGGGACGCGGTGAGCGGTATTTACCGCGGGCGGAGACGTGGGTGGTTTCGTGGAGGGTGGCTTGGAGCTGGGCTCCCCTTGCCTCTTACTGGAAACAATACTGCCATTATTGAGAGCTGACCATGTGCCAGTTGTGTGCCTACGTAATTGCACTTCTCACCACAACCCTGTGAGGTCTCTACTGTTCTGATGCCCACTTTGCAGATAAAGAACTGGAGGCCCAGAGAGGTTAAGGAGCCCGCCCTAGGTAACACAGCCAGTTAGGTGGTAGTAGATTTAGGTAGGATTCCACCCCCAGCCTGCCCCCAACGGGGCCCAGGACGGGCGAGGCTGGGCCTCCCAAGGTCAGGGAGGGCGCAGCCCCGCAGCCCCCGCGGCCGTCGTGGGGCCAGGTCCCGACTCGGGGAGCCGGGCACCGCGGCGAGAGCAGAATGGCCGTCCCCGCCCGGGGCGGGTGGCTGCGGCGGGGCCCGGCAGGGCAGCGGGCGAGCCCGAGGGCGCCTCCGGACCTTTCCCATAAACAGGGGCGGGGCGGGGCGGGGCTTGGCCGCGGGCCCGCATTTCCGGGGACGCGGCGCGCGACGGAGGGTGTTCGCGGGGACACTGCGTCCCCCGGGAGTGCGTCGGGCCGGCCAGACAGGCGGGGCGAGCCTGGGGGCGGTCCTGGAAGAGGAGCCGCGCCGCAGAGGTGGCCCTGCCGTGGGCGGTGGTCACGCGGGGGCCGTGACCCTCGCAGGTAGGCGCAGGGGGCAGGGCGGCCGGGAGCCGAGGCCCCGGGAGGGGGCGGACGAGGGCGAGGCAGCAGCGGCCGCCGCTGCCCCCCTTTCCCGCCGGGCGCCTCTCCGGAGAGGGCGCCACCTGCACGCTCTGATGGGCACCGGCGCCAGCCACTGGGGGAGCTGGTTGCCATGGCAGCGCGGGAGGCTGGGCCCTCGTTCCCATGGCCACCTGGGGCCTCTGCATGGAGTCCTTTTAGCGGTGCCTTAAACCTACTCCTTACTCCCTACTCCCAAATCTGGAATGGAGAGAGACGCGGGAATCCTGGCCCGCGAGGGAAATCACCTGAGATTTGGAAGAAGCCTGGGCCCTTCCTCGGAATGGTCGTGGTGTGGCCTTTGAATTAGGCTTTTGTCTTGTCTGTTTCTGAGTGACACGTGGATGTAGGGGTTAGGAAGGAAAGACGTTGGGATCCTGGAAGTGAGGCTAATCTAGTGGCCACTCTGGAGTCGTTCTGGTCTGGCCAAAAGACTCAGAAGCCCGGCATCCCCCTGGGAAGGTCATCAACCCTCTGCTCACATTTCCGAACCTGATTGTGAGTAGGTAATTTGACTTACGAATCACAGGATTCTTTTAAGAGTCAAATGCCACAAGAACGGGGAAGAGGTAATTTTTTAAAAATTGGTTTTTTTTCCCCATTGATTCTTTAGAACTGGAAGAGGTTTAGGAATCTGCCTAGTTCCACCTTCTTACTTTCGTAAGAGAAACCGGACCCAGAGAAGTTAAATTACTTCCCAAGATGACAGTGGGTTGAAGCCAGTCTCCCGACTTGTAGGCTATGGCTGTTGCCTTTGGTGGTTATTTTACTGAAGCTCAGGGAAGTCTGGGATAACTCCCCTGGCCACCCCGGGGCTCAAGCTTTTGGTGAAAGGTGACCTAAAGATGGGCCATAGAGAAGGTTGGAGCCTTGGGGAGAGCTGAAAGCGCCCCCCCCCCCCAGGTCCTGTGCCTTGGGGCTCTTGCTTTAATGTAGTATCTGACAGGATTGCCTTAAATAAATCCCCAGGAGCCACGCATTCAGTGGCTCTCCAAAATACCGTTTCTTCTGAAGCCAACAATCTGTTCAGACTGAGCAAGAAACCCTTTGGCTGCCCTAAAGCAGGGAAGTGGGACTTCCCACATCAGTGAGGTGCCTTTTCCTTTGAAAAGGTTAAGAGGGAGGTGGGAAGAGAGATCTCCAGGAAGGAACACTTGAATGAATCATTTGGAAATGATTCGAGGCAGTCAGCTAGAGCAGAAAACTCACGTATTCATTCATTAAACATTTACCGGGTACCCACTGTTTCCAAGCTCTGACTGAGGCAGAAGATTAAAAACCTGTGTTAGGCAGGCCTGGTCCCCGCACTCAGAGCTTGTAAAAGAGATGGCCAGAGAGGGATGTGATGTGTAAATGAGTGGTTTCACTGGAGCACAGTGCGGGCCTTAATGGAAATCTGAGCACAGTGCAGCGGGAGCCCAGAGGAAAGGCTCCGGAAATCAGCTGAAAACAGCATGAGTCTCTAGCCTGCACTGCCTGGGAGCACTTCTGGGGCTCTGCCAAGGGGGCCTTGGCCAATACCTTTGTTGGGAGACAAAGGAATGAGTGAGTGAAAGTGTCTAGACAAATGTGGACCAGGATGGGGATTCTCTGGAAAGAAGAGTTTTAGGGATCCTGATAAACTGTAAACTCTATGAAGGCAGCGACCTGTCAGTTTCCTTCAGTTTCAGCAGCGCTTTCAGGGTAACATGTGGACAAGAAATATTTGTTGAGCTGAAGAAAGAAGAAAGGAAGGGAAGAAAAGAGGAAGGGTAAAGGGAGAGAAGAGGAAGGAAAGGAGGAAAGGGACAGCAGTTTACGTGATCAAGAGGAAGATGGCTATAAGTTCAGACAAAATCCTGGTTGAGATTCTAACTCTAGGTTCCCGAGTCAGATCTGGGTTCTGGTGCTACTCCTGACTTCCCACTTGAGTGACCTTAGGAAGTTCCTGAACCTCTCTGTGCCCCAGTTTCTCATCTTGGGAGTGGGGATATAATAATTCCTGTCTCGTTCTGTCGTGAGAATTACATGAACGACTGAACAGAAAAACCTCATCACAGCCTGCTTCAATGAGTAGTAGTAAGTATTCATTAATAGCCTTAGAAATGCCAGCTTTGCTTTCCGTGATATAGTTTGCCAAGCGATTCACGTCACGGTGATAAAACTATTCCAGAATGAGGTATCATTTCTTTTTACCTGCAAAAGGCTAATTGTGAAAGGTGCCTGTGTCCGCAGGTTAGCACACCTCCAAGAAATGGTTCTTCACCTTTTTTTTTTTTTCTTTTAATAGGAGGAAGGAAACAGCGACCTTTTTGAAATCAGATGGAAGCTCTGATCTCTCTTCCCGGAGACAACGTATGATTCTTAGGGTTCACGGCTCCCTGACGCCCACCCTTGCTGCTTATAGGCCGTCATGAAAGAACTAAGGTAGAATTTGGAGAGGAAGAGCCTGGGAAGAGCAAGGTGGGCCTGCCCTCATTCAGGGGGTTTATGGGGTCCCTGCGGGGACCGCGGCGGGGGACACCAGAGCTCTAACTATGCAGCTGGGTGGTCGAGGCTCAGGCCCAGGCCCCTTAGAGCCCCTTGTCTTCTAGCGACACGCTGGGCCCACTTGGAACCTCGTAGTGTCCTCAGGCCCGATGCTTCCGCACCAGGCATCAGTGGTGTTTCCAGGAGTCCTGGGCCAGCATGCCTGGTGTGCAAGATAATTGTACAAACACAGATCTCTCGTATCATCACACCAGCTCTGTGAGTGTTGTCTCTTGATACCACTGCTTTTGGGTGTGGTAGATGGGGTCACCTCCCTCCACTATGGCAAACAGGGCCGTAGTCCCGTCCCATCTTTGGAGGGGCAGGAAATCCGTGGAAACTGCCTGGCCATCCCCCAGTACCCGTCTTGGCCCACTTTGTAGGAAGCACTGGAACCAAGAACAGGGTGATCTCCCTGGGAGAAAGAGTGGCAGCCACCAGGTGACCCAGGTGACCAGGAAACTATTGAGATCAGCGAGCCCCTCATCTTTGGGAAGGGGGAGCCTTGGGTTTCCGGAAAGGAGGTTAGTTCCCTGGGGTGGAGGAAGGGCCCTGACCCGGGCCTTCTTTCCCTTCATGGGGCAATGCCAGGAGTCTGGAGCTCAAGAGTGGGATTCAAGGAGGAAGAACTTGGTGGCAAAGGGGGAAACAGAGTCCTGATTTCTTGGGATCTTGGGAAGGGAGGGGCCTCAGGCCTGATAAGCCAAAATGGAAACCAAGTTTTCCTAGATCCTTAGACCTCCCACCTATGATGTCGTGGTGTCAGAGAAGGAGAGTCCCTGAGCGGTCACTGTGCTTCTTCTGGGTGGCAGGTGCCAAACATCAGGGCCAACTACCCAGGCCCCCGAGGCCCCCGCTGTGAGCAGGCCTGCAGGCCCGGGCAGACAGCCCCCACCCCCCCGAACTGTTGTTCGGGGCAGGGGAGTGACAGTGGTAGCTTCATGTTCTACCCTGTCAGGCCTGGGACAGGTTGGGCCCTGCTGGTTGCACCACAGCCCTGGGGGGGCAGGGGGATCCCCTCCCAGGGAGTGGCCAACTCAGGCCCCAACAGGCCCCAGCGGGGCTGGCACTGGAGCGGGTGGCAGGCTGTTGGCCACAGCGGGCGCAGCCGGGGCCCGGGCTGGGCGGGCCGGTTCCTCCTTCCCTGGAGAGTCGCAGACTCAGCACTGGGCTTGCAGGAGGCAGCTGAACCCGAGGGGAGAGGCCAGAAGGGGGTCCTTGGGACTGGGCACATACGACGGTTAAGAGTTACTGAGGTCAAGAGTTACTGAGGTCGTGGCAACTTGCAGATAGGGGAGGCGAGCTGGGGGAGCACTCACTGGGGGCCTCACCGCCAGTCCCCGGATGTCAGGGGCTCCCCTCAGATCTGCTCAGCCCTGGGAGGGACTGCCCGTGTTCCCATCTCACAGATGAGGAAGCTGAGGCTCAGGGACATTGTGTGGCTGGCTCACAGCCCACAAGTAACAGATGGTGCTAAGATTCTTCTTTGGACAGGAGAACTGGCATGCTTCGCCCCTGGATCCTACCACCTGCCAGGGCCAGAAACCCAGGGACCAGGGGAGGGCTCAGAACGGAGTGGGCATCGGAGCTGAGACCATTTCCATGCATTGCCAGACTCTGGTTAAAAGCTGCCTTGAGGGGCGCCTGGGTGGCTCAGTTGGTTAAGCAACTGCGGTTGGCTCAGGTCATGATCCCGGAGTCCTGGGATCGAGTCCCACATCGGCTCCCGGCTCCATGGGGAGTCCGCTTCTCACTCTGACCTTCTCCCTTCTCATGCTCTCTCTCACTCTCTCTCTTTGAAAAAAAAAAAAAAAAGCTGCCTTGAGGCCTGAAGGCCGTGTTGGTGCTGACCCCACGAGTGCTGTCCGCTGCCCCAGGAGGCTCCCAGCCCCCGGGATTTGGAAGTCATTGGCTGATTTAAAAGCATACACAGGGTGTGCCTGCTGGTGTCGCTTCCTCATCAAAACGTATTGATGCCGCAGCCGAGCCGCTGCTCAGCCCTGGGGGAGAAGACACCAGCAGCGTGCCCAGCCAGGGGATGGGGGGGAGCTGCAGCTGCAGGTTGGCATCAGAGGAGGGCCCGGGGCTACGAGGGGATGGTGGCGGGGGGCCAAGGCCTGGGGAGCTGGGCCACAGCCAGTGCGTGTCTGTGAGGCCTGGCCAGGCAGCCTGCCAGCAGAGCCCGGGACGGGGAGGAGCCCGGTGCCACTCTGGGGTGAGAGTGGTGGATGGGACCTCTGGGTTCAGGCTCCACTGGGCTTGGCAGGAGGCCCCTCCCCCACGGCCAACAAACAAAGCGGTGACTCCCAGGGTAGAATTGTGGGAGCCGGAAAGCAAGGTTGCCCTGGGTGGGAATGAGAGCAGGCAAGCGTGGCCGGGGGTCGCCTGGAGCCATCTGTGTCCAAGGACAGGGCCGGCCTGCACGGGGGCAGGGCCTGCACCTATAGATGATTAATGAATATTGATTGCTTGGGAAGCTGGCTGTGTCCTGACCATTCCGCTGCCCTCACCTGCGCTGTGCCCAGGCCCACTGCCATTTCCTTTGCGTTAAGCAAGCTAGAGGGGCAATGGGCCACATGAGTTTGTTTGCTTTATATTTTTACCCTCGCTTTCTTTATTTTCTTGTCTTGTAGCCTCTTATTTCTTTCCATTCTCTCCCTCTTCTGTAGGTTTTCATATTTTTTTTTTAAAAGATTTTATTTATCTGGGGCTCCTGGGTGGCTCAGATGGCTAAGGTCATGATCCCTGGGTCCTGGGATCGAGCACTTGTGTCAGGCTTCTGGCTCAGCTGGGAGTCTGCTTCTCCCTCTCCCTTTGCTCCTCCCCCTGCTCATGCTCGCTAGCGCTCTCTCTCTCTATCTCTTAAGTGAATAAAATCTTAAAACAACAACAACAAAAGATTTTATCTAGAGAGAGTGTGAGTAGGGGGAGGGACAGAGGGAGAGGGAGAATCCCAAGCAGATTCCGTGCTCAGCCCGGAGCCTGACCTAGGACTTGATCTCATGACCCTCAGATCATGACCTGAGCCATAATCAAGAGTCAGACAGTTAACCCACTGAGCCATCCAGGTGCCCCTATAGTTCTTCTTGTTTTGTTCTTCTCCCACCTGATCCTACAGGTGAGATGTTTTGTTTTGTTTTGTTTACCCTTTTAACCTTTTGGCTTCTTTGTTTTTTGTTTTTCCCCGGATTACAGCTATAAAATATGAATTAACATACAGGAAAATGCACAAATCTTAATTGTACAGCTCAAAACGTGTTAATATTTGTATACACTTGTGAAACCAACACCCAGATCAAGATAGGGAATATTCTGGTCATCCCTAAAGTTTCCTTCTCTGCCACACTAGGCATCTAGTCCAAACATCATCTCTCACCCTCGAGAAGTTTCATTTGGCCCCATTCTACATATTCTTGTGTACACTTTACCTTTCATTTGTGTGTTTTTGTCTTTCTTATATGTGTGTCTGTGTGCCAGAGAGAGGGAGAGAAAAGAAGAGACTTGGGAGGGAGAGACGGAGAGAGACAGAAGGGACCCAGGGGAAGATGGGAGGATGGGAAGGGCAAGGGCTCTCTGAGTGTGGATGGGGAAAGAGAGGGCCAGGCTTGACGTCTTCATCTTGTTGGTTGTGGGCACAGAAGCGTTGCTTTTCTCTTCGTCTCCTCCTCTGCTGTCTTTCCAAGGCACCAATGAGCGGACCCCGATGTTCTGGCTGAGAAAAACTTGCTGACGTCCAAGAGTGGCAAAGGGGAGCAGGAGACATGGCGTTGGCTTGGGAACCACTCTTTAGCCCACAGGAAGTCAGCTCAAATGAGGTTTCTCGCAGTCAGCCATCCTCCTGTTTTTTCCAGTCTGGGGAGAACAAATCGGCACGCTAGTGGAAGACAGAAGGGCCCACGAGGGCTGGGGTTGCCCCATGGGTGGGGGGGCATGGATTGGAGGGTACTCCTCCGGGCCAATGGTCAGGACCCTCGTTTCATCAGCCCTGATAGAGTGCCACGCTGGGCAGCGGGGGTTCCGGAGATATCGCTAGTCACTGTCCCCAAGAGGCTCGCTACCCAGTGGGCGTCAGACATACTTGAAGCATTTGAGCAGCCGTGAACGGGGCATAATTAACCACCAGGCGAGGCCGCCCCAGCCGCTGCCTCCTCTCCTCAGGGATGAGCAGAGCGGCCAGACTACCCGGGTGTTGCCAAGACGCAAGGGCTCGGGGAGCTAGCTGATGGGGAGAGTCAGGTTCGCTGCTGCCGCTGACCACACACGTGCCGCTCACCAGGCCCTGTGCCGGGGGAGAACAGGGAGCAGAGGCTGCAAGGAAATGCGGGAGCTAGTATCTTGATTTCACCAAGATTTCTTGCAATTGTTTCCTAATATTCTTGTGGATGATAGGGAGAAGCGTGGGCTGAGGAGTGCAGGTCGGAGGACAGGTAGCTGGTTCTTCAACCTACAAAGGAGATTGGTTAGTTCTCACCCTAGTAGAGGTCTCTAGTGGCTCTGGGCTCTGCTTTTGGCCCCATCTTACCCAATCCCCCCAATCCTCAACCCCCACCCCCCATCGAAACTTACAGAACACTGCTAGAAAACACCTGGGACTTTTCTATATTAACTAATTGTTAAAACTTGGTTATAGTCGCACTCTAACACACACACACACACACACACACACACACACACACACACACACACGTTTTTGCTGAATCATTTGAAAGTAGGTTGCAGACATGACAACTTCACCTCCACAGATTTCGGCAGGCATCCCTGAAGGATGATAACATTCCCCTAAAACCACAGCGTCATTAGCATACCGAAGAAAATGAGCAAGAGCGCCCTGGTATCAGAGACACAGTGCATCGCAACATTTTCCCTTATTCCCTTTTTTTCCTTTCAAGATTCCATCAGTGTTCACATATTTCATCTGATTATCATGTCTTTTTCGTTTCTTGACCTAAAATAGTCCCCTTGTCTTTTTTATCTTTCACGGAATTGAGCATTTTAAAGAGTCCAAGCTAGCTGTCTTGGTAGAATGCTGGAGGAATCTGATTGTGTCCTTATCATGAGATCTGGGGTAAACACTTTTGCCAGAAGTGCTCTAAGGACCGATGATATTGTGTATTTCTTATTGCATCATACCAGGAGATAAACGCATCAGGCAGTTGCATTACTGGTAATGCTACTTCATTTATTTATTTTTTTTAAAGATTTCATTTATTTATTTGAGGGAGAGGGAGAAAGAGACTCCCTGCCGAGCAGGGATCCCGATGCAGGGCTCCATCCCAGGACCCTGGGATCATGTCCTGAGCCGAAGGCAGGTGCTTAACTGGCTGAGCCACTGAGGTACCCTTCATGATGCTACTCTAGACCACGTGGTTAAGGTGGTGGCTGCCGGAGTTCTTCCCCAGAGATACATTTTCCTTTTGGTCATTAGTAAGTCACTTGTAGGACAGATTTTGAGACCTTGTTCATATACAGTTTAGCATCCACTGATTACCCTGGCTGGAATCCAGTCTTTCAGAATTCTACTCTTCTACATTTATCAGCCAACATGCTTAAAGAAAGAAAAGTTTCTTTTCTACCTCTTTTCTTTCTCTCTGTGTGTTTTCCTGAGTTTCACTGCAGACTAATGGATTGTTTTATTTTGATGCATTAGAGCCCATTACTTCAGTATGCTTTTTGATTCTCAGATTATCTCAAGTAAGTCATCAAGCTGGGCCTTGTCCTTTTGACATGAACCCATTAGTCTTTAATTACTTCCTTGCTTTCTGGCCCAACAAAATGTCCCAGGCTCGCCTTCCCCAAGAAGACCTGGTACCTTTTATTGGAAAGTGGATACCAGGTCTGGTCACCGAGTGTTTTTTCTCTTTTAAGATTTTATTTCTGGGGTGCCTGGGTGGCTCAGTCATTAAGCATCTGCTTTCGGCTCAGGTCAAGATCTCAGAGTCCTGGGATCAAGCCCTGCATTGGGCTCTCTGCTCAGTGGGAAGCCTGCTTCTCCCTCTCCCACTCCCCCTGCTATGTTTCCTCTCTCTCTGTGTTTCTCTCTGTCAAATGATAAATAAAATCTCTAAAAAAAAAGATTATATTTTTAAGTAGTCTCTATACCCAACGTGGGGATTGAACTTAACAACCCCAAAATTAAGAGCCTCACACTCTACTGACTGAGCCAGCCGGACACCCAATATTTTTTATCAATGACTTGAATAAAGGCTAAGAAATGATTACCCAATTTACTGATGATGCAAAACTGGGAAGGGAAGTCAAATTCTGCGATAATAGAATGAATACTCAAAATGACCTCAATAGGGTGAAATCTGGATCAGAACTAGTAGATTTAAAGGAGATCAATATGAAGTCCTGTGCTTAGGTGAAAATGTTAATTGCATCATTTGAGGTTTTGGGGGAACTCTTTCCTAGATAAAAGTTGATAGAGAAATTTCAGCAGCTCTGGTTGTTAGCTGACACAAGCCAGCTGTATTCCGTGACTCTTGGGTTTCATTCATTCATTCATTCACTCATTCGTATAGCTAATACTTACTGAGGGTCTGCCGTAGGCCAAGCACTGTTCTAAAAGTTTGGGCCATGTTAGTTAATTAGCCAAATCCGCAAAAATCCCTGCCCTCCTCAGTCAACATTCTTGGTGCTGGGGAGTCGGGGCAGGTGGGGATTTCAGGCAATAATGAAAAACCACAACAAAAGTGGAGTGCTTTGAAAAAAATTTCTCCGGGTAAGGGGAATATGGGTGGAAGTTCAGATTCTTTAAGAAGGTGATCTTTGAGCAAGGATCTGAAGGAAGCAAGGGACTCAATCTGTGGCTATCTGGGAGAAGAGTGCCCCAGGCCGAGGGAGTGGCCAGGACAAAGGTCCTAAGAGGAGTGGTTGGGGGTGTGCCTGGAGCGGGATGAGTAGGGAGAGCAGCGGAGAGTGCTGTGGAGGTGCCTGGAGCGGGATGAGTAGGGAGAGCAGCGGAGAGTGCTGTGGAGGTGCCTGGAGCGGGATGAGTAGGGAGAGCAGCGGAGAGTGCTGTGGAGGTGAGGGTGACACAGGGCCTTGCGCACCACTCTGTCTTGGCTTTTATTCTGAACAAGAGAGGGAATCCTTGGAGGGTTTTGAGCAAAGGAGTGCCATGACCTTACCGGTTTTGAAAGACTCTGGTTGCTGAGTTGAGAACAGGCCGCCAGGAGCGGAGCGGAGGTGGAAGCAGAGGCAGCAACCGGAGCAGCCACTAGGAGGAACTTGCAGTAACCAGAGGAAAGAGGGTGCTGATAGTGCCCCCCCCCCCACTGGGAGGTGGTGAATGGTCAGATTATGGATTCGCTAGTGGGTCAGATGTGAGGAAATGAGAGAAAGTAGTTAAGCAGCTTGAAGATGGACTTGCCTTTAAATGAGATGGAGAAAGCTCACACCGGAGGAGCCCATTTTGGGGAGGGAGAGGGGAGACAGCAGGAGCTTCGTGTAGGACGTGTTGGATAAGAGATGCCTGCTAGACGAGACAGCCCGGGAGAAATGTTGAGGCCATCTGGAGTTGGGGACAGAGGTCCTGGCTGTAGATAGATGCCTGAGTATAATTGGCTAAGTTCTGTGTCCAGTGCTGGGAGCCCCTTTTAAAAAGGGGTGCTCCTAGCCTGGAATGTGTCCACAGATGGGTGTTGGGGCTCTGTCATGGAAATGACAGAGCATGAGGAAGCCTGATTAGGAGAGGAGACCTGGGACCATGTGGGTGCTGTGCCCACCTCCTGACAGCCACCCTGTGGGAGAGGATGTGGCACGCCCTGGGGGTGGGATGAAAGCAACGAGTGGTGGCTCTGAGGAGGCTAGTTTGGGCTGGAGGTGAAGAGGAACTTTCTAGCCAATTTCTGGAGAAACCATCACCAGTGCCGTGGAAATGACTAGCCTAGCAGAGCAACCTCTGAGCCTGTAGTGGACGCCCAGCCAAGACCCAAGGTGGGTTGACCCGTGCAGAAGTGAGACTCAGAAGAGTCTCTGAAGAAAACCTAGAGTGGTTTTCAAACCACTTCGACTTGAAGTACAAGAAGAATTGCATTTTACTGCGATCTTGTGCATCTTTAGGAAAAGTTGAAACATGTTTCCCAACGCTTTCTGATCTGCTGTGATCATTGCACTTCGATATTTGCTATTCTGCCTTTTTCCCTTAAGATTTTATATATCTATTTGAGAGAGAGAGGGAGCTCATGAGCACAAGCAGGGGGAGCAGCAGAGGGAGAGGGAGAAGCAGGCTCTGCAGGGAGCTCCCACCTGCTGCTGGATCACATGACTCCCACCCCCCCCCACGCCCCCCGTCAGGACCTAAGGGGAAGGCAGGCGCTTAACCTACTGAGCCAACCAAGCTCTCTCTGCTTTTTTAATGCTAATAGGGACCCACTGGGGGGGTCCAGTCTGCTGTTGGACACCTCTCACCCCCCACCCTCCCCACCCCTGTCTCAGCAGAACTAAACCCCATACCTCAGGATGTTAGGAGCCAGGAGGATTGGTGGTGGGTGGACCTCGCCTCTTCTAAGTGGGTGCCTGTGGGATCCCACTCCAGCCTAGGAGAGTACTTTCCCCTGCCGGTCAACGTGCAGGCTGAGAAGGAGGTCAGACGTCCTTGACAGTGCATTACACGTAGTTATCCCACTTAAGCCAATCTTGCTTCCCCACCCCCAATCTCCCACCCCACCCCCAAGGTTCGGCTTCGTGTGGACGGAATTCTAGACGTGGATGACCCCGCAGGGTACCTGGATCAAGCTCTGAGCCTGTAGTGGACGCCCAGCCAAGACCCAAGGTGGGTTGACCCGTGCAGAAGTGAAACTCAGAAGCAACTAGCCTCGTCGCCAGCACGGGCTCGGCCGGTTCATTTGGTGACGGGCAAGTGGGTGCCAGGAACACCCGCGTGGGGGTGGAAGGGGAGAACGGAGACCCACGCGCGACCCTCGGGAGGCGCCCAGGGAGAGAGACCCACCCGTTTTCCCAACCCCACGCGCTCAAGGGGTCGCAGAGGAGCCCTTTGAAGGGGTCAGGGAGGCAGGGGGAAGGCCTGAGAGGCAGGGGAGAAGAACGACGGGTCCGTTCTCCGCGCCCCCGTGCTCCCGCGGGCTTGGCGCCCTCCAGGCGAGCACAGAGCTCGCTCAGCACGCGGCCACCCCTCGGGCCTCCGGGGCCCCGAACGCGAAGGGGGCGGGACGAGAGCGAAGCCGGAGAAGCAGGGCTAGCCGCGGGACTTCCTCCTTCGGCCCCGCCCACCGAGGCACACGTGACCGCAGCTTTCCCCCACCCCCACCCCCACTCCCCCGCCCCCAGGTCTCGCGGGCGGGGCTGCAGCCTGCGAGTCAAGTTGAGCCACCTGAGCCGGAGCCCGGAGGACGCCGTTGCTCCCCGCAGTCCGGAGCTCCGCGATGGGCCGGGGGAGCCAACCATCCGCCCCGCGGGGCGCGCTGCCTCCCCGGCCACCGCCGCTGCTCCTGCTGCTCCTGCTGCTCCTGCCGCTGCCGCCAACTCCGGCGCTAGCCCCTCGGATCAGCCTGCCGCTGGGTGAGCGCTGGGGCGACCCCATGGGGGCGCGGGCTGGGGTCGGGGGAGGGGAGGCGGCCGGGGGGTGCCTGTGCGGAGGCTGCCCTGACAAAGGAGGGAGGGAAGAGAGGGCCTGTCGGAGGCTTGGGGTCCATTAGGACCCCTCCTCCTTTCAGGGCGCTGCGGGGAGGGAGAGAGAAGAGAGGGCAGCTGTGGGGACGCGGGCCCCTTTCTTCCCTTCCTTTGTGGGCGGGGAGGGGGGTTCTCTCGCCCGCTCGGTGGTCCATTCTCGCCCCAGGGTAGGGCGCCCTTTTCGGCGGTGGCACCCCCTCCCCCCCGGGGCTGGCGACCCGCTGGTCAGCCTGCCCATCTGCTTGTCTTTGATGCTGACCAGAGCCAGCCGCGGTGCCGCCCCCGAGGGCGTCTCGGGGTGGAGGGGGCCGTGCTTGCCGTCCCATAAACACTAGGGTTCTGGTATTCCAGCAAGTCGCAGCAGGACTCCTGAGCCGCAGCGGGACAGGAGTCCCATCTTCCCTCCCAGCCCTTCATCCCGGCCCGAACATAGTAGGATCCCTCCGAACATAGTAGGATCCCTCCGGGGCCCGGGGAGCGATCATACCAGGGATGCGGGCTGCTGTAGGACTCCTAGGCTCTAGGAGAGATTCCTCCTGGGAGTACCGTCCTCATTGGTGAAGTCCCTCACCTGGTGCTTATGCCTGCTTCTGTGGCTCCTAGTTCTCCCCTCTCTCTACCCCTTTACATCTTGTTGCTTCTCTCACTCGTCTTTTAAATTAGAGAGACCTGAATTCCAAGCCCATTTCTACTACTGGGCAAGAAATTCCCTTCTTCCTGTGCCCTGGTTTGCTCATCTGCAGAATGGGCACAGCAGTGGGTACCTTGCAAGGCTATCTTGGCAATTTCATGAAACTAGGTGAGTTCTGTGGGCACAAGCTTTAGAGGGGCTCAGTAGGTGTTGTTTCAACAAGCCTTTTAACTTGTTGTCCCATTGGGAGAATTAGAATAAAAGACGAATAAATTAGAGGTTACATATTGAAAGTATACCAGACTTCCTTCTCTCCACTGCATCCCCACCCTTGAAAACATTGTGTGTACAAAAGGGAAGAGTAGCCAAATCAGCACTTATTATTCAGGGTCCTTGTGGCCCTGAATAACCCTGTCGGAAATATTGTAAGATTGTGGGAAGAGCTTAGCCTGGGTTCAAATCCTGCCTCCACCGCTTAGTAACCATGTGACTTTGAGCAAGCGACTTAACTCTTCCTGGGCCTTGATTTCCTCATCTTTAAAATGGGATAATAACAGCATCTACCTCAAGGTTGTGAGGATTAAGTTAGTTTGTGTTTGAAAAGTCCTTAGGACAGGGCTTGATGCATGGCAACTGCTCCGTAAGTAGTAGCTGGTGGTGTCGGTCTGCGTGAAGCACAGGCTTCATTCTTGCGTATCCTGCGCGGAGCCGGGGTGACTGCCCGGGGTGGGGGTGGTGCTGGTGTGCTCAGCTGACCGCAGTCCCTTGGGCGCCCCGTCTCATTGAGTGAGGATAAACAAGCGTATCCAGACCCAAGCCTACTGCCTTGCCACTTTCTCAGTTGTGGCCACAACTCTCTGTCCTTAGACCCTCTTCGTTCTGGGAGGAGGGAGATACAGTGGGAACAAGTGTTCGGAGGGACTCCATTCATGGCCCTGGGCTAGCCCACAGAGCTTGTGTCTGGCTCTGGAACTGGACGGGGACCACCCAGAGGGTAACCGAAAGGCAGAACTGGGGAGCCGTGAGGGGGAACCGAGAGGGCCTGCTTCCCAACAGCAGCTAGAACACTTGGTGGTTATTACCCGCATAGCTCTGAGACCTGGCCCACTTCCACAAATCTGTGACTGTGGCCAGGCTCTGTCACACACCAGCGTCCCCTGCACAGGTCAGTTGGGACTCTGGTCTGGATGTCTGTGCACCCCCCTCTCCCAGATCCGCATGTTAAAATCCAAAATCCCAGAGGACTGAGAGAGGCTCACCTGTTGGGATTGGCACAGATGCACGGCGCAAAGGTGTCCCTGAAGTTCAAGGGCCTAGAGATGCAGTCGATATGCTGCTTTCCAAGCTGTGACTCCTAGAAAAAGACAAAGCTTCTGCTGTGTTCTTGAGACTGGGTCTACCCAGAGGGAGCCCGTTTTTCTAGTCCCCCCCAAAGCCCTGGAATAGTTAGCAGCACCCAACCCTTAAACTTGTGAGCGCACATCCACACTTTTCTGATATGTACCACACCCCAGAGGGCCTGCCTCCCTAGACTTCCTCCTGGCCCTTGATCCTGGGAGCCCCAGAGGGGACTGCCCTTGTGAGGAAACCGGCTTCCCTTCGGAGCACGGCCACAGCCAGTTTCCTGCCGCATCCTTGGGGGCTTGTTAGATGTTCCTGGCAGCGTGCCTGTCCAGGGTAGGCCCAAGGTGACCATGGGGACTCTGGGCACAAGGGCCCACGGCCCCTTCCTCAAAGAACAGGGAGAGAGGCGTGGAGGGAGAGACTACACCCCACTATCCTGCTACCTGTCCTCCCTTGCTGCATTCCCACCCAAGCTCCCCAAGGGCCCAAATGCCCAGGGACCGTGAGTTGTGTCTGTGCCTTGAAACAAAGTCTCCGGAACCGGAGCGTCCAGTTTATGCGTAGGGTCCTTCCTAGGGAACTCTCGTCGCTGTTAATGCACAGCAGATTCCTGGGGTCGTGAAGGAGGCGATCCCCCATTTGTGGTCTCATCCAGTGGCCAAGAAAGGGAAGGGAACTGGGGACTCCAGTGCCGGCTCGATATGGAGAGGTCTTAAAGGGAAGTTACTTGGCTCTGTGGAAGGAATGCTTCAAAGAAGTGTGTGGAATTTGGATTCTCTTGCCCTGGAAAGTGCTATTTGAAGTTCCAGGACCAATGGCTCAAAAGAGGAGCGCTGCCGAGTGGAAATAATGGCGCCGGGTGTGTGAGCTGCAAGGCCGGTGCCTCCCAGCCCGGGCCGTGTGGAAAGAAACAAAGCAAACCTGCTCCTTGGGCTCATGAAAGTCTTATTGACTTCCCTTATTTGGGCAATTAAGAGGAGTTATTAATTTCCCCCTGCCCCAGAAGTGCCTCTCTGGAAAGGTCTGGACGCAGTGTTTCCAAACCATTTTGGAAATAAATCCATAGGCCTTGCAAACTGCAGTCAACAAAACCCCATTGAGCCAGGAGCTGGGCATTGGCACAAATCAGCTGCCTGCCCTCTGACCCCAGAGTGGACACCCAGGGTCAAGGCTGCTCTGAGAAGCCCCCGGTGCAGGCCGCTTTCAGAGTCTTGCTGGCTGGTGCCAGGCCCCCTCCTGGATGTGGCCTCAGCCCCACGTGAGCATTTGTCTTCAGCTCTGTCCTGTGGCCCGGCACCTTCGTGGCCCTTGAGAGCCAAGTGGAAAGAGCGGCAACTATGGGCGCTAATACCCGGGCTTTGAAGACTGGCTTGCGTCCGAACTGCACCACCTGGGGCGAGCCGGCAGTAATGGCAGGACCCATCTCCCAGGGCTCTGAGCGGATTACAGCAAATAATGTATGGAAAGGGTTCGGCGCAGTACCCGGCACGTGCTCCGTCCCCAGTAAAAGGTAGCGGCCTCGTTCTCTGCGGTGGAAATTCCCTGCCTGCCTCGCTCCGGGAGGTAATTTGCATATCCATTTGGGTGACACTGAGCGCCGCGGGCTGGAGGCAGGCCCTCTGCTGGCTGCCAAGACCCCAGCCGGGTCAGGGAATGGAATGGTGCAGCCCCCCCTGCCCCCCCCCCCACGCTGGGGTGGAGGGCAAAGCAGGTCACCCCAGCGGTCCTGCCGAATTTAGTGCACTTTTCAAGTGCTCCTGGTTCAGCTCTTCGCAGTAATTTGCCCCAAGAAGCTCTGCCTGGGCGGGGCTCACCGCACCTCTGCCCCTCGCTGGTTGCGCCCCCCCCCCCAGCTTAACCCACATTCAGCTGGGTGTTGAAATGCCTGTGTGCCAGCCCAGCAAAACTCTAAGCTTGCACAAGTTTGGGGGCACATCTGGATACACCTGCACGTTCATCCTCCATGCAGGGGACACAGAAGGTGGCCCAGAGCCTGGAGAAAAGACTGGGCTTGGCTTACAAGTCACTCTTTTTGTCCCCTTCGTAGAGGTTGCGGGCTGACCCGCACCCCGCCGTGGGTGCTCGGGATGGGCGGAGAGGCCTCTGATGGGGCTCTCCCTGGGAGGGAGGGGGAGGGGGGGAGGGAGAGGGGGGGAGGGGGGTTCTCCCCTGCCCCTCCTCCGTGCATTCTGTGTGTCGTGCCCCCGCCCAGCTCCCCTGTGTCAGGGATGGAGAGTGGCTCATGCGGAGCTGGCTGTCTGGGGACAGATGCCCGAGGTCCCATCAAGGTCCCACCCCATCTCCCGCCATCCTCAGGCCGCAGGCGAGCCTTTCCTCCGTGCCTAGCCCTGGGCCGTCTCCCTGGTCCTTTTTTAGCCGCCACTCCTCTGTGAGCCTCTCCCGTGCGGGGCAGGACCACCTCCAGCCCTTAGGTGGCACAGCCGGCTGACGTCCTCACCTTTGTGCTGCAGTGTTTAGTGCCTGGAAGAGGGTGGAAAGGAAAGTAATGGCTATAGAGCTACTGTGGGCACCAGGCATTTAGTTGTATTGTTTCCCACTACACGGTGGGTAAAGTTATCCCCGTTTTACAGATGAGACAGCTGAGGTTCAGAGAGGTGAAGTATTTTGTCCAAGGCATATGGCTCTGCCTCCCTGAGGTCTGAACTATTCTCTGTGGGATCTCTCTGGTCTGCGCTGATGCGTCCCCTGAAAAGCCCATCTTGACAGTTAGTAGGGTTCAGAGAGGTGGTGGGGGGCGGCTGGGGAGGGAGTTTCAGGGGGCCCAGTAGACAGAAACCTCTCATTTTATCATAACTCCTACTAAACAGGGGCCCCATGAGCAGACTCCTCTCCTTTTTGGCCTCCCCTTGTTCATCCTCTGAGAGGCGCTAACAGAAACAGGAAAGAAAGCCGCCCAGGATGGGGCACCCGCCGGGTGCCGGGTGGGGCGTTGCTCCATCCCATGGGGGGACCAAGGCTGGGAGAAGCGAACTCACGTGGTCAGGGTTGTGCGGCTAAAAAGGTCTGGGGTCAAGCCAGGGGCCACAGCTCTCTCACTCGAGAACCATATTCTCTCGGTTAGAACAGCTGCCTCCAGCTTCGGTGTGAAATGTGGGGAGGTGGCAGAATGGCCCAGCTAGGCCTTGAATAACTGATGGGTTACGTTTGCCCATCTGGTAAAGAGACATATCGAGGTCACTCCCTGGATGGGAACAGGGGATCCGGCTGGGGCCCCTGACAGTATGGCCACGGTTGGAAATACGGTCCACGCGGAGGACCGGGAGAAACATCTCAGACACAGATTTGCACCCTGGCGGGGCAGCAGGCCAGAGCCAGCTCAGAAATAGATTTTCTTTGGTCTCCAAGTGTTTAAGGAAATTTTAATTAGTTGCTGATATTTAAAACTCAGGAAATCTAAAGGAAAAATGCAATTTTCCAGCTCTTCTGAAGATCTGGCAAGGCTAGGCCCCTGTTCCGATTAGCAGCATGCATCTGGGGCTGAAGCCCCACGGCTTCGGAGGGGCTCCTGCCTCCTGGGCGGCTGGAGCTCCGGCTGCCCTCATCCCCTCTCTCCTGCATGAGTGCACTGCTGAGGTGGCCAGAGTGCTGGGTGTTTACTCACAGCAAGGGTGGGGAGGAGGGAGGGCGGCAGGAGGAGCCGGGGGGGGGGGGGGGCACAGGTAGGGTCAGTCCTGATTATTGGGGCTCCCTAACCCGGGAGCAGGACTTGGCACTTCTCCACCCTGCATTTATCTGTTCTCTCCAGCAGCCCGGCGAGGGCTCCATCTCAGAGAGGGCAGGTCCCTGTTCAGAACTGTACAGCTGGTCAGTGATAAGTCAGGACTCACACATGCACGCGTGGGCGGCGCATCCCCTTTGCAGCCCTTGTGACCTCTCTCCTGTCTGTCAGCTGTCACGCTGCTGTCTGGGCTCTGAGCTTGCAGGACCGGGACCGAGTGGCCCATGCTTTGGGGAGGGGGCCGAGCAGCGCAGTTCTCCTCAGACACGCTCTCGTGAGCGAGAGCCTTTGGGGACCTCCAGGCTGCCCTCTGACTCTCGGACCCCTCCCTGGACCAGAGTGCTCTGAATTGGGACTTAGCATTCAGTCATTCAGTGGCACGTTTATTGAACAACTGCTTGGACCTTACTTACCTGGCCGGGTGATACAAATAGGAATAAGCACGTCCTGCTCCTCAGGGAGCCCTTGTCTGGGTGGAGGCGACAGATGCGGGAAGCCCATCCACCAACCACGTGGCCGGTGCCCCGGGAGAGGTGTGAAGGGAAGGTGCCGGGCGCAGAGAGGGGGCCCTCCCCCAGCTGGGGATTCAGGAAGGCTTCCTGGAGGAGGTGAAACCGAGCTGAGTCTCAAAGGATGAGTAGGAATCGGTGAGAAGAAAGGGTGTTCCACGCCTTGAGCAAAGACGAGAGAGGAGAGATAGGACCTTGAGTTGCAGCTGGGTGCCACTCAGTTGAAGCAGGGGAGGGAGACGTGGCGAGGGCTGGCGAGTGAGGGGCTTGGACAGGAGGCACAGCTGAGGGTTATCCAGGACTGGGACAGTTCCCCGAGAGCCCTCTGGCTGCAGCATAGAGACTGGGCTGGGGGCAGGGGCCCTTGGGAGGCTATTGGGGTATCCCAGGCGGGAAGGGATGGTGGCCCAGTTCGGGATGGATTTGGGAAGCCCTGAGGAGGGGAAACTGGCAGGGTTTGATTAGGGACTGGATGTCCGTGGGGTGAGGGAGAGGGCGGAAGGAACCTGTCCAGGTTCCCAGTGGGTGACACAGGACACAAGAGCCCAAGCCGAAGGTGGCAGTGGTGGGCGGTGGCCGTGGCAGTTCTCCCGTGGGATGGAGGACTTGCACTGATGGCGAGATTTGGGGCTTGCCCGCGTCCGGACTGTTGAAGCGATGGGTGTGGGTGTGCGATCTCGAGGCCAAGGGCAGACCCCAGGGAGCGGCACTGAAGAGCAGTCTGGAGCGCTGCAGATAGGCTAATGCCACAGACGCCAGAGTTGCCGGGTTCCAGTCCCGGCCCCGCCGCTCTGTCTACTGGCTGACCGCAGGCGGCTCTCCCCTGAAAACCTCAGGCGGTAAGGCCTCCTGCGCAGCCGCCTCGCCAGGGCTCCCTGCGCTCATCCGTTTGAAACGTTCAGTAGGTTCTCTGGGACGGTAGCTCTTGGAGGGATGGAGGCCCCAAAGGAGTGGGAGGGAGACAGGAAGTGACCCTGGAGGCCACATGTCAGGGTCAGGGGGCCTCCCACAGGCCGGGTGCCGCAGAGGCCGTGCCCTTCAGCGTCTGCGGTTGGGCAGTGAGGTGAGGCCTGGCCCCTGGCGAGTGTGGGGCTGCCTGCGGCCTGACTCCCCGTCGGGGGGAGTGGGAGGTGGGGCGACTCTTCTCTTCAGGAGCGTGGCTGCAGAGGAAAGCGGGGAGGCACACGCATTGCCAGGATGAATATTGGAGAACAACGGCTTTCTGAGAGGCAGAGGTTGACGACGCGGGGCCTGGCCTATGAGGAGATGGGGAGGCCGTGGGAGGTGGAGGCTCTCCGCACCTGGTGGCGGTCCCAGTTTCTTCAGAAGCGGGAGGCGCGTGTGAGAGGAGGCCGGTGGGTTGTTAGGGAGCAGCGGGCTGGAGGAGCTGCCCTGGGGCCGAGTGGAGGGCGCGCTCCCGAGGTGATGACGGCGCAGGACAGGCCCTGGGTTAGGGAACCGGGGAGGGGGTTGGCTTGGAGGGCCGAGGGGCCACCCGGTGATTCTGGCAGGAGCTCTTGGCCCACTCGCCGGAAGCCGCAGCCGCGTCCATTTGAGAAGTGGGCTTCCCGACATGTGCCTGCCCTGGGAACGGGGTGCTTCTAGGCTGGGTTCCCTTGACTTCTACCTCTTTCTTGGTTACCTCCGCGTGGGGAGGGCTTTTGGCCCATGGCCCCTACTCCCCTGCAGGGAGCAGTCCTTCCCTGCTTGGGGACTTGGCCCACCGCTTCCGGTCCCTCGGGCCGCCCCGCCACCGTTCTCGGGCGCGGTGTGGGGGGGACGGTGTCCCGGGCGCTGACGTTTGCAGCTGAGTCAGCAGTCCTGCCCTGGGAGTGGTGCTCCTGCAGGTACAAGCGGGTCCAAGAGTCCAGCGTGACGCCTCGGGGGAGAAGAGGTGCTCTCACGGACCTGCCCGCGGGCGCAGACCCCATTCTGGGGGCCATGTGGTTCGAGCTGCGGGGCAGCCCTCCGCTTCCCTGCACTGGGGGTACCTTCCCCGCTCTTGGCTCCACGGAGAAGCTGGTGTTTTCTGGCCTCGTCCCGCTGGGGCGTGCGGGGGGCAGGATGTCAGGGCCACGTCCGCGTCAGCTGTGGTGCCGGGAGCCACGGTGGAGAGAAAGGTGGGGTGGTGCTCTGACTCACGGCCGGCCGCAGCTCGCTGGCTCAAGGCTGGGTGGGGACCGTGCTGAGCCCGATTCCCGTCTCACCCCAGAGAGCTCCAGGCTTCCGCTGAGTCACAGGGAAGGGGAGAAGCGCGGGCTGAGGCTGGGGGCTGAGTTGTTCCCGCATCACTTCCTGCAGAGAGGCCCAGGCCCCAGGGCCGGGGGAGCAGGGCCCTGCGGGTCGCTCCGACATGCCCCGTCCAACGCGCCCTCCGCAAGGCGGCAGCCCCAGGCCAGCCCCGGTGCCACTGGCTGGAGCCTCGGGACGCCATCAGCTCAGGCCTGCTCAGGGCGGTTAGAAAGGTTTCATCCACCGGGGAAAACGGCCACAGCCTCAGGCAGACCAGCTTTTCCCTCCTGGACTAACCTGCTGGGTAGAGGATGTGGAGGGTGTGTGAACAGCACAGGCCACCCAGGAGAGCACACGAGGCGCGCGCTCCGCTGCACAGAGCGGGGCCTGGGAGCCGCGGCGGCCCCTGACGTGTGCCGCCGCCCATGGGCACCGTGGGGCGCACCGACACCCCCTCCCGGTCACCTCTCCACAAAAAGCAGCCCGGAGCAGACGCAAGCACAGACAGGCCTTGCGGTAGGGTGCGCAGACACACACACACACACCAGCAGGCTCGGGCAGGGCCCACCCAGACGTCTGTGCCGTCCCTCTGGGGTGACCCCAGGCCCCCGGGCGGGAACGCCGCTCAGAGCCCCGGGGAGCTGGGTCGGCTCGGGCACACAGCACGTGCCTGGGACACGCGTCCCGTGTCGAGCTGGTGCGCTCTGGCCAGGAGGCCCCCCGTGACCCGGTGCGGACCTGGTTAGGAATCGCCCTGCGGGAGTTTTTTTAACCCTGAGGATGAGGGAGCTCTTCCGAACAGCCCTGCTCCGCTGGCAGCCCTTGCTGGGCTGGATTTTCCTGCAGGGCTTTTGGATTTTGTTTTTGATCCACTCAGGTGTTGATTGTGTGCCAGACACCGTGGCAGCACCCGGCCAACGTGTGCAAAGTTGTCTGAGTAAAGCTCTCGGTAAATGGGGGTTATTATGCACGCTGTTATTTACATTCATAATCTAATTTCTTTTCATAACAACCCTATGAGGAAAGGTGCTATTATCCCCATTTTACAGATAAGGAAAGTGAGGTTCCAAGATGTTAAGTGGCTTGTCCTGGTGGCAAACAGCTGGTAAGTGACAGGGAGCGTTTGAACCCAGGTCTCTGACTCCTGAGCCTGTGCTCGTAATCTCTGTCTTGTCAAGACTCCCTGCTGGGAAGCCAGCCCCATGGACTAGGCCTGTGAAGTCCACCGGGCCGGGGGGACCACAGGGGAGCGGGGAGCAAGGCCTTCGAGACACCATGGCTTTGGTCTGAGAGGCTCAGGGCAGGGGGACAAAAGAGGAGAAAGCGCAGAAGGGGAACGCGTGGTGTCGGGGCCGCTCGCCCCCTCTGTCCCTTTGCTGTTCCCTTGACCGTGCTCCTGGTGGGACTGGAGGAGGCGCGGCGGGGCTGGCGCCCAGGCTGTCCTTCCAACCTGGCTGGGCTCTGTCTACGTGACCCTTGGCAGGTTTCCACTCCCTCCCAGGCCCGAGGAGGGCTGAGCTGCCACCTGGACGGCAGCTTATCTCTGACCTTCGGCATTTCTGTGTCTGGATGGATTCTAAGTGCAGCCTCCTGCCTAGACTTCCACCCCACTCTGGGGAGATGCCCCTCCTGGGTGGGCAGATCCGCGATGGCAGATTTGAGCCAGCCTCGCTCTCAGAGAACCACCAGGGGATGTGGAAGGTGTTTGCCCGTGTCTCCCGGACTCCTGCCCGTGAGGCCACTGGGAGTTGTGTTTTCCTCACCATCCCCGTGATGTGTGTGAGATGACGGCTAAAGGCCCTGGCGCTGGCACCGCTCTCCAGAGGGCGCTCTTCAGGGGGTGGTCTGTGGGGCTCCCACTCCACGATCGCCTGGCAGCTCATAAACTACACACGGTCAGGCCGTCCCAGGGCGGCGGCGGCAGCACCTCAGGCCAGGCCTGGACCTGGAGGTCAGGCCTTTCGGGGGGGTTTTGCTGCGTCCTGCGGTTGGCCAACCCGGGGTTCTTCGGGAAGGAGATCTCTTGAGCCAGCCTTCCACTGCAGCTGCTTTTGTGCTGTGGGGCTTTTGTGTAAGGTGCCTGGTCTCTCTAAAGTTTGGTTTCTTCCTTTGTAAGCTGGGGATGACAACAGGGCGTGCCTTGTACAGGGCTGTCGTTGGCCTGTGGGGGCTAGTGTCTCCGCCTGCGCCCTCCCGGGTGTGGACCTGTGCTGGCCGATGGGAGGGGTCTCTCCAGGGACTTCCTAGGAGCAGAGCGTGGAAAGGTCAGGCCGCTTGTTCTAAAAGGTCATCAGCACACAGTGCAAGCAACACGATCGGGCCCCGTTGTGTTTGGAAATTTCGTGGTTGGGAGAAGTGAGGGATGAGTACGAGAAATTTTCTTGGGGCTTCCCAGCGGGTCTAGTGCCGATAGGCAGTGAGGGGTTGGCAGCTGGGGGCAGAAGACCTAGAGTCTCGTGAAGTCCTGGACTTGATAGTTCAAAGAGTGGCCTCGACTGCTCCGGACCACAGCTGTCCTTTGGTTTCCGTACCAAAGTTTGGGCTCCGGATGTGAGACGGGACTTTCCCTGTGAATTCCCAGTGTCCCCCCCGCCGCCCGCCACAATTCCCACGTTGCTTCTAAAACACAAGACTCCCAGCTGCAGAGCCACACACATTCGCCCATTGATTCCTGCACTGGTCACCTTGTGTCCTCGCCTCCCGCACTGGGACACATTGTGAAGAGTGGCCTTGGGTGCTCTGTCATCATGTTTGCCGGCAGGATGGTCTCCATCCCCCGTCCCATTAGCTTTGCTAGGACATCCCACCTGAGGGCTGCCTTCAGCATTAGTGGCTGGGCAGAAAGCTTAGCTTCTCCAGAATAACACCATGTGTTCCTCCTTTTGGACAGTGAGCACAAGGGCACTTCATTTCCCTTTTCTCCTCGGCCACCAGGAGGCTCAGCATTAAATGTACAACCCGTCTCTAGTAGCTGTGTGAAGATCTCTTCTGACTTGCTTATGTGAATAGGCCCTTACTCTCTGGGTTAGGTGTTTTTTGTTTGTTTGTTTGTTTTTTCTGTTCTTGATTTTCATGTTTAT
This sequence comes from Nasua narica, assembly GCA_028533885.1. Lineage (NCBI taxonomy): Eukaryota > Metazoa > Chordata > Mammalia > Carnivora > Procyonidae > Nasua > Nasua narica. The sequence continues at coordinate 4,563,095 of CM052797.1, forward strand.
GTTTCACCACGTTCTTTTCTTTGTTTTCTCGCTCTTGTGGAACCAGGCCGAGGGTACGTAAAACACTCACCATGTAAAAAGCACATGAAGCTGTCTTCCTAAGTGCTTTGTTGGCATGTTGTTCCTTTTGCTCCCTCAGCTTCATGAGACCGTGTCTGCTTGCGTGGTCAGAATCCGTTGGTCAGAAAGGAGATGCCTGAGGGGCAGGGTAGCTTATTCCTGCTTGTTTTTCTTTTCTTATCAGCTGCTTCGAATTTTTAAAATAATTTCTCTTCAAACCCATTAGTCACTCAAGGCACAAACGGTATCCTGGTTGGACAGATAGGTGCATTTCTTTCTTTTTTTTTTTTTTTCCTTCTGTTTCTGTTGCATTACACAAGAGTAACCTGCTAATTACAGAATCCAAACATGAGAAGGAAAAAGGAAAAAGAAAATTACCTATACTCCCACCAGGGATACCAGCATTGTGTGATTCATCCTCCTGGATTCCCCCCACCCTTTTTTTTTTCTTTTTCTGTTTATATTTTGCCTACAAAAAATAAGATCTAACTAGACATACTGGTTTTGTTTTTTGTTGGTTTTTATAAAGATCTTATTTATTTATTTATTTATTTATTTATTTATTTATTTATTTATTTATTTGACAGAGAGTACAATCAAGGGGCGCGGCAGGGGGAGGGAGAAGCAGGCTCCCCACTGAGCAGAGAGGCTGACATGGGGCTTGATCCTAGGACTCCAGGATCATGACCTGAGCCGAAGGCAGACCCCTAACTGATGGAGCTACCCAGGTGCCCCTAGACATAGTGTTTAATAACTATCTTCACTTGGTGGTAGATAATTAGAATCTTCCCTGTTATTATGTATTTTATAACAAAGAAAGGTATTTCAAGTTTGTATCCAGGACACATGCACATAATTAGTTTTTAAGTGTGGAAGTACCTACTATAAAAAGTGACCAGTGCCTCCATCATCCCCAGCCCCAGGCCTGGTTAAAGGGACGACTTTTAAATCAGTTAGACTTTTTCTTAATACAGTGGTTTCAAAAAAAAAAAAAAAAAAAACAGTAGTATCTTAAGTAGTGCTTGCACCACACCTGCTTGGCTTACCTGATTTACTGATTTGCTGCTGAGAAAAAGAAGGCTTTCCATCGCTTCTATCTGCCTTCCCCACCTCCTGCAGACATTTTTCTACCACTGTCATTGAGTTGCTTCTGTAATTTAAAATAGTATCCTTGGGGCACCTGGCTGGCTTGGTCCATAGAACATGTGACTCTTGATAGCGGGGTCATGAGTTCAAGCCCCATGTTGGGGGTAGAGGTTCCTAAAAAGATAAAGAAACTTAAAAAAAAATTTTTTTTTAAACTTAAACCTCTGTTTCTTAATCCGTTAACGCACTGACCATACCACGTGGCCCTCTTCGCTCTCCCAAGGAGGTAGAGACT
>CM052797.1:4570985-4666825 GCA_028533885.1 Nasua narica
CGGATGCTTAACCAACAGAGCCACCCAGGTGCGCCTATCATGTTGTTTTTCAATCAACTTTATCTGGGTGCCTGGGTGGCTCCGTCGGTTAAACATCTGCCCTTGGCTCAGGTCGTGATCTTGGGTTCCTGGGACTTGGGGTCCTGAGATTGAGTTCATCACGGAGTCTACTTCTCCCTCTTCCTCTCCCCCTTCCCTCTGCCCCTGCTCATACTCTCTCTTGTTCGCACGATCTCATTCTCAAATAAAGAAAATCTTTTAAAAAATTAAAAATACGGGCGCCTGGGTGGCTCAGTCATTAAGCATCTGCCTTTGGCTCAGGTCATGATCCCAGGGTCCTGGGATGGAGCCCCACCAATCTGATTTCTATCACTACAAATTACTTCTACCTCTTCTAGAACATCGTATAAATGCAATTGTCAGTATATAGTCTTTTGCGTCTGGTTGTTTCCACACGGCAAAATATTTCTGAGAGTTGTGTCAACAATTCATTCTTTTTTTTATCATAAATAGTATTTATTGTATGAATACCAATTTGTCTCACCTATTGGTGAACATCTGGATTGTTTCCAGTTTGGGAAGTTTGGGGCTCCTATGAACAAAGTTGCCAACAAATTATTTAATTTGTATTTCTCGGATTCTAATATATCTTAACATCTTCTATGTTTATTAGCTTTTCAATTTCTCCTTGTGTAAATCACCTATTTACATCTTTGCCCATTTTTTCCTCATTTGAGTTCCATCTTTTTCTTACTGACTTGCAGAAGTTCTTAGCATAGGGTGCCTGGGTGGCTCAGTGGGTTAAAGCCTCTGCCCTCAGCTCAGGTCATGATCTCAGGGTCCTGGGATCGAGCCCCGCATCGGGCTCTCTGCTCAGCAGGGAGCCTGCTTCCCCCTCTCTCTCTGCCTGCCTCTCTGCCTACTTGTGATTTCTCTCCTCTCTGTCAAATAAATAAATGAAATCTTTAAAAACAAAAAAAAGAAGTTCTTAGCATATTCTGAATTTAAATATTAGTCCCTCGTCAGCTTTAAAGATTTTATCATTAAGTAATCTCTACACCCATGATCGGGCTCGAACCCACACCCCTAGATCAGAGTTTCATGCTCCACTGACTGAGCCAGCTAGGCACCCCTCTTATCAGCTTCAGATATCACAAATATATTCTCCCAATCTTGTCATCTGTTAACCTTGTCAATGTAGCCATTCTTGGGCAGAAATTTTTAATTCTGATGAACCAAACTGATGGATCTTTTTGCATTATAGTATCTGCTTTTTAAAAAAGATTTTATGGGCGCCTGGGTGGCGCAGTTGGTTGAGCAACTGCCTTCAGCTCAGGTCATGATCCCGGAGTCCCGAGATTGAGTCCCGCATCGGGCTCCCAGCTCCATGGGGAGTCCGCTTCTCACTCAGACCTTCTCCCTTCTCATGCTCTCTCTCACTCTCTCTCTTTCCTAATAAATAAATAAATAAAATCTTTAAAAAAGATTTTATTTATTTATTTGAGAGAGAGAGAGAGAGCACAGAGGGAGAGGGAGAGAGAGAAGGAGACTCCTCACCGAGCACAGAGCCTGATGTGGGACTCGATTTCAGGACTCTAGGATCATGACCTGAGCTGAAGGCGGATGCTTAACTACCTGAGCCACCCAGGCGCCCCTAGTATGTGTTTTTGAAATTTTGTTTAAGAATTTCATTCCTGGGGCGCGTGGCTGGTTAGTCGGTTGAGCATCCAACTCTTGGTTTCGGCTCAGGTTGTGATCTCAGGGTCATGGAATCGAGCCCCGCATCTGGCTCTGAGCTCAGGGCAATCTGCTGGAGATTATCTCCTTCTCCCTCTCCCTCTACTCCTCCCTCTGCTCCCTCTCCCTCTCTCTCTTTCTCAAATAAAGAAGTAAAATCTTAAAATAAGAAAAAAAGGAAGTTCATTCCTGCCCCAAGGTCACAAGGATATTTTTCAACAGTTTACATTATTAACTTCATCGTTTTCTGGACACATTTAGGATTAATCCATATGAAGTCCACATTTTCAAGTGATGATAAGTTGGGGTTTTTTTTAACGACTTATTTATTTATTTTAGAGATAGAGCTTGTGGGGGGGGTGGGTAGGGGCAGAAAGCGAGGGAGAGAGAAACTCTAGAAGACTCCATGCTGACAGGCACAGAGCCCAACACATGGCTCGATCCCACAACCTCCAGATCGTGACTTGAACCAACACCAAGAGTCTAACACTCAACCGACTGTGCCACCCAGGCGCCTGGTGAGACTAAGGTGGGAATCCAGTTGTATGTTTTTCCACAGAGCGGACCACTTTTTCCCATACCGTATTCCTGTGGGTCTCAGACACGCGCTTCTGTGAGAATCAGGAGAAGCACATTGCCAGGCTCCTCCCCCCATTCGGTAGGTCTGGGCTGGGACCTGAATTAGACATCTGCATATCTAATAAGTTCCCAGGTAATGAGGTGATGCCCGGTGCAGGCCAAGAAAGCACACTCTGAGAAGAGCTGCCCTCAACAAAAAACCTTGAACCTCATGGATTTTGTTCTCTAGCTCACTGGCATCTCCACAGTGGCCTATACTTCTGGGCTGTGCTCCGTGCTGCACTCCTCCCCTAACTTCCCCAAGGTCTCCCAGGACCTGGGGCTCCAACCACACGTTTTATGATCACATCCCCAGGCCCCTCCTGAACCACAGTCTTCCAAACTTTGGTAAAAGGCTTCAGGTTGTCCACCGTCCTGGCCACACACCCATAGTCACCGGAAACTTTGGGGCATGGCTGCTCATCCTTTCTTCCACCTAAAGGCCTCTCATTGTCTTGGGTGACTTCAGCAACCACATGGTAGACATTGGCTTCTCAGGTCTCCAGGGGCCTCCCACCCCCGCCTCCTTACCATCAATAACGGCTCACCACCAAGATCCCAAATTCAGGCATCTCTCTCCCAGGCCATAATCTCTGTTCCTTCCAACTTTCTGGTTTACCACACTCCCTCTGACCTTTTGGGGACCTTACCAGCATCTCCTCCTTCTCCCCACCCATTAGCCTTTCTTCATTCCCTCCCGACCCAACTTAGATGCTGTGATTCACCATTGCAACAACCTTTCCTGAACTCCCCCGCTGCCATATTTTCACTGCCGGGGGCAGAGCTCGGCATCAGCTCTGGGCTCTACCTTCCCGCTACCTCTCCCTGGGCAGTGGCGGGGAGCGTCACTCAGGGGGGGGGAAGGTTCCGCTGCAATTCCCACAGACCCTCCACGCTGCCTGCTGGCCTAATGGGTTCTCTGCTCACTTCTCGGTGCCCACTGTCTGCAACACCACTTTCCCTCCTCTCCCAGCTTCCAATGCCCTCCCCTCTCTCCCCACGCAACACACTAGTCAACGGAGGGGGTCTCCCTTATCTTTTTCCTATTTGCGTGCGAGAGAGAGAGAGAGAGAGAGAGAGAGAGAGAGACAGACCCAGGCCACTTTCACTGACAGCAGGATGGTCTTGGGACAGAGAGCACGTCAAAACCAGTTAATAAAAATTGCAGCTATGTTTAGCTGTTCAGGCACAATAAAGCAGTGCTTTTCAACACGCCCACACAAATAAATGGCTACAGGTATGGATACACTTGACAATAATATCCAAATTCTAAAGCTGAGGTCCTTCCTGAATGGGAGACCCAGCTAAAGGGCCCTCGAGGGCCCTTGAGAGGCCCCATCTTCTTCCAACCCATCAGCTTTCCCCTCCTGGCCTTTTTTCCCACCACACAGAGGGGCCCCACCCTGGCTACACTATTGCCATCTTTGGGAAGCTAGCTGTTCCTGCTGACTATCTCTCTGCCTGTTTATGTCTATCAGGGCAGAGCTTTAGGGCCAGCCTAGGGCTTGAACTCAAGACCCCAAGATCAAGAGTCCCATGCTGGACCAACTGGGCCAGCCAGGCACCCCACCTGCAGACCATTAAATCTGAGGCCCTGCCGCAGTATTGTTTTAAGCTCCCAGGTGACCCCAGCTGTAAGCAGGGGTGGAGAAGCAACCCCGTAGGAGCTTCCCCTCCTCCCAGGCATCCCCTCCCCAGTACTTTGTGTCCCACACCCTCCCTCTTCACTGCTTTATTCCCAATAGCTTTGAAACATGCTCAGATCTCTCCCACTTAAAAAATAAATTACACACGCACACACACATATATTCCTTGACTTCCACATCCCACTGCAAGCCCCTTGCCGCCCCAGGGCTCTCTCTGGAAGGCTCTCTTCCAATTTCCAGCTGCACCTAGACTTGTAACTCCTCCTCAATGCTGAGCGTGGCTTGAGTGTGGCTAGGTCACCCCGGGCCTGGCACATGGCAGGTGCCCTACAAACATCTGTCGGGTGGGTGAAGGAATACACTAACCAGTCCGTCAAAGGAGTAGTGTCTGCCCCTGTCCTGACGTTGGGGGGCCTCCAGGAGGACCTCTGCTCAGGGCCGGGGCGGCTGCCTTGTTTTCCCTTCCAGTATCTTTCCTGCCTTGAAGCCTCCTGTCCTTGAGACCGGGAGTGGAGAAAATGGTGCAGGAGGTCCGAGGGCGAAAAGTTTGTGCCTCCAGGGGTATGTATCCACTACCCACCCCACCCAACCCCCCAAACCCGGGAAAACAGGTGCAACAAATCCTTCTAGCTCCTTGAAAACCGATCTCTTTCGTTGTTAAGGGCTGTGCAGAAAGGGTTAAAGCATTTACAGAAATGGAGGGACCTCCCTCTGGCCCCACAACTCTTGAGATGCTCTGCAAAAGGTCAGATGTTTCCAGAATCTCAACAGACAGCCTGTGTCTGTTTAAAGGGAAGACAACGAGTTCTCGGCCCCCTGCCAGCCTTCGTGGGCAGTTCTTGCCTGGTTCTGCAAGGCACCCGGCCAGACGCCCGGCCAAAAAGCCTTCCTCCCCCTTGAGATGGCCAGGAGCAGGCCAGAGTTCTCCAAAGCCCAGCCTGGAGTCCTGCCAGCCTGGAGAAAGCTGGCATCCGACAGACAGGGCATACACACCAACTGCTACGGCCTACGATGCATCAGGAATGATGGGGGCAGGGAGGCAACTTCCTGTGGACACTGACTATCGTCAGCTGGAAGGGACTGTGTTCTGACCCTGTCCTTTATTTATTTATTTAAAAACAAACCAAAAAATTTTATTTATTTATATGAGAGAGAGAGAGAGAGCGAGCGAGCGAGCATGAGAGTGAGGAGGGTCAAAGGGAGAAGCAGACTCCCAGCTGAGCAGGGAGCTCAGCTCGGGATCCCCGGACTCCAGGATCATGACCTGAGCCGAAGGCAGTCGCCCAACCAACTGGGCCACCCAGGCGCCCCGACCCTGTCCCTCAGAGAAGAGGCTCAGACAGCAGTGGCTGTCACGTAGTGTGGAAAATCCTGAACGTGGGAATCAGAAAACCTGTGTTCAAAATCCAGTTCCGGGACCATGAGTCATGGGATCCTGGACACAGAGTGGGTCCTTTCTGTGTATCTGTGTCCATCTAGAAAAAATGGGTACAAATACCTCTCACCCCTGGTGGCTTGCTGAAGGTCACACAGTACAAACCAAGGTTTCCTGACTCCTGGCCGCTGGCGCCTGGACCCTCTAGAAGTGAGCAGATTACCTTGAACGTTGATAGATAGTAAAATGTAGCTGAAGACCCATTTAAATAAACTTTGGCTTTTATTACTTAATCATGTTCTTTATAGAAAAATTAACACAAAAAAAACTCATATTGCCACTCCAAAAAATACTCATATAGCTGCTACTAATCTGCCATTTATCTTTTCATATTTTCAAAGTATAAAGTATATACCTTCCATACTTTTCTCAACAACAAGATCATAGGATCTGTAGACTTTTATATACACGTTGCTCTTTCTTTTCTTTTTTAAGATTTTATTTATTTATTTGACACAGAGAGACACAGTGAGAGAGGGAACATGAACAGGGGTAGTGGGAGAGGGAGAAGCAGGACTCCTGGCCAAGTAGGAAACCTGACATGGGGCTCGATCCCAGGACCCTGAGATCACGACCTCAGCCAAAGGCAGATGCTTAACAACTGAGCCACCCAGGCACCCCCACATTGCTCTTTTCTATCTAACATTTCATTGGATGATTTACACCTTTTCATGTCCAGATATAGTTACATAAACGGAACACTCTATAGTTTGTGTAATTCCCTACGGTGAGATATTTAGGCTATTTTCAGTTTTTTGTTATGAGCAAGAAAAGTCTATTTGCTCGTTTTATTTTCTCAGGATAAATTCCTCTCCGTGGGCAGTGGAATCAAAAGGTCTCTCTATTTTTTTTCTTTAAGTCATCTCTACACCCAACGTGGGGCTCAAACACACAACCCTGAGATCAAGAGTCACACACTTCCCTGAGCCAGCCAGGTGCCCCCGGAAAGGTCTACATGTTTTTAAGGCTTCTGCCACATGCTGCTAGATCGTCCTCTGGAAATGTGATGATTGTCATATCTTTTAAAAAAATATTTACTAAATTTTTTAAATTTTATTTTAGAGAGAGAGGGAGAGAGAAAAAGCACGAGGTGGGAAAGGGGAGAGGGAGAGGGACAGAGAGAGAATCCTCAAGCAGACTCCCCACTGAGTGCAGAGCCCGACACAGGGACTGGTCATACAACTTGGGCAGAAATCACGAGTCAGACGCTTCATTGACAGAGCCATTCAGGTGCCCCGATGATTCTTGCATCATTTTTTTTCTGATTTAAAAAAAAGATTTATTTATTTATTTGAGAGAGAGTGCAAGAGCACGGGCAGGAGGGGCAGAGGGACAGGGAGAAAGAATCTCAAGCAGACTCAGCACTGAGTGGGGAGCCTGACGTGAGGCTCGATCCTAGGACCCTGAAATCATGACCTGAGCCAAAACCAAGAGTCGGGTGCTTCACTGACTGAGCCACCCAGGGAACCCCAACAACACGTTTATATATGAAGACCGTGCTCCTTTCACTAGAAAGCTGTTCTCGTCACCGGGACACTCAAGTTTTGGGAAGTCCAAGGTTGGGAAGGGGCAGAGGCTAGCTTGGATGAGATGGGGGAGCTGGCACCTGACCCACTGTTCCATCTCACCAGACGGCTCCTGCCTGGCTTTAAAGATGCCGCCCTCTCTCCGCCCACAGCACCGCTGGGACTGCGGGATACAAGAGAACTTGGTCCAGATATCACCCTAGAAAACTCTGATAGAGGAATGAGGGTTTGTCGTCCGTATTTATTTGTGCACCCCATCTCCAGTCTTGGGAACAACTACCTGGAAGCACTCCTTATTTCTTAGCTAGGTACTACTTTCATAAGCTACCACCCATTAAGGGTTTGATTTACACGATAGCATTTCCTTGCTACATTCGCCCAGGAATCGGGTACCAATGAGAAAACGGAGTCTTGGGCAGATCAAGCATCTTATCTCCGGGAATACTGCAGGTAAATAACCTCCTGAGGATTCAAACCTAGGTCTAGGGGCACCCGGGTGGCTCAGTCGATAGAGCGTCTGTCTGCCTTTGGCTCAGGTCATGATTTCGGGGTCCTGGGATGGAAACCCGTATTGGGTTCCGCAGGGAGTCTGCCTCTCCCTCTCCCTCCACTCCTCCCTGTAGCTTGTGCTCTCCCTCTCTCCCAGTCATTCATAAGTAAGTAAATAAATATAAAAAAAAAAACACACAAGAAAGCCCTAGGTGTATCCAACTACAGGCTCTGTGCTGTATTTTGAAATTACTGCAAAACAACTCTGTGTAGCAGTGTAAATCAAGCGGCCTGGCAGGAGACAGTTGGTCTGGTGTGGGGGGTTAGACATCACCGATGCTCCCTGCTCTGATACCTCCCGGCACTCGGGAGGCTCATACTTCCACACCCTCCGGAAGTTAGGTGCAGCCACGTGACTTGCTGTGGCCAATGAAATGGGAGGAAGAAAGACACCTGTCCGTTCTGGGGTAAGCATTTGAGAACCAGTGTGCGGTTCTCATGCTTTCTTCCCCTGCATGGTGAGCCCCGAAGTTGGGACGAGTGGCCCTCGGCTGACTACAAAGAGCCGAGCCCTTGTGAGCCCTGCTGGGAAGGAGGCGTGGGCAAGAAATAAATCTTTGTTATTTTAAGTCACTGGGGCATTCAGAGGTGTTTGTTACTACAGCATAACCCAGCCCGTCCAGACCAATGCAGGTCCCTATGGGAGCGGTTCATGTCTTTGTCTAAATTTTTCTGGAGTTGTTACCTTTTACAATGAGAAGAGATCCACTTACAATTTTTTAAAGATCTTGTATTTCTTTATGTGAGAGAGAGCATGCACAAGCCGGGGAAGGAGCTGGGGGGGAGAGGGAGAAGCACACTCCCCACTGAGCAGAGAGCCTGACTTGGGACTCGATCCCATAATCCTGGGATCATGACCTGAGCCAAAGGCAGACGTTCAATGGACTAAGCCACTGGGGTGGCCCGAAATCCACTTATAATTTTTAAAAATAAGACTCATAATACATGTTCACACAAATGGGACCATCGTGTCCACACTGATGTGCAATTTTTCTCTTACTCTCAAAACTGACCACTTCCTGTCACTTTAGGTAGATCTGCTTCATTCTGTTGAGCACCTGCATGGCATTCTAGTCTCTGGATACACCCCACGGTATTATAACAGACCACTGACGCCAGACGTACGAGTTTGTTTCTGCTTCTTCACAAAATACAGGCTCTAAGCTACAGCTAGACTGTTGCGACATTCATGGGAAAGGAAGTACTGATATTTCTTCGTCTTTTTTTTTTTTTGGTTAATCTCTGGCACTTTGCAGCCTGAGCTCAGCACTCAAGAGGGTTGTGCACCCCTCCGGGGGGTGAATGAATAAGCCAGGCATGCCCGCACCCTTCCCGGGCGATCCGGCTGAGAAGGCTGGCCCGGGCCCTGGGTGTGTGTGCGCGCGTGAACACTGCGAGCTGGCCCCCACAGAGCAGGGCAGAGAAGCACACACACACCGCCCAGGCGACGTGACCCTGACTCACAGGTCCAGGCATATAAGTGAACGGCGGGGAAACTCCGGGGTTCTGAACCAGCCCTGACTCACAAATGGCTCACTTGTCCGTTTCCCTCCAGCGCCACCGCTCAGTCTCCAGGAAGGGCTGGTGACGGCCATCACTGGGATCTTGAGGAAGGAGAGAGCCACTCAAAGACAGGATTATAATGATTGGCCTCATTCAGAGAAGATGTCTACTTAGTCCTTGTTCCATGAATAGTAGGAATGCACCCCCCCCCCCCAGTAGAGGGCCCATTAGCAGCTGACACAAATTCCAGAAAAAGGGAGATAAATCAGACACGAAACTTGGAGAGAGAGGAGAGCACTCTGAGGGGAAGGAAACCGGATGAGGTCGATAGAGAGGGACGAGGCGGTGACTAGTAGTAGAGAGTGACAAGGCCTCTCTAAGAGGTGACAGCTGAGAGCTCAAGCCTGAATGACAAGGCCAGTCCCGGTCCTCCCTTGAGCGATCTGACCAAGAACACAGATCACGCACAGAATAAGAACTCCTCCCGCTCCTTTATTTCTGTGCACTGGCTTTCTTTAGTTCCTTTCCAAGATGAAAATGGCTTTATTATTTTTTTCCTGATTATAAGGGACATTCTTGCTCATTATTAAAAAAAAAAAAAGAAAGAAAGAAATTTCAGACCATTCCGAAAAGCATAGAGACCAAAGATCACCCCCAAGGCCAACCCCAGAGAGGCCACCATTGGCATTCGGAAGTGCATCCTTCCAGACAGAACCGCACCCACACATGCACATATTTACGAAGTTCCCGATAAGTAGTTTTCTGCTGTCCTTTGGAAGGGATGCCATGTATGTTCCATCACATGGGCGCAGCTGGGAACCTCACCTCCTCCCCCTCTCTGGCTGTAAGATGGAACAGAAGGCCATGGCAAGACTTAATGAGCCCTTAATGAGCTTAATAAAGGCACCTAAAGATGGCATGATGATTTTGACAATTTACGCAGTGAAGAACTCCATCTCCCAGGCAGCTGGAAGCGAATTCACATGCAGATGAGCGTGGTGAGGATACCCTGCTCGGAGTCAGACCAGCTGGTCCAACAGCTGAGTTCTAGACTTGCCTTGGCCACTTTCCTGGCAGGCAGGTCCCTTCACCTGCCAGCTCCACCTACAGCCGAACGAACGTGAAGCTGCCCATAACAGAGGACTAAGCACTAAGTACCCTGTACGGTTTAGAGGCACTGCTCTGGTTTCAAGGCAGAAGACCAGGGAAGAAACTGGGATTTCCCAGCCATGGAAGAGAAAGAGCATTCTGGAGTTTCCCTGGGTGAGACCTGACACCTGCATCTGAGAGCCCTAGAAGAATCTGGAGCAGCAAAGAATCTCGGATATCAGAGTACTACCCCACCCCATGCCGTGATTCATAGTATCTGTCCATCTGTAACCTAACTAAATGGAAAAATGGGCTTGAAATGTGGATTTTTCTCTTTGAAGACATTCCTGTGTCTGGCCTGGAGTCCTGGAAAGACTTTCCTAAGACCCGAGTTCTAGTCTTTGTTTTGCACCTCATGACGCATATGGCCCAAGGCAAAGCTCCTTAAGCCTCTGGGTGCCTCAATCTTCTCATCTACACAACAGGGCTTCTGATGTTGCCCTACCTGTCGGGCAGGTCGCTGTGACACGAGGTACCAGTGAGGCAGCGCAGGTGAAAGTGTTTTGGAAATCTGAAACATTTTCATACCCGCTAAGCTGCCTCCTCAGAAGCCCAGTGCCCAGAGTAGACAGGCCTGACGGGGCCCAGACGCCCAAAGCCTTGTTCTGAGGTGGGCCTCGCAGCTGGGCAGAGCGCCAGAGAACACCCGACCCCCTCGGGCCAGGCCCTGCTCCGGCACAGGGGAAGGAAAGACAGACGGGCCCTCCCTTCAGGGAGCTTAGATTCCAGTGGAGAGGCAGATAAGAAAAAGGCAGATAAGTCAGAACAAGAAACTTAGAGAGAGAGGTGAGCCCCCTGAGTGGAAGGAAACGGGATGAGGTTGATAGAGAGGGACTAGTGTAGAGGGTGACAAGGCCTCTTAAGAGGTGACAGCTCAGAGCTCGAACCTGAGTGACAAGAACAGTCCCATGAACGCCTGAAGCACACAGTGTTCCAGTGTGAGGCCAAGGCAAGTGCAAAGGCCCTGAGGCAAGAACAAACTCTAGTTCTAAGACCTTGAAGGGGCTGAAGGCTCTGAACAGCAGCAGGGGAGGGAGGACAGGAGTTGGCCCTGAGGTGGCCCAGGGCCTGTGGTGGGTTTGAAGCAGTTTGTGTGGTACTAGAATCACCCTGCATCGGGTTTGAAGTTCCAACTCCTCCAGGCTGGGTTGGAGGCCCCAGGGAATCATTAGGGCTTGCAAGGGTTTTACCCATGACCCAGCCCAACCTTCCGAACATCCATGTCAGGAAAACTGCAGAGAGAAAGGAGGCTTGCCTTGGGTTGCTGCTCCATTTTGGGGCCGGCGTTCAAGGCCCCCCCCACCCCTTGCCCCGGGCCACCCCACCTAGGGGGGAATGGGAGGGGTTCACGGAGACCACAGAGCCGGAAGGAGGGCCCGGTGCCCCAAGGCTTCCTGCTTCAGCCAGTGAAACTCCAGGGCTGGGCTCCAGAAAGGAAGTGTGGTGCCCAGCCTGGGCCGGGTCCTGCATCATCAAGGCCCAGCCCTCAGCCCTCAGCTGGCAGGGCCAAGGGCAGGCTGGGTGGGGGAGGGGTCAGCTCCAGGAGCAACCCGATAGAGCAGGAAATGGGCCTTCAGCCAGACAAGGAGCAACCGAGCACCTGGAGCCTTTGTTCCCTTTATCCCTGTTGCAGACTTTCCCAGGAACCTGCATGGGGCCTCAGGAGCACCTGGGCCAGGAAGGGGCTCCCACGGGATCTGGTTCTCCTGCCACAGGGAGGGGTCTGACTCGTGGCCCTGAGGGAGGGCCTGAAGAACAAGAACGAAAACAACCACACTAGCATCCCCCTAGGAGCTCTTAACTGAGGGGGGTGGGGGTTTGAGGGCGCGGTGTCACTTCAATTAACCCTCACCACAAAGCCAGGAGGGAGGAGCTAGTATCCTCCCCATGTTACAGATTAGGAATGGAGGCACACAAAGGTAAAGGGACCTGGGCAAGGTCACACAGTGTAGGAAGTCCAAAGAGTAGGGGCTCTTGAATCAACTAATTCCAGCCCTTCTGGCCTCTGTGACCTTGGGCAAGGCATTCCCATGTTCCCAAGGCCCTCACGTGAGTCTGACGCCCAGGACTACTGAGCGGAGTAAGGGATCAGGGGACGTGTGCAAACCCTCTGGTACATGGCTCCCAGGCCGGACCATCCTGCTGTTCTCCCCACTTCCCACAAGAGCAAGTTCCTGGGCTGAGCCTCAGTTTCCTCATCCAAGAAAATAGGTAAATAGTATTACCTAAGAGCACCAGTGAAAGCCTGACGCTCCCCTGAGAGCAATGCCTCATCTTTTCTTTTCTCTTTTCTTTTTTCATTTCTTTCTTTCTTTCTTTCTTTCTTTCTTTCTTTCTTCTTTCCTTCCTTCCTTCTTTTTTTCTTCTTTCTTTTCTTTCTTTCTTTTTTCCTTCCTTCCTTCTTTTTTTCCTTCCTTCCTTCCTTCCTTCCTTCCTTCCTTCCTTCCTTCCTTCCTTCCTTCCTTCCTTCCTTCCTTCCCCCGACTATTTATTTGAGGGAGAGAGAGAACACGAGCAGGGGAGGAATAGAGGGAGAGGAAGAAGCAGGCTCCCCACTGAGCAGGGAGCCCGATGCGGGACTTGATCCCAGAACCCCGGGATCACAACCTGAGCTGAAGGCAGACGCTTCACTGACTGAGCCCCCCAGGCGTCCCGAGTGCCTCATTTACAATGGCCACATTCCTGGGACCATCCGAGGAGTATGCCGTCTTACCAAGCTGCCCTCTTTTGCTCTCCGCCAAAAGAAACAACAGCAACCACACCACAGATAGAAAAACCAATCTTAGAGCCATTTCCCACTTGAAACAAAAAGCCAATATTCCACTGCTGGGCTCCGAAGAGTTTCTGAGGACGGAAACCAGAAGTGACAGCTCAAGCCATAATATGGCTATGGGGACTCAGTCTAGTTCCATGCCCTGAGACAAGTGACCCCCACCCACAGCAAGAGGGACAGCCGGTTGCACATCCATGCAAAGTACAGGAAAGATCCACCAGGGATTTCAGCCACACACACACACACAAACACACACACACACACATGCACGACTCCCTTTCTTATAAATCAGCCTACATTTATCAAGTTCTTGTCTTCAGTGAAGGCCCTCATGGGCATAGAGGATCTTTGTCCTCAATAACAGGGGATTATCATGAATCATTGCGGATACACATCAGGGGGGTGGCCCCAGCTCTTCTGAGTGACCACGTCTGTTTCTCTCATCCATCTTTTGGGGTTCAACTGCTCCTCTGGTTGACTCTGCCACTCGAGTAGGAGCTGTCAGTCATCCTACATCCTACGTCACTGCCCCTGGCCACAGTGATTGGTGCGAGAGAAGGGCCTGAGATTCAGCAAAACCAAGCCTATCAGAGCTTCTATCAGGATTTTAAAATTGGGGCCGAAGGGCTCTTGGCTGGTTGAGTCAGTGAAGCGTCTCTCCGGATCTCGGGGTCGTGAGTTCGATTCTCACATTGGATGTGGAGATTGCTTAAAAAAGAAAACCCTTTTTTTTTTCAGGATTTTATTTATTTATTCGACAGAAAGAGATAGGACAAGCAGTGGGGAGGGGCAGAGGGAAAGGGAGAAGCAGGCTCTCCCCTAAGCAGGGAGCCAGACACAGGGCCGTATCCCAGGACCCCGAGATCACAACCTGAGCCGAAGGCAGACGCTTCACTGACTGAGCCCCCCAGGCTCCCCTAAAAAATAACATGTTAAAAAAATAAAAGGGGAGCTGAAGAGGAAAATCCTATTCCTCTTGGATTGGTGAACTCGAAGGATGTGACCCTGGACTTTCTGAAGGCCGTTTTCTGGGTGGTGAAAAGCCCGTTTGCAGAAACAGGGAGGGAATCCATCAGAACATAGCAGCAGAATGTCCTGCTACTACAGCCTAGGTCCCTGCTGTCCCTAAAGCAGGCTCAACTCTTCCTGCCCATCCCCCCACGGCGTGGCTCAATGAGCCAAAAAATTCCTTTCTGTCCCCTGCCTAACCCAACCACTGGGCACGCAGGGGTCACAAACACAGCAGCTCAGTAGGACACACAGCACAGGCAAGACTTGTTGACTTGCCAGGTGAAAGTTTTAGGCAATCAACACTGTGAAGTCAGACGCAGACAAGATCGCCTCAATGATTCAAGTCAACAAATATTTGTTGAGCCCCCACTGGTGCCGGGCACTCAGGATATAATAGCGTCCGGGACAGACGAGGTCTTTTTCCTAACTTGGGAGTCATCGGAAGGGGTTTCCTGGAGGCGGTGAGACTTGAGGATCTCGCTGAGGGATGGTGAAACCTGGCCAGGCTCAGAAGGGTGGGGACAAAAGTGGGAATAAAGACATGGAGGCTGGGCGCCTGGGTCGGCTCAGGTCATGATCCCAGGATCCTGGGATCGAGTCCCACATGGGGCTCCCTGCTCTGTGGGGAGTTTGCTTCTCCCTCTCCCTCTGCCCCCCCCACCCCACACTCATACTCTCCCTCAAATAAATAAAATGTTATAAAAAAAAAGACACGGAGGCATAAGGGCATAAGACCAGTGTCTGCGAAGGCACAGTGTCTTGTGTCTCCAAAGTCCCTGGCTCTCGAGGGCACCCGACGGTGTCTGCGGCATGTATGAGTTAAGTCAATGAACTGCTGTACAAGGCATTTGGGGGAAGAGTGGCTAGTTGGGGTCGGCTGGAGAAGGTAATGCCGAGGAAGGGAGCCCACAGAGGACCCCGCCGGGAAGCGCGGACTCGGCCTGGGCCACACCACAGGGTGCCAATTCTGCCAGAGGGCAGCCCAGAGGATCCCAGAGGCCCTGAGGGCCCCCCCCATCTCTGTTGTGGTTGCCACACCCACGCTTTCCCCAGCCTCACCGGTGGGACTCTGCCCAGCACCCGACCCAGCACCATGGCCACCCGAGGTCATGCCCCAGACACCACCGCCTTCCTGGCTCCTGGGCGAAGCTGCCAGCATAGCACTCCTGCCCAGTCTGTAATTTCACATGGCCTCCTCCCAGCCTGACCGCTCCTGGCCTTTTGCACCCCAGACATACCCGCTGCAGGATCTGCCCAAAGAGGAGACGAGGCCCGGTGGCCACCTGAACCCCTGGACCTGGGCTACTGGGAGAGGGGGGCCTGCTGGGCTAGGCGGCTAGGCTAAGGCTGAGAACGGCTGTGGCCGCCATGGCGAGCCCTGCAGCGGAGGCCTGGGGAGACCGCGCCCCCTGGTGGCCAGGACCCGCCCAGCACCTTGGTCTTCCGGCGTCCTCGATTTGCACCCTTCCTTCAGTGTTCGGTTTTCTGTTTGAAGAGATACCTTTCTGCGGTGCCTGGGTGGCTCGGTGGGTTAAAGCTCTGCCTTCGGCCTGGGTTGTGATCTCAGGGTCCTTGGATTGAGCCCCGCACTGGGCTCTCTGCTCAGCGGGGAGCCTGCTTCCGCCTCTCTCTCTAGTTGTGATCTCTCTCCTCTCTGTCAAATAAATAAATAAAATCTTTAAAAAGAAAAAGAAGAAATACCTTTCTGAAAAGCTGAGAGCACAGTGGGGGCAAACCTCTGAGTGCCAGCAACGGCAGCCTATTTACAAGCATTTTTGTCTATGTTATGTAATGCCCTGTACCAGATGCGAGTTATTATTGGTGGGGGTGGTAGGAGGACGGTGATTCACAAAAGCTAGAAGACAGACCCTGATCTCAGGGGCCTGTAGCCAATGTAGACACAACATACACATATGACACAACGGGCAAACAATCGCAAATTTACAGCCGAGTACACGCTAAACATACGCGTGCGGAGAACAGTAATCAGAGCGGGTATGAGGCTGGTGGCAGGACACTGGCTGGAAATGAGGCTTGAGGGGACTCTGAACGATTGCCAGGCCCACAGACTGAGGCCCTTCTGGGGGCTAGAGAGATGTCAAGGAAGGGGCCAGCATCTGTACATCTTTGGAGGTATAATGAACACGCCCCCCAACGCACTGCTCCCCCCAACGCAACGCTTCCCCCCTCCCTGCTCCTACCATGGGGCTGCCCCGTGATCAAACGTGAACCCCACCAGGGATACTGGCCCACTTATACACCTCTTACTGCCCCCGGCAGACCCAAGGCTGTACCCGTGGGCATCAGAGTAACCCCCAGTAGTAGAAGCTCAATGAGGTTCTACTGGTTATGCCTTTGTCCTGGCCTTGCTCCATCTTAGAAGGGAGCAAACCACGTCCTTTGGATCCCCGGGGCCATGAAGGCTCCCAACCTCAGAGAGTCAGGCAGTCTCACTCTCACCTGCCCAACGGTTGGGCAGAATTGGCGGGAGCCTACACGGGGATGGGGCCGCACCGCAAGTGGCCGCCATGTTCTGAATATCGCAGTGGAAGTCCGTCCTGCGCATCGCGCTCTGTATGGAGGGCATGCATTTTGAAATGCAGAATATGAAGCGGTGTAGCCTGAGGGCAAGGGCCATCTGTCTTTAACCACATCTCAGACTAGGAAGGTCATTAGTGAGGAATGCTGGATGCGAGGGTTAAGGGATTCCACTGGGCCTGTCCATTCTTCTCTAGCAACTTTTCAAAAGACAAACCAGGTACTGATTTGCTCTTTCACAGTGGCGTGTGCAATTGCCACACAGTTTGGGAATATTCAGGAAGCAGGAAGTCGCTCAGTGAATAAGACAATCAAATAAAGGGGAGCTTGGGTGGCTCAGGGGCTTGAGTGTCTGGCCCTTGATTTTGGCTTGGGCTGTGGTCTCACGGTCCTGAGATGGAGCCCTGCAGCAGGGCTCCGCGCTCAGCGGGGAGTTTGCTTCTTTCCCTCTCTCTCCGCCCCTTCCCCAATGTGTGTGTGCTCGTGCTTTCTCTCTCTCTAAAATAAATAAATATTTAAAAAGAAAAAAAAGAAATTCAAATAAAGACAATCAAACCACATACCTAGCTAGACATCAGGACATCGGGTCAAGCAAAACCAAGGTAGGCATCTTACTATCTCAAGATCTAACCCCTTAGGATCGTCTCTACATTTGGATTCTTTTTTTTTTTTTTTCTACATTTGGATTCTGACAGGACTTTCAACCACTCAAGATGCAGCCCCCTCTCATGACCACATGGGTTAAATATTACCCTAGGCAGTTACCCACCCACTGATTTTGGAATGGGCTCATGGCCCATTCTCTGGAAGGGATTCTTCTGTCAGCAATGATCTCAGCTTTTGGATCTGTACTTTGGCTAGTCACTGGGTGACCCAGTGAGATTCCATGATCTGGCTTCTGGACAGAACAACTTGGCTCCTGGGCTTCAGGTGGGAGGCAGGGGCACCGTTTGGGATAATTTGGGTTCTAGGTAACAAGAACTCTACTCAAACTGGCTTGATCAGTGAGGAACTTAATAAGAAGTCCACAGGAGGCTGGGATCCAGACCAGTTGATGTGGCATCTTGGTGAGGACATAAAGACCCCAGTTCACGTGGTCCTCTCTACTCTTTCCCCACCTCAGGAGACTGCACCATTTTGTCCTTCACGCATAAGAGTCCCTGCTTCCCCACAACCTCATCAACAGAATGCATTGTCAAACATTTGGATTTTTGCCAATCTGATAGGTGAAAAGCAGTATCGTGGAGTTATTTTGGTGTTCATTGCTCTTATGATGAGTGAAGTCAAGCATTTTCTCATATGCTTAAGGGCTACATGGTTTTCCTTTCTCTGTGAACATTGTCTTTTTTTTTTTTTTTAAGATTTTATTTATTTTAGAGAGGGAGAAGAAGAGGGAGCAGCAGACTCCCTGCTGAGCAGGGAGCCCAATGCAGGGCTCTATCCCAGGAACCTGGGATCATGACCTGAGCCGAAGGCAGATGCCCAACCGCCTGAGCCACACAGATGCCCATCTGTGAACGTTCTCTTTACCTACTCTGGTCACTTTTCATCTGGGCTGTTGGCCTTGGACGTAGGTTCTTTCTATCTCTCTGCTCTGCCAGAACCAAGATGGCAGCCGTGGTTCCAGACACAGATGTCTGGAAAGTAGCAGCGTCGCTTCCTGTGTGTAGCCAACCTACTTCTACTTCCCAACCCCATTTTCTCTTTTCCGTTTCTTTTATAGACAAGAAGAGCCAAAAACTCACTTTCCCAGTCTGCTAAGAGTGGCCATGTGACACAGTCTTGTCTAATGAGATGAAAGTGAAAGAAAGCCAGGGCATTTCTGGGAAATCTTTTATTAGAAAGACAGGTGTTGGTCACTGGCCAAGTCCCTTTCTTCCCCTTTCTTAACATGGACATAATAGCTGGAGTGGCAGCCTTTTTGACACCATAAGTGAAAGACAAAAAGAATCACATAGCTGTTGATCCTTTTTTTTTCTTTTTTAAAAAAAGTATTTAAGTAGTCTCTAGATCCCACATGGGACTTGAACTCATGACCCTGAGATCAAGAGTGGCACACTCTTTGGACTGAACCAGCCAGGCACCCCCAAGAGATGTTGATTCTGTTATTATTTGAGCCACCAAACCAATGCCAGGAACCAATTACCTCCAGACTTTTATACTGAACTCATTAAGTATCTTCACTCTTGAACCATACATTGTTTGTTAGTGTGTGTGTGTGTGGGGGGGGTCTGTTACTCGCTGATAAAAACATTTCTAACTGATGAAAACTTCCCAGGAAGTCACTTTCCCCTCTCCCCGGATTTCTCCTCAGGATATCAGACTGGATCCCATGTCCTTCCCAGAAGCAACTGGAATTCTATTCCACTTGAGGCCAATGGGGTGAATCTTGAGGTATGGGGTCAACTTTCCCTGAGACAAATGGATGCAAAGAAGAAAAAAACGGTGGTGGTGGTGGGCGGGGGTGGCGGGGGGGGATGTGGCACTTTTAGAAAGGAAGAGGCGAGCATGGCTGTTGGGGAGGCCACCAGCAGGGCCCCGTGCGTGCCATTAGCTCAGGTTCGGGCTGGGGAGGGGGCAGCAAGCTGTGCTGCATCTGCATGGACCCGTTGCCCAATCAGGCTGCTCTAGGGTTTTGCTGGAGCCCAGCTGTGTGCAGAGCCTGTGGGGCAACAAGGTCATTGAAGGTCATCGAAGCCACTAATGGACGGTTAGTTACATGAGCTACCCCTCTCTCCGTGAGGTCAAGGAAATGTTGGGTTCCCCCCCCTTAAAACAGAAATAAACTTTTCTCAATATATGAATAGATTATACTGGGTCATCAACTCCATGAGGGCAGGGGTAGAATTTTCTTGTTTTCCACTTCATCCCTAATCCCTAGCAACTGAGAAGACGTAAATAGCACAGAACCTTTCCACAGACCTAGGGACCTACCTTCGCTTTGACATCAATCCACTGACTTGGGGGTTAGGATAACTCCATCCGCCACCGTCTGACCTAACTACACTAGCAGCCGCTCCATATTTCCCCATCTTGGCCCCAGCACCAGACCGGGGACCAGCAGGAGCTGGTGAGCCCATGCTGGTTCTCAGGAATCGTCGCTTTCTTTCTGGGGCTTCCCAGATCACCTCTTTACCCTTGTTCTGTCCTCTGACCCAGTATCTGAAGTCTCCGCTTCCTTCCCTTGCAAAACAGGGGCAGGGGGTGGGGGGGGCAGCTTTTTGACCCTCGCCCACCTTCCAGCTCATTTTCCACTGCAAATTTTCAAAGACCACCAGCAGGGACTCAGTATCCTCTTCTCAGTAGCTCGGGTATAATTAGCCCAGAGCAAAGGACCTGATTTCAAGAAGCCAGGTAACCATTTGTGAACCCTTCAACCCACCTTGCACCAGCTAAGATCTAGTTCCTCCCTGGCAAGGATCGGTCATGCACACTCTTCTACACCAGCTCTGAAAGGCAAAGGGCCAGTCGCCCGATGGGCTTCCGCCTTCCCTTGGGGCCCCCAGCTCAGCCGCCCTTGCTCAGCTCCGTGGAAGCTGGCTTGCTCTTTCTTTCATCTTCCTGCTCCAAATGGAGCTCAAAGTTCCTTCTAATTGTCCTCATTGGCAGTATTCTATTACAGTTGTTTATTTCCCCCATTATATAAAGTAATATAAGCTCATTAAAGAAAATGTAGACGATCCAACTAAGTAGGAAGACGAAGTGAGAAAAATAACTTTCTGCCCCATTACCTAAACTCAAGCTCGTTAATGTTTACCAGAAGCCCTTCTGACACATTTTGTTCACTTTTACGTGCCTCCTTTCTAGAATTTCCTAACCGAGCTCATGGTGAGAGAAGAGAGCAAGAGAAGACAGGAGCAGAGAACTACAAAAACAACCATAAAACAAGTAATGAGATGGCAATGAGTACACCACTATAGAATTTCCTTTTAAATCTGAGCTCTAGGGGTGCCTGGCTGGCTCTCCTGGAGGAACGCCTGACTCTGGACCTCAGGGTCGTGAGTTCAAGTCCCACACTGGGTGTAGAGGTTACTTAAAGTAAATAGAAAACTTGAAAGATAAAAAACAATCTGAGCTCTAATTGTTCACGTTTTGTACAGCCTTCAACAGAACAATTCTAGGGGCGCCTGGGTGGCTCAGCGGGTTAGAGCCTCTGCCTTCGGCTCAGGTCATGGTCTCAGGGTCCTGGGATCGAGCCCTGCATCGGGCTCTGCGGGGCTCTCTGCTCGGCGGGGAGCCTGTTCCCCCCTCTCTCTCTGCCTGCCTCTCTGCCTACTTGTGATCTCTCTCTCTCTGTCAAATAAAAAAATAAATAAAATATTTAAAGAAAAAAACAAAAACAGAACAATTCTAGAGTCACTGTGAAGGTACACAAAGATTTCCTTCCCAACAGGAGTGGTGTGTTCTCAAGGACAGCGGCACGAACGGGTCGAGATGCCGGGACAAGGATGTTCCTGGAAGTAGCTTGCGCAAGCACAGAGAAGGTTTGAAAGGACACATCCCTATTATTACAAAACATTACTATGGGTGTTCTTTGGGGGGAAGGGGGTAGAAGAAACGGAGAGAGGGGTAGGCTTTCACTTTTTCCTTGATATGCCTAAAGAAAAAGAATGATTTTTGCAGAGATCCTTTCTTTAACTTCTCCATTTGTGAAGTTTCTACATTTTCTATGGAGAATATATATTATTTTTAGAATCAAAAGTGTAACAAAGTTGTTAGTGGCTGAATGGTGCCCCCCCCAATTCATTAGTTGAAGTCCTAATCCTCAGGAGCTCAGAATCTGATTGTATTTGAAGAGAGGGTGTTTAAAGAGGCAATTAAGGTGAAGTGAGGGTATTGGGGTGGGCCCTAATCCAACCTGACTAATGTCCCTGTAAGAGGAAATTAGAACACACACAGAGGGAAGACCATGTGAAGACATAGGGAGAAGACAGCCCTCTTCAAGCTAAAGAGAGAGGCCTCAGATGGCACTAACCTTGCCAACAGCTTGATCCTGAACTTCTAGAGCCCAGAATGGTCAGAAAATGAATTTCTGCTGTTTGAACCATCCAGTCTATGGTTCTTTGTTATGGCAGCCTGGCAAATGAAGACACTACGTAATTAAAAGGAAAGAAGGGCAAGCAGATACAAGCACTTGGTATTTCAAGTTTTCACACTGAAAGTTTTTGCTGGTCGTGAGAAACCCAGGGGTTCAGGAAGTCATTTGTAATTATTTTTTCCTCCAGAGGGCCATTTGGGCCCACCACATTCTCTAGGTGGGTCCCAGGCCCCTCTGGAAATTGAATGAAAATAAGCAACCTCTCCCTACAAAGATACACACACACAGATTTTGCACACTAATTCAGGGGTTTGTGTCTTCCCCCTTCCCAACATCTGTGTATGCTAATTAAAAACCCCTGCTCTGGGGGGGAGGGTGTCCTGATGACTCAGTCGGTTAAGTGTCTGACTCTTTTTTTTTTTTTTAAGGTTTTATTTATTTGACACAGAGATAGAGATCACAAATAGGCAGAGCAGCAGGCAGAAGGAGAGGGAGAAGCAGATTCTCTGCTGAACAGGGAGCCCAATGCGGGGCTTGATCGCAGGACCCTGGGATCATGATCTGAGCCAAAGACAGCCGCTTAACCGACTGAGCCACCTAGGTGCCCCGTAAGTGTCCCACTCTTAATCTCAGTTCAGGTCTTGACCTCATTGTCATGAGTTCAAGCCCCATGTTGGGCTCCAGGCCTAGCCTGAAAACCAAAACAAAACACACCTCTGCTCTAGTTTAAAACATTAAAAGCTAATTTCAGGAACTGATGTTTCAGTTGGAGTTCTGCTGTGCAAAACCGCCGCCCCCCCGCCCCAGTTAGAGATAAGACCAACCGAAAGGTAAAAGGGCGGTCAGATATTAGCTTGGGAAGAAGCCAGGAACCTAAACAAACATTTCCACGAAGCAGAACGGCGAAGGCTCCACGTGGCTCTAAATGCAACTTGGCTGAGAGCAGGGGCTGAAGAAGCATCTTTCTGCATAATGGGCACGGGAGGGGCGGCTCCAGTCAACAGTGTGGCCCCAGAAATGTTTCCTCGCGAGCTGAAGCTCATCTGAGAACAGAAAGATAGGTGGAACCAAGTGTCGGATGCAGAGGAAACTGGCCTGTTGGACGAGAAAGTGAAGCCATGAACATAACACGTTCAGGGACTCTTGGGTACCGCGGCGACACGTCAGGCTTGGGGCATTTGCACGGCTCCTCCTACACGCTTTGAACACCAGACAACGAAGTGGCAGAGAATAAAAACTTCTGGGCTGCACATTGGATGATTGGGCAAAAAGATTTGCAAGAATGTTCACGGCAGGCCTCTCTATATTAGTGAAACATGGCCCTCAAATAGGGACTCCTAGGATAAAGGATGGTGCATTATTTGAAAAAACAATGGGGAAAAAAAACAATGGGGTGGGCTCCTGGGTGGCTCAGTGGGTTAAGCATGAACAGAGGGAGAAGCAGACTCCTCGATGAGCAGAGAGCCTGATGCAGGACTCGATCCCAGGACCCTGAGATCATGACCTGAGCCGAAGCCAGACACTGAATCGACTGAGCCACTCAGGCGCCTTGTTTGTATTCTAATAAAGAAATAAATTAGGGGCGCCTGGGTGGCTCAGATGGTTGAGCGTCTGCCTTTGGCTCAGGTCATCATCTCAGGGGCCTGAGATTGAGCCCTGCATGGGGCTCTCTGCTCAGTGGGGAGCCTGCTTCACTCCCTCTCTGCCTGCCTCTCTGCCTACTTGTGATCTCTCTCTCTCTCTGTCAAATAAATAAATAAAATCTTAAAAAAAAAAAAAAAGAAAAAGAAATAAAATGCAGCTCCTAGAATATTTACAAGGACATATGTGGCTTGCACTGTGTGTTTACTAGACAGTGCTGGCCCAGGAGAACGCCTGGCACATAGGAAGAGTAATTGTAGCTACTCTCAGCGTTGAGTGCCTGGTGAATGGTAAGTGCTTATCGCATGGCCGCTTTTGTTCCAGAGACTTCTCCCTGTGCCCTCTCTTGGCTCCACACTTCGGATCTCTGCCTAGAAGGCATTATCTGTTTCCCTGCCCACCTTGTCATATTCCTTCACCCAGTGAGAGCTCCTGGCCTTCCCGACCTCTGAGACCTCTCCAGAGGCATCACCCCCCCACGCACACGCACACACACGTGCACACACACACACGAACACACACACACACCCTCACTCATGACTCATGGTTTCCGTGCAGGGGCAGACTTTCTTGACATCCAGTCCATCGTCCCCTCCTGTCTCCCAAAGGCTCTGGACCCCTAGCACCTCCGCTCCACCGAGGTCACCTAACCACGGTGATGTCATCCTTCTCGGTTTTCTCCTCAGGCCCCGCACATGGGAGGCTGGATCTGTGCCGCTCAGACAGATGGAACATCGCCAGAAGGGGCTGCGGGCAAGCTGCCAAGAGGCTGCCCCACAGCGGCCTTTATTCTGACAAATTCACTCCTGGGGCCGCAGGTCTAGCCTCAGCCCGGCAGCTGGTGGAGAGGAGATCTGAGTCTCAGCTGTGAGCTCGGACTCCTCCATCTCTCAGGAGACCAGCGTATGCACCAGATGGCACGTTTTCAATGCATTTAGCGGGGCGAGAACAGTTTTGTTTAGGAAAACATCTCGATCAGCCACTTTGGTTGAGGAAGGGGAGGGCGGGGCCGGGGACACGGCTGAAGGGCCATGGTTAAACACATGAGGGACTAAGCAGCTTCACAGGCGTCTTCACAGGAGCATGGGGAAAAGAGACCCCAGGAAGAGAGAAGACAAGGTCAGAGAAATGAAATGAAGAGGGGGGGGTTGCAAAGCAAAACAAAAAGGCGGGAGCCACAGCCTGGGATGAATTCCAGTGAGAAATTTCCAGTCCCAGAAATTTGGCAGGGACACCAAAGGATGGACAGACTGACTGATTTTTCTTTCTTTCTTTCTTTTTTTTTAAGCAGGTTCCACACCGCATGTGAGGCTGGAGCTCAGGACCCTGAGATCAAGAGTCACATGCTCTACTGACGGAGCCAGCCAAGTGCCCCCAAAAGAATTTTTTTTTTAAATTGTGGTAAAATACACATAACAAAAATTTACCATCTTAATCATTTCTAGGGTGTAGACTTCAGTGGCAGGAGGTACATTCTCCTGGTTACGAAATATTACCACCACCCATCTCTAGAACGTTCTTCACCTTCCTGAACGGAAACTCTGTACACATTAAACAGTAAATCCCCCTTCCTCCCAGCCCCTGGCAACTGCCATTCTACTTTCTGTCTCTATGAATTCGACAGCTCTGGGCACCTCATGTAAGTGGAATCATACGATATCTGTCCTTTGGTCTCTGGTTTATTTCACTTAGCACACTGTCCTGAAGGGTCATCTATATTGTAGTATGTGACTACATGACAGGATTGCCTTTTTTTTTTTTAAGATTTATTTATTTATTTATTTATTAGGAAAGAGAGTGAGAGAGAGCACGAGAAAGGAGAAGATCAGAGTGAGAAGCGGACTCCCCATAGAGCTGGGGGCCCGATGTGGGACTCGATCTCGGGACTCTGGGATCATGACCTGAGCCGAAGGCAGTTGCTTAACCAACTGAGCCTCCCAGGCGCCCTCCTTTTTTTTTTTTTTTAAGGATTTTATTTATTTATTTGACAGAGACACAGCAAGAAAGGGAACACAAGCAGGGGGAGTGGGAGAGGGAGAAGCAGGCTGCCCGCTGAGCAGGGAGCCTGATGCGGGGCTCAATCCCAGGGCCCGAGATCCTGACCTGAGCCAAAGGCAACTGCTTAACGGACTGAGCCCCCAGGGGCCCTGAGAATGTCCTTACTTGTTCAGGCTGAATGCTATTCCCTCATACATGTCTTACCGCCTTTTGTTGATTGACTCATGCATTGGTAGACACTCGGGTTGCTTCTACTTTTTGACTGTTGGGCACAAGGCTGCTATGAACACAGTGTCCAAGTATTTCTTTGGAGCTCTGCTTTGATTCTTTTAGGTATTCGACCAGAAGTGGAATTGCTGGATCAGACGGTAATTCTACAATTTTTCATTTTTGAGGAACCACCGTACTGTTTTCCACACCGGCTGCACCATTTTACATTCCCACCAACAGTGCACAAGTGTTCCGGTTCCTCAACATCTTGGCCAACATTTGTTATTTTGGTTTTTTTTTTTTTTTCCTTCTTTTTAAAAATAGTAGCCATCCTGAGGCGCCTGGGTGGCTTAGTGGGTTAAGCATCTGCCTTTGGCTCAGGTCATCATCCCAGGGTCCTGGGATGGAGCTCGGCATCCAGCTCCTCGCTAAGCAGGGAGTCTGCTAAAGGATTCTCTCTCCCGCTGCCCCTCCCCCTGCTCATGCTCTCTCTCAAAAGAAACCAATAAATAAAATCTTAAAAAAAAAAGGGGGGGGCGCCTGGGTGGCTCAGTGGGTTAAAGTCTCTGCCTTCGGCTCGGGTCATGATCTCAGGGTCCTGGGATCGAGCCCCACATCGGGCTCTCTGCCTGGCGGGCAGCCTGCTTCCCCCTCTCTCTCTGCCTGCCTCTCTGCCTACCTGTGATCTCTCTCTCTCTGTCAAATAAATAAATAAAATCTTTAAAAGCAAAAACAAACAAACAAACAAAAAACAGTAGCCATCCTAAGGTGTCTGAAGTGTGTCTCCCTAGTGGCTAGTTATGTTGATCAACTTTTTATTTCATTATTGGCGACTTATGTACCATCTTTAAAAGGTGAAGGGGAGTGGGAAGTCCAGGCTTCAGTTATGGGATGAGTAAGTCATGGGGATGAAAGGTATAGCACAGGGACTAGAGTCAGTGGTACTGTAGTATGACAGATGCATTGTACTGCATTGTACACCTGAAACTAATGTGATATTGTTACACTGTGTGTCAACTACACTTCCATAAAAAAAAAAAAAGAAAAAAAATCGTCCTTGGAGGAGTGTCTATTCAAGTTCTTCGTCTATTTTTTAACAGGTTGTTTGTTTTCCCAGTGTTGAGTTGTAGCTGTTATTTCTAGTTTTTGGTTATTAAGCCCAGAGCAGATCTATGATCTCTAAATATTCTCTTCCATTCTGTGGGTTGCCTTTTCATTCTGTTGTTTCCTTTAATGCACAGAAGGTTTTAATGGTGATGCAGACCTATTTATCTATTTTTTCCTTTTGTGGACTGTCACGTCCAAAAAATCATTACCAAATCCAAATCCAGAAAGGCATAAGCTTTATTTTTTTAAGAGTTTTATAGTTTTACCTCTTGTGTTTAGGTCTTTGATCCAGTTTGAGTTAATTTACATATACGGTGTGAGGTAAGGGTCCAACTTCATTCTCTTGTATATGGATGTCCAGTTTTTCCTACACCATTGGTGGAAAAGACTATCCTTTACCCACTGAGTGGTCTTGACATCCTTATTGAAGATCAATTGGCCACACACATGAAGGCTTATTTGTGGGCTCTCTAGTCTATTCCATCAGCTTATATGTCTGTTTTTATGCCAGTGAGATACTGTCTTGATTACTGTAGCTTTGTAGTAACTTTTTTTTTTTTAAAGATTTTTTTACTTATTTGAGAGCAAGACAGAGAAAGTACAGAGAAAGAGGGAGAGGGAGAAGCAGACTCCCCACTGAGCACAGAGACAGATGCGGGGCTGGATCCCAGGATCTTGAGATCATGACCTGAGCCCAGGGCAGCCACTCAACCAACTGAGCCACCCAAACATCCCTGTAGTAACTTTTGAGATTAGGAAGTATGAGACCTCCAACTCTGTGCTTCTTTGTCAAAATTGTTTAGCTATTCAGGGTCCCTTGAGATTTCATATGAATTTTAGGATAGACTTTTCTTTTCTTTTTTTTAAAGATTTCATTTATTTATTTGACAGAGAGAGATCACAAGTGGTCAGAGAGAAAGGCGGGGGGGGGGGGGAAGCAGGCTCCCCGCTGAGCAGAGAGCCCGATGCGGGGCTCGATCCCAGGACCCTGAGATCATGACCTGAGCTGAAGGCAGAGGTTTTAACCCACTGAGCCACCCAGGCGCCCCTTTTCTTTTCTTTTTTTAAAGATTTCATTTTTTTAGGGGCCCCTGGGTGGCTCAGTTGGTTAAGTGCCTGCCTTTGGCTCAGGTCATGATCCCAGAATCCTGGGATCAAACCTGGAGTTGGGCTTCCTGCTCAGCAGGGAGTCTGCTTCTCCCTTTCTCTCTCCCAAATAAATAATATCTTTTTAAATTTATGTATTGTTATTATTTTTTTAAAGATTCTCTTTATTTATTTGACAGAGAGAGAGGGAACAAGCAGGGGGAGCAGCAGGCAGAGGGAGAGGGAGAAGCGGGCTCCCCGCCAAGCAGGGAGCCCAACGCGGGGCTCGATCCCAGGACTCCAGGATCACGACCTGAGCCAAAGGCAGATATCCAACCAACTTAGCCACCTAGGTGCCCCAAATAAAATCTTTTTAAAAACATATATATATATATATATATATATATATATATATATATATATATATATATATATATATTTATTTGAAAGAAAGAGAGTGAATGAGCAGGGGGTGGGGAGAGGGAGAGGGAGAGAATCTCAGGCAAACTCTGTGGAGTGTGAAGCCTGATGTAGGACTTCATCCCAAGACTCTGAGATCATGACCTGAGCCAAAATCAAGAGTCAGACACTTAACCGACTGAGCCACCCAGGCTCCTCTTAAAGATTTTAAGTTATCTTTCTACACAATATGGGGCTTGAACCTACAACCCTGAGATTAAGAGTCTTCATGCTCCTCTGGCTGAGCCAGCTGGGTACCCAGCAAAAGACATCGTTGGGCTTTTGATACTATAGGACCTTTTTTTTAAGATAGGAGTACGTCCATGAGTGTGTGGGGGTGGGGTGAGGTGGGGAGGGGCAATGGAAGAGAGAGAGAGAGAGAGAGAATCCAAGCAAAGCTCCATGCCCAGCATGGGGCCAGGTGTGGGGCTTGATCTCATGACTCTGAGACTATGACCTGAGCTGAAATCAAGAGTCGGACACTTAACTGACTGAGCCACTCAGGCGCCCAGATACTATAGGACTTTTAAGACCAGAATCTGTACTACTGCATTTTGAATGGCTTGTGCTCTGCTAGATGGACTCCTCTTCTGCAGCAAGCTGTATCTTGTGTGAGCAGGGATCTTGGGGGAGAGGCTCAGTCTGAGTCTACACTGGGTACCCAGCAACGGGGGGAGCAGGGGCCCGGAAGTGACAGGCAGGGTCTCAGGAGATCAGCAGCACAGGTTGCTGGCCAGAAGTACCGGAAAAGCCCTTCTGAACCCAGGGGACAGCAAGGAGAATGCTGGGGGTCCCACTGCCTGTGGGACAGGAGAGGGAGGAGATTGGAGGAGATTGGGCCCAGGCCACGAGAGGAAGGCGTGGCAGGCTCAGATCATGGCAAGGGACCACAGGCGGCTGCAGTGGGTGAGGGACACCTCCCCAGGCAGGAGCCCTGCCCACACCCCTCCCTGGGTAGACACTGCCACCTTCTGGCTCTTTGTTGACCGACTGGCCCACCCCATCCCGAGAACTTTCTCCAGACCAAGAAACAAGAGATGCAGTGAGGTTTCCTTCCCCTGCAAACAATCCTAGTCTCCTGGGGCCCCACCTAGGTCACCGCCCGTAGTAGAATAGGGCTGGTCCCAACCTTTCATCCTTTGGTCTTCGCCCACTGACGGCTTAACACCGCCCTGTTCTGCCTCTCCACAGAGAGCTTCATTGGCCTTCATTTTCAGCTGACGAGGGGCAGGGCCTCACTGTGGAGAGCTGCGACCACTGGGCCACGGGGATCAGGAGGACCCGTGGGATAGAGGCCACGGTTGAGGTCCTTCTCCGCTGTCCCTCAGTCTGGTGGTTGGTTGGCTGTTTTTGCTGGAAACCCCCAGAGCCTCCCAACTGTCATTTCCTCTTAGGCAGGCCGGCCGGCCGGGATCCCTGTAACCAGTTAACCAGTTTCTGGACTTTGTCGAGGTGCTTTCCCCCCTCCCCCGCCCTCACAGTTCGGTGCCTTCTCTCTGTCTCTATTACCTGAACTGTGAGCACTTTCCTCCTGCCCAGCCCCCACCCCCCACCCTGGCCCAAAGCCCTCTGTTTTGACGTGTCAGATTCAGTGCTGAAACTCAAACTCTCTACCAGCAGGCACGACCAGGAGACCCGGCCCTTCCTGCCTTTCCATCTTCCCGTTCTCAAGTCCCAGACAGGGAAGCGGGCTTGGGCTACCATGTTGATTGGCCTGGAGAGGCCCTCAGTTCCCTCAGACTCCGCAGGAGATGGGGGATGGGGAATGGGGAGCTGGTGGAGGGACCACATTCCATCCGTCCTCACTGCTCATCCCCCCGTAGGCCTCCGTCTGCTCCCCTTTCCCTGGGCTTGAAGACCCTCTCAATCCATGTCTCCCTCTGCCCCTCTCCGCAGGGCAGACCTACTCACTGGGCACCTCCAACAATACAGTTCCTCCTTCCTCTCCCCAACCCCTACCCCATGCCACACGCTTCCCGCTAGAGGTTGGGGCACCGCCGAGGTTCCCATGGAGATCCGTCTGGAGACCAGTCTTCCGGACGCCCAGGACTTCACAGCCTGAGGAGGGAGCAGACCACAGAAAGTGGTCTTTCCTTCCACCCCAAGCGTGCCTGTTAGATACGCTGGAAACAGGAGTGCTCACTCCTGGGGTCCCTTCGGGTTGCTAAGGGCACCCTGAGGTTGTCTGTATCCCATGGGTTTGACCTGGGACTTCTGAAGCTGCCCAGAGCCATGAAGTCCAGCAGCACCGATATGAATTGGCCCTTTTGTTCCAAAGGGCTCTGTGGGGTGAACCTGAGTGACGCCAGGAGGCTCTGTAGGAAACGGGAGGAATGCTCTTTCGTCCCGATGACTGTCCAGACCGTCAGACCTCGAAGGACCGGTTCTGCTGACACACCCCCACCTCCCCTGGCCACTCGTGGGAAGTTTGTGCAGGCCATTCCAGTTACCACCATGACGCTCTTTTCACAGTCAGTCTCACTTCAAAGCCCTCAATGGCTTCCCACACATCCTGCAATAATGGTATCCTTCCCATGCCTTCGAGGCCCAGTGTGAACCCTGCTCACTGCTCTGGACTCACCCCCTTTCCCCCCTCCTGACTCACTGTACTCCAGGCTCACTGATCTTCTTGGGCCGGTGGTATCCCAAGCCTGTCTCAACATCAGGGCCTTTGCACTTGCTGTTCCTTCAGCTCAAAATGCTCTTCACCCTGATCTCCCTATGGCTGGCTCCTTGCCATTTGGCTTGTAGCTCAAAAGTCCACTTTCCCTGACTTCTCCAGTCTAGAGCAGAAGCTCCTTTCCCTTGTGTCCTGTCCCTTCATCCGGTTTTATTTTCTGCTCCACACATATCCCTTTCTGAAGCTTAAGCTTCAGGCCCTCCTCTAAGGTCAGTACCTAATTTTATATTCTTTTCTTAAAAGGAGCCCCCTGCCTGGCTGACCCCACTGTGCAAGCTTAAGATCTCGCAGAATCTGAATACATTTGTGACCAGAGCAAAGGACCAGGCTACCCTGGGGACGTCCTGTGCCTGTCTCTGGCAGGGAGACAAACTCAACTTTCCCTCTGCCAGGCTATTTTGACAGGCCCTTGGCCTCCCGGTGTCCTCAGGCCTGGGTGCCAAGAGTAAGCCTTGTGCAGAAATCTTGGTAACCGTCCTGCTCACTGGGCCCTGGATTCAACAGGGGGTAGGACGAACAGAGCTGCTGTTCGTCCTTCCCCTCCTGGTTAACCCCTGCCTTGACGGCCCTGAAAGACACAGATATTCTCAGTCAGCAGCCTTACAGCGCCAGACTGCTCAGCAGGGTGACAGAAAATGGGACTTTCAGGGAATCTTTCATGTCTTCCCTTCCCAAACTTTTCTGCAAAGCTAAACCTCCAGTCGGCCACCTACCCCACGTTTTACCAGCTTGGGCAAATTTTAGCAGACAGGATTAACTCTCCCACTGCCTTGCCCTTGGCAGACCTGGCTAGTTGATCACTGAGCTCTTTCCAGATGGGCTCCCATGTAGCCACTACCCATAGATCAGGGAGGAAACCTACTTGCCTCTTCATGAAAGTCAGGTCTGAATTACCAAAGAGGGGGATGCCTGGGTGACTCAGTCAGTTAAGCATCTGCTTCGGCTCAGGTCATGATCTCAGGGTCCTGGGATCGAGCCCCGCATGGGGTTCCATGCTCAGCAGGGAGTCTGCCCTTTCCCCTCCCTCTGCCCATCCCCCACTCACTCTCTCTCTCTAATAAATAAATAAGATTTTTTTAAAAAAGGTTATAAAAGAGGTACATCTGTTTCAGAGGAAAAGGGCCAGTGCTTGCAATGAATCTTCCAACTAGGTTGAGCCCAGGGAGACCAATTCCAAGGACTTGTTTTCTGTTTGATTAAGTAAGGGGACCTCAGGAGACCACGGCACCTTGTGGTACATCCCGCGACGCAGTGGAAAGTCACTGGCCCAGAGCTAGAGGTCCTGTCCTGGGGGGAAAAAACGACTCACTTCTGCATTCTGCACACGGGGTTACGGCTCAGGCTACTGGAGCGAATTACCGTAGACCAGGTGACTGAAAAAACAAATATTGAATCCTGACAGTTCTGAGGGCTGAGAGCTCCAAGATCAAGGGGCTGGCTGACGCTGTGTCTGACGAGAGCCCTTCCCCAGGCTGCAGGTCCCAACTTCTTGAACCTTCCCACAGTGGAAAGAAATCCCTCACTGCTTACAGGACGGCCACAGTGAGCTGTCCTTAGAACCTCGACACGGTGTCACCTCCTGGGGACGGAAGCAGTAAGAAAGGAGATGACGGATGAGGTTGATGGGCTTACTGACTTTGGACATAACCAGCTTCTGCAGAGAAATCCAGGGAGAGGGCTGCTGGGCCATGGCGGCTGGGGACTGTCCCACACATGCATTAGCTCCTACTTGAGCTGTGTCTTCACCTCCCAAAGCGCCGGTTACAAGCCCCACCACTCCCCTGGGTGTCCCCAACTATTCCCTCCCTCACTCTCCTGCTTATCGGAAAGGTTAGAGGCCACCAGGCAGCACCCCGCGCAGCCCACTCCCCCCCGGGCCACAAGGCGGATGTCCTCGTCTTCCTCTCCTCCCTCCCCTCCCCCCAGCGTGTGCCCCCCGTTGCCCCCCTGTCCCATCATTGTTCTCCTCTGTCATAGACATCTTCAGCCTCTGCCAGCGCCTTTTCTTCAGAATCTAGATTTGCTAAGGATATTCCCAGTAGTTAGAACACTAACCAAGTAGAAGCTACACCCCAAAGGCCCTCCTTCCGTCTAGCATGTGCCTCCTGCATTCTCACCCAAAGAGAGGTCTGCCCTGGCGGACCCCACTCTTCCACCTCCCAGCCTTTCTTTAGCCCACTGTGGTTGGGTTCTTCCTCGTCCTGCCCCGGCTTCCTCAGCCTCCGGAAAAGAAATTAAGAAAAGGCCCCTGCCAAGATCACTGATGGTCTCAGGATTCGCTCAACCCAGGGGACACTTTGGTGTCCATTTACTCATTTGCTTTGGAGCTTCCCCACTGCGGATCATCATGGGGACAGCGTGCACTTTCTGTGACCCCCTCCTGGGGTCTCTCTTCCTTGGAGACCCCGAAGTGCTGGTATCCCCCCCTGGTCTCATGAGTGGTCCCTCCCCCACCCCACTCCACAGCACCCCGTCTCCTGAGCGATCTTTCCAGACCCATGGCTTTTACTACCGTCTCTATGCCCGAGGACGCTTACTAGTAAGCAACGAGTTAAAAAGAATGCCAAACAACAGTGCAGGACCCGAGGAGGATACCCCACGAAGAAGACGTCTGAGGGAGAAAGGAAAAATCCTGGGTCCTTCCCATACCGCCGTGGGCAAGTTAGCGCACCACCCCAAGCTCTGGATTTCTCATCCACAGGACTGGGGACAAGAATAGTACCTACTTCATAGAGTTGCTATGAGGCTTAAGTAGGATAATTCTAGAGCAAGCTCCCAGGGCACGTAGTTGTCAACACCACAACTGTCTCTGGGACTCGCAGGGGGAGAGACACAAGGGAGACAAGAGAAGTCAAATGAGAAATGACAGTTTGGATCCAGGCTTGGAAACATACGAGGCCCGTGGACCGGTGGGGTCTGTTCGTCAAGGGCATGCCTAACCCATGAACACAGATGTCATGGGGCTGGGAGCCGAGGGGCAGGCTGCAGCTCTCCTTCGAGCCGTCTGGACGACCTTGGGAGCACCTGACGTGGGTTCGGCGAATGGCTGGCCACGGTGCCCTGCGCGCACGTCCTAGGCATTCCCGAGATAGTCTGTCCCGAAGTGTGTGTGTGTTAGGGGGAGGGGGGTGCTGGTGGCTTGGGAAGATAAATAGCCTAGAGCCAGGAAAGGAAAAGGTCACCTTCTGGGCTGCGTCATGGGGGAGGGACCACAGTTCCCAGGGGAACGAGCACTGGTCCTTAAGAAGTACGTTGAGCCTGTCCTTAGCACTTGCCCCAGTGCCAAGTCCTGAACTAAACATGAATGTTATTTGCCCGTGATTGCGGGCTCCAAAGGAGCGCCTGAGGGCTAATTCAGGGGTGGCTAAAGCCAGTTTCTACAGGTTCAAGAGAGTCAATTATGACATTTTCAGGAATTTTGTAAGCCAGTTGCTAAACACAGTCAACATTAAAAATTAAATTATAAGGCACTTGGGTGGCTCAGTGGGTTAAGCCACTGCCTTCGACTCAGGACATGATCTTGGAGTTCGGGGATCAGAGTCCCGCATTGGGCTCCCTGCTCAGCAGGGAGTCTGCTTCTCCCTCTGACCCTCCCCCCTCTCATGCTCTCTCTCTCATTCTCTCTCTTTCAAATCAATCAATCAATCAATCAAATCCTTTTTAAAAATCAAAACGTTGGGACGCCCGGGTGGCTCAGTGGGTTAAGCCTCTGCCTTCGGCTCAGGTCATGATCTCAGGGTCCTGGGACCGAGCCCCGCATCGGGCTCTCTGCTCAGCAAGGAGCCTGCTTCCCCCTCTCTCTCTGCCTGCCTCTCTGCCGACTTGTGATCTCTCTCTCTGTGTCAAATAAGTAAATAAAATTAAAAAAAAAATTAGATTATAGAAGGGTAGGTACCTGGCTAGCTCAGTCAGAGGAGTGTGCAACTCTGGATCTTGGGGTCGTGAGCTCGAGCCCCACATTAGGCATAGGGATTACGTAAATAAATAAGCTTTAAAAAATTAGGTTACAGGGACGCCTGGGTGGCTCGGTTGGTTAAGCAACTGCCTTTGGCTCAGGTCATGATCCCAGTGTCTTGGGATTGAGTCCCGCATCAGGCTCCTTGCTCCGCAGGGAGCCTGCTCCTCTCTCTGCCTCTGCCTGGCTCTCTGCCCGCTTGTGTTCTCTCTCTGTTAAATGAATAAATAAAATCTTAAAAAAAAAATAGGTTATATAAACCTATAATTAAATCAATGATATTTTAAAACTCAAAACTCATCACTTCTTATTTATTTTACTTGTATCTCTTCCCTTGAGGATATTTACATCTATTGTATCCATATGATAGAAACACTATGTAACAGAAACATTATACAACTCGGTTGGGTTCAGGATCCTACCCACGAGTAGTTTGAAACTGATCCTCGCAGGGTCCCTGGAGCTGTTTGCTCATGACATTTCCCAGCACCTCACTGGACGAACTCGTGTCAGAATTTGGTCTTAGCCACCTCTCATCAGTTCCAGTAATCCCCATGCGCCCCAGATATACAAGCACCCCAGCCTCTTAGGTTTCCCCACCGCAATCAGATCCAGAGTCCCCTGCATCTGATGGTCAACTCTCTCCTGTCCATACTGCCAGTGGTGAGAACACTGGTGGCCACTGTGGACCCCGACGCTTGCTGCGTCCTCCCTCAGCTGAGCGCTCCCTTCACTTGGACAACATCCCTGGGAGGTGGGTTTTGAACTTTGACTCTGCCCATTTCACAGATGCCAGAGTGAGCCACTGAGAAGTCGAGCAGCTCTCCCCTGAGGCCATCGGCTAAGATCAGGTTAGAATCCTCTTAGAACCTCAAGCTCTGCAGATAAGGAATAATCCCCTGATCCGATCAGGGAATGTGCCTAAGTGGCTCACGTGCTATTCCTTCAGGCGGCCAAGGCCGGCTTTGGTTTCCAACTATCACAGCTGCATTCGTTTTGATGCAGTCTGATTGTCCTTGGTCACATCCAATTAAACTGTGGACAACAGGAGGCCTATCCAGGTCTTTAGGAGACTTTCATGAGTCAGTAAGACTGTTCTAGAGTTAATGATCCACAGTTTCAGTGGATGCAGTCCTTCTAAGCCAATCAATTATTAATTAGGAATTGAGGAACTACATAACCAACCCAGTTCAGGATCTGGATAACCGCTCATGAAAGCTAAAACCTAGAGGATTTTATTTATTTTATTTTTATTTTTATATATTTAAAAAAAAAACATTATTTATATGACAGAGAGATAGAGAGCACAAGGAGGCAGAGCAGCAGGCAGAGGGAGAGGGAGAAGTAGGCTCCCCTCAGAGCAGGGGGAGCCTGATGCGGGACTCAATCCCAGGGTCCTTGGATCATGACCTGAGCTGAAGGCAAACACTTAACCAACTGAGCCACCTAGATGCCCTAAAACCCAGAGTATTTAAATAACTTGTTGAGGGGCGCCTAGCTGGCTCAGTGGGTTAAGCCTCTGCCTTTGGCTCAGGTCATGATCTCAGGGTCCTGGGACCGAGCCCCGCATCAGGCTCTCTGCTCAGCAAGGAGCCTGCTTCCCTCTCTCTCTCTGCCTGCCTCTCTGCCTACTTGTGATCTCTCTCTGTGTGTCAAATAAATAAATAAAATCTTAAAAAAAAAAAAATAACTCATTGAAAGTTACACAGTTTGGAAGAGATTAGGACAGAATATTTACCAGCCTTGTCTGAGTCCAGAGCCCCTGTGCCAGGGAGAGACATGTGATGAATATTTGGCAGCTATTTAAAAACAAAACAAAACAAAACAAAAAAACCCTCTTATAATGGATGCCTGGGTGGCTCAGTCGGTTAAGTGTTTGTCTTTGGCTCAGGTCATGATCGCAGGTTCTGGGATCCAGGCCCGCTTTAGGCTCCCAGGAGCTGCTTCTCCCTTTGTCTGCATCTCTCCCTGCTTTTGTGCTCTCTTTCACTACGATAAATAAGGTTTTTTTTTAAAGATTTTATTTATTTATTTGAGAGAGAGAGAGAATGAGAGAGAGAGAGACAGAGCATGAGAGGGGGGAGGGTCAGAAAGAGAAGCAGACTCCCTGCCAATGTGGGACTGGATCCTGGGGCTCCAGGATCATGACCTGAGCTGAAGGCAGTCACTCAACCACGTGAGCCACCCAGGTGCCCAAATAAATAAAATCTTAAAAAAAAAAAACACCAAACTTCGAGAAAAACAAAAACCTCCTATAGAAGAATATTTAATGGCCAAGAAAAATGCCCATAAAGTATGAAGTAAAAAAAAAAAAAAAAAAAAAAACGGAGTTTAAAACATAACTATATTTTATAAATTTGGGGTACATTTTGTTTTTCACAATTTAACATATCTGAAATAGAGTGCATCAAAAATCAATTCCAGGTAAATTATAGATATTAATGTGAAAGGTGAAACAATAAAGGTTCTAGAAGATACTATAGGAGATTATCTTCATAGTCTCGGGGTAGGAAAAGATTGAATAAACAGGAAACAAAGCATGACCATACAAAGTGGTGGGGTGCCTGGGTGGCTCAGTGGGTTAAAGCTTCTGCCTTCAGCTCGGGTCATGATCTCGGGGTCCTGGGATCGAGCCCCGCATCGGGCTCTCTGCTCAGCAGGGAGCCTGCTTCCTCCTCTCTCTCTGCCTGCCTCTCTGCCTACTTGTGATCTCTCTCTGTCAAATAAATAAATAAAATCTTTATAAAAAAATAAGAATTTGGGATGCCTGGGTGGCTCAGTTGGTTAAGCGGCTGCTTTCGGCTCAGGTCACGATCCCAGGGTCCTAGGATCGAGTACCACATCGGGCTCCTTGCTCGGCAGGGAGCCTGCTTCTCCCTCTGCCTCTGCCTGCCTCTCTGTGCTTCTGCTCTCTCTCTCTGACAAATAAATAAATAAAATATTAAAAAAAAAAAGAGTTCTCTCAGAAGCTAATAGATTGAACTTCTAAAAATTTGTAACAACATAAGTTCAAGGAACACCATGGAGAAGCATGTTCTCAAGGCTAGACCTAGAACTCTCAACCTTACAACTAGGGGTCATATTCTTGTTTTCAAGAACTCGTGGAACATACGAATATAGCTACATATTGGACCACAAAGAAAGAGTCAATAAGCACCAAAGAAGACACGGCATTAGACATAGCTTAAAAAAAAATATAAAATCACAGGGGGTGTCTGACCGGCTCAGTCGGGAGACCAAGATGTATGTTCCATGCAACTCTAGGTATTGGGGTTCTAAGTTCGAGCCCCACGTTGAGTGTAGAGATTACTTTTTTTAATTCTTCTTTTTTTAGAGATTACTTTTTAAAAAGATCTTTGAAAATAAGATTCCTACCTTAGTCGGGAGAGTTGTTTGTTTACATTTTTGCCAATCTCTTCCATACGACTTAGTGGATGGAAACGGCTGGTTCTTACATCAGCTTCTGTGTCCGGCCCGTAGCCGCACGCTGCTTTGGTTGAGGTTAGATGAAGGAGACCCAGCCTCACGCAGATCTGTAGTTGGGAAAAGAAAAGGAAGGGGTATTTTTAAAAAAAAAAAAGATTTATTTATTTATTTGAAAGGTGGGAGGGGAGGGGCAGAGGGAGAGGGAGCAGCAGACTCCCCGCCAAGCAGGGAGGTACAATTTGGGGAGAAAATGGTGTGCTCTATCTAGATACTTGTGTTATCTATTAGTACACCTTCCTAGCTCGTTTTCCTGTTTTCCCACACCCACTTAGCAATTCTCCAATCCTTAGCAGTGAGGTGGTTTGGGAATGTAGGTGAGGTTTGGTGGGGTGGAGTTCCAGAGCCCACCATTGAGAAAGAATTCTTGAGATGTCTTTGGTGCAAAAAAGGTGGTTTTATTAAAGCTCGAGGACAGGACCCGTGGGCAGAAAGAGCTGCTGCTCCAGGTTGTCAGGGAGGGGCTGATATACTGAGAGTTGGGGGAAGTAAGGAGAAGGGAGGTTTCAAGAGTTTTCATATGTTATAGAAGATCCTAGGGATACTGGAGGCTACACCAAGCTAAGGCTGTTTTTCCCTCTGGCAAGACATTAGCATCAAGACAGTCCTGAGATCCTGGAAGAAGGTCACACTTGTCCCTTCACCATGGGGGCTGGGGAGGAGGTTGCGGGATGTCAGCTTCGCCTTCTGCTCCCTCACCAGCAGGACCAAACATCCTACAATTTAACTTAATTCTGACACCATCCACCCGGAGACAGCATCAGATCCCACAGGATAAGGGCTCACTCCCACCAGACGGATGCCAGGTGCAGATGTGGGACGCTTGAACTTCGGATCAACCGGCTCTAAATTGGGGATTCCTGTGATCCTCTCCTGTGGTCCCCTAGTTTGCTGGAAGAGCCCACAAAACTGAGGGAGATGCGGATTTACATTGACGGACTTATTATAAGGGATATTACAAAGGATCTAGGTGGACAGTGAGATGAAGAGGTCCATAGAGTGAGGCCCAGTGGGTCCTGGGCGAAGGAGCTTCTGTCCCTCCTTATAAATAACCAAGGACACTCCTGTCACTCAGGAAATTCCAAGGGCTTTAGGAGCTCTGTGCCTGGGACTGGAGACAAAAAGAATCTTGTCCAGATGGAACATCTAAGAAGTTACATTTCAGGAGATAAGACTTTCATTTGAGTTAAAGTTGAATGCCTGTCTAACCCCCGATCTTGATCGGGTTAGAGAAAATGATGCGTGATTTGTCCAAATGTACACAGTTGCTTCCATGTAAAAAATCAGCTTTCTAGCTCCTTTCATTAAAACATATTCTGGGGGCACCTGGGTGGCTCAGTTAAGCATTTGCCTTTGGCTTGGGTCATGATTCCAGGGTCCTGGGTTCGAGCCCCACATTGGGCTCCCCACTCCACGGGAAGCCTGCTTCTCCTCTTTCTCCCACATCCCCTGCTTGTATTTCCTTTCTCACTGTCTCTCTGTCAAATAAATAAAATCTTGAAAAAACAAACAAACAAAAAACCATATTCTGATCAGATAATGTTACACCAGAAAGATAGCCTAGTTTCAAGCCTGCAATGTAAAAACAGAGAGCGAATGATTGATTTTCTGCTCACTTATCAGGTTTAGGATCTTTACAAGAAGGATGTTAGTCCCAGGAGCACCGCTATGCTGTCTGTGCCAAAAATTTCTTGTATTGTCCTTGAGCATGAAAACAGTCAGCCGACAGTACGCGGTCCACGCTGGTCCTCCCACAAACAGCCTTGTGACTGTCACAGGGTTGTTTTCATCCAGTGTGAAGCAGGAGGAGTCCTGAGGTCGCCCTTTTCCATAAAAATCTGGATCCACAAGTCCTCTTCATCGCTTACATCAAGGGATCCCCTGCCAGCCAAGGGGGCAGCAAGTCTTACATCCAAGTGTAACTGCTTCTTACCAAATGCCTTTATCTTTTCTTCCTTTCTTCCAATTTATCTTTGCATGTGGTTATTATGTGCACTCAGGAGTAGTTTCTCGTTCTGGAGGGTTCTAATTCTGCACCATGCTCACGTGTGTCAGCTTTCCGGGAAAGGACTCTGAGCTGCGACGGCTGCTCCGTCCAGGCTGACCATGGGGCCAGGCTCGTGAGTTGTAGGGCTACCTTGGGGGGTCCTGGGACTCATCCCTGCGCCAGCCCTGCACCACGGTCCTTCCCCAGTGGTGCATCTGGGCACGGCAGACACAGCAAGCATCAGGGCCATCCCAACTTGCATGGGTCCATCTGGACCAAGGCCCAAGTGGCTTTTCTGCTCTAGGCGTCTGGGTGCGCCATTGCCCAGCCTTGGTTTCCTGCATTTTCTGGGGTTTCCTGGTCACTGAGACTGGGTGAGACCCCACGGGAGTTGGGGGGCAGGTTTTCTTTTACCATAACAAGATGTATTGGGGTAGGTGCCTGGCTGGCTCAGTCAGTGGAGCGAGCGACTCTTGGTCTCCAAGTCGTGAGTTCGAGCCCCATGTTGGGTGTGGAGCTTACTTAAAAATAAAATCTTAAAAAAAAAAATGTACAAGTGATTGTTTCTTTCTTTCTTTTTTTTAAAGATTTTATTTATTTGTCAGGGAGAGAGAGAGAGAACACACAAGCAGGGGGAGCAGCAGGCAGAGGGAGAAGCAGGCACCCAGCAGGGAGCCTGTTGTGGGGCTTGATCCCAGGGCCCTGAGATCATGACCCGAGCTGAAGGCAGACACTCAACCAATGAGCCACTCAGGTGCCCCTCTCCCCCCAAAAAGTCTTTAAAAAGTAAATTTGAAACTTCTTTTAAGGCTTTTGGAAGTGAAAATGGCAAGTAAAAGTATATGGTAAAAAGTTCCCATATGTATCAAGTCTAAATATCTTTGCAATAAATAACAGAATAACTCTATAGATATTACTAAATTCCAGGTTATTTAGACAAGTAAGGTTATTCAACTGCTTATTCTTACTCTGCAGGTATTAATTCCATATGAAGAGAATAAAATGATAATGTTCTTTAAGTCTCCGTAATAAATCTGGAATGGTGATAAAGCCTAAACATTAACCTGTAGTCAAATAAAAATTCTTATAAATTAACTCATCATTTAAGAAGTATTTTGATTTTCAAGCAGGGCTCTATTTGTCTCTTCAATTCTGATGGTGTGAAGTGCTGTAGTTATGAACCAAAACCTTCTGCAAAATCTCTCTGAAGCACTTATTCATAGGAGAATAATTTTGTTCTTAAAATAGAAATGTGATCCAGAGGATAGACTAGGAGCTTCTGAAGAAAGACAGGCTTGCATTTGAATGTAAGCTCTGTCATTTGCTAACTTATTGGACCTTAAAGTGGGACTAAAATAAAATCCACCTTACAGTATTATAAGAATTAAAGGAAATGTCTATAAAACACGTAACATACAATAAGTGCTTAATCAATGTTAGTTTCCTCCTGCTTCTTCCCTAGCTGGGTGAGAAAGCAACATGAGGAAGGAAAGTGAGAAGCCTCTTCTTAGGAACTATGGCCCTCATCAGAGCCAAGGGTTATCATTTTAAGAACCAATGACGATGAGACTGAGAGCAATCCTTCAGCCGTCCTCTTTTTCTCAGAACTATATGCAATTTAGGTTTATTTAAAAATTAAATATATTCATTATTCCTCCAGAGGCAGTAGATTCATGACTGAGTTGTCGTCTTCTCCGTGGGGTCAGAAGAATTTCTGAGCATCTATACAAGTGATTGTTTCTTAAAGGTTATTGTAATGTGGAATCCAGAACAACATTAATGTGCCTTTCTCACTCTGTGACATTCATATCTATTACATTCAAGTTTTCTTTTTTTTTATTTTATTTTATTTATTTATTTGACACACAGAGAGAGATCACAAGTAGACAGAGAGGCAGGCAGAGAGAGAAGGGGAAGCAGGTTATCTGCTGAGCAGAGAGAACGGGGGGGGGGGGGGGGCTCGATCCCAGGACCATGAGATCATGACCTAAGTCGAAGGCAGAGGCTTTAACCCACTGAGCCTCCCAGGTGCCCCACATTCAAGTTCTCTCTCTCTCTTTTTTTTTTTAAAGATTTTTATTTATTTATTAGAGAGCAAGAGACTGAGAATGAGAGGGGAGAAGGTCAGAGGGAGAAGCAGACTTCCCGCAGAGCCGGGAGTCCGACATGGGACTCGATCCCGGGACTCTGGGATCACGACCTGAGCCGAAGGCAGTCGCCCAACCAACTGAGCCACCCAGGTGCCCTCAAGTTCTCTCTTGACTAGATTTTTTTTACCCATGCATAACCTTTTGGCATGCATTGGTCACCTGGAAAATACTGGGTCACTGCGTTACGCAGATCTTCTAAAAATTGACACATTTCATGACACCAGATTAAAAAAAAATCACATTTGATAATGCCACCAATCTCATTAGAGACATCTTTAAGAACTGGGAAGCTCTCAAGCTCAGGTTATATATACAAGTTTTACAAAATTTCAGTTTTCCTTCGAAAGCTCAAATTTTATCACTGTTTTATCACAACAGATACCCTCAGTTATTTCCTTGAAGTGACTGGCTCATTTCATTCATTCTTGAGACAATATCTGTAAAATATTCAAGTCTGAATCACTCTGGTTTCCCTATCAGTTGTTCTTTCTAGTTGAAATGGTGTTCTATGAAAAAAGTGGCTGCTTCATCTCGAAAACTCAAACAAGCCTAAATGCTTTTCCAGAAGACAACCATGTTACCTGGGTCTGAACCATGAGCACTTTATAGGTACTTCCCACTTTTACTAGACAGGCTATTCAAAAGAGGTAAACCCCTTTGGGGTGCCTTGGTGGCTCAGTTGTTAAAGGTCTGCCTTCAGCTCAGGGCATGATCCTGGGGTCCTGCGATCGGCAGGATATACATACGGCTCCCTGCTCCAGGAAAAGCCTGCTTCCCCTCTCCCACCCACTCCTCCTGCTTGTGTTCTCCCTCTCTCTGTGTCAAATAAATAAATAAAATCTAAAAAAAAAAAAAAAAAGAGGTAAACCCGAGTTAGGATTTAATAACATTATTAATTTTTACTGCTTTATTAAAGATACCTTTCTACCACTTTCTTGAAAAGCCAGAATGCAGGTGGTGGGCAATAAAATCCCTGCTCCTATAGCTGGGTGCCTCTGTGTCGTGATTCACGGTAAAGTGCAGCAGTTTTCCCCACCTGGGCAAACAATAACACAGCCGCAAAGGCATGTGACTATCGGTATGAAAACAGGTTTGCCCTCCTGGACACCGCCGCCCCT
Organism: Nasua narica; assembly: GCA_028533885.1. Lineage (NCBI taxonomy): Eukaryota > Metazoa > Chordata > Mammalia > Carnivora > Procyonidae > Nasua > Nasua narica. The sequence continues at coordinate 4,614,383 of CM052797.1, forward strand.
CCCCCTCCAAGTCCGCGGACCACACTTTGAGAACCGTTGCTCTAGGTGGCACCATCTTATCTTCATCTCTACCTGAGTTTACATTAAGTCCTCACCATTCTTCCTCCAGTGCTCCTCGAAACGGTGCGGGGCACCAAGGCAGTGGGTGACGGCTTCCAGCCGAGGGGCGTGGCCAGCCGCCAGGCAGCCTGCTTTGCCCACGGGGCCCCTCACCCTTCTTTCCTGACCTCACTTCCTCTTCCCCTCCCCCAGCCTCTTTAACCCTTCACGTCCCCCAGAGTGGCAGGGAAGCCGCTGGAGTGACTCCTGCTGTGTACCACACCTAACTTACGAGGAGGTTTGTTTTAAAAAATAAAAAATCTACATCTTGATTGTTCTTTTTCTGGTTATGAAAGTAATAGGGGCTTATTATATAATATTCAAACCACACAGAATTGTATATAGTAGAAATTGAGAGTCTCCCCTCACCTCCCTCTCACCCATGATCTCTCTGGTTTATGTGCCTTCAATTTTTCACATACATGTAATTTTCACATATATGTATGTATATATTGATGGGGTATTTCTCTGCAACTTTCTATTTTCACTTAATGTATCACATTACAATTTTCTGCATCAGCAAATATACATCGACCTCATTCTTAATATAACTGACAATGGACATTTAGTCATTCCTAATTTTTCCCTAGTATAAACAGTGCCGCAGTGAATACCTTGCTCTTTTATGTCTCTAAACAATCTGGTGAGTATTTCCATGGTGTCAGTCCTTCAGAGTGGAATTTCTGGATGAAAGGGAATGTGCATTTTATAAAAGGATGGAGGTTACCCAGTTACCCTCCAAAGAGATGCTACTAGCCCACACTCCCTCCAACCACATCCACTGTGTTTTGAAATGTCTTCTTTATACATCCATCTCCCTGACACCCCTAGTGGCTTGAGGTACCCACATCAGGCTCCTGGCTAGCAGGAAGTCTGCTTCTCCTCCCACTCCCCCTGCTTGTGTTCCTTCTCTCTCGGTCAAATAAATAAATAAATAAATCTTAAAAAATAAATAAATAAAATCTTCCAAGTTCATTTCTGGACCCCGCCTCTTCTTGTCCATAGATTTCTTTGACAAACTTAAAATCAGAGTAGTATATGGTGCTCTTTTATTGGGGGGGGAGGGCTGGGGAGTTGTTTACCTTACATGATGACATAGGTGTAAATGAATGCTGTGTCTGTGCCCCTCACCCCCAGTGCAGGCTTGAGAAGATGGGCTTGGCAGGTGTGGGGGGTTGGGGACTGGGGGATGTGGGGGTGGGGTGGGTGTGGGAAGAGTCCACTTGATGGAAGGAAGGGGCTGTGCAAAGGCTCAGGGGCACTACTTCTGAGTAGTCCTCACTTCTGACACTTGGGGGGATGGCTAAATTTAGAGTTCTTGGGGAGAGGAAATAGTAGAAGAGAAGGATGGTGAGGGAGGTTAAGGCTGGGAAATGTTATAAGCAATCAGACTTGACTCTATCGGCCTGGGGAGCTACTGCCCAGAGGTGGCTGGGGAGTGACTGCTCAGGGCTGTGGCAGTGTGACTGGGAAGGGGAAGGGACAGGCTGCGGGCAGGGACGTCAGTTCCGAAATGACCAAAAATAGCTGACTATCAACACCCTCCCCCCCACACACACATACCCTGCCTTCTTCTCCTCTTTTCTGATTTCTAATAATGGCATGACTATTCCTCTAGCCCCAGGGATGGAAGTCTGAGTCACTCTGACTCCTCCCCCTGCCCAAGTCCAGCCAGCAGTGATTTCTGCTGATTCCATCTCTACACCACCTCTGGAGTCTCGAGGGTCCTGCGAGGACCTTGTGTGAGGCCTGGCCCTGGCTCAGGGACTCTGACCTCCCTGTCCAGGCTCCATCCCCGAGTCCCCAATGTCCTCTCACTGCTGTTGCAGATGTTACCCCTACCAACAAACACACTGTGCCCCTAGGTCTCTAGATGGTCCACCTGGATGAAATTCAAGTCCCTCCCTTTCCCAGAGGGCCTGTCCAACCTCCTCCTGGGTGGTAAACGTTCTTAAGAGCCAGGCTGATGGGCATTCCTGCCCTAAACCCACCAGGGTCTCCCCCATCAGAAGTAATTTTGTCTTTAACTGGTGCTTTGCTCCTAACCTGAGCTCCTCTTGGGACACTTTCTTCCTGTGCCTGGTTTGTGGTGATACAGCTGTGTGTCTAGCTCCCCAAGGATAGAGACGGAGTCTGGCGCCTCCACGGGGCACTTGCAGATGACCTTGTCTCAATAACTAATTGCCGTTTGGGGCACCTGGGTGGCTCAGTTGGTTAAGCAACTGCCTTCGGCTCAGGTCATGATCCTGGGACTCCTTGCTCAGCGAGGAGTCTGCTTCTCCCTTTGCCCCTCAACCTTCTCATACTCTCTCTCTCTCTTAAATAAATAAACAGAATCTTTAAAACAAAACAACTACTTGCTGTTTGATTAGAAACACGGAAGGGTGGGAGTTTCCGATGCCGCTGACCCCAGATTGGCAGATCTGAGCATCTTTCCTTCAAACACCATCTTTCTATGAAGTGGCTTTCAGGGCCAGTAGCTAGCACTGTTTGTTTATTCCAAACAAGTGCAATAAATAGGGACTCTGTTTGCTCCTTCTTTCTTCTTAAGAGAGCAACAGACTGTGAGCCAGGTGTATGGGTGAAAGTTAGAGTTCTGGAACTTCCGAGTGCTGTGACTTTGAGTAAGTGTCCTAACCTCTTTGAGCAAATGTCAGCTGACTCACCCAACAGGCACCCTGCGGGGAAGGCTGGCTTGGAGCTGGAACCCGGGGAGCCAGAGGCAGTTTAATCTGCAGACCTCACCTCACCTCCCTGGGCTGCTGCTGGGTTTGCAAAGGATGCTTGGGCCCCCACCCTTTCTGCAGGTGACAGCTAGACTCTGGAACACACCGAGGCTTCAGGGCTGCCTCTTACTAGGGCTCCTGACACCCTAGTCTACCACGCCGAGGAACGGACGAGCCGCTGGGGGTGGGCAGGCAATTTCTTCATGGCCATTTCAGAGCGGTAGTATGGGTCGCTGACATCCATAACCGAATCTCATTGTTTGGGCTTCAAGGATCCTCAGGGGGTCCAATCTCCGCGTTGACAGGTATGGACACAGACCCAGGTGCCTGATAATACCAGGATGGCATAAAGGCAAATACCAGGGACTCCCAAGGTCTTTAAAACTGTGTTTTGAACAAGAGGACTGGGAACAGAGTGAAAGGCATCATGAGTTATTCTGGGATAGGCTGGCCTAAGATCAGGCCTTTGACTGAGACCTCAGACTTTGGCAGGGAGGGGTGTCCAAAAGCAACCTCCCCTTGGATCCAGTCTACTGGATCTCAGGGCCAGAGTAGTAGTTCTGGCTGGTTGGGACAGGGAGAAGGAAGCACTGAAGTCAGTAATTCAAGGTCGCTTTCTTGGCCCAGCCCCATCTGGCAATGTTGACCATGAGGCAATGAAGGGGAGAGCTGGGGACACAGGGCAGAAAGAGACTGCTAGTATTTGGAGTGAGTTGGTGTGACTGGGAAAGTGGGGGCTGGGGTCAGATTTTTCTAAATAAAACCCAGCCCCAGCTAGTGACTCATTTCAAGCACAGGGGCCATGAGACTTTGGTTGCTTATGACAGAACCGATCAATATTGTCTTCCGCAGGCAAACAGGCAAAGATGGAAATGTTTGCCAGGGTGGATCAGGACCTCTTCCAGATAAGTTGCGATAAGCATCAACTACAACCGTTGAGCTGAGGGCGTGCCCCAAGACTTTTCATTGCGTTATGTCACCCACCTCTCCTGGCGGCCCGGGTACTCTTATAATTCCCATTTCGGACGGGAGAAAACAGTCTGGCTGGGCTGAATGACTTCGAGGATGAGTAGCCTGACCTTCTGGTGAGAAGCAGAGAAGAGATTTCAGCTCTTGACTCGGGCCAGTCTACGCAACTCGTGGAAGGGACCGGAGTATCCGGGGGCGCGAACTTGAGGAGAGCCGACGTGCCCGTGGTCTCAGGCCCAGAACACGGAACCCGCACTCGATTCATGCGAGGGAGTTTCAGTCCGGTCAACGCGAAGGGCGCAGGCGTTTGCTGACTTTGGGGGTTTAAACTGATTTGTCAGCGACGGACACCCGAGTTTAAATAGGGCAGCCCGGAGAGAGGGCTTTAGCCTCGCTAACAGCTGCCCTGCGCCCTCAGCTCCGGCCCCAGCGCGCCGGCCCGGTGGGTCTCTGGGCCTCTCGCAGCAGCCCCTTGGCGCCAATGGAAGCGCGCGCTGCGCGCTGGGGCGGAGTCCGGCTGGAGCGCGGGCGCCCCCGGAGGAGTCGGCCCGGCCCCGGCCCCGCCTCCTCTCCAAAGAGGCCCAATCAGGTGGCGGCCCCCGGCAGCCCCGCCCCGCCCCCTGCCCGCGCTCGGGCGCCGGGCAGGCCTCGGCCGCTCGCAGCCAGGCAGCCGGGGGCAGCACCGGCGCTCGGATCTCGCCTGCCACGCTCGGTTCGCTCGCCTGCTTGGCCGGATGGCTGGCTACCTGCGGGTCGTACGCTCGCTCTGCAGAGCCTCCGGTTCCGGGCCGGCCTGGGCGCCGGCAGCCCAGACGGGCCCCAACTTGCAGGAGCAGCCGCGGCGCCACTGTGAGTGCCACGAGGAGGGTCCGGGCGGGGCGCGCGCCCGGCACCGCGACGTGGCGGCCTCCCGGGCGGGTACCTGGGAGCCCGAGTCGGGACGATCGCGGGGCCGGGGACCGCGGGCTTGGCACACAAAGAGCCGAGGGGCCGGCGACGAGCTCCCCGGCCCCAGGCTCTCTGGCCGCGCCAGGCACAGGGGTGGGGACTTGAAGGACGGTGGCAACTGGTGGCCCTGGCGCGGCCGTCCTGCGGCCCTGAGCGGGCGGGGGTCCCGGGTCCGGAGGGTATCCTGCCTGCCTTGCGTCCCCGGGAGAGGGACAGGCCAGCGAGTAGGGGGCCGGAGCGCCCGGCCGGGTGTTACCGTGACAGCGAGGGTCGCGGCGCGGGCCCGGCTCAAACAAAGGCGGGGAGGAGGCATCCACTTCCCCTTCCTTTGCAGCCCGGCGCTCTGCAATCCCTCCTCGCTGTCAGGCCCGCGTCAGCTATTTTTGGAGCCTTTTACGCGACAGCTGAAGGAGCGTCCTTTTTATTTTCCCTTTTGTTTGGGTGACCCCCCCCCCCCCCCCCCGCTCCCGTCTCACTCAAGTCTCCGTCCTGGGGCTTCTCCTTGGCCTGACCTGCCTCTTCTCTCCAGCCCGCTCCAGCGCTGCTCCTTGGCCCGCCCCTCTCTCCCGCCTGGGTGACTGGGCAATTGGGCAGCCGGGCAACCGCACCAAAATGCCACTTTCCTGAATAGTTCCTCACTGCTTCTGTGATACCCTTAACACCTCGCTTAGAGAAGACAGTAGTTGGGGCAGAATAAGCAGGATTTAGCCTGAACCTCCATTAACCAGCCTCGGCTCCCCCCCGGTGGCATGTGGGCATTGGCCGAACTGTGGCTCTCCATTGCCAGCTACAAAAGGCAGGGAGAATGTGGGTCCCTTGGCCCTGTCTCTTGCCTGTTGCCACGGAAACCCCTTTCCTGACCTGGCCTGCAGCCCCTCGGAGTAAGCCAGGACAGTGAGGAAGAGGGAGTGGGGCCCAGGCAGCCTGGCCTTACTGTCAGGGTAGGGTAATCTTTAACCAGTGTGGGAGCAGCTGACCAGAATTGGGGAGGGGAGGGGGGAGCTTGCCCCCCCCACCTCTCCTGCCAAGAAGAAAGGGGCATTTCTGCTTTTGTACTTTTGGGATTTGTCTCTAAGTGGTCAGTCCTGCAACTCCAAGGTTCCGAGTGTCCACAGGCCCCAAAACGGAGTTTCCTATATGGCACCACCTTTAGCAAAATAGAGTGGAAGTTAGAGACATTCTCCAGTTCTCCCTTTTTCTCCCCTGCACTGATGGCAAGAAAGAAAGTTCTTTTAGACCTAGGTCCTTCCAGAAGTCCCCAAGCGGGTCGTGTATTTTTTTTATTTTTTTCATTTTTTAAGATTTTATTTATTTATTTGATACAGAGAGAGCGAGAGATCACAAGTAGGCAGAGAGGCAGGCCGAGAGAGAGAGAGAGAGAGAGAGAGAGAGAGAGAGAGAGAGAGAGGAGGAAGCAGGCTCCCTGCTGAGCAGAGAGCCCGATGCGGGGCTCGATCCCAGGACTCCGAGACCATGACCTGAGCCGAAGGCAGTTGCTTAACCAACTGAGCCACCCAGGTGCCCCGTGGGTCGTTTATTTATGGGGCCAATACGTAGTATTTGAGTTGGACAAGAGATTACAACTGTTGCTTCTGCTAGCTTGTTACCTGGCAACACTGCAGGAGACAGAATATTTGGCATTCCCCTCAATGACAAGGAAAGAATATATATATTTTTTTTTTTGGCTAAAACACTCGTGTGTCTTTGCTGCTCAGTAATTCCCGCATGTCTTTAGTTTTGCAATTGCTAGGCCTCCAGTGATTGCTGCTGGTGGTTCCGATATGCCGGCCTCTTGGAAAGTGAGGGTGGGCTCAGCCCATGCACTCATGGGGAGAATGATCTTGTCTGGCCTGCCTTAGCTCCACGCCTCCCCTGGAAACTTCTTGATTTTCTCACCCTACCTCTTAACTTTTCCGACCTTGGTGACTTGCCTGCACTTTTAGATTCCAGGGCAGATTATTTAATGACTGTTCAAAGTTCTGCAGACCCACCGGTGGAGGTTTTTTTGGTTTTGTTTTGTTTTTTTAAGATTTTATTTATTTACTTGAGACAGAACATGAAGGGGGCGGAAAGAGTCAGAGGGAGAAGCAGACTCGATCCTGGGACTCCTGAGCTGAAGGCAATTGCCCAACGCATCGGGTCACCCAGGCATCTCCACTGGTGGAGTTATTATGTGTTCTCTGCTGAAGCTGGTTTCAACCACAGCAGATAAGACCACTGCTGCCCCATCAGAGGTGTTTTGGGTGGGTGTGTTTAGGCCGGGCAGGTTTGGAGGAACAGCCTCTGGAAGGCCTGGGGCCAGCCCTCAAATCCCCCCTGGGAGGTTGGAGCCTATTGTGCCGGTTCCATTCAGGGCATGAGGGGTTGGGCACTGCCCTCTGGTTCCTGGAAGCCAGGCTCTGTGACCTGCTCTGGGGTTTAGACGAATGTAAATACATGTTGAAAATGCCAGTGGAGGGGCCCCTGGGTGGCTCAGCAAGTTAAGCGTCTGCCTTTGGCTCAGGTCATGATCTCAGGGTCCTGGGATCCAGCCCCGACTCAGGGTCCCTGCTCAGCGGGGAGCCTGCTTCTCCCTCTGCCCTTCATCCCACTCATTCTCTTTCTCTCTCAAATAAAAAGTCTTTAAAAAAAAATGCCAGTAGATTGCACATTTTAACACAGTATAAAAGTGTGAGCTTTTCGAGGGCAAGTTGCCTGTTGCCTGGCAGAGATGCCACCCATGTACATTCGTGATGGTCTGGTGCAGTCAGCTGGTAAGAACTCCCCAGTCTCTGTGGCAATGCACCCCAGGACGTGGGGGGGTGGGGACACACTTAATCCCAGCAGGAGGCGAGGGCGAGGGCAGGGCAGCAACGTGCTATAGACCAGATTGACTGTGATTTGACATTCATTTGTGACTTCCGCAAAGACTGTGTTCTCCTGTGCGTCAGGCACGGTGCAGGGGACTGGGGACAGAGCCAGGGGTAAGAGGCAAAGACTTCTGCCCTTGCGGGGCCTAAATTCTAATGCGGGGACAGTCAGTAAAACAAGGCTAGAGTTGGCTAGTGTGGTGTAGAGTAACACGAGCTGAGGGGAGCAAATCGGCCAGGCACATGTGCGGGGAGGTTTGGAGGGGCCGGCCGGCCGGAAAAGATCTTGAATGAAGCGCTAAGGGAAGGAAGCAAACGACAGGCCATTTGGTTGTCAGGTGCGGAGGCCTTGCTGGAGGGGTCCACCTTTGCTTGAGGGAGGAATGCCTGAGGCTGGCACAGAGTTGGGGGGTAGGGACAGATTAGGTCCGGCCTGGGGGGGGCGCCTTGCATTTCTGAGGGCTTTGGTCTTTCCTCTGAGTGAAAGGGGAAGCTTCTGCAGGGTTTAGAGAAGATTTACATTTAACAAGAGCACTCTGGCTTCAGGGTCTTTGTTGGAGGCTTGTAGTCCTGATCTGGCTAGAGATGGAGAAAAGAAAAAAGAGGGTAGTAGCGCAGAGGGGGTTGGATTCTGGATGTATTTGGAAGGAAGAGCCCCTCACAGTAGCTGGATCTTGGCTTCTCTGCTGGCCGCAGCCAGGGTGGGAAAGCGGTGAAGCACTCACTCTTCAGGGCAGCTGTCGTGAGACAGACCTTCGGTCTTGAGCTTGGAGTGGCAGGCCAATCTTGAAACTGGGGACAGGTTTTGAAATCCTTACTTGGTGTTGGGTGCTAGCGGTCCAGATGGGGAGGAGAACTGGCCAGCTGGGCCGCCTGTGACTGCTGTAATTCCATCCCATGCTCTGGCTGAAGGTCAGCGTGCAACATGGCGGCAGGCCCTTGGAAGTTGTCAGGGAGGCCCATGCACTGTTCCTTGGATTTCAGATTGTTTGTCATCACTTGTCACCCAGAGAGGGGTAGACGGTGGTGGGGGTGTCTCTACCATATTGGCTGAACCACCCACCAGGTCTCCAACTCTGATGACTTGGGGTGCACGTCCTCTGGAGGGTACGTGATAGGCCTGGGATGAAGGAGAAGCTGTGTCCCCATACAGCCTGTCCTAGCTGTGAGTGAGCGCCGCGTCTTGCGGGGGAAAGCAACGCATGCTTCAAGAAGAGACTGGAGGGGCGCCTGGGTGACTCAGTGGGTTGATCGTCTCCCTTCAGCTGATTCAGGAGTTCCCGGAAATTCCGGGTCAGGCTCCCTGCTTAGTGGGGAGCCTGCTTCTTCCTCTCCCTCCGCCACTCCCCCTGCTTGTGCTCTCTTTTTCTCTCAAATAAATAAATAAAATCTTAAAAGAAAAAAAAAAGAGAGAATGGATTTTTATGTAAAATCTCCTGGGTTGTCTCTCTGCACCGCTCCCCCCCTCCCCGCCACTGGTTTAAATTTTTAAAAACTTAAAAAAAAATCTTGCTTCTTATTTTGTGTTGTGGTAAAAACTACACAACAAAAATTTCCATCTTGACCATTTTTAAGAGTACAGTTCAGTAGTATTCAATACTTTCACATTGTACAACCAATTCCCAGAGCTCTCTCATCTTGCAAAACTGAAACTCTGTACCCATTAAACGGCAATGCTTCGCCCCCTCCTTCCCCCAGCTCCTGGCAGCCTCCATCCCACTTTCTGTTTCTATGAATTTGACTACTCTAGGTACCTTCTGTAAGTAAAAGAAGACTCTCTCTCTCTCTCTCTCTCTCTATTTTGTAACTAGCTTATGTCAGTCCTCATAACGTGCTCCAGGTTTATTTATCCCTATTGTAGTGTATGTCAGCATTTTCTTAATTTTTAGGGCTGAATAGTCCATTCGCTATATCCCCATGTAAAAAATAGTTCACTTAAAATTTGTCGACCTTCTGAGTAAGGTACAGGAATTGGGAAAAGCTTAGGCAGTATGGTTATTAATTCCTTGTGTATTTATTACTGCTTCTAATTGATAATAAGAGTTACCGCTCAGAAATGTTACTGGCAGCTGGACTGCGAGTGTTTGGGGCGGGCGATGCTGTCCGTGTAGGTATACCGCATCGTAGGGCCACTGGCCCTCCCAGGGGAAACGGGCTTTGCGGAATTTGAACCAAAAGAACTTGAGCAGCAAAAGCTCTCCCGGTCTAGATCCATCACTGTCAGAAACTACGGCGCCACTTCCTTTTTTAGCTTCCAAGCAAGTCCATTCACACTTGAGTGGTGTGGAGCCCAGTCTTGGATAAATTGGGAATTAGGAACATTGTTTAACCTTTGGAGGGAGGTTTCTCTTAACCTTCCTGGAGTCATTTCCAGAGTCCTCTTCTCTCCAAGGCTCAGGCCACATTTTGTTCATCCATTCGTTCCTTGATAGACACTTGCTTCCACCTCTTGGGTGTTGTGAACAATTCTGCTATGGACATGAGTGTGCAAATAGCTCTTTAAGATCCTGCTTTTAATTATTTTGGATATATATCTAGAAGTGGGATTGCTGGACAGTGTGGCAATTCTTTTTTTTTTTTTTTAAGGGGGGAAGGGCAGAGGGAAAGGGAGAGAGAGAATCCCAAGTAGACTTCACACCTAGAGCTGAGCCTGAGCACCCCCAAGCCCCCGACTCCCATCTCACAAACCTGAGCTGAAATCAAGAGTTGGCGCTTAAAAAAAAAAAAAAAAGAGTTGGATGCTTAACCAACTGAGCCACTCCGGTGCCCCTGGACAATATGGCAATTCTTTTTTTTTGGTTTGTTTTTTTAAAGATTTTATTTATTTACTTGACAGAGAGAAAGAGATCACAAGTAGGCAGAGAGGCAAGTGGGGGTGTTGGTGGGGGGAGCAGGCTCCCTGCAGAGCAGAGAGCCTGATTCGGGGCTCGATCCCAGGGCCCTGGGATCATTACCTGAGCGGAAGGCAGAGGCTTAACCCACTGAGCCACTCAGGCACCCTACAATATGGCAATTCTATCTTTAGTTTTTTTCTATCTCTAATTTTTTAAGGAACCATCATACTGTTTTCCATAGTGGCTGCAACATTTACATTCTTACCAGCTGTCTTACACAGGGTTCCAGTTTCTTCACATCCTCACCAACACCTGTTGTTTTCTGTTTGGGGGGAGGTTTGTTAGTTTTTTTCGTGTTTTTTTTTTTTAAAGATTTTATTTATATATTTGACAGACAGAGAGACAGAGAGAGAGATCACAAGTAGGCAGAGAGTCAGGCAGGAGAGAGGGGGAAGCAGGCTCCCCACTGAGCAGAGGAGCCCGATGTGGGGCTCGATCCCAGGGCCCTGGGATCATGACCTGAGCCGAAGGCAGAGGCTTTAACCCACTGAGCCACCCAGGCGCCCCATTCCTGCCTCTGTTGATAGCCCTGCTTGCTCTCTCTCTCCATCTGTAGGTTTCCCCTTCATACTCACTCCTTGAGTCCGGGCACTGTTAGGTTTTTCTGTGTTTCAGGAAGAGGTGCTTAGCATCTGGTTGGAAATAAGTGGGCTCTGTGTTCTCTGAGGGTTTGACACCTGCCGGCACAGCAGGGAGGGCTGCCCGCTGTGATCTTGACATTGAGCCCTGTGTGCAGGAGGTGTGGTGTCCACCGCCCACAGGTTGCTGTGTCTGAAAGCCAGAACTTGAGTGGAGCCCAGGTGAGGCTGAAACCTTTAGGACTGGCCACGAGTGAATTCTTTGGGATTATGATTATGGCAGATTTGGTGCAGTTAAAAAAAATCTTGATTAGCTCTCATGACATTAACTCCTAAGAGACGCTCTTAAAAACCAAGCTGGCTGTGCAACAGCCCAGTAGACTTTCTGCAGGTCCTAAGCCCATTATACTCGAGCTTTCAGCCGGGAATGGTGGAGGAATTTTTAAACTTGGGTCCAAAGGCCCCTTCGCATCCTGGAAAGGATGGTAGAGGCCTGCCAGCCAGCTGCGTCCACCTTGTTCCCTGGGGAACGGAATGTTTGGAGTCTTTGCTTTCTGCTTCCCTGCACGTGACCCACGGGGGTGTCCAGAGGGCGCACTTGAACCAGAGACCTGGGACCTCTCCTGACTTCTGACACAAGCCACACTCCCTAAGCCTCATTTTTTTTTCCTAAATAATCTCTCACATTCTTTTTAGGTTAAAAAAAAAATCTGTTTGCATATCCTTGGGAGATTATTTTTAGATTAAAAAAAAATCTGTGCACATCTTTGGAAAGTGAGTCATTTTTGCTGCACATAATTCACCTTTTCGTCGGTGGGCTGGGGATGTCAGCGTGAGCCATGGCGACGGTGTGTGTTACAACAGGGATATGTTTGGGGTCGGGGGGTTTTGATCACTTCTGTTTTAAATGTGCGAAGGTGGTCCTGCTTATTTAGCCTCAGGCCGGCTTTTCACAGACTCCTTTCCCTTGCTGGCCACCCAGCAGTGGTCACTTCTTCTGATGTTTTTAAGTGAACGTCCTGGTCCCCTCTTCAGGTTTGCTGTCTAATCTCTGATGAGGCGGAAGACCCAGAACTGCGTCCGTAAGGGTTGTGCGCACCGTAAGGGTCAGTGGGCCCCGAGGGACAGAGCCCCGCTCTCAGCTGTCCTCCTCCTGCCTGAGCTTTCTGGTGACAAAGGCCTGGCTGTAGGCCTTACACAGATGCCCTTGCCCGACACTGCAGGCCGTGCTGTCGGTGGGCGGGGTCGGGGGGGTACCTCTGCCACAGGCTAAGGTTCAAGGAGCTCTCACTCCAGGTAGCCCGCACTGATTGAATGGGGCGGGCCATTTTCTTGAGTTTTCTTTGGAATTCACTTCCCAGACTGTTGGTTTTTCTCATGAGTCAGACTTTCCTTGGAGAGCCTCCCCCGGCTCCTCTCACCCTCCACCATCTCCCTGGACCTTAGTTGCTTCTCCAGCGGGACTGGCCCCCCTGAGCCAGCTCGGATCAAGGGTTCTAAGTTCTATTCCAGGTGCCCTAAGCCTATGCTTTCCATGGAGAACGGTGTGAATCCTGGGAGACGTGTCGTCTCCAAGTGCTGTAACCGGGAGCGGGATGGCGGTGGCCCGTATAGGCGTTCCTCCCTGACTTGCTGCTGGACGGGGTGACCACAGCTGGCTGTTAGGCTCTGTGTTGGTCTCCCCTGCCTTCAGATCCCAGGGGAGAGGGTCTGAGGGCCAGGCTGGCATCCTCCTGGCCAGTCCTGGGTGGCCGTCCTCCGGGGGGGGGATCCAGGTCCCCCAGCTGGCCGGGGAGCTGCTCCTGCAGATGGGGAGGGAACGTGGGTAACGGGGCCCTGGCTGACACTGCCCCATCGTTGGTGAAGGGCAGGTCCGGCCAGGTAGGAGAGGGGCTCCCCTGCGAACCTCCCTAGAGGTGTGATCTCTGTGTGCGCCCGGTTCCAGATGCCGACAAGAGGATCAAGGTGGCGAAGCCGATGGTGGAGATGGACGGCGATGAGATGACCCGGATCATCTGGCAGTTCATCAAGGAGAAGGTAGTCCCTCCCACAGCAGGTGGCTCTCCGCACGGCCCCCTGGGTCCCATGTCAGCCCCCAGGGCTCACCCGCCACCCTAGTGGGCTGCTGCAGCTCTGTTTCTGTCCTTCCATCCACCATGCTGTCGTGTCCACACCACACACGGTTCTCGTGACATCAGACAGGGCCCGTCCTCAGCCGTCTGCCTTGTGCCGCTGCCAAAGCCCGCATGTTTTCTAGAATGGGTGCATGTTCAAGGCCCATCCTGTATCGTGTCCCTCTTGATGCCTCACAGTCCAAAGTGTGTTCTCGAGGGAGTGGGAAGAGCAGGGCAATGTGCTCACCTTTCCTCAGCAGTTCAGGGACATTATCTGGAGTCAGGGCTCTGCTGTATCCTGGGACAGCAATGTGTCCGAGCCATCATGGCGGATGGCTCCCAGCATGGCTGCTGGGCTTCTCCAGAGTCTCCGTGGCCTGGATCTGCCTGGCAAGCTCGTTGTTCATGTGAAGACCCCCCGTACTGTGTGTGTGTCTGCAAGAAGGTCGAGAATGGCCACTTCTGAATGGGGAAGAAGAGGGAACCCACTGTACAGAGAAATCTAGATGGGCCGTTGGTGGGCCATCTTGGTCCGCTAGGGGCTGGGCCCTCTGAGGGGCTATAGCCTGGTCTCTGGCCTCTTTCCAGAGAGCCCTGGCATCCTGACAGCTTCTACCTAGAAGCTGCCGCCTCTGAGGAATGGCTGATTCCAACCCCCTGCCGTGCTGCCCCCTTCCTCCACGGCCCTTCCCTCATCCCTATCCTTCCTGGGCATCCTGTGCTATGGCCCTCACATGCCCCTGAGACACACATACACTGACGCCTTGCCCCGGTCATCTGTCCCTAGCTCATCCTACCCCACGTGGACGTCCAGCTCAAGTATTTCGACCTGGGGCTCCCACACCGTGACCAGACCAACGACCAGGTCACCATAGACTCGGCGTTGGCCACCCAGAAGTACAGTGTGGCCGTCAAGTGTGCCACCATCACCCCCGACGAGGCCCGTGTGGAAGGTGTGAGGGTGCGGGGTTGGGGGGTGGGGGGGGTCGGGGCAGTGGGGGCGGTGCCATGAGCCCGGACTCCCTGCGACAGCCGGGGAGACAGGGGCGCCCTAGGGGTTCCTGCAGATGAGGCCGGACGGGGTGGTGTTCCTAGGCCCGTGGTGTTTGTGCTGTGCTGTGTGGCTCTGGCTGGGGTAGGGGGCGTTGGCAACAGCGAGGGGGAAGCTCATGCCGATGCCGTTATTGTAAGGACAGTTTCTCTGGGCAGCCTACCCCTCTGGCCTTCTGGACTGTTCCGTAGGCAGGTTTACGGAGAGACATTGGGGCCACCTCTGTCCAGCAGAGTGCTCTATGTCAGGCTTGTATCCTTGAGAGCCTCAGAGGTCTCTGGGGAGCATGGCTTGTATCTGGCCACCATCTTGGCCCCACAGCTCTGGCCGCTGCCCCTGTGGCCGGGGAAGGGTCTCAGAGAGGTGCCCTCACCAGGCTTAGATTGGTTGCTGGGCCCTGGTCCTGGGGACCCCTTTCAAGGGTTCCATGAAATAGGGCATCAGTGTGTGGACAAAGGGGCCGGGTTTGGAAAATTCGAGAAAGAGTGGCTTAGGGGCTTGCAGAACTCTTTCTCTCTTGCTCTACCTCCTGCAGTGTGAGGGCTCTGGAAGGAGGCATTCAAGCCATTTCCAAGCACACTCCAGAGCTGCTCCTCTTGTCTTCCGGGTGGAACGTGACCTTAGGCTATTGGAATCATCAAGCTCTTTTTGCAAAAGAAAAAAAAGCTCTTTTTTGAAGAGAAAAAAAGGTTTATTTTACTTTTCCGGGGGCCTGGGATTTACGTATCCCTATTTTGTGGACAAGGAAGTAGGGAGTCACGGTCTCAGTAAGGTGGGCTGGATCCGGTGCCTGGAACAGCACGTCTGCAGTGCGGCCGGGTGCTGCGGCGTCCGAGCATGATAATATAATGATAATAACAGCAGATGGTATGCTAGCCACTGCACTTATAAGTTTATTTAATCGCCCAAAGGCGAGGTGTTTTTAGCAATCATTTCATTTTATAGCTCAGGTTAAGCCACTTGCATAAAACTGTCAGTTTGAGGTGGTGGAGCTAGACCCCGAAGCCAAGAAATCGGATCCCACAGCCGCACATTCATATTCCAGACGTTTCTGGGATGACTTCCAGGGCTCCCGTCTGGCTGCGTTCTTGCTTAGGGTTCAGATTTTGGTTGGAAGGTGGGGGCTGCAGCGGGGCCACTTCGTTTCTGTCCTCAGAGTTCAAGCTGAAGAAGATGTGGAAGAGTCCCAACGGGACCATTCGAAACATCCTTGGGGGGACCGTCTTCCGGGAACCCATCATTTGCAAAAACATCCCGCGCCTCGTCCCCGGCTGGACCAAGCCCATCACCATTGGCAGGCACGCCCACGGCGACCAGGTGGGCCCCGGCGGGGGCTGGCTCGCGCTGGCCGGGGACCCTCACCGGGACCCCCTGGCCTGAACCGCCCTCTCGTCTCCATAGTACAAGGCCACGGACTTTGTGGTGGACCGGGCCGGCACGTTCAAGATCGTCTTCTCCCCGAAGGACGGCAGTGGCTCGAAGGAGTGGGAGGTGTTCAACTTCCCCGCCGGCGGCGTGGGGATGGGCATGTACAATACCGACGAGGTGAGGGCCCTTCCCCGAGCCTCCCCCCACACCCCCGTCTCGGGCCGCTGCGGATTGTGGGTTCTGACGACGCCCTGTGTCCGTGGCCTGAAGAATGTCTGAGGCCTATGAGCAAATGCATCGGGGACGCGCTCAGGGAAACCTGCGGTGTGCCCGTGGTGGAGTGGAGCAGGAAGACCGCTGCTTAGCCAACTGCCCCTGCTCCTCGACTTCCTGTGCTCCTCCGACACCCTGACTTCCTGTACTCCTTTAACACCGACTTCCTGTGCTCTTTCTCCCGACACCCCTACTTCCTGTGCTCCTTCCCCGACACCCTGACTTCCTGTGTTCTTCCCAACACCCCGACTTCCTGTGCTTCTGACACCCCGACTTCCTGTGCTCCTTCCCCAACTCCCCGACTTCCTGTACTCCTTCCCAGATACCCCGACTTCCTCTGCTCCTCCCAATACCCTGACTTTCTGCGCTTTTGACACCCCGACTTCCTGTGCTTCTTTTGACACCTGACTTCCTGTGCTCCTTCCCCAACACCCCGACTTCCTGTGCTCCTTTTCCGACACACTTCTGGGGGCATGTTAGTTGTCAGCATGGCTGGCTTAAGCAAACTGGGTCAGCATTTTTTCCCCTTCTCCAACACTTGGCTTTCATTGCTTCCATGATTGGCCTCATTCTCTGGCCGTGAGGAAGTGGTCACCAGGAGCCCCAGGCTTGTCCCTGCCAACTTGGTTGTCCTATCAGAAAAGAGCCTTTTTGTTCATGGTTCCAGCAAAAATGGCAGGCCTGGGTCACAGGACCACCTCTGGGCCAGTCCTGGAGGGCTCAGAGAGGGTGAGCCCGGACACACGGTCCGCTCTAGAGACAGGTGGGTGGGCGGGGGGAATGAGTGACCCCCCTTCCATATGGTCTAAGAACTGAGGAGAGAAGGGTAGTTTTCCAAAGCAAACTCGAGGGGCTGCTTCTTCCCAGAAGTCGGGAGGGGGCTACTGGGCCAGTGGAAACAGTCGCTGCTCCATCCAGAGTGTCAGGGAGGGTGGTGTGGAGGGAAGGGATGCCATCACCGGGGCCGGGGCCTGACACCCAGGGGACCAGGATGGGATGGCAGTCCCCAAGCTGGGGACCACACCAGGGACCGACCTCTCTCCCCCTGCAGTCCATCTCGGGTTTTGCACACAGTTGCTTCCAGTATGCCATCCAGAAGAAGTGGCCGCTCTACATGAGCACCAAGAACACCATCCTGAAAGCCTACGACGGGCGCTTCAAGGACATCTTCCAGGAGATCTTCGAGAAGTAACAGCCTCTTCCTTTATTGCTCCCTAAAGATGCCACAGCCTTCCCTTGCCTGTCACCCCAGCCCCCAGCCTACAGGGTGGCCACTGTTTCAGTGCATTTGGCTCAGCTCTGAGCTTGGGGGGAGAGCCCCAACCTGTCAGCTTCCTGCCCTCTCCCCACAACAGACCCTTTTGCTGCCAGGCACTACAAGACCGACTTTGACAAGAATAAGATCTGGTACGAGCACCGGCTCATTGATGACATGGTGGCTCAGGTCCTCAAGTCTTCAGGCGGCTTCGTGTGGGCCTGCAAGAACTACGACGGAGATGTACAGTCAGACATCCTGGCGCAGGGTACGCTGGGAACATCATTCCCTGGGGGTGGGTTGTTGGTCTTCTCTTGCTGTGGGATTTTTCAGACCCTTTTCGTAGAAAACTTCTCTAGAGAGAAGTTTAGAAAGTGTAGAAAACTACACTTCTCTAGTGTAGCCTGCTAGCTCATTGCAGGGTTCCCGATGGACCTGCAGGGGGCAGGCGCTCTCTGGCATCCCAGGGATGAGGCTTCCCAAATTAGGTTTGGACTAGTGCATTACTAAGGCTACAGTTACAGAGAAAGGAGAACATAGCAATTCAAGTTCTAAAGGGCTAGATGTATCAGCTTTGAGGTTGTTCCTGTCCACGGGCCAAGTGACTGTGGCTCCAGGTTTGGGCTAGGTTTGACAACAGGAGAAAAATGGGATTGGGCATAACCAAGTGCTTTTTGAGCCACAGAGAATTCATTTTGCACAGTAAATCTGTTGAATGTAGGAGAATATTGGGGAAGGTGGTAAAGCGCCAAGCCCTAGTGTCCTGTGAGACAAATTGGATTGCAGCAGGAGTGTGAATGAGGCCATCAGAGAGGTAGCTGTGAGAACTAGCCCAGTTTTGTTGGGAAAAAAAGTGGGAAAGGCAGTGGGAGTAGACAACATGGAAGTAGACTTCAGCCCTTCTCATCTAACCTTCTCCCTCTACAGAGATCTCCCTCTCTACAGAGAGGGAGAAGATTAGATGAGAAGGGCTGAAGTCTAGGGGCGCCTGGGTGGTTCAGTGGGTTAAAGCCTTTGCCTTCGGCTCAGGTCCTGATCTCAGGGTCCTGGGATCAAGCCCTGCATCGGGCTCTCTGCTCATCGTGGAGCCTGCTTCCCCCACTCCCCGCCCCCCACCTGCCTCTCTGCCTACTTATGATCTCTCTGTGTCAAATAAATAAATAAAATCTTTAAAAAAAAAAAAGAAGGGCTGAACTTTAGCTCCTGATAAGGAAGAAAGTGAAGTCCACCCCAGGTTTCAAGGAAAAGGCATAGAGGTGGTGATCTTCTCACTAGAACAATTCCTATCTAGAACGGAAGGATGAAAAGCCACAGCAGACAAGAGAAAGGCATGAAAGTTACTCTTAAGTAATAAGGAGTTGGTGAATGTGAGGGTCCAGTAAACACAGAGAAGAGACCCCCTGCCCCTGCCCCAGCCACAGACATTCTTAGACAACTAGTTTCCTTTTTTTTTTTTTTAAGATTTTATTTATTGGAGCGCCTGGGTAGCTCAGTCGTTAAGCCCTGCTCAGTGGACAGCCTGCTTCTCCCTCTCCCTCTTCTGCTCCCCCAGCTTGCACTCTCTCACTGTCTCTCTCTCTCTTTCAAATAAATAAAAAAAAAAAAAAATAGAGAGAGAGAAAGGGAAGTGGGGAAGGGAGATTCAGGCTCCCCACTGAGCTGGGAGCCCGATGTGGGACTAGATCCTAGGACCCTGGGATCATGACCTGAGCTGAAGGCAGATGCTTAACCACTGAGCCACCCAGGCGCCCCTAAATAAATACAATCTTAAAAAAAATTTTATTTATTTATTAGAGAGAAAGTGAGGGTACAGGCAGGGTAGGGGGCAAAGGGATGAGTAGAGGAAGAGGAAGAAGCAAGCTCCCCACTGAGCAGAGAGCCCGAGGCAGGGCTCGATCCCAGGACCCCAAGATCATGTCCTGAGCTGAAGGCAGATGCTTAACGAGTGAGCCACCCAGGCGCCCCTTAGACAACTAGTTTTCTTATAGAAGTTTTTCACTTTTTTGGGACGCCTGGGTGGCTCAGTCAGTTAAGTGTCTTCCTTTAGCTCAGGACGTGATCCCGGGGGCCTGGAATTGGGTCCGGCGTCGGGCTCCTTGCTCAGTGGGGAGCCTGCTTCCCCCTCTGCCTGCCGCTCCCCCTGCTTGTGCATGCGCTCGCGCTCACTCGCTCTCTCTGGCAAATAAGTCAAAAATAATAAAAAAGCTTTTCACTTCTTCTAATTCTTGGGACTTAGAATTCTTATTTTGGTGCCACAGGATGCTTTTGAAGCCCAGGAGACCTTGACCATAGAAAAGGTTGACATCTGGATTTGGGAAAATTTGGAAATAAGTCCTAAACTGGAAAGTCATCTAAAAGAGCAGTGGATAAAGTGATAGTTGTGCAGTCGTCTGCTTTGTCTGAACGAGCCGTTCGGTTATGAGCCAGGCTGGGGTGGCGTCGGGGGGGGGGACTCTTGGGGTCTGGGGCCCTGGGGGCCACAGGCTCTGGGACACCTAGTGTCGGGGACACAGAGGGATGTTCACAGGCTGATGAACGCCCCCTGCCCTGTGCTGGGCTCCAGAGACCCGCAACAAGGGTAGACAAGCCCGAAACGGGGGCCGTCCTCCCAGGCCCAGTTGGGGGTCCTGTGCTGAGAGGCAGCTCCCAAGGAGGGGGGCTGGTGGGCTCAGCCCAGTGGTCTGAGGAGTGGTGTTGGCACTGAAAGGAAGGTCTTTCCCCTCCACAGGATTTGGCTCCCTTGGCCTGATGACGTCTGTGCTGGTCTGCCCGGATGGGAAGACCATTGAGGCGGAAGCTGCTCATGGAACAGTCACCCGCCATTATCGGGAGCACCAGAAGGTGAGTGGGAAGGACTATGGTCGCATGCGCTTCTACCCCAGGGGCTCAGGACCCACTGGGAAGATGAGTCCGGCTTGTCAGTGTAGGGGCGGGCAGCTGCATCCAGGTGGTCCCTTGTCGGGCTGCTTTGGTTCCTGAGCCCCGCCTGTGACCCCCCCCCCACAGGGGCGGCCTACCAGCACAAACCCCATTGCCAGCATCTTTGCGTGGACACGTGGCCTGGAGCACCGGGGGAAGCTAGACGGGAACCAGGACCTCATCAGGTGAGCCAAGAGGGAAGGGGCCTGAGCCGGCCCAGGGCGCGTTCCGGGCCCCGGCTCTGTCAGCTGGGCCTCACTCTGCCCGCCGCCTGCAGGTTTGCACAGACGCTGGAGAAAGTGTGTGTCCAGACCGTGGAGAGCGGAGCCATGACCAAGGACCTGGCGGGCTGCATCCATGGCCTCAGCAAGTGCGTGCCCTGTGGCAGAGGGCGGGGTGGCCTTTGGGGACCTCAGGGCCGGGTGGGGAGAAGCCCCCGGCCCCTCTTAGAGGCCGCTTCTGGAATGGGTTTTGCTGCCAAGGGCCTGACGTGCGACAGGTCCCCAGGGAGTTGGTCCCCATCCCTGGTGGCTCAGAGCCTTGCTCTCCCCTTCCGGACAAGTGCCTGCTGAACCATAGGCCGTGGCCTGGGGGCCTGGGGTGCCGCTCCCCGCGGGCCTGGGAGGGCAGCCCCTCGGTGCCCGAGCTCCGGCTCTGCCCCGGCAGGCCCGGCGGGAGCCGCTCCTCACCTGAACTGCGTTCTCTCGGCAGTGTGAAGCTGAACGAGCACTTCCTGAACACCTCGGACTTCCTGGACACCATCAAGAACAACCTGGACAAGGCTCTGGGCCACTAGTGGGGCCGGGCTGGCCGCGGGCCGTGGGTGAGCCCCCTCGGGCCTTTCTAGGGGACATTTTTTATAAGCAAGATGTTTTTAATGTCTGTGTTTCCCCTCATGGCGATGTGAGGCAGGAACAGCGGGTTTTACCTCAGCCGGTCATTGTTTGGCGTACTGTAATTTATATTGCCCTTGGAACACATGGTGCCACAGTTAGCTACTAAAACAGCTCTTCACAAAATCCGTCTGCCGTGTTTGTGCCTGAGGGAAGGAGGCCGCCTGGCCCGGGCCCCGGAGAATGCGGGCCTTGAGGGGACCGGGATGCCGCAGGCCTGCGTCCCGGGCCTCGGTCAGTCAGGGGCCACCGTGAGGGGAGGAGACCGGGCAGCGGCGTGCGTCGCCTGACGAGCCCCCGGGACTCTGGGCATGCAGGCCTCTGGGCTCCCGGACATGCCCTAGCACGATCCTACTCCTGGGTCCTCCTCTCTCTCTGTTTCGGGACTGTCATTTCTTGTGAGATTCTGGTTTTTTGCTTTGTTGGTTCTAACCTCAATGTCTCCAGGCCTCTTTCTATGCTCTTCGCTTAGTCGTCAGAAGGGGTCCCACACAGCAGCTGCCCCTCCATGCCCCCCATGGTTGCCTGGGGCTTGGCGCCGGGACCGGGACTGGGGGGCCCCATGCAGTCTTAGACCACTGGGTCCCAGACTTGGGTTCACCTTTACCGTTCTTTGGCGAAACCGGAAAAGTAAGATTATAAAGTTGCCATAAAACTGAAGAGATCCGATTGAAAGGGCCAGCTTTCATGCAGGGATTATATTCTAGTTTCGGCGTTTGGTACACTTCACTTGCTACAATAAATACTTGGCAACCCAAAGCCCATTTCCCCAGTTTCGGGGGGACTCATGGCTCTTGACTGGACAGTTGGTACCGCGGGAGCTCGGGGGTGGCCTCCATCTGGTCGAGGGGCTACTTACTCCCTTCGCCAATCGCCCTGAACTCCCAGGGCGGTAGGAAGAAAAGCTGATGTGTTGGCTCCGCTTAGGCCCAGCTCTGGGGGCGAAGCTCAAGGTTTCCGGCCCCTTCTTGCCCATCAGGAGGAGCTGGCAGCCGCTGAGTGCAGTCTGGCATCGTGAGCTGGCTTCCGTCCCGGTGCCCTGGTGGCGGGTCAGGAGAAGCGGCTTTTCTCTGCAGGTGGTGGGAATTCTGGGGCCTGGGCCCTTCCCTCTTGGGGAGCAGCTCCCGGTAGGCACCTGGCCCTTGCAGGTGGCCATCCCGATGCCAAGGATGGTCTGGGTTTCTCCGCCTCTGTGGAGAGAGATGCCCCTGCTGTGCAGGGTTGGGAAGCCCTGTTGGGGGTTCCTTGGGGAGGGGTGAGGAGCGAGTCCTCAAGAACCAGGGGAAGAAGCACTCACAGTCACCTCGCTAAAGAATATTCATTTATTTATAATTATTGCTAAGTAAACTTCTCTTTTAAACGGGAACATAAAAACACAGTAGGGCTTTGCACAGGTGGAATTTCTAAACAGGTGGTTTGTATACACGTCAAAATAAGTTAGGATGGAATTTATCCAGGAGTTTCCAAGTCACCCAAGAGGCCGCGTGCGCACACGCCTCTCTTGAAAGGTCGGGGGAGGGGTGAGGACAGGAGCCTTGCCGAGACCACCCCCCAGCTCAGGTGTGTGAGTTGTGCTGTTTCCTTCTCTTAGCTTTGCCCGGGTCCAAGGCACAGGGCAGGGGGGGCGTTCAAGTATCGAACCTCGCAGAGGGCCGGTGCTGATGGCGGGGCTGGGGGAGGAAGGGAGAGCCCCACCCTGGGGGCCAGACTGTCTCCCTTGGGTTTCCGCGACCAAGGCCACCGCACTGGCAGGAAAGAGGAGGAGGACGAGGAGGTACAGGGTTCTTTTTGGTACCAGGGGAGAAAGACATTGTGGGAAGAGGTAGTTTGCAGGGGGTGAGGCTTCTGCTCAGCAGGAGAAAATGTCTTCTACAGTGACGGGGTCACTGCCACCTGAGGGTCATCATGGCGGGCACCTGGGGGGCTGGGGGGAGGGCCTCGGGGTTCTGGAGGGGAAAGGCTCCTGTGAGCACCCAGCCCTCTCATCTGCTGCCTCTTAGCGGGAGGTTTAGCAGAGAAGGAAGGGGCACCTGGCTGCCTGATCCCAAGGCCACCTTGTCCTCCCCTCAGTCCTGATCACAGCCACCCTGAAGCCTGGCTTGGTCCTTCACTAAGGATACAGCTTTGGGGGCAGCTGCATATCCAACTGGTCCCCCCCCACCCCACCCTATCCCGGCTGTTACCCCTCCTTTCCTGGTTTCTGGGCTGAAGTTGGTGGCTTCACCTCCTTCGCGCCTTTGGGGACAGCCCTGCCTACCCCTCCCCACCGAGGCCTCAGGAGGCCAGTGGGCAGGAGTCCGGGTGCCCTCGCGGTTCCTGAATGTGCTATTTCACGCCCCGGGCCTGTCTTCAGTTCCCGGGGCAGGAGCTGGCGTGGGGACAGGCCAGGAGAGCAAGGGAGCCCGCTGCTGGCAGAGCAGAATCTAGCAGCTCCGGCCGCTGCGGAGGGTAGTGCCGTGCGAGTCACTGGCCTGAGGGGCCGGGCAGGGGCGAAGGGCCTGCCTGGCTTGGCCTCCTGCCTCCCGCCCCGGCTGGAGGCTCCCTGCCGACAGCCCATCCCCTCCGTGCCCCCTCCGTGCCCGAGCCCTGCCTGGCCAGCCGCTCGGGGTTGGGGAGGCACGAAGCACACACAGCACACAAGGGAGCTTCCATTTGGAAAAAGAAAACGATCTCCATCAGAAAAGAAAAGGTGACACAGAAGTGGAAAGGAAAAAAAAAAATAAATTACCTTCAAAATACCCCTTTTGCTCAAAAAAATGTTTTTCTCTATGGTCATTTTCTTTTTAACTAAGTTGCTCTTCTTGGGAACCTGCTGACTCTTGGCCGTCCGCTTCCTCAACACGGATACTTAACAATACAACACTCCAGCCTCCCCCTAGGCGGTCCTGGGCCTCCCCTGAGGACAGCCCCTCTCGGTCCCTGTTCCTCACTCGAGGGGCCTCCGTGTGTCTTAGCGAGTGCCCAGCCAAAGGCACGTCCCAGCGCTACTCAACGTCCAGGGACCCTGGTGCGGTGACCCGCTGAAATCCACTTTAGGGACACCTGCTTTCAAACTGCTGGAAGATGGGGGCCTTCAGGGGGTTGGCTGGGGAGGGCACCGGCTAGGGGCTGGGCTACACCCTGCTTTCCTGAGGCCAGGACCGGGCTGCATGCATGCCTGGCTCCGGAGAGCATGGGAGGCACCAGGAGGTAGAAGGCAGAGGGCCCTGCCTGGCTGTTGATGGACAGGGTGGGGAGGGGGGCTCTGGGGCCCCAGTGTTTCCCAGCCCAGGGCCTGGTGGGGGGTGGGACGGGGCAGGTGGGGGGGGCAGTGCTGACCAGCACAGGAGCTCAGACATCCCTAGAGGCAGGAGTTGGTCCAGAAGGGAAATGAGGCCAGGCTCAAGTTCTGTCTTCCTCCAGTGCCAGGACCCCTGAGGAGCTATCAGGAGGCCCCGCCCACGCCGCTGCCCCAGCTCTGCCGGGCCTGGGCAGACCTGAGGACCTGGGCCCCAGTGACCTGGCCCCAGATGCAGCACCCCCCCGCCCCCGGCATTTCTCCCACCCTCCCACAGCAGCAGGCCAGGGCGACCCGGGGCTGGGCCCCCTGTGTTCTCGTTCCTTCCCCAGATGCCTGGGGCCTGTGCTGGGTTCACAGCTGAGGCCAGTACAGTCTCCATTTGGTCTACAAGTCCCTAGTGGTGCAAACGACTCGGTGGGAGGGGAGGAGGGCTCAGGACAGTGGGGCAGTAGCTTCTCCGCCGCGGGAGGGGCGGCCGCGGCCCGTGGGTCTCCCCCCATGTCCCCCGCCCTCCCCGCCCCCTCTGGGTGGCCTGGCTTGTGCTATAGCACGTTGTAATAGGCCATCTCCTTCATGGCCTGCTCGGTGAGGACGCTGGCCTCGGCGCTGCTATCCACACCGGCGTAGGCGTAGGCGTTCTCGAAGTCCTCCATCTCCTGCTGGCTGTCGAGCTCAGAGGGGTCAGCGCCTGTGAGCTCCATCATGGGGTCTGCAAGAGAGGGGCACGATTAGGCCCGGAGGCTGCCTCCTGCGAAGAGCCCGTCACTTCTACACAGAAGCAGAGGGCCTTTGTCAAGAAAGGACTTTCTAGTCATGGCTTCCAGAGGATTCTCCGAGGCCTCTCTTTCTTGCTGCACTGGGAAGCCCCAGACTCCTGTGGCTTCTCAGATGGGTCACCAGACCAGAGTGCTAAAGCTGTGTTGGGGGGGTGGCATGGGGGAGGGGAACTCTTGTTTGCCCCCTATGCATGCTCTGCGGTGTTTCCCACTGGTCCCCTTGGCCACATGAAAGCCTGCTGCTCTACGTCATGTTTCTGCCACACCACTCACTTAGCACCTACTGCATGCCTAGAACTTTCCATACCTCGTCTCCTGAACGCTCACAGCAATCCCATGGAGAAGGTCAAAAAGAAGTTCAGAGAGGTTAATCATCTTGCCAAAGGGCACCCAGCAAGGGCTGTTGTTTTGATCCACTGTGCAGCTCTGCCTCAGATGGCAGGAGGGAGCCCTTTCTAACTCTGGCTTCCTGCCAGCCTTAGTGCTTTCAACCGGCTCTGTCCAGTGGTCTCCTTGGGCCTTGCTCTTCAAGGACAAATACCCAAGGTAGGTCAACAGGGATGCATGAGGCAAAAACTCGAAGAGACCTCTTGTAATTTTATCAATTTGAAATCTTACTCTAAAGTTCTTAGTGTCAGAACAAAAGCCAGATGGAAAGCTCTGCAGAGGCGGCCCAGGGCTGCCTTCTATCAGAGGGAGAGGGGGAAGCCCAGGGTATGATCTGGGGGCCCTGGGAAGCTGGCTGGCAAGGACTGTGGCTAAGCCCCAGTGCACCTAGGACAAGTAATATGTTTTGGGGACAAACAGACCCCAGTCAAGGGGGCGGCCCTAAGAAGTCTAAGGCAGGGTTTTGGCACTATTAACATTTTGGGCCATAATTCTTTGCTGCGGGGGGAGCTGTAGGATGTGCATGGTAGGATGGCTAGCAGATTCTCTGGTCTCTACCAGCTGGATGCCAGTAACATCAAGTACAACAATTGAAAATGTCTCTACACTTGGCCAAATGTCCCCAGGGGGCAAGCTCACCCCCAGCTGAGAACCAGTGGTCTAAGGGCTATTCTGACCCTCGCCAACAAGTGGTTCAGGAATGGATTCAGGCCAGTGAATCATGAGGAGAGGCCTGCTTGTGAATTCTTTGAATTCATACAATTCTCATCAGTTTCACAGAGCAAAGGGAGGAAGCTCTTACTCCCACTGGTCGTGCACAAGGAAGGAAGCACACCACCCTGAGGAGCAATGGCAGCCATCTTGTGACCACGAGGAAAATCAGAGCTAATGCTGTGAACAGATGGAGGGAGCCTCACCGTGCTGTCATTATTGAGGGGCTCAATCAGCCAACTCTGAAGATTGCCTGGACTTCAAGGCCTTTGTGAATCTATTTCATTATTGTTTAAGTCAGTCCGAGTGTGGTGGGGTCTATTATGCATGCCCAAAGCATCTGACACACTGTGAGTCTTCCTGACTTTATAAAACAAAGTTGGCTGCTCCAAATCTTAAAGACACTAGGCTGTCTTCCTCCAATCCTAGTGCCATACCTTCATATGATACAGTTGATTAAACATTAAAAACAAGCTAATAGCATACCAGTTTTTACAAGGACATTGATCCAGCTCCCACATTATAGTTCCAGTTTATTAGATGGTCCCATCTAATGGAATGTATGCTGCCTTCCTCCTGCGTAAGTGTGAAGCCTGAGCTTTTCAGACCAAGGTTATATGCGAGAGGCGGGTTGATTGGCTTGGGTCCCAGCCATTCCAGTGCCAATCACTCCTTTACTGTCTGTTATCTGGTGCAGTCAGGAAGAAAGCAGTCCTGTGCATCCCTGGTTACTGACCTCAGACAGAAAGAGCCTGTGCCTTCGCCAGCCCTGGGAGAAAGGTGTGCAGGGACAGCTGTTTCAAAAGGACAAGTTCTGCTCCGGTCCCTCCTGGTGGGTTCGGTACATGGCGAGTCTGCTAGACTGTGGCTTGTCAAACCTTAGCGCACACAGACTTAGCTAAAGTGCTTTTAAGTGCTGATCCCAGGCCATATGTCAGATCAATTACATCTGGCTCTCTGGGGTTGAGACTTAGGCATCAGGATTAAAAAAAAAATTCCCCAGGTGCTTGAGAATCAGACCTTTAGAGTCCAGATCAAAGGTTCTCAAAGTGAGGTCCCTGATTGGCAACGTGGTACCCCCTGAGGACTTGCTGGAAATGTAAATTCTGCAACCCTACCGCAGACCTATAGATTCAGATGCTCCCGGGGTGAAGTCCTGCCATTTGTTTTAACAGATTTCCAGGTGATTCCAATGCAAACCAAAGTTTGGGCCTCTAAAACTCTACAGATGGCCCTGGGACCTTTTTTGAAATGTAGACTCTAATTCAGCAGGTGTGGGGGAGGGCTGAGTCTGCAGTTCCAACAACATCCCAAGTGATGCTGATACTGTTGGTCTTCATACCACATTTTGAGTTGGGAGGGGCTGCAGAGAACACATCTGTGCAGCTAATGGGGTTGTATCCTTGCTCACAAGAATAGAAAACCCAGGCCTTTCCCTGGTTAGCTGCTGCAAAACCAAGTCAGGGTGCCTGCAGCCCTTTCCAACCCTCTGACTGACTGTCAGAGAGTAATGCCACCCAGGCAGGTCAACTCGCCCGTGTTGTTCCCTGCTACCTCTGAGAAGGCACACCAGACCAGTCAGCTAGCTCCAGACCTCATAGGGAGCCTTTCTGAGGTGCCATCAGCTCTTTCTTCCAGTAGAATCTCTAAAGTCCCTCCTCCCCTCGATAAGGCCAGAGAAACTAACCTTCGTCCACGACTGATGAGTGTGGAGGGCACAGGGTGTCTCTCACACTTAGGGATGTCGCAACACCAGCCTGTGAAACGCCCACCTACTGCAGAGGTGAGGCTCCTCCTCTGAGTGCATGGCCTACATCATCTTTGGCAAGCACCGTGAAAATTGTGACAGACTGCATTACACTTTTTGCCTCGGCCGCTAGGAAGCTCAGGGCTCTCCCTGGGGCTGTCCACAGACTTTCCCATAGTACAGTTGGGCTTGGGACCTCACCTGGCTTCCCTCATCTCTCCGGCTGCCCTTTCCCCTTTTGTTACTTCCTTTCCCAGCCAAGCATTTCTTTTAAATGTCACTGTCACAGTCATACAAGCGTCTGCCCCGCCACACACACCCAAGTGTTGCGATCCTCCCTGAGTTACCTAACTTCTCTGTCCCTTCAGTTTCTGCATCTGTAAGATGGGATGATCGGCAGAGCCGACCTCCCCATGAGGAGCCCATGAGTTAATAAAGGCCTGGCACACAGTCAGCACTTGATCGATAGTAGTTAGGATTTTTATTTATCGTAGTTTATGTGAGCCCGCTGAAGTCCTCTGAAGAATACATACATGTCCCATCGTCAGCACCAGGGCCACCTTCCAGGGTGCCTGCCCCCCAGCCCGCAGCCCCGCCCAATGCAGTCTCAGGCCTGGCCAGCCTCCCCCCGCCCCTGATTGGACAGGAGGCTCTTGAGTGAGCCGTGATAGGGCCGCTCCGGCGCCACCCACTGTGCGATGCCCACCCACCTTGGCTGTCCAGGCCGATGTCCATGACACCATGTTTGACCTTCATGTGCCGGCTCAGGTTGCCCTTGAGGTTAAACTTGCTGGAGCAGTAGGGGCACTTGAAGGGCTTGCTGCCCGCGTGCAGGTGCATGTGGCCCAGCAGGTTGTACATGCGGTTGAAGGACTTCCCACACACCTGCAACACGCATCAGGAGCCTCAGGGAGCCCGCCCCACCCCCCCCCAGCCCACTCCCACCTCCCTGCTGGAGCTCGAATGGCATTCCCTATGGACAGCGCTCACTCTGTCCTTACCTAGGTGACCAACCCCCGAGGCCCGAGGGCCTCACTGCTCCACTCTCCCCCAGCCGGAGTTACCAGAAACCCAGGGCTGGGCTCTCCCACCACAATGAGTCCCATGCCTGGGCTTCTCCCCTCTGGCTGTGCAGGGACCTTCACCCTCTTCCCTCCTTCCAAATACAACCTCAACAGCGTGCAGGCCCCGAACACCATGGCCCACAGTGACACACCCCCAACCCCCAGCCCAGGCATTTTCACCCTAAACCGGGCTCCCCACCCTGGCTGGGTCCGGGCGAGTCCCAGCTGCTACGGTCACGCTAACCCGGGGCCGCCCGTGGGGACATCCTGCCCGAGGGCCCTGACAGCCCCATACCTTGCATTTGAATGGCTTCACAGGCGAGTGTACAATCATGTGGGTCTTGAGAGTCTGCTTCTGCACGAAGGTCTTGAAGCAGATGTGGCACTGGTAGGGCCGGACGCTGGTGTGGATCAGCATGTGTCGCTTCATGTTTGCCTGCAGGGTGAACTCCCGGCCACACACCTCACACTTGAACTCCTTCACGCCCTGGTGGGGGGTGGGGGTGGGTGTGGAGGGGTGATGATCAGGGCACACGATGGGCACAGCCTCTGGAAGCGTGTGTGTGTGTGTCGGGGGGGCACGGTGTCTGAGTGTACGCACAGCTTCCAGAAAGCCACTTCCTGGGTGTTGTGGATGGGCACCACTCGTGGAAAGCCACTGGGAGAATGTTGGGACGGCCACCGACTCCGGGAAGCCTTCCAGTTCCTACCCCTGCTGTCTCCTGCTCACCTTGGCAGGTGTACCTCTAGGTTTGGCCCAAAGCAAATGTGTTCATTCTTTCACTCATTCATTC
Source organism: Nasua narica (assembly GCA_028533885.1). Lineage (NCBI taxonomy): Eukaryota > Metazoa > Chordata > Mammalia > Carnivora > Procyonidae > Nasua > Nasua narica. The sequence goes on from CM052797.1 coordinate 4,644,078, forward strand.
ATCCAGGAACCATCTACGGGGCACTTGCTACAAGCCAGCATCACGCCAGGCTCCTGGGATCTGGGTCAAGAAGACAGCCACAGTCTGGTGCACTGTCCTCAGGTCAAGGGCACATATACATGTTTTTCCCCTCAGTGTTGTGTCTCAGCGGTCCTTCTGGTTCATGGACCCCCTTTGAGAATCTGGTTGAAAGTATGGACACTCAGGGAAAAAAATGACACTTTAGGGGCGCCTGGGTGGCTCAGCCGTTAAGCCCCTGCCTTTGGCTCGGGTCATGATCCCAGCGTCCTGGGATTGAGCCCTGCATCCGGCTCCCTGCTTGGTGGGAAGCCTGCTTCTCCCTCTCCCACTCCCCCTGCTTGTGTTCCCTCTCTTGCTCTCTCTGTCAAATAAATAAAATCTTTAAAAAAAAAAAAAGAAGAATGACATTTTGATCCAAATATAAGAGTTCTCAAACCTCTGGAGCCCAACCACTTGAGCTCTTGAGAGATTTCCAAACTTCCTTGGTGACAAGAACCAACCACCTTGTTGCACACAGAGCCGCTTGGGGGATCCCTCCCTGGAGGTGCTGGGCCAGCGGGCGCAGGAATTTTCAGTCTCAACAGGGCGCTCAGATGATTCTTATCATTGAAGGAGTTTGGGACACTTGGCCCCAGGAGACAATGATTCCAGGGGCATTGTCTGGTTTGACTGTAAAAGGCTCACGCATGGTCTGGAGGGGACCCCAGAGAGGGACAGAGTGTTGTGGGCACAGGGGGCCCGATGCATTGTCGGGGGCATAGAGTCAGGACAAACGTTGGGACCTTATCTCTTTGCTGAGCCAGTCACGTGGTAGACCCCGCCGTGGGACAGACACGCGTGTGTGGTCGCAGCTGCTGTCCCGACCGCTTGTGTGGGATGAGTTTTGTATTCCAAGGCGGCAGCGCCTGTGTCTATCTCCTTCAGCAGACAGGGGCTGAGTGTCGTGTGTCTGCGCTCGGGAGACACACGGAGGGTGTGTCTGACCACCAGGGGGCCCTGTCTCGGGGCGCTGACTCCCTAAGTGCACACGATGCACACACTGTGCAAATTCAGGCCGACGACAGGGATGTTTTCCATTTTGCTGGCCTCTGATTTTTGTTCTTGGTTTTTCTTCCCGGTATTTTTTTCTTTTAACACTTGGCAGACTCGTGGGGCTTTTTAGTAGAGGGGAAAAATGGCACAGAGAGGGCCTGTGTGCTTATGGCTCCCACCCTTCCCCCCTGCAGACACGAGGTCAGTCAGTCTTCTGGTTTCACTCGACGCACGGTCCGCTTTTACGGCTGAGCCCAGACTCAGCTTCAGAATCCTTCTTAACATCACACTCTGGGCAGCTACACCAACTGACTGGGGAGCAGCGGCCAAAACCTACGGGTCATCTCTGCTCTAGTAGAAGACGTTCCCAGGGCGGGGAAGAAAGGATTCTCAGGCCGGCAGGTTATCGTCCTGCCGCATCCACTGAGAGAGGGGAGGATGCACGCTGGACCCCGAGTGGCCCTACGGCTGGCATTATGGAATGAAGGAGCTCTTGCACACTGAGCTGCAAAACGTGAAGCTCGTTGGATCTGGGGTGGAAACGATGGGGCAGGCTGAGGGCCGCGCGGGACCCAAGAGGCCTCATCCCATCAGCCTGGACAGAAGGGCCTCTGGGAGGGGGGGACAGTGGCTGAAAGGCAGGGTGGCCTGAGGGGAGGGAGAGGACGGTGGGGGACAGTGGGTCAGAGTGATGTCTCGGGGACACAGTGGACAAGGACAGTGTGCTCCATTGTCCATCCCTACAAACCGCTCTGCCTGGTGTATGTCCTTTTCATTAACAGATATGTTTCCTTCTATCTGTTTCCTCCGAAAACGAAATATATTTAAGCTTTTTCTAAAGGGAAACCACAGGTTTTGATACAGTTTTGTAATTACAAGGAGCAAAGGAAACCTTCTCTACTTCTGACCGTCTTATCACTGCCCTGTGGCCTCCTGACCTCCGTGCTCCCGGAGGGCAGACTGCTTCGGTGATTCTCCAACTGGGTCCTCCGGGGCCTGCTGGGGTTCCTCCAACATTTCATTCAAAAACTTCGAAAAATTAAGTTTTACTGTTAAAAAACACCCCCTGAATTTCGATTGTCTTTTTTTCTTTCTTTTTTTGTCTTTTTTTTTTTTCTAATACTGCTCTGAATGAGTATGTAACTATAAACGTAAGACAGGTTCACCTGAGTCCCATCTCTATTGCTCCCTAAAGGATCTGAAGCAGGACTTTGGGGAGCACTAGATGAAAGGCCTGCAGGAGGAGAGGGAGGAGAGGAAGGAGCCTCAGGCCTGGGGCCAGGCCCCTGGGGGAGGGAGAGGCGCTGGAGAGGATGTGGGGGGGGAGGGGCAGAGGCACCAGGGCAGCCCCTGGGAGGGCAAGGGCAGGGGGGCTAGGTTACGGTTCCCACAGTCCGGTTCCCACAGTCCAGAGAGAGCAGGCAGCTAGGTTTCCCCCCTCCCCTCCCCCAACAGTCCCTGGAGGGCAGGGGCTAGGTTTCCCCCTCCCCACCCCAGGAGAGCTGCTGGCTAGGTTCCCCCCCCACCTCCCCTGCAGCCCTGGGAGGGCGGGTGGCCATGTGTCCCCTCCCCCACAGTCCCAGGAGGGCAGGCGGCTAGGTTCCCCCCCACCCCCCCACCTCCCCTGCAGCCCTGGGAGGGCGGGTGGCCACGTGTCCCCTCCCCCACAGTCCCAGGAGGGCAGGTGGCTAGGTTCCCCCCTCCCCGCCCCCCCAGCCCCCCCTACCTTGTGGGTGAGGGAGTGCTGCTTGAGGTGGTGGATCTGGCTGAACTCCATGCCGCACTCCGTGCACACGAAGGGCCGCACGTTCTGGTGCTTGAGCATGTGGTTCTGCAGCTGGCTGCGGTAGTGGAAGGACTTGTCGCACTCGAGGCACTGGTACAGGGTGGGGCCCTGGTGGGAGGCCAGGTGGCGCTTGAGCTGCGTCAGCGTGGAGAAGTCCAGGCCGCACTCGACGCAGACGTGGCAGCGGCCGCTCTCGTGCTTCACCTCGTGCGCCTTGAGCTCGCTGGGGTAGGCGAAGCCGCGGCCGCAGAAGTGGCAGCTGTAGGGCTTGACCTCCGAGTGCAGCAGCATGTGGCGCTTGAGGTGGCTGGTCTGCGTGAAGGCCTTCTGGCACACCTGACACTTGTGGGGCCGGGTGCCCTGGTGCGTCAGCAGGTGCGTCTGCAGGTGGCTGGGCTGCTTGAAGAGCTTGCTGCAGTGCGGGCACGAGTGCGGCTTGATGCCGTTGTGGCCCAGGATGTGCGTCACCAGGTTGTACTTGGACGTGTAGGACTTCTCGCACATGCGGCACTGCCAGCGCTTCTGCCGGTCGCCCGCCTCCACCAGGTACGAGTCGTCGATCTGCACGTTGATGTCCAGCCGGTCCAGCTGCGCCTTCTTGTGGCGCTCCACCGTCGAGCCCGCCGTATCGGCCTCGAACTCGCCCGCCTCCTGCCACACGAAGCCCTGCTCCGGCTTCACGGGCTCCGGCGACTCCAGGGCGGGGGCCTCGGGGTCGCCCAGCGGGGCCAGGTGGGGCGGCTCGAAGCTGCACTCGGAGGACGGCAGGGCCTCCGGCCCGGGCAGCGCCACGCCGGGCTCCGGGAAGCCGTCCCGGGCCGCGTCGGGGAAGTGGGGGTCGTAGGCGGCGGCGTCCAGCTCCGGCCGCGGGGCTCGGGGCAGGTGGCGCAGCGTCCGGGGCTTGCGGCTGAAGGCGCTCAGGTCGATCATCTTGACGGCGCTGCTCTGCACCAGGGCCTCGGCCCCGCCGCCGGCCACCTCGGCAGAGGCCTCAGCCGGGCCCACATCCTTGTCGTCACCGGGCACGGACACCTCGTAGACCTCCTGCTCCTCCTCCTCCTCCACCTTCTCAAACTTGACCTTGGGCACCAGTCGCACCGGCGGCCGCGTCTTCCGCCGGGTGTGCTTCTCGAAGGCGGCCTCCACCTCCAGCACCTCCTCTTCCGCCGGCTCCTCCAGGGCCCTTCCGTGGCAGGCCAGCTGGTAGACGTCGGGGCCGGGGGGCCCGGGCTCCCCCATGGCCGGCCCGGACAGCTCGGGCCCCAGGTCCGGGTAGAAGGCTTCGGCGCTTATGGTGGCTCCAAAGAGCTCATTTTCCGAGACCAGGCCCAGCACTGCGGCCTGAGCCAAGGACAGCACCACCACGGCGTCCGTCTGTGTCCCTGAGTCCATGAAGCCCTCCATCCCGCGGCGGCTGGCTAGGAGGGCATCGCTGCAGGAGGAGAAGGGAGCGTCAACACAGCGGGCTCCAGGCCCCTCCCCCCCACGTTAGCAGGGGCTTGGCTAATTTGGGCTGTGTCTATCCCTGGTGTGTTTCTCCCGCTGCCTTGGGAACAGGTCACCCTTGTCATTACGGGGACGTTCTCTGTGTATCTGCCCATCATCTCCATCTCCTTAGATAAGCTCTGCCCCCTCGCCGGCCTCCGTCTTCCCAGTTGTTAACAGGAGGGTGGCATTTCCATAGCGGGTCTCCAACTATGTTCCCCAGAACGCCCTTTCAGAGTTCCTCCAAAAAGCCGATTTAAAATTATACAAAAATAAAGATTCCTCTCGTTCAAAAATCGATTTTAGAGAACCCATCTCCTCAAACATAATATACACCTTACTCCAGCACATTCTGTAGCCCCACTGGCTTTGTTCCCAAGGGAATTAAATTTGCACAGACCTTGAGACCACACAGTGAGGTGTTAAACAACCATCCCCATTTGTAAAGGCTCGACCATATGAGCGAGCTGTTTTGGTTTTTAAAAACAAGGCAACACGCAAAAATAAATTAGGTGCCAAGGTCGATCTCGGGGGCTACTACCTATCTACCAAGCCTGATGCTACACGACTGTGTCTCTCCAACAGATGATTTTTCTGGATTAGCTAAGTATTACACATTCAGATATCTAAATTTATGCCGATTAAAAGTACGGCTTTCCTCTGATTTGTGCACAGGCCTTCCATGTGAGATGTGACTGGCAGAAGGCCCCGCGATGGCTAACGCGTTTAAGAGCACGTCTGAATGGAACAGAGAGGTTCGCGGGCACGCGTTCTGACCTGACCGGTTCTTCTAACAAAGCCAACGCACTCACCCGTCCCGGGGTCCCAGGTCCACACCCCGGGCGCAGGGGATTCCCTGCCTTCCTAGGGGACCCGGCCTTTGCACATGGCTCCTCCCACCGGCCTCCCAGGCTTCCCTCGAATCCCACCTGTTCCTGGGACTCCCCCGCCCTCCGCGCGCACGGGCGCCCTCTCCCGGGCGGCCCCAGGACTGCTGCGTGTGCCTCGGATGTGGGAGGGCCTCCTTCCTGGCCTGGGACCCTCCGCCAGATGGCAAGGCCTCCCCCTGGCTCGGCGCAGTCACATCAGAAGTGCTCTATAGGAAGGGGAAAGCGGGCTCCGGCTGCTGGCCGGCTCTGGTTCCAGGGTCAGGGTCAGGCGCATGGCAGGCTGCGGCCCTTCCTCAGGAAACGGGCTCCAGGCCTCGTGTCTCCCTCCCCACCCCCCCGTCCCCCAGGCCAGTGGAGCTTCCCCTTCCTGAAGCCGGCTAAAAATAAAATACCCCAGACAGGAATTTAGCTTCCTCGAAACGGACACTAAAGATTAAACTATTAATCTTAAAGTCAGGCTCTCGTGGGAGGGTCAGGAGGAATGGAACCTGCCTCGGGCTCAGGATCCGTCCGGAGCAAGGCGGAAGGGCTAACCCTCATTCAGCCCAGCCCCACGGCCCCGGTTGCAAAGACCCCGGAATGGGGGGTCAGGCAGCTTGGCCCCAAGTCCGAGCTCTCTCACTTACAAGGGACTAAGAAAGGTAACTTCAAAGTCTCTCCTGCACCTCAGTTTCCCACCTAAAACATGGGGATGGAAAGCCCTACCCACGGAAGGATCGTGAGAGCCCAGGGGTCATAACTAGGTGAAGGGGATTCGTTAATTATCAAGCCCTCACCAAATGTAAACAATTAAACTTAACTTATTTGCCCAGATCTCTGGAAGAAGTTTCCTGATTAAAGCCACAGAGCCAAGAGATGTCTCCCTTCTGGGGCCCCCAGTTCAGCAAAGGTTGGGGTGCTTCTGGGATGAGAACTCATTCATTTCTTTTTTTAAAAAGATTTTATTCATTTATTTGACAGAGATCACAAGTAGGCAGAGAGGCGGGGGCGGGGGGGGGGGGGAAGCAGGCTCCCTGCTGAGCAGAGAGCCTGATGCGGGGCTCGATCTCAGGACCCTGAAATCATGACCTGAGCCGAAGGCAGAGGCTTTAACCCACTGAGCCACCCAGGTGCCCCCAGAACTCATTCATTTCTTTGTGCCACAAACACTTGCTAAGTCCCTGCTCTGAGTCAGGCCCTGTGCTTGGAGGTGCAAGCTTAGGGAGGCAGTGGGTGAGTCGTCAGAGGATACCACTGTGCCCACCGCGGGCCCCCCCGTGGGGCAGCATTGTCCCCCACTCTGCCCTCCCCCCACCAAGGCTGCCAGTGTGACACAGCACCCAGGGGCAGCCCTCAAACGCTGTGGGTTTGAGCAGACAACGCGCTCAGCACTTTTTTCTAGACTTCCGTGAAGCCAGGGCCGGGGAGGGAGCCACTGATCGCCAGCCACGGAACCGGTGCTGGGGACTTGGCCCTGGGTTTGGAGTTCAAATCCGAGTTTTGCCCTTCTCTTGCTCAGGCATATCCCATAGGCCCCCCAGCCTACTTCTTCATCTGTGTGGAGGGGAGCACTGCCTCCTCGTGGGGCGATGAGAAGAGATGAGGACGGCATTGTGAATGTTCGTCCCCTCTCCGTCCTCCTCTCCGCGGGCCCAAAGCCAGTACCCTCCCCACCTGGCGACCTCGAGGGAACGAGAGCCAAGAAACCATCAGGCCTCTGGGAGCAGATGGGGCGTGGGAGCCCGGGTGCAGGTCTGGCGTGGTCCCCGTGGGGAGGGACATTGTCCAGCTTACCGTCCCTGCTAGGAGTGGCCTTTAAGAGTGAGAGGGGCTCCTCCTAAGGATCACACCAGCCCCTGGCCACACGGGCGTCCCCTTCCTCTGGGAACAAGCAGGCAGAGTCACCGTTTTTGAGAGAAGGAGCCTCGGCCTGGGTGTGAAAGGGGACCTGCCCGGGGTTCTCGCTCGTGAGGACCTTGTGCCCGCATGGGGTGGAGCACACAGGTGCCAACAACTAACCCTAAATGTGGGCAGAAGAGCTAACTTCCCAGGGGAACCATTCAATCCTAAAAACAACCCCTTGGGGGGGGCGGGATCACCCCACACAGCCCAGGAATCCAGGACCTCAGTCCCAGGCTCCAGTGTCCCGTCAGTCAGGGCAGAGCTGGGCCTGCACCCAGGCCTGGGGGCCCTTCAGCCCGGCCCCATCGGGGCCCCAGGCCTGGAGCTCTCCTCTGAGGGTCACAGCTCGGCGCCCGGCCTCGGCTCTCTTGTGCCGCCTTGTCACCCCCAGGTTCTGAGGAGCCAGCAAGTGCTGAGGGGTCAGGTGGCCCGGGTAACCTACAACTGGGAAGCCTCGGAGCTGTCCCTGTGCGGCTGGTCTGGGGACCCCTCCAGGGCACCTCTACTCGGCCCGCACTTCTTGCTGGAGCCCTGTACCAGCCCCGAGCCTGCGTGGCCCGTCTGACCCCTGCCCTTCCACTTGCCTGGGCAGGGTACCCCCCCCCACCTCCCCCTGCGAGTGCATGTTCCCGGGGGCGGCCCGGCCGGCTGTGTGTGCGTGCGTGCGCATGCGTGCGCGTGTCTTTCAGAGGGGTTCTGTTTGCGAAGCCGGAGGCCCAGAGAAGGAAGACAGAGGGAATCTAATTTACCTGCATTGTGTACGCGAGCTCCATCTGCCAGACACAGAAACGAGGAGTGAGAAGGTGGGGACTCTGCAACTCAGTGTCCCTATTTCTCACTCCTGGGTCCTCTTTTGGGCACCCCCCTGCCCCCCACCCGCTATAGCCCTTCTGGTTTATGCCCTAGCTCGAAGCTGCCCAAGCCCGGGCGGAGAGCCTGCCAGGTGTGCACCACCTGTGGGCCAGGCGCCGCCCTCTCACGGGCCCCCTCGTGGCGCCTCCCCTCTCAGGGCAAGGCCTGCCCACCCCCACCCCCCCACCTTGTGTGGTGCTCAGAACAAAAGCTCACCACGGTGGCCCAGAGAAAGGGGAGCTCAGACCTTCCCGGGCTCTCTTCTGGGCGGGCCAGAGCTCAGCCCCCTGCCTGGCACCCTGGGTTCCCAGTGTGGAGATAAAGGACGTGGCAGAGGCAGAAGAGAAGAGATGGAATAGCTTTTTGGGGGGACGGGGGGGGGTGGGGACGGACACCATGGAGGGGAGGAGGAGGGGGGAGCAGGGAAGAGGAGAGAGACGGAGGGGGAAGGGGGAGACAGTAGGGAGGAGAGGGAGAGAGAGAGAAAGGAGAAGGGGGGAAGAGAAAGAGGGAGAGAAGGAAGGGAGGGGAAGAGGGGAAGGAGGGAGGGAGAGAGAGGGGAGGGGAGAGGAGCTGTGGAGCAGATGAAGGGGAGGGAAGCAGGAACAGCTCGATTTCCCAGGGCCCGGCATCAGCCAGGCCAGACCCCTGGGGAGGCCCCAGGCCTCAACCTGACAGCAGGAGGCCTTCCCCACCCGGACAGGGACCTCAGCCCCCAGCACGCTGTCACTTCACCTACTGCTGTACTATAAGGGTTCCTGTCAACACCAACGCTCTCATCAAATGCATTAATGGGTGGCTTGCTGTGTGACCCTGGACGAGTCACCTGACCACACAAGGTCTCGGTTTCCTTGTGTGTAAAAAGGGCACACGTGGCTTCTTGGAACATTGAAGGCAGGTTAATCCTTGGCATACCTGCCTGTCCCTCAGGGTCCCCTCTGCGAGATGGGGCAGCACCTCTGCCCCTCCCACTGTTCTAGAAGGTGCCTCTCCCGTCACTGAGAGCACCTCCACGCATTCCCACTCTGAAAGCAGGAGAGGGCTGGGGAGCTCGGGGCGGCCAGTGTCCCCAGAACACAGATGGTAGGGCAGAGCTCCGGTGGAAGGCACTGGAGGACTGGGAGGCCCCAGGGCTCCCAGGAAGTGACCAGCAGGTTATTCCTTGACTAAATTCTACCACTAGGACATCTCAAAAAACAACTGACAGCACAGGAATGCCCCAGGGCTTCTGCCAGCCCCCCCTTGGGATGTCCCCATGCGCCTGTGATCCATTCACTGTGACGACTACCCCCTGAGGGTCTGGAAGGGGTCTAGGCCTGTCCCCTCACACAGGCTGCGCGGGGCTCCAGGCTTCTGCTGGGATGGCAGGTTTGGCCTTGGCTCCTTCATCTTGGCCTGAACCACCAGGTGGCTCAGAGGCTGTGTCTCCAGTCCTGCAACTGAATCACTAACTCAGTCCCGGCTCCTGGGTGCCCACTAGGGGCTGGGTACTGGTTTTGGTTGTAGGGATAGAGCAGAGAGCAAAATAAAGTTGCCGCCCTCAAGGAGCTGCCCTGAGTGAGTTCAGTTAACAGCGGAAGCACCAGGATCTGGGTGTGGGGGGCGGGGAGCCAGGGGTGCAGCGCTGGGGGCGGGTGGGGCAGGGCTGAGGCCCCTGCGGCCCATGGAGACAGTTCAGGGCCCAGTAGAGAATAGAGGATGGTCTCACTCTTTGGTCTGGGATTTGCACCCTCTGGAATGTGGCTCGGGCTCCCCTTTCTGCCCTTGTCACCAGCTGCCCAGCTGGGGGGGGGGGGCAGTGGGCACATGCGCACGGGCCGCTGGGCCAGGAGAGAGGAAAAGGCGGTGACAGGTATGTCTGGGGCTGTAAGCACTCATGGACTTCAACTCATCGTAAAACTGCCCTCCGGGGCGCCTGGGTTGCTCAGTTGGTTAAGCGACTGCCTTCGGCTCAGGTCATGATCCTGGAGTCCCGGGATCGAGTCCCATATCGGACTCCCAGCTCTGCGGGAAGTCTGCTTCTCCCTCTGACCTTCTCCCCTCTCATTCTCAGTCTCTCTCTCTCTCAAATAAATAAATAAATAAATAAATAAATAAATAAATAAAATATTAAAAAAAAAAAAAAAAAAAACTGCCCTCTGTGTCCTTGGCTATCTTCCTCACTGGAGACTTTGAGGTGAATCTTCAGAAAGGAAGAGGAAGCAAAACCCAGGGCTGGAGTCTTGTGCAAACCTCGGGGCTCCTTGCCACAGTCTCACTTCTGCCAGCCCGGGGCCTCACTGGACTCGGCAGCCTAAGGCCCGTGGGGAGGGCGAGGTGGGGGTGGGGCGCAGCGGCCAAGGGGGAAGTGTGGGAGTCTCTGTCTGCCTCAGCTTCCCCTTTTCTCTCGGGACAGGTTTGCTGAGCCCGCCTCTAGGAGTCAGGGTGGCTGGGCCACCAGCACAGTGCCACTGACCCACAAACCACACAAGGGCCAGATGTACAGGGACCCGTCCAGCCACTTCTTTGTACAGGTGAGGCCCAGGGAGGGGACTGGTCCAGGGTCACTCAGTGAGAGTGTGAGGCAAGGACTAGAGTATCGGTTGTGGGCTCTGGAGCCTACCCTCAGCCACATGGACTGTGGGATAAAGTCCTCATGCCTCAGCGGCCTGCTCGCTGCTGTCCCCCGCTGGGCTCCGCCTGAGCCTCCCGAAGCCTTCCTGACTCTGCAGTGTGTGCATGCACACGTGTACACACACACACACACACACACACACACACACCTGTCTCCGACCTCAGGGCATTTGCACAGGCTGACTCCTCTGCCAGGCCTGCCCTTCCCTGGCACTGAGTGAATAACCTCTCATCCTTTAGGATTCAGCGCAGGCACTGCCTCCAAGGAAGCATTCCTTAGCCTGTGGGCAGGGCAAGGGCCTCTTCCACTGCCCGAGGCGCTCGGGTTAATTTTCCTATAGACTACGCAGGGCCGTGGTGCCCGCTGTTTGCTCAAACGCTAATCTACATGTGGCTGTGAGCTCTTCTGTGGATGTGATTAACATCTACAATCAGCTGACCTGAGGTAAAGCACACTGCCCTCCTTAATGTCGGCAGCTCTTATCCAATCAGTGGAAGCCTCCAGAGAACAGCCGAGGTTTCCCGGAGAAGAAGGGATTCTGCCTGAAGACCGAATCGCGGAAATCCTGCCCGCGTCGCCAGCCCGCCAGCTTGCCAGCCTGCCCTGCAGATTTCGGACTTGCCAGCCCCCACAATTGGGTGAGCCAATTCCTTAAAATAAATCTCTCTCTCTCTCTTTTTATATATATAGCCTGCTGGTTCTGCTTCTCTGAGAACTTGGTACATCACGCTGATTCACGACTGTATGTTTACGATCATCTCACCACCAGCTGGCCCACCCAGAGGGTCTGCTCCAGGAGAGCAGAGTGGGCCCGCCGGGGAGGGTCCGGGAGAAAGGTGCCAGGCTAGAGCAAGGGGGAGGGAAGAGTTGGCAGCCACTGTGTGAGGCCCCCTCCTCTGGGGAGGCCACGGTGACTCCTACACCCAAGGAAACAGGGGACGGAGTCCCTGCAGTGAGAGGCACAACCGTGGAGCCCTTGTATTTGTGCGACCTTTAAACGCTCCCGAGGGCAGACATCCTGGCTTCCCAGGGTCCAAAGACCTCGTTTGATTAAGAGGACCAGCGCCCAGGCCTGGAATCTCCGGGGATATTTTCTTTCTTTTTAAGTTTATTTATTTTTAGTAATCTCTACAACCAACCCGGGGGGCTCGAACTCAGGACCCTGAGACCAAGTGTCGCACGCTCTTCTGACTGAGCCGGCCTGGCGCCCCTGGGCATCCAAGCTTTCCAAAAGCTCCCCAGTTGATCCTGATTCTCCAAATTGATTCGTGAGATCTGACCAGCACCCTCGAGGTGGCCTGGCCTTGAGGGTGAATTAAGAGTCTCCTACTTTATTAATAGGTGGAATTTAAGAAACAAAACAAAGGAGCAAAGGAAAGAAAAAAAGAGAGCCACACAAACCAAGAACCAGGTAACTCGCAAAAACACTGCTGGGGACCCGAGGGGAGGTGGGGGGCAGGTGATGGGGATTCAGGAGCGCACAGGTGATGAGCAAGGGGTGACGCACGGAAATGATGGAGCACTATTTTGCACACCTGAAACTAATGTAACCCCATGTTAGGTAACTGGGGTTACCTACCCAGTTACGAGGTAAGGTTACCCAGTTAGAAGGTAAGGAGGACCCTACCTTCTGGACACTGTGACAGCCCACCCCGCGTGGGCTCCTTCCTCTCCCTCCCCTAAGGGCAGCTGCCCCCTCCCAGCGCAGGGTCACCCCAACAGGCGGTACCATGGGAGCTGGATGGACCCAGAGCTTGGCCTGCTTCCTCCCCGGGCCCCAAATGGACTCAGGCCTCCAGATGGGCTCTTCTCCAGAACCCTGGCCATGCCTCACGCCTCACGCCCGCCGCCACAGGGCTGTCCCGGGAACTCACGCAGGCGCGGCCCGAGGCATAGGGGGTCAGGGAGGAGGGCTGGGGCCTGTGCCTGGCTCTCCGAGGACCAGAGCCCCGGCCAGAGGGGAACTGAGGCACCTTTGGGAGGACCTGGGGAGCTCTGGTCCCTGGATGGGGCCAGCCCCTGCTTTTAGGCTGGGGACCCCTTGCTGACAATCAACTCCCTTTGTCCTCACGAGAGTTGGGAGGGTCTCTGATCCCAGAAATGAGCCTGAGTAAAAACAACCCAGGCGTCTGAGGCAGACATTAGGGGAGCAAATGCCACGCTGCCTGCAGAGATGCCGGTGTGGGATCGATGTGGTGTCTCTGATCTGAAGTCACCAGGCCCCCAGAAGCCGTGGGCCTGGGGCGCTCCCACCTGACACCCCACCGGCTCCCTGGGCAGATGCGTCTATTTCTTTACCGCAAAGGAAGAAAGCTCGGTTCTCCCACAGCGGGACAGTGGCCCTGCCGAAGGCCCTCACCGTGCCCACTGTTGCTGTGTACCCTCAAGGCTGGCTCTGGAATCTTCATCGGCAGGGCTGGAAGGAACCCTGTGGACCCTCCTGTGCAACGCCATCGCTTGGAAAAGTGGGAAGCAAGGCCCCAAACCCTCCCCCCACCACGGGACGGACCCGAGAGTTCTTGATTCTGGCTACATTTCTGTCCAACCATGGTGACAAACATGGTGGTCACTCCACACTCAGGGTCGCCCCCTGGGTGTCTGCCTTCCACGGTCTGGGGGCCTCGAGGGTGGGCACGGTGGGCTCGGGCAGCGAGGGATCCAACCAACCTGCAGGAAGGGTCCTGAGCTCTTAAGAGTTGGCCCTCATAGCTGCCCCTTGACCTCCAATGCTAGAACAGTCCTAGCTCCCCACCCTGCTCACCCCACCCCAGCGGCTTCCCCTGCTCTCGCGGTCAAGGGCAAACACCTCCACCAAGGACTTAGAGGAACTCGCATGGTCGGTTTCTGCCTGTGTGGCAGCTTCGTGGCGTGCTGCTCGTCCCCTTACTTATCACCTCCCAGGCACCTGGGCTTTTTTCATCTTCAATGGACCTGCCTGCACACAGCCTTTGCATACGCTGTTCCCCCTGCCTGGAACGCTGTTCCTCATCTTTCACCTTTCAATAGGGCTGCCCTTCCTCAGGAAGCCATCCCTGACTCTTCCCATGACCCCCAATCAGGCCTGACTCCCCCAAGTTTTAAGAAGCTAGACATGTAATACTTACCCTCCTTGGACCTTATTAAAAATTGTAATGATCCAGCTCTTTATGTAACTCTTACTTTGCCGTCTGGCCCTGCAGTTAGCTCACCCCGACAAGGCCAGGGTAAAGAGCACGTCTGTGTGTCCCCCCGCGCGTTCCCAGCAGAGTGCGCACCCAGAACGAAGGCTGTCCTTTTGCAAAGACCCATATTCAAGTGCAAAGGAAAAGTGCTGAGCCCCAGGTGGAACCAGCCTCCTCCCCTGAGACTAGAGGCCCTCTCTTTGAGCTCCAGGACCAGCGTGCCTGTTCCCAGGAGAAGGGACAGCAGGCCTCCTGTTTCCGGAAAACTCCATGTCTTTCCTCCAATTCCAGAAGCAAAAAGCACATCTGCCCTCCAGACAGTCATCCTGTGCTGGACCCAAAGATCGCCAGCTCGTGTCACAGGGAAAACAAACAAAACTTGGGCTCACAAGTTCATGGGACAAAGATAAGAATCCAGATGATGGAACGACAGGGGACTTTATTGGGCTTGAGCTCTGTCAGGCCCTGTGATGAGCACACACAATTTCTCGGGTTCCGGGCAGCGCTCTGGGGCCGGGAGGGCCATTTCTGTTGTGCAGTTGTGGACATGGAGGCTCGGAGAGAGGCAGCCCCTGTGGGGGCGGGGAGGGGGGTGCTGTGTGCAGCTGACTCCGGCTGGGTCTCCCCAGCACCCAGACTAGCTCTGGGCGGGGATGAGGTGTCCGGTCACGTCTTCTACCCCTGCTGACCTCAGTTACCCCACCAGGGCTGGAGTCAGCCATGGGAGCCCCTCACGGCTTCCCTTCTTCCTCACCGGGCCCCGCCCTCGCGGAGACCTCAGCCTTCTTCATCCTGTCTTCCTCTCCCTCCATTCCTCCCCTCCTTCCGTTTCCGTGGCAACCCCATCCTCTGCTCTGCCACTCGTCCTGCGCTCCCATCTCTCTTTCCTCTTTCATCTCTCCCCTCTGCGCGGGGTATGGTCCACATATCCCTCTGTCCTTTGCTTCTGCTCTCTCACTCCCTTTTGCTGTGCTTTTATCTCCTTCAATGTTCTCTTGTCATCTCAGGGCGACATTTATTTATCTCTTGCTTAAGAAAAAAGAAAAAGGAGGGAAGGAGGGAAAAGAAACCCCCATTTCACCAGCCCTGGCTTCTCCAGTTCAGTCCCAGCCACCTTTCTCTTAGGTAACCTAGAGACACAGATGCAGAGTCACACCCCCCCCACCCCGAACGGGCCCCCTGCAGGCTCCCCATGGACCTCCCCTGTAGAGGGGAGGAGGCAGACGCATGGCAGGGAGGACAGCTGGGAGGTGTCCGCGTGAGGGTCACCGGGGGCAGGCACTCCAGGGGGCTGCACCCTGCTCTCCTGAGCTGAGGGAGACGCCGGAGGTCCCCTCAGGGTGCGGCAAGGGCAGGACCTAGAGCATGGGATGAGCCAGGTCCAGAATCCCTCCTGGGCAGCCCGCAAAAGCCCGCGCGCACACCGCCCCGCATCACTCGCCCCAGCCCCACGCGGCGGCACTCGGGGGATGCCCCATCTACCAGGCGAGGTACACCCCCGCTCCAGACAGGACGGTGGATCTATTCATTCTTCAAGATTCACTCTTCCCCATCATCCTAAACTGTCTCTGAGAAAAGGAAGCGTCCACTTGGCTAACCAGCTCGCGTCTCCACAGTCTAAGGCAGATAGAAGGTGGCCAGCCCATTTCCTTCCAGCCATCGCTTACTGAGCTTCTGTGATGGACTCGGGCCATCCCATGGAGACGGGGATCTTAATTTTCATTCCACAGATGGGCAAACTGAGGCTTGGAAAAGCGGTCACTTGTCCAAATCACACAGTCAGCAAGAGGCGAAGGCAGGCTATGCACTGATTACAATCATGTTCTTCCCCTGTTATGTCCCTTCTTCCTGTGTCCCCAGGAGGGGAGGGTCAGGCCCCCTCTGGCCCAGCCAACTGCACCCCACCCCCATCCTGCCTTCTGCATTTCTGTGTTCAATCTAGAGTGATCAGAAATGACAGGAGAAACAAAGAGATTTACCATGGAAATTACAAGCAAGCCGATGAGCACTGTGGCCCCAGCGTCTCGAAGTGACAGAGAGGATGGACAGCTTGGTGGAAAATGGTATTACTCTCCTCTGAGACCCAAGTCACCTGGAGAAGAAAGAGCCCATGGATCCTCGGGAGCCCCACAGGCCTGTGAGTCTCTGTGGAAGGGTGACTGGTTTCAGGCCAGGGTCTCGGGCCTGGTATTGGTTCCCCTAAGTCCCAGGACTCAAAGGCTCTACTGGAGGGGCTCCTGACCCACCCCGTCGGGTGCAGCTGGCAAGGCCTGGCCACACGGGACGGCAGGGCCTAGGGCCCAGGCCTGCTGAGCCCAGAGGCACCAATGACACAATAGCTCTGCTTCTCCCCCAAGAGGCTGGCTTAGCACCTCAGGAACCCTAAGAACAAGGCCTGAGGAGGAAGAGATAGGAAGCAGCAAAAGGGGATGGGGGAGTAGGGAAGGGCAGCCCCTGGCTCTGCAGATGAACAGAGTGAGGGGGGAACCTGGCCCTCAGGCCAGCAGGCCGGGCCTGCTCCCCTGTCTCTGCCACTTGTGAGCTGTATGACCTTGAGCAATTTCCTCATCTCCCTGGGACTCGGTTTCTCCTTCTGTAAAATGGGAGGGGGATATGGAAAGGCCCTGCCTTAAAGTTCCTCCTTCAGGTCACACTTGTAGCTGATGAGACCGTGTGTGTAAGGCCTGGGATCCTCATAACAGGACCCACTTCACAGAGGAGTCCGCTGACTGCCCCGAAGTCACCAGATCACCAGAGAAAGGTGGAGTTTGGGTTTCCTTCTCGGGGCTGGCTTACATGCGTGTGCTTTTAAGGGCAAGGAGATCGGGGAGATAGAATCTGATACCAGTGCTGGAGCAGAGTAAGGCCTAGGTTTCTAGGAGCTACTGTTTGTCTTCTTCCCATCACCACCCACTCTGCTGGGCAAGGCTGGTGCTGGTTGTTGGTGGGACCCCAAGATCCCCACTCCCAGGGACCTCACAATTTGATTAGAAGGACAAGACTAAGAGCCATGAAGCAGAGAGCAAACTAGCAGACTGGGAATGAGCCCCAAATGCGTGGGGTACCACAAAAGGACAAAGTAATGTTATTTTTCTCCCCTCTATTTCAGCTTAAGGGGGTTGGGAACATTCTTCCTTATCAAGTGGCACTTCGGGAGGCCACAGAGGCTCGGAGCACGGGCTGTAGAGTCGGGGGCACCTCACACGTTGGTTTGTGGGAGCCTGTCTCTTCCTCTGGGACAGGGGACAAAGGTTCCCACCTTCCAGAGCTGTTGGGAGGTTTCCCCAAGCCCACTAAGCCCAGGGAGCACGATCCCTGGCACTCTGTACACAGACGTCGGGGGGTGGGGTGGGTGGGGAAGCCTCACGATGAGGAGGCTGGCTAAGAAGCCCCCACCCCCAGAAATGCAGAACTGAAGAGGGCCTGCCCGGCTGGAGGCAGAGGATGGACGAGGGAAAGTAAAGAGAACAGAAGGGCAGCGGGCAGAGAAGGTGCTGAGGGACGAGGAGGGAGGCCTGGGCCCAGAGCCCTCCCCTTCTTTCCCACCGCCACCACCGGCGTGAGTCAGCTCGCGGCCTCCATCCCGGCAGAGCCCCCGGCACGGCTGTCTCCCGATGCCCAGGCCGTAATCAACATTTATTTTGCACTCCCACACACCCAACTCGAGAACGGATTTATGCCAGGAGAGGAGTAGAAAATGCCTCTCATTCACGTAAAGCCTCCATGTAGCTCCCGGGGGGAGGGACAGCTGGCCCAACATTTCGGCTGACGGCGTGCACGGGCAGACGTCAGACACGCACGCGGCCACACAGGCTGTAATCAGCGGCGAGCAGGAGCGATGTGCAAATCCATCCATTCTTAGTCACCTTCATGCAGCGAGGCGAGGGACCCACGCGAGGGGCAGGAGCCCGCGTGCAAATGCACACTCGCGGACCCCGCAGGCTGGCCGGGGAGGAATGCACATGGGGGCGGAGGGAAGCCACACTGCGGCTGTGTGAGAAGAAGGGAGGCGAGAGGCTGGCAGGGCTGGCGGGCCGGGCATCCCAGCAGGGGGGCCGCTGGGTCCCCCGCCTTGGCATGGTCCCGGGAGCCAAGGCGATGGGCCAAGGTTGGCCTCATCTGCAGGCTGGAGGAGAGGTGGGGGGGTCCGGGAAGGCGGGGGAGCCTGAGGGGGAGAGCCAGGAGGGGCCCTTGAGGGCAGGTCCCCAGCAGGGAGAGGGAGCCACAGACTCAGAGGAGAGGTGCTGCAAGTGGCCCGCTCAGCCCAGAGCGCAATCTGGTTCCCTCTTCAGTCTAGATCACAAAGGATGATACTCGGGGGCTCTCGGAAGGCCTCAGTGCAGCGTGGTGAGCTCTGGGTTGTAGATCCCCAGGGGCAAAAATTCAGATGCATGTGGTGCTGGGACCCAAGGGCCAAAATGACTTTAGTGGAGGTGACAATCATAAAACAAACAGCGATCTGGCCTTCAGCACAGGTGACTGTGGTCCAACCTGAAGGCCTCCTCCCCACTGTCCTGCAGGATGTGGAGTCACCCCAGCCACTGCCTGGCTGAATGGCCTTGGGTGACTCGCTTCATCTCCCAGAGCCTCAGTTTGCTCAACTGTAGAATGGGGATACCGGCTACCCACCCTACAGAATGGAAGAGATTAAATAAGATCACGGAGTGAAAGTACGGGGCATGCAGGCTGATGTTTGCTAAATGGTGATTTTTTTTGGTCTCACACTACAGTATATGTGCACACATGATGTGAATCACCCAAGACCCTAGAATATCTGTACTTACTAAAAATCCGCTCTTACCACTCCTGTGAATGAGCAGGACCACTTGGAAAAAGCATCTGCTATTGTGAAGGAGAGAAAGTAGCCAAATTGGGTGCATAGGGAGAGGCTGGAAATGAACCTGAGCTTACGGAGGGTTTTAGTTTAGTTCCTAGCCCACAAAGGAGCCCTTGGTTTGTCTGGGGACAGGCACTCCCGACCCCGGTGCTTGTGGGCCGTGAGGGTCCCTCGGGCCCCAGGACCCAGAGTGGAGCCCTCGGAGTCAGGAAGGCCTCTGCCCGACAGACGTGGAAGCTTTCCTCGTAGGTGCCCGACATCGTCTCTTTTCCGAAACTTTACAAGCCATCAGGGCAGCCTCAAGGACCAAGTTCCTAAACAAATCACAATCCCCAACTCTCCTCCTGCGAGTAGCTGATCTTGGGGATCCCTGGGCACATGCTCAGGGGTGGACGACCCACCGCCAGCAAACACAGCCCTGATGGGTCACAAGGTGAAGGGCAGACGCTGAGAATGAGACCCGCTCTCCCCCGCCCCTGGTGTACTTGCTGGGATTCCCTGAAAGGAAAATGCCCACGAAGCTTCTTGTGAGAAAATCACACTCAGGGACACGTGCAAGGTCAGGGTCAAGGGTCGCCCTCCTGCCTGAGCTGCAGCTCTCCGGCCTGCCTCCAGGAGACTGGGCAGAGCCCCTCCTCCAAATGCACCCCCCCCCCCAGCTGGGTGCCAAGTGCAGGGTGAACATGGGCTCTTCCGGGACTCACTCAGAGCCAGGCCGTGCTGCGGAGGGAACACGCCCCCTTGGGCAGGCACAGCCTCCCCGGCACACAGCCGCGGGATCCTCTCTGCTGGCGGCCGATCTGGCCTCCGTCCGGTAGCCCTTGGCGTGTGCAGGGCCTATCCCCCATCCGCACACCAGGGATGAGGGTCCCGACGTTAGCCGACTGGCCGGCTGTCCCAGGAGCTACCGTGCTGGCTCGTGCTGGCTCGAAGGGCATTACTAACTCAGTACTGACCACTGTCGGTGTGGTTAGTACTAGTACCATCACCCCTGTCCTACACATAAGGAAACTGAGGCACGGAAAGAGTAAGAACACCTTTAGAGCAGTGCTCCCTGGCGAGCAGGTAGCATTTAGGTTTTTGCTTTTTTTTTTTTTTAAAGATTTATTTACTTAAGTGGCGCCTGGGTGGCTCAGTGGGTTAAAGCCTCTGACTTCGGCTCAGGTCATGATCTCAGGGTCCTGGGATCGAGCCTCACCGTTGGGCTCTCTGTTCAGCAGGGATCCCGCTTCCTCCTCTCTCTTTGCCTGCCTCTCTGCCTACTTGTGATCTCTCTCTCTCTGTCAAATAAATAAATAAAACCTTTAGAAAAAAAAAAACCTTTAAAAAAAGATTTATTTACTTATTTGAGAGAGAGAGAGAGAGTGGGCGGAGCAGAGGGCGAGGGAAAGAATCTCAAACAGCCTCCCTCCCGACCACGGAGTCCGAAGCGGGGCTTGATCTCACCACCCCGAGATCATGACCTGAGCCGAAATGAAGAGTGGGACACTGAACCTCCTGGGCCACCCAGGTGCCCCAAGCAGGTGGCATTTAGAAACTTCTAGAGCAACGTGAAATTGCTAGGACCTCCAGGCAGGGTTGATAAGGGATTGGTCTGTAAGGATCACAGAGAAGAGTGGGTTTAAAAGTGGAAGCGCTGGTTTGGAGCCCAAACTGGTTTCCGAAGGCCTGAGTTCAGTCCTGCCCTGTTCACGACCAGAGGTGTGACCGTCAGTTCACACCCAGAGGTGTGGCTGTTTCTTTCCCCTGAAGTGGGGCAGCACGGACGGCACCAGCCTTCCACGCTGAGAAACACAGAGTGCCCACAGAAGCACCCGGCACGCCTGTCACCTGCTATTATCAGCCCTCGGCCCCCTGCGGAGGAGCAGCGCCCCTCGATGCCGGTCCCCGAAGGGGGGACTGACCACCAGCTCCTCCTGCGACCCTGGTGGCCGGGGCCCAGGAAACGCGCCTGTCTCTCCAAGCCTTTCCACAGATGCGGACGCTCAGCCCCTCTGTTGGGAGCTGCTCCCCATTCATCTCCAGGCCAGGGTGGCCGTGGGCGCCTTCCCAGGGTGTGCGATGTTCCAGCCCAAACCGGAAAAACCTGCGGGGCCGCCCGCACCCCTGCAACCTCCAGTACTGCCGGCAGGTGTCCTGAGAAGCAGGTGGGGCCCAGAAGAGCCGTGGTGGCCTTGCGGCCTGGCCCCAGCCTCCGATCTCCGCAGTCGGCTTCTCAGGCTTCTCCGTCCTTCCCCTAAGTCCAGATCCCAGACTTTCCCAGACAACCCCGTCCCTGCTACCTTTCCCCAGAGTCCACTTTGTCCGGGTCCCAGACCCAGAGTGAGGAGGACACAGTCCGCGCTCCAGGCATGTTTCCCCAACAAACCACCTTTCGGAGTGCGGGGTGGGGGCGGTGGTTCAGATCCACTCTCCGATGCTCTTCCTCCACCCGGACCCCAGTGGCCGCAGATGAGCCTCTCTTTGTCCCCACCCGTCCTGCTGTCGGGCTTGGCCACCGGCTGTTCCTGCTCCTGCCACCCTCCATGTCTGGTGCTGACGCGTCCTCTACCTTCCTCCACAAACACGGCTGGAACCTTGTCCCCGTCTTCTTCGGGGGAGGAGACCATCCCTTTCCCTCAATACCTGGTGCCCTCAGTGGGTGACCGTACGGGGCTCTCCATCCTGCCTCGCACTCGGCTGCGCGCTGTGCTAGAACCATCCTACATCTGCAAAGGACAAATGCAGTTCACGCCTCCTCGACAAATATTTCCGAAGCTCCGGCGCTGGGCCAGCTGGGCTGGGTGTGGCGGAGGAGGGAGACACAGAGCTCGCCCGGCAGCCTCCCAGGCCTCCTCGTTCCATGTCACCCAGGCCCCTCGCACCCCAGGGCTCCCTGTATCCCCCCGCAGGTGACCTAGCCCTTCCTCCTGGGCTCCCAGACCAGCAGCCTGAAGCCAGCGCTCCGCGGGGAAGAAATGGACCCCCCAGACCCGGCCGTTGGCTCCTGCAGGCCTGCCTCCCTCACGCTCCTCGGGTAACCCACTCCCGTGCCATCCCTCTCGGGGCTCAGGCTCAAGGCCTTCACCACAGTCCCGCCGCAGCCCCCAGAGCTGCCTGATTTCTTGCCTTCTCGCTACCCCTAAATGCCTCCACCGTGGCTTGCACCCCTGTTCTCTGTCCCCTCGATGGAACATCCTAGGCGAATGCTTCTCAACGCAGAGGCTTTGACCTGGGCCTCCTCCCCGACCTGGCGGCAGCTCTGCATCTTCCCTGGGCTCCAGGCCACTCATGGCTTCCCTCCATCTCTGCTCCTTCCTCCCAGTGGGCTCTGTTGTCCCGTCTTACCGGGGCTTCCTCAGACTGTCCCCTCTGTGCTGACGTCACTAGACCAAAGCTTCTACTCCCCACCCTGCAGTGTTTCCTGGGTGTCAAACCTTCTGCCAACCGTCCGTCTGAACTCCAAGGAGGGCTCGCCTCCTGGGAGCCATCGATCCCTCTCAGTGTCCTCTCTTCTGCTGTTCCAGGGTATCAGTCCCCTCTGCAGGACTCCAGAGCCAGCCGATGAGGGACCTGCCACCCCCAGGGGCTGGGGTCACACGCTGGACGACCGAGGCAGTGTGTGCAGACCGGGCCTTCTTCCTCGAGCCCAGCCCACGCACCGATCCCTTGCAGGAAAGCCAGGCTTTCACAGAGGAGGGAGGTCTGGGTGTGGGGTCTGCATCCAATGGGACCTTGACCCCCCCTAGCACCAGGCAGAGAGGGAGCCAGTCCCCAGGGTCATCCCGGAATCCTGCAGGCGGCAGGATTGGCCCTTTAGCCCACCATCCCTGCAGACCGACGCAGGCCTGCCCGAGCCCTGTTCCTAACACCCTTCCCTCTCAAAGTGGGAGCCTGGAGGAAACCACGTCCCACACGGCGAGTTGGTTTTTTTTTTTTTTTTTCTTTTCTTTTCCTTTTACACATTTAGAACAACGGAGGAAAATGAACACATTCACATTCTCCCTGCTCAAATAAACCGACTTCTCTGTTCGTTCCATCCCTTGAAAACAGAAGCACTATTCAAAAAGAAAAAGAAAAAAGAAGAAAGAAAGAGGCAAAAAGAACTGAATAGAAGAGGAAGAAGGGGGGAAGGAGAGCGGGAGGAGAGTGGTCCCCGAGGGAGCCGGGCAGGGCTCAGAATGAAAGGCAGAGCGTGAAGGAAAGGAGA
>CM052797.1:4666925-4771719 GCA_028533885.1 Nasua narica
CGTGCAGGGGAGAGGGGACCACTTGAAAAGGAGCAGCCGAGGCAGTGACCCCCTCATTCACACTCATGCCAATCACGGCGACAATGCAGACCCTTTGCTTCCTTTTTCCTTCTCCCCTTTCTGGGGGGGGGGGCGGGGAGGGAGGGAGGGAGGGAGAGGCTGAGAACTGCAAGTTAATTCCTAAAAATACAAAAAATAAATTCAGTTCCACCGGAGAAGCATCAAAGGGCGGCTTGAAAGGCTTTCCCCCTGAAACTCACTACACCCGAGACAGTGGAGCTACCTCTCGGGGAGCGGGGGGCACAGGCCGGAAGCTTTATTTCAGGGTTCTGGGTGAGCCAAGGCGGGGAGGGCCCCAGGCTGCGAGGACACCGTAGGGGAGGCCTGGTCTCCGAGGGCGGCTTGGCCCTCGGGGTTGTCCTGCTGGGAGGGCCAAGGAGGAGGGTCTGAGCGAGGAGGCTGTTCCTGCTGGAGGCCGGCCTGGGCTGTGCGTAAGCCTGGCGGGAGGCACACGGTACTTGTGGGACGAATGACACTCTAGTGGCTCTGGGATGGGGGGGTGGTCCTCTGTAGGGACTGCCCCAAGGAAGCGCAGCTCAGGCTGGGAGGGTGAGGGGTGGTCCGGGATCATAGTGCTTACAGGGGAGGGGCCTCTGCGGCCTCGCACAGATCAGCACTTTCCTGAGTTAGCCGGGACCCAAAGACTGCGGGATACGTGGGTGCCCCAAGAACCCCAGGTCCCTCATTCCTCCCTGCAGTCAGACAGTGGCCAGGACCGGGAATGTCCCGTGTGCTCAGCCCAGTGCTAAGCTCTGGGTAACACAGCGCACAGGCCCCTGTCTACCCGCACGTGGCCCTCAGTCTAGTGACCGAGTGGCTCCCAAGACATCCCTCTGAGATCGCAGGTGAATGTCCCCGGTCCCCCTGTCTTTGTCTTTCCTGGTCTCGCTCTCCTTGTCTTTCAATACTCAGCGAGTCATGACGAAACCCGAAATGGGGTCACCTTTATGCAGAGGTTCCTTTTTCCTTCTGATCATCCAGACGCTGGATAATGAGAAATGCCTGGGAACAGAGAGGCGGGGTGCAGGAAGACTGATTGGTTTATTGATTGATTGATTGAGCGAGTCTCACCCTCCCTCCTCTATTGAGCAATCAGTCTGTGCCGAGCTCAGTGGCGTGGGCTGGGATTCGAAAGTGACAAGGACCAATCGGAGGTCCCCCCCGACACCGACACGCTTGAGGCCAATCTAGTGGAGGGGTGGGGGTGGGGTGCACTGCTGCGCTAGGAAAGGAAACCCTGCCTTTGCTCGCTTCATCTGAGAAGGGCTGTTAAGGCCCAGAAAGGCCTCCAAACCCAACAAGGAAGCCGAGAGATCAGGCACATGGAAAATGCAAAGGAGCGCAGGGTCGGAAATTTCCCTGCACCACCAGAAGCGTATAATTACACTTGCCTTTCAATTCAACAAATGCAAATTCCCACAAATATTTATTGAGCGCCTGCTATGTGCCAGCCAGCTCTCTTGCATTCCTTGAGCATGCGGCGAACAAGGAGACCGAGGCTTGCCCACGAGAACTCACAGTCATGGTGTAGGGGGAGCACAGGCAAGGAAACAGGTGATTACAATCTCGTGGGGGCTCCCCGACGAAGGGCAGCCTGGGGGGGGAGAGCTGGGGGGAGGGGGTCAGGGAAACCTTTTCAGAGGAGGGGGTGTGAAGCTATAGTAATCCGTTAAAACGAACTAGATTTTCATTTGTTTTGAGAAAGCTTTAAAGAATTTCACTGGCAAGATACTCCAGTGTCTAGGGGAAAAAAAAAAAAGGGAATTGATCAATGAACTACAGATAAAACATCTGATAGATGTTTTCTCGATCCTTTGGTGTATTGGGAAGAATCAGAAACAGACCCAGAAAACTAAGCTGCTGAGAAAAATAATGAACTCTTTTTAAAGAAGAAATGTAGCTCAGTACTAGGCTCCACGATGAACACTGTTATTAACATTGTGAATTTAGTCCCCCAAAAAATGATGATAGAATAATATTAGCAGGAAGGGCAGGAGTATGGAGGTGACAGATAACGTCCAAAATTGCTAAATGGAGAAGCGGTAGGATAAACATCTTGTTTCAAAATATGGAGGTGAATAACAGAGGAAAAATAAAAAGAACTGAGAATTCATTTCTGGGTCTGGAGGGTTGCAGCGGGGAGGGAGGCAGGCGGGGCCTGCTGCTTCCTCCCGATCGGGCCTTTAGTATTGTCTGACATTAAAAAAGATGCATATGGATTAGTTTGATAAAAAAAAAAAAACAAAAAAAACAAAACGAAAAGCAAGCAAACAAGCAAAAAAGACTTGGCACTGTTAAGTCGAATTGGGATCTTTCTGGAGTACTCAGCCGAGAAACAGAAAGGGCACCATGCTTGTACATTTACGAGAACAGAAATTTCTTCGAGAAAGAGCACGATTCAGGGAGCTCTTGCCCAAGGTAACACAATTAGAATAGAAAGGGGGGAAGCACCTTGGGGGAAAAAAAACCTGCAGGATATTGGTATGTGGCTTTAACCGTAAGATCCAGAGCACTAGGGACCCTGCCCTGGGGGACGAGGAGATCCAGAGACTGGGGTGCTGCTCTCGGGCAGGGGTTTAGATCCTCAGGAAAACTGGGGTGTGTGTGACTACAGCTCACTTGGGCGAAGGCAGCATGGTGTCCCTGCAGGGCGAAGGCAGCATGGTGTCCCTGCATGGTGGCCGGGACCCCTGACCACGCCCCAGCCCGAGCTGTCCCCCACCCCCGGATCCTCAGCGTGGAGGCCACCGTGTCCAAAGTGTCCTTGCACTCTGGCATGCACACGCACACGCTGACTGTTCCCACCAGCCACTCCGCTGTAGGCCTTTTAAACCTGAAACGTGTGATAGCAACGCCTCAATTGTCCAGAAGTCCCTTCTCTGGCAACCTCACTTTCCCCCCCGTACCGGGGGCTCAGAAAGCCCAGAAGTTGATGGGGCTGAGGGTGTCTCCAAGAGGGGTCTTAGCGGTCACGCCCACTCCTCTCCCCACGGACAATGCCCCTCCCTTGTAGCCTCTGGACGCAGTTCTTGTTTGTTTGTTTAAAGATTTTATTTATTTGACCCAGAGAGAGAGCACAAGCAGACGGAGCAGCGGGCAGAAGGAGAAGCAGACTCCCCGCTGAGCAGGGGGCCCGACGCGGGGCTCGATCCTGGGACCCTGAAATCCTGACCTGAGCTGACGTGTGTCTGGCTTCCCTGCCCGGCAGAGGCAGGCCCTGGATGAGAAGGACGGGCAGGAAGGTGACAGCCTGGGACGGGTCAGGGCGGGGGTGGGGCGGGCCGCTCCAGCGCCTCCAAACCTCCGTTCAGTCACTGAGCTCCTGACCGTCCAGGCGGGTTCGATCCTATGAGAGTACGTCCAGTGCTCTGTTTAGCCCTCGGGGATGCAGGGGCTGGGCCAGGGCTGAGGTTCGGCGACATGACCTTGTACCTTACCCGGTCTCCCAGCTGCCAGCTCAGTGCAGGGCGCACAGGAAGCCCCAGCGTGGGCCAGAAGGGCTGGGCTCCGGGCCAGCTCTGCCCGCCGGGGGGACCTGGGCATGAGCTCAATCTCTCAGAATCCCATGCACTCAGTAGCTAGAGAGCCCCTGCCCGATCGGGCCAGGCTTGGGGCGGATCTAGAGAAATAATCTTCCCAGTCGCTGAAACACTTCGTAAATATAACGTGTTGTTACTAAAGCTACCTCTTCTTCCGGGGGCTGGACAGGACATCCCATGACTCGCACAAGGGTAGGGGACAAAGGAGATACCCTCGACTGTACCCTCTGCCTTTGGACTCTTCTGGACACAAAGAAGCAATTATCAGGCACAGTTTCAAAACATACAAACTTCACTTGCAGGGATGCAATCAAAGACAAAGCCAGAATCCCTTCTACACGACAGCCGGCCCGTCTGGGCTCTGCAAAGCCACCGGCGCGCACACACCAAGCAGGAGGACCGTTCTAGATCGAAAGAAGCCAAAGAAACGAAACAACAAAACGCAACACAGGAGCCTTCTTGGATCAGGAAAAGAATCTAAAGAACACGTTCAGAGAACAACTGGGGAATATCATACGATCGTATATATTATTGAATAGTGGTCATTTTTGTAGGCACGACGACGGCATTGCAGCTACAAGGGGAAGGTTCTTGCTCCTAAAAGACACCTGCCGAGGTATCGAGGGGTGAAGTATCACACTGCCCCGAACTGCCTTTCCAAATGACTCAGTGAAACCATTTGAAAGAGAACGAGATAAAGCCAATGTAGCAAAAATGTTAACAACCGGGGAACCTAGAGGAAGGTTCTTAGCTTTTCGGCTAGGCTTGACATTTTCAAAATACAAAGCGATGAAGAAACCGACCCTGCAGGCGAATTGTGACTTGTTCTTTGCGCTTGTTGGGCCCATCTTGGTTTGTTACCCAATCTGCTCAACGCAGAATCAACTCGATGAGGACGAGGATCACGCCGTGCTCCCCGATCCGATCTGTGCGGCACACATGAGGAATATCTGGACGGCGTGCGGGACTCCGTGAACAGCCTTGCCTCGGCCACGGCTGGCCCGGCCCTGCCGCCGGGGTTGTGGGGGGTGAGGGCGAGTCAGCACTAGGCACAGCTTCCTCTCGGGTCTGCCCCTGGGGGAGCTCCTCTCTTCCCCCTCAAGCCCATCTCCCGTGTGTCCACATTTCAATACTTTATGCCCGGGCCCATCGGCCCCCTAGATCCGAGGGAGTTGAGGACAGAAGCCCAGATCCTGGTATCCCACATCTGAAGGTCAGAGAAAAGGGTCCAGATGGTGAGCATCACGGTGCTGACGATGCTCTAGCAGTCAGAACCACGAAGTGCCCCTTGGAGATCATTTGGGCTGGAACGTACCAGCTCGACCCCCATCCTATCCTAGCCAGGTGCTGGCGAAGGCTGGAAACCCCAGGCTCTGCCGCCCAGTGGTGATGTTCCCTGGCAAGAAGGCCCCAGTTTCTCTTTCTGAACATGGGCCCTGCCAGCTGACTCTCTAGGACCCCTAACCATCCCTGCTTAGTACTCCCTTAGTTCATTCTGGCCAGAGGCTCGGGGTTGATTGAGCAAAGCAGTCTTCCCATCATCACAAGAGAAAAGCGCCAGTGTGTTCTCGCTGAGGCCATCTTCCGCAAGTGCTCACAGGGGAGACCCGGACTTGCTGCCCTCGGGGAGCAAATGAAAACACCCAGGATGGGCCCATCCCCAGAGGCTCTGGTAATTTCCAAAGCCCCTGGGTGACTGGAATGTGCACGGGGTGGAGAACCATCCCCTAAGGAACCAGGTCAGAGCCGAGAGACAGATGTTCTCTCCTTGAGGAGAGACAGGACAGGGAGGACAGGGGCCTTGAAGGCCGCATGAGCATCTGGATGCCATTCTCAGGCATCAGGAACCAAGCCAGAGGACGGTTTTAGGCAAGGGACCACGGTGATCCAGTGGCTGCTCAGAACATCCATCCGGTTACGGTGTGGCCATGGTGCGGGCAGGCCGGGACAGCATCCGCTGGGCTCATCTGGTTAACTCCTCCACCGTCCCCACCTGCTACCTTGGCCTTCCGTGGAAGCCTGGAAACCACCGTCTTTGGGAACCATGGCCAGGCTTCTCACCGGGACACGAGCGGTGTCACAAGGAAGAATAGAGGAGGCTTTCTTTCCACGGTGGCCAGTAGGGCTGACAGCTGAATGTGGGCAGGACATGGTGAGTGACAAATGCTAACAATGAGAATTCATTCCAGGCTCCCAATGGGCAGAGACCATCTGGACGCAGCCAGAGGCCACTGAAGGGACGTCCCTTGGTGGGGGAAGGTGCTTGCTTGAGCCACTTCTGAGAGAGGCTCTGGAAATCCAAGGAGCGTTCTTGCTCATTCAAAGGGACATTAAAATCAGACAGCACCGAATGAATGGTTGGGAAATGTCACCCAGCAATCATGGGAAGGGTTTCCCCCCTGGATGAAAGCAACGGGGAAGGAAGAGGGAAACAGAGCGAGGGGGAGGGCGGCCCAGAAGAAGGGGAAGAAAGGAAGGAGGAGGAGGAATGGGGGGGGAGGGTCCAGCGTTTCTGAGTTTAACCACGGAAGGGGGAAACAGGGTGGAGGAGAAAAAGGAGAAGTGGAAGTCACTCTGACCCCTGAGAAGAGCTGCCCGTGGGACTGGGTGGGGAGAGCACGTTGCAGAACTCACAGCTGGTGTGGAGGCAAAGACCCTCTTCTTCCGAAAAGAAGCCCAATGTGGCCACCCCGGAAGCCTCAGAAATCTGTAAGGCTGGGAAACGCCGGCCTCAGGGTGCAGTGCCCCCCTCACGGCGCCAGGCTTAGGAGGCTCTGCGCTTGGTTCCATTGTGCTCTGCTCTAGCCGTCTTGAAATTCTTCCTCATTTTCAAACCCGGGGCCCTCATTTTCATTTTGCAACAGCAAATTATGTAGCCGGTCCCGGCTGACCTTTCCAGAGGACATTTTTGCTAGAAAGGCAGGAGCAGGAAGGCAGTGGGCTGGCTCGGGCCGCTGCTCCCTGTTTGCTAACCAAATACGCATCCTGGCCTTGTTGACTCAGCCGGCCAGTATTAGCGAGTTCGGGGTTTCCCATGCCCGCTGAGAGCCGGGCCGGCCTCGGGTGAGGTGTGAACAGCTGTGCCCGCACGGAGGCGCGGCATCATTCCAGAAGCTCCGACGGTCCACCCCACACCGCGCCCAAGACGGTCCTGACCCCATCCCTCCACGGAGGAGGCATGGGCGGCCCTCAGGCCCCACAGCCGGGCCGCACGCCACCCCGTCCTGGAGACCTGCCTTCCACAGTTCACCGGCACCGAGGGGCCACATCCAGGAACGGCTGGGCTCCTTCGCTGAGCGGGGACGCCACGTCCGTGGGTGCTGAGGGCTCCAAGAAGGGAGGCTCAGCTCGTCGCCGGCACGCGGCAGCCAGAGAGCTGGGGGTTTGGGGACAAGGCCACGGATTCATGTGCAGCCCCCGCACCATTCACGGGACCACTGTGCGGTCACCAAGTCTCGAAATGAACTGACGAGGCAGATCCAGTCCCACTCGGTGACCGCAGGCCTGATCCGAGCCTGGCCCTCTCGCGAGCTGCACTCTCCTTCTCTGCCCAACCTTCCCTCAAGGGCCACAGCGCAGGCCGGGGCCCCACATCCCAACACAGTGGCCTCTCGCCACTGCCAGAACTTCCCTTCTGAAGACCAAAGGCAAACTCTCCAGATTCCCTTCCTACCAGCAGGGAGACCCAGGGGTCTGGTGCCTTTCCGGAGCCCCCAGCATCAGCCTCCCGCTCTGAAGGGACCGAGGACCCCAACAGCCTCTTTTCCAAGGGCTTGCAGTTCAGATGATCAAAACCTCTTGGCCCCAACTGGGGCGACTGGAAGAAGCCCAAGTCCCCACAGGTGCTGGTGGGCAAAGGAAACACGCCTGCAGGCAAAACCCAAGGCAGCTGCAAGGCGGGAGCCCCACCTTTGGCCACAACACAGCCGGGCTCACCAGGCCTGCAAAGGGCGTCCTGGGCCCTGGGGCGGGCGGAGGGCAGGTGGGCCTCTTGGAAGGGGCCAGGAGAGTGAGGCAGTGAGGCAGGAGGCCAGGCCCCCCTCTCTGCCAGGGAAGGGCCCTCCAGGAACTGGATTAATCAGCAGGAAACCGGTGACTGTTTCCCCCCACCAAGGGCACAGAAAACACACACACACGCAGACACACACAGGAATTCAGAAACAGGGAGGGCAGCCGGCAACTTCCTGGAGACCCACAATGCAATCCACTTTCAAATAACACAGACAAAGCAGCACCAAGAACCCTGCCTTTCCCAAGTGCAGAGTCCCCCAGTGTCATCTCATTTTTATCTCGCACGGAAGCCCTTCCAGGAGGGACTGTCACTGCCCGTTTCCTAAACTCCCAGACGCGGAGAAGAAAAGCCAGCGGGGCCAAAGTCTCAGACGCTAGTGCCCGTTTTTCCAAGCCAGGCCTGCGAGGCCTCCCAGGGCCAGCTCTTAAGCCGCCTCGCCCCACCCCGGACCAACAAATCTCTCCCCCAGGCTCCCCACGATGCTGTCCTGGCGAGTGGCACGCGGTACAAGTTGCTTCTACTTAAGCGCAGTTCCCCTGGGCTGCGTGATGCAGAGCAGAATGGCACCGTCGGCCCGTGGCCCAAGAAGGCCCAAATGTATATGACGGTGCATTTAAGAAATTAAGCGTAGGGGCGCCCGGAGGGCTCAGACCTTAAGTGTCTGCCTTCAGCTCAAGTCATGATCTCAGGGTTCTGGGACTGAGCCCCACGTGGGGCTCCCTGCTCAGCCAGGAGGCTGCTTCTCCCTCTCCCTCTGCCCCTCCCGCTTGTGCTCTCTCTCTCAAATAAATAAATAAAATCTTAAAAAAAAAAAAAAAGAAAGAAATTAAAGTAGATGTGTCTTTCCTCTAGGCGAACACTCCACTGCTAGGGGAGAGCGCCTTAAATTTGCCCTTCCGAAGGTCATCTCGCCGGCCTCTCCTCTCTAAAACAGAAAAAAAACCCCAAAACCAAAAAAAAACATTTAAGTTTCTTAAGTGTTCTTGGAATTTACATTCAACCGCACAGAGCCTGCTGAGCTCCATGGAGTTGAGGTCTGAAGAGAATGTTCTGTCAATGGGAAATTCACAAGTGTTCAGTCAGAGTACAAAACTTGCAATCCTTAGCCACGTTCATCGCTCTGCTGGGTTCCTCCGGGTGGAACCGGACTCTGGTTTATACCAGCCCAAGCATCTGGAGTTTTAATCCCAGAAGGACAAGGCCACTGTAAGAGCTGAGGCTTGGCCCGTGTTGGCCGCAAGCAAGACCAGCAGCTAGGAACCACCTGACGTTACTGTAAGGTGCGGTCTCTTGGGCCCGGCCTGGATCTAGTGGACTTGGGGCTAGACGCAGGCAACTGCATTTCCTTTTTTTTTTTTAGAGAGAGATTTTATTTATTTGCGCAAGCAGCAGGAGCAGCAGAGGGAGAGAGAGAAGCAGTCTCCCCGCTGAGCAAGGAGCCTGACACGGGACTTGATGCCAGGACCCTGGGATCCTGACTTGAGCCGAAGGCAGACGCTGAACCGTCTGAGCCGCCCAGGCGTCCCAAGGGGACTGCATTTTAACAAGCTCCTGAGCCGGGAATAATGAATGACACGGCCGCTGAAGATGGCCGGGCTACGTGAGAACCCGGAGTCACAGGGTCCCTCAGAAGCTGTGGCCTGCAGAACGCAAAACAAGGCCAGACCAACAAGACCAACTGGGTTTACTGCACGGGGGCAAGCGCTGTGTCAGCTAGCGTACTGACATTAGGGGCATAAATCCCCCTTGTTTGCCGAAGGCGGCCTCTCCTCTGCTCAGCTGAGCCTGGCACATAGGAAACAACTAATGTCAGTGGCTGTCCTTCACCAACGAGGAAATTGAAGCCCAGGAGGGCTTGCAATTTGCTCAAAGTTAAGCTCTTGGCAAAACCAAGACTTGCCCTGGAATTCATGCCTCGTTCCTCTGTGCCTCAGTTTCCTGATCTCTAAAATGGAGCTAAGATAGTTGCTAATCCTTACGTAGTTACAAAAACTAAAGGACAGGACGGCTTTGTAAACGCGTTTAGGCTGCCCTCCGGGGAGCACTCAACAAACAGTAACCGTCCATGTAACCGTGACGCTCAATGTTGAAAGTCTGAGAAGGACAGAGAATCTGTTTCTGTCTGAATGGAGTTTGTTTCTTCCACATGGATATTAGCACTAAATGCTCGGTGAGGCCGAATGGCCAAAATGGGTCCTCCGCCTTAGTGGGGGGCCCTTCTGGTTGGACGAGGAGAGCTCACCACCCTGCAAATAGGTCACCCTATGACACACACCTGGCCTGCGCCTGCTCTTGGGGAGACCAGCTGGCGGAAACTCTCTGCAAACACGCTCCGGGCCCGACAGCTTTCCCAGTGGGCACCCGTCCAGCACCCTTACTGTCTCCATAATACGCCAGGCTTGGCGGTGGGCGCTGGAAAATACAACAGTAACAAGGAGAGCAGAGCCTGCCCTGAAGTGCGCTTTACAAAACTGTAAAGTGGGTACAAATTTCTCTTTCTGATTAAGAATTTCTATTATAAAATTAATAAAACCACCCATTGCAAAGAGTTTGAAAAGGATGGAAGAGAAAAAAAAAAATAACACTCCTCGCCCTAACTCAGCCCCTTCTTGTGTATTTATTTCTTCCTGGGCCTCCCCAGGCATGTGGTTTTCACAGGGGGTTGAGGGCGGCACCTTCAACCTGGTGTTCAGCTCGTTTCCCCTCACCTGGGCGACCAAGCGATTGTCCATGTCGTACGTTCCTAATCACTAGTCTGTTCATAAACATAGCACGTCAGCGAACACACAGACCACCGTCTGCCTGCCCGCAGACGCACTGAAGGACGCTCAGACAGCTTCCCGTTTGTCCATACGGAACACAAAATGCCTTCATGCGTTCATGCAGAGAGAAGATAAAGGGAAGAGGCAGATGTATAATTCGATGGTGTGAAATGGATCTGGGTTGAACAAGGCCACTGTGTGAACTTGGATAAGTTGCTTAACCTCTTTGAACTTCAGCTGCCCCCCAAATTGGCACAACACCTCCTTCATACGGTTGTGAAAGAGGATTAGACCGGAGACCATCAGTAAAACATGAGAATGGGGCCTGACAATAAATATGCACTTTCTTTTCTCTTAAATACCAGAAGGTCGTCGCTGTGACTCCTGAGTGCCTTCTTAAGGGCTGGGACAATCTGCAGAGACACTCTTTGGAGGATGTAATCCTCTGCACAGATAGCTAAATTCTGAGAAATTTGGGATTCACGACTGAAGTAATTCAGAGGAGTGTATGTATTCTGCAACTTCAAAATGGTTCAGGGGAAAAAAAAACCACATACATGTACAGGACGAAACAAATATGGCAGCAAATATCCCGGCAATATCTAACCACGAGCGTAAGAGTATTTACTGGACTGTTCTTTCACTTCTATATATTTGCAATTTTTCATTATAAGACCTTGGTGAAAACTCCTGCCTTAAAATTAAAAGGTAAAAAACCGTGTAATACTTTAAAAACTTGCCTTGCACTCATTCATTTGTTCAACAAGTAATATTCAGTACAATATCCATGATGCAGTGAACTGACCTGCTCTCTGACCTCATAGAGCTTACCATCCAGCATTTCTTTGGGTGGGTATTTACCTGCTAATTTTATTATCTGTTCACTTTCTCTTCAAGTTTCGATCTTGATTAAAAAAAAAGATTGATTTATTGGGGACGAGGGGCGAAAGGAGAGGGAGAAAGTCTTAAGTGGACCCCGATCTGAGCTCGGAGCCTAACGAGGGTCTCGGAGTCATGACCTTGGGATCAGGGCGTGAGCCAAAATCAAGAGTTGGACGCTAAACCAACTGCACCACTCAGGCGCCCCTAAACCTCGATTTTAAAAACAAATACATATATGATCCTAGTAGAATCAAAATACCCTTTAGGGTATCTAACGATAAAATCTTTTCTTGCAGGCTCTCAAATGTTTTGTAGAATTCAGTTACAATTTTTTTTTAAAGTGGTCAAATCTGTTGGGTTTTTCGATGTCTTTAATTTCTAAACTTTGGAAATCAACCTCTAGCCCAAGATTTGGTATAGAGTAAACTGTATATATGGAACGTTTACTTCTTCTTTAGTATGTATTTCTGTTTTGGTGTTATTGGGGATTCTAAAAGCAGTGAATATGGTGGCAGGCCTCCTTACTTTGTTACTGGTTCCAACAGGAACGCTTCTCGTGTTTCATGGTTAATGACAACATTGGCTATTGGTTTGAAATAGATATTCTTCCTCACGCTACAAATGCGCCCTTCTATTTCTTTTTTGGTGTATTGATTAGGTAGAAATGGTTGTTCGATTTTAATCAATTTCCCCCTGTATATATTGGAATCAATCTGGTTTTACTTCTTTAACCCATTAGCATGACGTAGTTACTATATAAAGCTTTCCTGATATTGACAATTGCCCCCACTGGGTTAGAGTAGATGACTTGTTTAAGACATTATCGAATTCTATTTCCGACATAACATTTCCATTCTTTAATATGGTCTCTGTGCCATGGTTAATATCAGGCTTATTTTGCTTTGTAGAATGAACTGGATCATTCCATCAATCTTGTACTAAGCCATAAACTAGCTTAATGTTATCAGTATTATCAAATTTGAAATAATTACCTAGCAAAAACACTTGGGACCAGTGTCTTCTTTGGGTAAAGGGGGCAGTGCTTTGATAACAATCACAAGTTTTGTGTTTTTTTCTCAATTAACAACATATATATTTTCAGAAGAGCCTTCATTTAATTGAGATTTTCAAACTGAAGCTGATTGTGCCTATATTTTTATTTATTAAAATGTCTCTATTGCGATGCTCCCTTTCTCATTCCTATTATTTTTTTTTCTCTTCTTTCTTTTATTTCTCAAGTAGATTTGCCAGAGGTTAGTCTACTTTATTGTTTGTTTAAAAACAGAATCAGCTCTTGGATACATTTGCTAATTTTACTGTGTTTCTATTTTCTAATTCATTTATTTCTGACTTTACTTTTTTTTTCTCCCCATTTTCCTTAGGGGCTGGTTTTATTCTTTTTTCCCCCCTAAGATCTCAGGCTAATGCTTGGCTTATTCTCTTCCTCTGTCTCCCTTCTTAATAATAAAAGCATTTAAGTCCATGAGAATAGCGGCAGCTGTCTCCCAGAGGTTTGGTTATGTGGCATTCTGGTTTTCAAGGCTTTCTAAGTATTTGTCACTATTTTCTTTATTTCTTCCTTGACCAAAGAGCAATTTAGGAGAGGGTTTTAAATTTTTTCAAGTGGTTGGGTTTTGGTTTTAGTCCGTTAAAGTTTACAATTATTTTGGCTACGTTTACTGCATGGTGATCAAAGGACTCCCCGACTGGCACAATTTCTGTGGTGGGTGGAACGTGAGTTCTTACAGTTGGTTACTGGGCTGACAGAAATGTCTGCAAAGCATATGCTCGCTTGCAAAGCCCAACGCTTTTCAAAAGTTCTTGCTTGCCATAATGTTACGTCAAATGAAAGAGAAAGAGGATACAAAGTTCAATGGACTCGTAACCCTGTTTAAAATACGATATGTTTACACATGTGCACTGAAGAAGGCTGGGACCATAGATATAAAGGCACTGAACAGTGTTGGTAATTTCTACTTCGAGGAGATTATGGGCAATTTTTACTTTTCCGTATTTTTCTTCTTCTACTTCTTCTTTTTTTTAAGTAGCGTGGAGCCCAACACAGGGCTTAAACTCACAAGCCTGAAATCAAGACCTGAGCTGAGATGAAGAGTCGAACGCTTAACCAAGCCACTTGGGCACCGTGACACTTTCCTGTATTTTTAAATTTTCTCTATAAGCCTAAGATTTACTATTTTAATAACAAGATTGCTCTGCATGCTGATTTGCCTAAGCTTTGGTAAGAGAAATGCTCTGCAGCCAAAAGTGTTTTTGCAAATCACCCCCTGGCCAGACTTAAGGAAGTCACCAAGAAGAACGTGAGGGATGACTGGATTTGGACCCTAACTGGCAATGACATCTGAAGATGTCGGCCCTTGGGAGGGGCCCACGGTCACTCCGGTGCTGGAGGTCCCCTCTGGAGGAAGACAAGCGTTCCCAGGGGCACCCAGGGAAGTTACCCTCACTCGAACACGAGCATGCCCTTGTTACTGTGATGGCGCACTCGTCCCCTGAAGGAAAAAACCCGCGAAATCCAACTACTACAACCGACCCACGCGGGCTCTTATTTTCTCTCACCCTCCAGAAGACGGCTCTCTAGGAAAGCAGGGTTCTCAGCCCGCCGGCCAGCGGAAGAATTCACAGAGGGAAAACGGGAGTGAACTCGTATTTTCGGTCTAACTTTTATCTAGAAGTCGACAGGCTCTCCGGTGGCTCACCCAGCCCACCTCGGGATCTCCTGCTTCACTGTTCCAGTGTGCCCTAGGGGTTGGGTGGCAGAGGGGTTTAGTGGGTGGAGGGTGAACTCTCAAACCTGGATTCAAATCCCCGCCCCCCCCCTTACAGGTGCAAGGCCTTGGGGAAGTGGCCACCTTCAGAAACTTGTTTCCCTGCCTCTTGGTGAGTCCGGAAGGCTGTTTCTTGCAGGGTTATTGAATTCAAGGAGTCTAGCCCTGCACCCGGCCTGGAGCGGGTGCTCACGAAACACAGGATTTCTTTCGCCTTCTCTTTCTCTTGCCCAGCTTCAGGGAAACCCAGCCTGAAGATCTCATGCACTCATGCAACATTTCAAAAGCACTTCCTACATTCTCAAGTCAATTTGGTAACTATAAATATGTATTAGGAACACAGCCTGGTGGAAAAATTTTACTTGGGGTTATTTCTTGGTGAGTTTTAAGAAATACAATCAGGCAGAGAAAATGCACTTTTGTAAATTATCTGTAAACAACTGCTGCAAAGCTGAAATTTTAGGTGAAATGAGGAGGAATTCAAGCAAAAGTGCCACACTTATTCCTCCGAGGGGTTTCTCAACTCTCAGATCAATGTTTCCAAGGGGATTTCCCCACATGGATTTAACAACAACACAAGTCCCAAGTCCCCTGGTTTATGCCAATCTGTCATGTTGCTTCTTTGCTCAGAGTCCATGGGGGCTCTGCCTAGCCTCTGGATTAAGTCCAAGCCTTTGGACACATTCCCAGATCAGCCCCTGCCTATACCTCCAGCCCCATCTCCTACCATCTCACCTACACATCCTACCTGCCATCCACACCAAACCACCCCTGAGTCTTCCAGTGTGCCGGTTCTTTCTGCCTTGGCATGTTCTGGTACCCAGTGGAATGCTCCTGCTCCCCTTGCCTGCTGAGACTCCCCTAAATACCACCTCCACCAGGCAGTCTTCTTTGCTTACACTTCTACCCCCACCTTGTCCCTCACTTGCAGGGCTCTTGTTTGCATATCCAATACTCCTTCTGGCTCAGGGCTCCCTGGGGACAGAAGCCCTGTCGTTTCCCTTTATGTCACAGAGTTGAGCACGTGGTAGGTGCTTGGTAATATTTGCTGCTCTGATGAAGGAATAAGGAGATGAGTAAGGAGATTCGTAAGAGAAAAGAGAATTTGGGATGGCTCTTCCCTGACCTGACAGCCCTATGGTACGTGATTTCCACGTGTTACCCCACACAGAGCAGAGCTGTAAAAAGTAGGCTCATAAACCCATTTCACGGGCCATGAAACCAAGGCTTGGTCGGGAAGGCTGTGCTACATCAGGGCTGGGAGATGGTGAACCAATATGCAGAGTCATGGTTCCTGCAAACCCGAGTCCTGTGGCTCTAAGTAACGTCCTCCCTTTTGTCTCAGAGACCAAGTCCATGGGCAGCCTGTGGGGAAAAGAGCGGCTCCCTGTTTCCATTTTGAAAACGCTTTCTGTCCTACCCAGTTCCCCAGGGCCAAGAAAGTGCCAGGGTAGAAGCTGGAACACACAGGGGAGCAAGCCCATGACCTTGTCTCAGGCCACCCGGGGCCGGGACCCCCACCCCGGGACGCAGCACTCTCCCCACTAAGGGCGGGGTTCCACATCCCCTCTAACTGGACACTAAAGTTGCCCACTACTTGTGCCTTTGGTGGGTCCAACACCATTAAAAGTGGACCCTCGTCTTCCCCACGTCTTAACTGGCTAAGAAGCGAAGTGACAGGTTTCATTCTCTGGAAGGCAGCAGAATGGGATCTAAGGACGCATCACAAATGGGGGGGTGGGATGGGGCGGGGTTGCGAGGGTGGGATGGATGGGCCATTCAGGGGCTAGAGGCAGGACCGGGCAGATAAGAGATCTCATCCACCAGGCAGATAACGGGCTACAATGACAAAGGAGCCAGAAGCCGGAGCTGGTGCACCGAGAGAAAGGAAGAGCATATTAAATTTTAAACAAAGCCCACCCCAGGGGAAGCCTCCAGCCTCCCTCTCCCAACCCAGCCTGCGCTTCTCATTTCCAGCACAGGTTCATAGAAACTGAAACGTCCATCCCTCATCTCAGGGGGCTGGGTTCTGTGGGGTTTTTTTTTTTTGGTTTTGTTTTGTGTTTTGGAACCCAACGGGCAGCAGGCGGCATGCTGGGTCTCTGGGTAGGAGAGGAGCAGCCTGGGGCCCCAGGAGCCCCTGTCCCCTTCCCACCAGGCCTGGGAAAGGAGGGTGAGGGGGGGCCGGGAACTGGAGCAGAGCGGTACAGGGACGGAGCGGTGGCACGCCTGAACGTGCCCGATCCGGAAGGTGGGCACCAGCCTGGGTGTCCTTGGCGGAGGAGAGGAAAGAGGGAAGCTACGGCATAGGGAAGGTCCTCAGAGGCCACACCAACCAAAACTACCACAAAGAACACGCTGACATGCAGGAGGAAGAGCGAGCCTGGAGCTGGAGCAGGAAGGCCCGATTTAGCCTAAGCAAATGTTACTTCCTCAGTAATTCCGTCAGGCCTCCCTCCAGCCCAGCGGTAGAGGAGTCAGGCTGGCGGGGCTGAGGGTCTGGGCAGACGCACTCCCCCAGGCTGGGCGGCAGGAAATCCCCGTGACCCGTAACCCATAACCCCAAACCCCAAGCCGGGTCCGGAGGGGCAGCCTTGGTCTCTGGCCTTAGGGTGGGATGTCTGCTTTACGGGCATCCTCTTGGAGGAAAGACTGTTAGAGTTCCCCACGAGACTCGGGAGCCCTCAAAACCAGGACCGCCCTGGGCCTTCTAAGGGTGGGCAGCTTGAGGTTTCCCTGGGGAGCCGAAGGCCTGCCTAGCTGCCTGCAGTCCGAGGAGACTCAGCCCTCAGGTCCCACCGCGAGCCCAGGGGCAGGGATGGGACGCTCTCCCTCACCGCTCTGCCCAGGCCGCTCTCCGAACACCGACTCTCCACCAACACGGGCCCCACGTCTGGAAAAGTGATGTCTGAGAAACACACAATCAGGGTTTTAAAGGAAAGGCCTTTGGATTTACCCAAAAGGAGTAAAACATACAACATAACCTTTCTGGAGGGCCGTTTAACCATCGGAATCGAGAGCCTTTAGAATGTGTCCTTGGCCCAGGGACTGCCTTCTAGAAACAGATCCCAAGGAATCACCGAGGCTACAGGCAAAAATACCCAAGGATGTTCACCGCAGCGTTTCTTAGAAGACAGAAAAGGAGGACATAGGGGCGCCTGGGTGGCTCAGTTGGTTGAGCAACTGCCTTCGGCTCAGGTCATGATCCTTGAGTTCCTGGATCGAGTCCTACATCGGGCTCCCAGCTCCACGGGGAGTCTGCTTCTTCCTCTAACCTTCTCTCCTCTCGTGCTCTCTCTCACTTTCTCTGTCTCTCAAATAAATAAATAAAATCTTTAAAAAAAAAAAAAAAGGAGGACATACTGGAAATGTAGGAGGGCTGCTTAACTGTATTATGGCTCCTCTATTTGAAGGAATATTACGCAGCCCTTTAAAGTGAGTTGGGGGCAAGGGGCTCAGGAAGTGGATGGGAGTGTTGAATCACCAAACGTCACACCTGAAACCGATGTAACACTGTATGTTTACTCTACTGGAATTAAAACTGAAAAAAAAAATATAGGGGCACCTGGGTGGCTCAGTTGGTTAAGCGTTTGCATGGTCCAGGGGTCCTGGAATTGAGCCCCACAGAGGCCTCCCTGCTGGGCAGGGAGTCTGCTTCTCCCTCTCCCCCAGCTTGTGTGTGTGCTCTCTCTGTCTCTAATAAATAAATAAAATCATAAAAAAACTAAAAAAAAAATAATAAAGTGACTTGGAGGAAGAGACTTAACTCCATGAAAATTTTAATCACAAATTGTTACGGAAGAGAAAAAAAAAAGGAAAGAAAAAAGGTACATATGGTATGATCTCATTTTAATTAAAAAACTATAGGCTGGAAGGGCATAAAACATACTGAAATATTAATAATTAGAGAAGGGTTTTGCTTTCT
Source organism: Nasua narica (assembly GCA_028533885.1). NCBI lineage: Eukaryota > Metazoa > Chordata > Mammalia > Carnivora > Procyonidae > Nasua > Nasua narica. The sequence continues at coordinate 4,684,892 of CM052797.1, forward strand.
CCTTTTTGCCTGTTTATATTTCCTAAATTTTCTGCAAAAATCATAAATCTCTTTGTAATGAGAAAAAAAAAATCAATAAAATCTATTTTCTAAAAAACAAAAGGAAGAGATCCAAGAGCCAAGAGACCGTTCATTCCTTGGACATTCAAACCTGAACTGGATCTGGAAAACAAACAAACAAACAAACAAACCCAAAACTGAACAGAGACATCTTAAAACCACCTAAGAATATTTTCAAGAACTAAGGGGTAGTTTCCAGCGAAGAGGAATTAAAATCTCTGGGAGGCCGGAGTGAGTGCAGGCAGGGGGGTGAGTCCTAAGCAGCCAGCCAAAGCCCCCCGGATACTCAGAACCCCACGTCTCTGTCCAGGTCTTTCAAATAATTGCCGCCGGGAGAGGAAAAGGAGAGCAAGCAGCGGAGCCAAGATGCAAAAAGGCAAAACAAACAATTTCTTTTGTCGTTCATGGAGGACGGCACAATAGCTGTCTCTTGAGACAGTAAATTCTAAAAGGTGGGGTGGGGGAGGCAAGTTCCTGAGCTCAGTCAGACTGGTTAACGTACCTGGATAGGGAATCAATTTTTACAACCCAGGTATAAAAGCTCTTGGGGGAGCCCAGGGGGCTCAGTCGGTTAAGGGTCCAACTCTTGATTTCAGCTCAGGTCACAATCTCAGTGTCAAGAGACCGAGCAAAGGTGGGGGTCAGTGGTTCGGCTCCAGGATTGGAGTCTGCTTGGGATTCTCTCTCTCCCTCTCCCTCTGCCCCTCCTCTCTGCTCACACATATGCTCGCTGTCTCTAAACAATAATAATAATAATAACAATAAGAAAATAAAATTGAGATTTGGAAGACGAATTCTGACACGCTCTGTAACCAAAACAAAAGAACTTAGCTGATGTTGTACAGAAGTTTTTCTAGAGAATGAGCTAGAACACAGGCAGATAATGGACTGGAACACTCGGGAAGGCATTAAGAGAACTCAGCACACCATTTGCAGAAGTTGGCCTTTGCCTAACAGAGATGACCTAGAGCCCAAGGAAGGAACAGTTCCACAGAGGATGGTCTTAATTATTTCAAGCGTCAGGAAAACCCAAGGAGGAATCATGGCAGACATCTAAATTTCTCCAGTCCTCTTTATGATCAAAAGCTTTAAAGTCTACCTCTAACATCAAAATTTATTCATTCGAGGAACGTATGCTGGGGGCCTCCCATCTGTTGGTGCACTCAGCAAATGGCTGGGGACAAACTTTACATGGGGACGGCTCTGTGATGTTCAAGGCACTTCTGCTTCCACCAGCCGGATAAACACAAATGGACAGGGTGGGTCAGTGGGTTGAATCCCTTGTAAAGATGCCAAGTGGCACCTCGACAGGGGGTTGGACATGCCGGCTCAGGCCCACGGATCCTGAAGACGTCTTACCCCCTTGAGCATTCCTCGGCCCCGGAGGACCCTGCCTCTTTCTTAAGAAATGATAACTCCAGCTCAGAAAATAAATGTGACACCACACACGAGGACAGGTGCTGCTGGATGATTCTGTAGCTCTTAAAGACATCAAATTCTTCCCCCGGGTGAAGCTGTACCTATAAATTATAGCCTCGTATTATACATGGCCAACACCTTTAGCTTTGTTCTCCTACAGCATTTCTCCTTGATAAAAAAGAAGCCGTCAATACTCTACTTTGAAAACAGCATAGGAGACAAAAAAAAGGAAAAGAAAAAGAGAAAGAGGAAAAAAAAAAGGCAAGTGAGCACTTTTCCTTCCCTTTAATTAAAGAGATGCCATCCACTTGCACCTCTGGATAGAAAAATAGAAACAGAATATTATTCTTCCAGAATCTTCTAAGTACCAAGAGCCTTTAGCCCTGAAAACTTCTGCGCCATATAACAAAGTGAAAGCCCCCGCTTCAGGCTTCAGGCACCAGGAAGTGTTCCCTCGGCACCTGGCAGCAGCTGGTACCTACCTGAGGCCAGTTCACAGACAGTAATAAAAGCTCCCTTGAAATAATGTTAAGGTTCAGACACTCTGATAAAAGCTGGGAACTTCAAAGGTAGGGCTGCAAAGCCCATCCCTAATCCTCCTCATTGTGTCTGATGTGGCTGGCTGGGCTCTGGGCTGTCTCCACCACCTACTGCCTGAGCTTTGCCCCATAGGCATTTGTGAGCCAGCAAGCCAGCTGGGGGAGGTGGGACAGAACTTTCCACTCACTCCCTCGGGAGGGGTGGGCCTTCGGCCGGAGTGTACAACCACTGGTCTTTGACCAACGGGATGTCGGTTAAAAATAAGGGAAGAAAACAAGAAAAAAAAAAATACTGATCTACAGACAGGAGCCCAATTATTTTGGAGTGATAACTGGATTCCATGCCAGGTTCCAAGACTCTCTCCAGGAACGTGAGCAAGTCATTTCAGACTTGAAGCTTCAGTCTCTCGGTCTATAGAAAGGGTAACCTCACTGGGGGTTGTGGAGGGCAGTAACTAAGATGCCCCGTGTGAAAATGCAGAGCAAAGGTGAGATTCTTCTTCCCACCCTTCCTTCTTCTTTTTTTTTTTTTACCTTAACTTCCCTCTTTAAAAATACTTTTTTTTTTTTTTTTTTGGTTAGGTAGGATATGCACATAAGGCATAAAATCCGAAATGTAGAAAAAGTAAGCTTACAGAGCTATTGCACAGTCAGGCATTCTGTCCTGTCCTCTCTCACTTAAGAAAATATCTCAGCAGTGGGCACCTGGGTGGCTCAGTTGTTAAGCAACTGCCTTCGGCTCCCGTCATGATCCTGGAGTCCCCGGATCAAGTCCCGCATGGGGCTCCCTCCTCAGTGGGGAGTCCGCTTCTCCATCTGATCTCATTCTCTCTCTCTCTCTCAAATAAATAAAATTTATTTTATTTATAAATCGCTTTATATATCATATAATCGATTTATATATCGCTGAGATTTTTTTTTTTTTGCTTTTACAAGCAATGATGCAATGAACTATCTTGAAAAACGCTCGTTTTCCATGTTACGCCACATACCTGTGAGAAAAGTTCGCAGGACCGGAATTGCTTGCGCATTCTGGATTTTAATAAACATCATCAAAATCCTCACGAGACAACGTGCACTCTACCGACAATTATGAGAGTATCTGTTCCCACTATGACTTCTCCACAATAGAATTAACTCGTTCTCTCTAATTAGTAGAGGGCCGAACATGTTCTGACAAGGCTAAGAACCATTTGTATTTCCTTTTCTGTGAACCGTCTGTGTTCGTAGCCTATTTTAAAAATTGAGATGGGGAGCCTGGGGAGCTCAGTTGTTAGGCATCTGCCTTGGGCTCGGGTCATGATCCCAGAGTCCTGGGATCGAGCCCTGCATTGGGCTCCTTGCTCGGTGGGAAGCCTGCTTTCTCCCTCTGCCACTCCTCCTGCTTGTGTTCCCTCTTTTGCTATGTCTCTCTCTGCCAAAAAAAAAAAAAAAAAAAAAAAATTGAGTTGAGGGACGCCTGGCTGGCTCCGTTGGTGGAATATGCAACTTTTGATCTCGGGGTCATGAGTTTGAGCCCCTTTGGCCCTAGACCGACTTGAAAAAAAAAGATGAAATAAAACATAAAAAAAAGCTGAGCTGACCATCTTTTTCTTAATGATTTGTAGGAGCTTTTCAGATATTAAGGAGACCAGCTCTATCTATGACCTATGTTGCAAAAATGTTCTCCAGTTTTGAGAACTGGGAGACTCTTGTGATTCCATTTTTGATGATTTTAGCCACATAGAAATTTTTAACGTGTGTATAAATATGTCAATCTTTTCTTTTATGGCTTCTGGGTTTTAAGTCACAGTATTTTCCGGCTTCATTTTTTTTGGATTTACCATCTTTAAGTCATCTGACATGTATTGTGTTATAGTTTGTTCATTTTTTTTTTTTAAGAAAGCCATCAAGTTGTCATCTCAAGTCACAAATTTTATTTATTTTTATTTTATTTTTTAGATTTTATTTGACAGAGAGAGAGAGAGAGAGATCACAAGTAGGCAGAGAGGCAGGCAGAGAGAGAGGGGGAAGCAGGCTCCCTACTGAGCAAAGAGCCCGATGCGGGGCTCGATCCCAAGACCCTGAGATCATGACCCGAGCCGAAGGCAGAGGCTAAACCCACTGAGCCACCCAGGTGCCCCTCAAGTCACAAATTTTAAAATGCCATCTTTATTTCATATCAAATTACCTTTAATTTGCCTCTGAGTCCTTTCTCTTTTTTTCTTCAAATCCTGCCCAGCTGCTTCAAATCATGCTCTCTCTCCATGGCCCTCACATCCCTTCATTCCACTTGTGAGCCAAGACTTGATCCATGTTATCATGACTGACAATCACGCAAATTGTGCTGAATCTCAGCATCTTAGAACAAGTGGGGATCTCAGAGGCATCTTTCATTTTACAGCTAAGAACACTGAGATCCAAAAAAGTGAACTGGACTTGTCGAAGATTACAGGGCAGGTTTGTGCTTAGATTTTTTTTTTTTTTTAATTACTATCCAAGAAGAAGAGAAGAATTGATTTTGCCATAAATTCTGCTCAATCAATAGGTATCTATTAAACAACTACTATGGCCAACAGTGAAGTAGGCACTGGGGCTCCAGAAATAAATGACACAGCTCCGAGCTTTCAAGAAGCTCAGAATCCAATGTGGGGTCTAAACATACACATCTGCAGACTAAGAGGTAAGGCAAGAGTAGTCGCTGGACGTGGAAGAGTGCGTTGATTCTGCAAGGGATGACATGGGGAAGCTCAGAAGATACATAGTTTTCATTTTTACTTCATTTTATTTTTTTAGAAGATACATGGTTTTTAATTGGGCCTGGCATGACCAGGACTTTGTCCAAATATGGAGAGAAAGTATCTGGCAATAGGGAAACAATGAGACAAAGTGGGGTGCCTGGTCGTACATAATCAAGAAGGAGGGAATCTGGCTTTGTGTTAGCTGTGGGTGGACTTTCAAAAAAAAAGGACTCCTCTGAGGATCTGCCAGGCCCTCAAAACAGCACACGAAGAATTATAAACTGACCCGTCTGAAGGGCCTTCAGGCGTCTGCCAGAAAGCAACATACCCTCTGTGGAAGAATGAACTCTCATCCTATATTTCAAAGACTTTTCACAGACAGAATTCCAACAAACATAAACTCACAATCAAAAATCATGAAACATGGGGCGCCCAGGGGGCTCAGTTGGTTAAGCATCTGCCTTCGGCTCAGGTCACGATCTCGGGGTCCTGGAATCGAGCCCCATGTCAGGCTCTCTGCTCCATGGGGAACCTGCTTCTCCCTCTCCCTCTGCCTGACATTTCCCCTGCTTGTGCTATCTCTCTCTGTCAAGTGAATGAATAAAATCTTCAAAAAAATCTTCAAAAAAAAAAATCATGAAACGCATACAGGGGCACCTGCTGCTTACTTGGTTAATCGTGTGACTCTTGATTTTGGCTCAGGTCAGAGCCCGCCTTGGGCTCTGTGCCCAGTGGGGAGTCTGCTTGAGGATTCTCTCTCCTTCTCCCTCCCTCATACGTGCTCGTTCTCTCTCTCACTCAAATAGATACATAAATCTTAAAAGCAAAAACAAAAATCATGAAACATGTAAGAAGCAAGCCCTCAAGAGTGGGAGTGAGTAGAAGCCTTGTAGGATGGAACTATACCTATAAACATTTCAGGGACGGGAATTATTGGATACAGAATCCAAAAATAAGTATAGTTAGTGTGATTAATAAAATGGGGGATTAAAAACGCAAGTAAGGAGTAAGAGATTATTAAAAAAACACAAACCAGGGGCGCCTGGGTGGCTCAGTGGGTTGAAGCCTCTGCCTTCAGCTCAGGTCATGATCTCGGGGTCCTGGGATTGAGTCCCGCATCGGGCTCTCTGCTCGGTGGGGAGCCTGCTTCCCCCTCTCTCTCTGTCTGCCTCTCTGCCTACTTGTGATCTCTCTCTGTCAAATGAATAAATAAAATAACATCTTTAAAAAAAAAACACACAAACCACCATGTATCCTCAGAAAAGGATAAAATAGAAACACAAAAGTAAAAAATATAATCATCCCGGTTAAAAATTCAAAGGATGAACATCAAAAATAATAAGTGTAATGGAAACACATCAAATATATTAAAATTTGTGAGTTAATATTGATACTAAAAGTACTTCTGTAGGAGGGCTAAACAGATTAGAGATAACCAAATAGAGAATTAGGGAACTGGAAGACAAGTAAGATATTATCCAGAAAACATTACAAAAAAACCCAAAAGACTGAAAATGAAATGAAATTTAAGAAACATAAAGGATAGGGGCGCCTGGGTGGCTCAGTTGGTTGAGGAACTGCTTCAGCTCAGGTCATGATCCTGGAGTCCCAGGATCGAGTCCTGCATTGGGATCCCTGCTCAGCAGGGAGTCTGCTTCTCCCTCTGCCCCTCCCCCTGCTCATGCTCTCTCTCTCTCTCTCTCTCTCTCTCTCTCTCATTCTCTCTATCTAATAAATAAAATCTTTAAAAAGAAAGAAAGAAAGAAACATAAAGGATAGAGTAAGATCTACCATACGTCTAACTGGAGTTCCCAGAAGAGAGACCAGAGAGAGATAATGATGGAGAGACAACATTTTAAGAGATAACTGCTAAAAATCCTCTAGACCTGCTAAAAGTCACCAATATTTGGTTTCAGGAAGCCCAATGAATCCTTAGCCAAAGAGATTCAAATCCACTCCTAACGAAATAATAATGAACTACAAAACATACAAATGAGGCGCCTGGGTGGCTCAGTTGGTTGAGCAACTGCCTTCGGCTCAGGTCATGATCCTTGAGTTCCGGGATCGAGTCCCACATCGGGCTCCCAGCTCCGCGGGGAGTCTGCTTCTGCCTCTGGCCTTCTCTCCTCTCATGCTCTCTCTCACTTTCTCTGTCTCTCAAATAGATAGATAAAATCTTTAAAAAAAAAAAACCAAACATACAAATGAGGGTGTATGCGTGCACACCCACCTACACAGACACACACACACCACCAACAACAACTAGGCAGAAGATATTTCTTGAGAACAATCATTGTGCTACCAATTTCTCAACATCAACAATGAGCCAGAAGACAATAGAATACTATCTTTATTTACTTTATTTTAAAAAAGATTTTATTTATTTGACAGAGAGAGAGAGAGATCACAAGTAGGCAGAGAGGCAGGCAGAGAGAGGGGGAAGCAGGCTCCCTGCTGAGCAGAGAGCCCGATGCGGGGCTCGATCCTGGGACCCTGAGATCATGACCAGAGTCGAAAGCAGAGGCTTTAACCCACTGAGCCACCCAGACACCCCTATTTACTTCCCTATTTACTTTATTTTTAAGAAGATTTTATTTATTTATTTTAGAGAGAGAGAGGGCTTCTGCATAATCAGGAGGAGAGCAGAAGGAGAGGGACGAGCAGGCTCTGTGTTGAGTGTGAAGCCAGATTTCAGGACCCTGAGATCATGACTGGAGTGGAAATCAAGAGTCGCATGAGCAGACCACCCAGGCATGTCTGGAATACTATCTCTACATATTCAGAGAAAATAACTATCAAGCTAATGTTTTATACCCACTAAAACAATACGTTAACAACAAGGATGACATACAATTTTAGCCAAACAGAAACTGAAAAGTTTCTAACTAAAAAATCTTCACCACATGATAATCTGATCCCAGAAAGTAGGTCTGAGATGCAAGGAGAAATCTAAGTAAACAAAATGGAAACTAGGTGGAAAATCAATGCAAAGGTTAACTGCATAGAATGTTAAAAATAAATGCCCGGGGTGCCTGGGTGGCTCAGTCGGTTAAGCCTCCCTCTTGATTTCAGGGTCGGGAAGTCGAGCCCCATGGGGTGCTCTGCACTGAGTGCGGAGTCGGCTCCCTCTCCTTCTCCATCTGCCCCTCCCCTGTCCCCCAAATAAATAAATAAATGCCTGATTTGTGGAACTGAAAAAAGAGAAACGAGACACATCTAAACCCCTGTGTGACAACTGAATGTGTCACAACAGTGACTTTACATAAAGCATTCCAAGGTCCTTGCATTATTTGAGAAAAGATACGAACACCAATTAACTTTATACCTTCTACAGTCTGCATGCATTAAAGGAACAGAAACAGAGTATATAAGCTGCAACACAGAGGGAAAAAAACTGAGAGAAGGAAAGAAAGGAAAAAAAAAAAAACCAAGCCACTTTTAATCAATTTAAAGAAATGAACAGGGGCTCCTGGCTGTCTCAGTCGTGTGTGCCGCGCTTGATCTTGGGATGGTGGGCTTGAGCCCCACGACGAAAGGAGACATTATTTAAAAATAAAGTCTTAAAAAAAAATTAAAGAATGAATAGAGAATCAGAAAAAGAAGAGAAAGCACAAAATAAGATGGTAGAAAGAAATCCATATGTATCTAAAACTATAACCATCGTCAACCCAGCTGTGGGCCGTTTACAGGAGACATGAAGTCGGGGTGGGGGGGACACGGGACAGAGGACAAGAGTCTGAAATCACAGCCATGGAAGGGAACTGAGCAGCAGAGAACCATGCCTGAGGCACCGAAGTGTAGCCAGGAGAGGAGGGAATGGCAGAAAACAGCAGCATCAGAGAGGTGGGAGGAGGGGCCAAAGTGACAAGCCAACACTCTCCATGACAGTACCTGCTACGGAGAAGTCAGGGAAGTAGAGGCCCCCAAACAGGCTGCCAGCAGGTAGGATTAGGGGGTGAGCCAGGGGCCTCTGCAAGAGCAGGGAGGAGTAGGGGGTTAAATACTCTGCTATTTCAGAGCTGGAGAGAAGAGGGGGAGAGAGGAAGCAGGGACAGAAAGGGTGAACTCTTCTCTGTGAAGTCCTGTGGGGAGAGAGTGATACGGGAGTTGGGGAGAGGCAGGGCCAAAGGAGGATATGGGGTGCAAACCCAGGGAGGCAGCTGGGGAGCACACAGGGGATGGAGGGATGGGATTGATGGTCGGCACAGACGTCCAGCTTGGGGCAAGGGTGGGCGGGGGTGTTTCCAGGAGGGGCTGTGCAGTGGTGGGGGATGGGAAGAATTCTGAATTTCAGAGGTGATCTGCTTTCAGGTAATGGCAGGACCACAGTGAACTTGTGGTCTGTGGCTGGTGAGGGGAGGTGAGGCATGTAAGCTCCGCGGACCCCCGGATCAAACATCACCGAGTGGGGTTAGCCTACCAGCCCCATCGGCCTCCAAAGGGTATCTGATGCTTTTCAAGAGGCCGGCGTGGATGTGGTCCTTGCGAGGACGCTGCGATATGGCGCACAAAACCACCACCAAAGCTTGGCTCTTGTTTTTTGCCAAACGCACAGGGGAAAGCCCGCCCCATCTGGAAGCCCATTCCGTGGCTGCCCGACTGGGAACCGGACGGGGTCATGGATGGCGCTCAGACGTGACCCAGAAGACACACCAAACATAACCAACAGTCATCCTAGAAGTTACAGTTTCCATGTAAATCAGGAGGTGGAGCACCTGCTTTCTGCGGTGCTCATTCTTCCCTGATCTTGGTCCCGGCTTACTACACACCGGGGCTACGGAAGGAAGAAAGGGAAAGGAGTCGGGTCACAACACGGTCCCCCGTTCTCAGCTTCCGACGGCACTGAAAGTCCTCACGTTTCCAACACCTCTCTCAGTACTTCCAAAATATACACACAATAGGGTGTATAGATTTAATATCAGAAACGCCTTCACGATGTCGGTTACAGAAGACAGAATTAAAACCCCCCTAGAGCTCAACTCGCTTCTAATAGTCCTTTTACTCCATTTAGAAATATATAGATTAGAAAGATAATACACACTGATAAAAATTCACATAACACAGAAATGAATTAAAGAGAAAACAAAAGGCCTCTGTACTTGGGGGCAAGACACGGGATGGGGGAAGGGTCAGGTCTGCGAGCTACACACATTAATTAGTAAGTAATAAGAACCAGTCATTTTACTTTTGGAAGCTGCTGATTCGACATACGTTTTTGGCCCCGCTTTGGGCTTCTCACATCCTTTAAGCCCCCTTTTGGAATCTACCCCAATCTCTTGCCACCAACTCACTCCTTATTCGATAGTGCACGCCTTTGAGCATCTCCCCCCCAAAGCTAGAATTTTTAATTTAGCCTGGCCATCTTGTTTTCTAATTTCTTCTTCTTCTTTTTTTTGGCAAACAAAAATGAGTTGGGCCCAATAGTGACACAGGCTCTCATGGGCTAGCCCAGCAACCCGGTGCAATGTGTAACCCATTTCCTTGGGAAAAACCTTTCTGTTTTATGCATGAGCAACTGGGAGACACTTAACTGGTAATCGGAGGGGCCTCCGGTCATCTCCATCTCTATTCTCCCAGAAGAGTTCTCCCCTCGACCCGCCTGCCCTGTTAAGGAAGTGCGGCTTTGTGAGCTGGGACACTCTGGGGCCCAACCGTCCAGTGCCAGGCCTGGTTCTGACACTTGACCTCCGGAAAGCTCTTCAACCTAAATGACCAAATATACGGAAAGTGCTTACAACGGTGCCCGGTCCAGAGCAAGTGCTGTGCCCTAAGAGAGTTGGGGGAGGTTAGTTAAGAAAGGCATTTGCCCCTAGTTCAGGGAGGCCGCAGACTCCTTGGAGGCTGGCGAGAGCTCTGGGTGCAAAGTGCACGCACATCCCCGGTACCCTCGTGCAACTCAAGTGCCCCCTGGCCTCCCCGCCCCCACGCTGCAAGGCTCCCGCCCCTCCGGTCCTCTCCACACTGATCTGGGGATCTCAGGCGCGAAACTCTGTGGCAACGCTTCAAGTCTCATGTTCACAAGCAATGGGCTATTGAGCAACTCCCCTGTTTCAGGTTCCGCTTTAGGCAGAAATGTTACACCTTTCTTCCCCAAAGCGCTTCTGACCCTTGCCCGTTTTGCTCTCGATTAGGATTCAGGCCAAATCCTCCCTGGGTCACCTTAAGACCCTCTCTCTGTGGGCAACAAAGCTCTGTGTGCTCTTTGCGGATCATTCTGATCCTTCCCCAAAGCTCTCGATGGTCGGGCCACTTGTGCAGCATCTGCTGACAGCAGGCCACCGCACGGACCCGCGCCTGCTGGGCCCCCCACCCAAGACCCCCGCAGACGTGGAAACTGCAGACCCTCGCTCTTAATAAGCTTGGAAAGAGCGCAAACCAGCAAAAGCCAAAGATGACAGAAGCCAGGAGGAACTCATGAGATGATCTAATTCCCTCCTTAACCAGAGAAGTGACTTTCCCAGCGGCCACCCCACTCATCCACAGCCAGGCTGAGAAGCTCCCGGCTCAGCACTTGCATTCCTTTGGCATATCTCGGACTTTACTCTGCAGGTGAGTTGAGTGAAAATGCAGTTTTTGCAATGCCAGCAAGCTCCCGGGCCGCGATGCTGATGCCGTGGGTGCTGGGACCGCTCAGAGTAGCAAGGGTTTAGGTCAAGGTTAATGGACTATCCCACCCTAGCTAGGGCCTCTTCACCCACCCTTCCTGTGGCTGTTTAAATGCCCTTTCTTCAGGAAAGCATCCCTTCCCCTCCATCCTCCCTGATTATCAGCTCCCACGGCCTCTGTACCATTTTCCCTTTGAAGCGTTTATAACAACTGTAATTAAAGAGTATTTGTGTAATTATTAGTTCAGTGTCTGTCTCCCGGGGAGACTACAAGCTGCATGAGGTCGGGCCCAGCACAGAGACTGAGAAATCACACTGTCAACGAGAGGGGAGCTATTGTGCTCTTGGAGAGCCCGGCTCAGCACCCTGGAGTAGAAAGGGAAAGTTTGGGGGTACCTAAGGGGCTCAGTTGGTTAAGTGACTGCCTTCAGCTCAGGTCACAATCCCAGGGTCCTGGGACTGAGTTCCACATCGGGCTCCCTACTAAGTGGGGAGCCTGCTTCTCCCTCTCCCTCTCCCTCTCGCCCTGCTTATTCTCTGTGTCAAATAAATAAATAAAATCTTTAAGAAAAAAAAAAAAGACAGGGAAAGTTTACACCTGTGGAAACCACCTTCTGGAGGCCTCAAGGCCAACAGTGATACTTCTAGCTTTAGGATTCCCGGCAGTTTCAAATACGTACCAACTAAAATTTAAGTTGAAAGGCATACTTCAAAAGAAAAACGTCTCCTAAATGTTTATCAGTTGCAAAATAGTCCCGGATCCGGTACTGGCCTCTCTGCTTGGGGAATAGTCAGGCCTCTCCAAGAAGCATTCCCTTAGCGTCTTCCGTGGGTGAATGGTCTTGGAGCCCAGTGCGGGCTCTGGTCTGGGTGAATGGTCTTGGAGCCCAGTGCGGGCTCTGGTCGTGGGAGCACAGGGCACGGCACGCCCCCTGACCGGCCTCACTCCGCCGCAGGCCAACAGTTTCTTTCTGAGATTTTCTGCTGCCATCCTTTGGAGGAACCCCAAAGCTCTGAGGGCTCAGCTCCTTGGTGTGGGCACAGATGCCTGACTTCATCACTGGGGAGGCAGAGTCTGAAGCCAGACAGCCTGGGTTCCGGTTTATCAGCTCTGTGCCCTGGGGCAAGTGACTCAGCTCCTCTGTGCTCTAGTTTCCCCATCTGCCAAATGGGAATACTAAGGGACATGCCAGACGCAGCACAAGCCTGGCCCCAGATACGTGATTATTACTATCCTCCCTCTATGCAGTGCCGTTCGAGATCTCTCTGTCGGTTTGCACAATCCCTGCCCAGTGGCCCCACCTATTGAGGACCCCTCTTCCCAGCTGCTCCTGCCTTACCTGTCTGGAGCTTGTTTGAAGCCATGACTCACTGCAAAACTCTGCAGGTCCCATCAATCACCTTCCCATCCCCGCCCCTGTGTGTCACTCATGGGTTCCTTCTGGGAGGGAGGTCTTTCTCCCAGCGCCGAGGATTCACCGAGTATTACCGAGGGCCCACCATGCGCCAGGCTTTGCTCTGGGCACAGGGGCTCAGCAACGGACAGAGACTTTCCACCCTCACGAGCTGACGCTCTAGTAGGAGATCTGCCCCACGAACAGATATCGGTTCGGGCCTTTGGCTCCTCCTTACAGCCCCATTCTTCACGGCAGACCAGTCCTGAATAAATCGCACGCAAGTACAAAGCGGGAAGAAAGCATGCCGGATCCCAAAGTGCTGAGTGCGACTTGGGGACATCCCGATGATGAAATGCTGCCCCACGGACCTGGGGGCCTTTGCTCCTGGGTCCCCCCAGCAGTCACGCCGGCCTGTCAAACCCTCCAGAATAGTATATGCGTAACATGCCAGGTGCTCCATTTACCTGTCCCCTGCAGGTAGCACACACCCAGGGTTTCCTTATTCTCAGAGCCACGCTCTTTGGACAGAGCCTGATTCGGGACCCCCAGAAGGAAGAGAGGCCTTGGGTTGAAGAGCACTGGACACGGAGTCTGGAAGCTCACGTTCAAATGCTGACTCTGCCCACAGAGTGCGGCCCTGGACATGGAGCTTTTCTCGTGCCTCGGTTTCTCTTAGACAATCTCTAACGTGTCTTCCAGCTCTGAAGTCTTAGGGTTGAGATCAATCATCATCATTAACAGGAGACTGAGCAGATTCGGAGATTTCCTTTATTCAGCAACATGAGCCCCAGGCCTGGGACCTGGTGGTGAGCAAGCACCCTCTGAGACACACCGGCCTTCTCCTTTATTTATGCCCTTCTAACCGCAAACTTGAACTTTTTAAGCAGACGCTGATAGAAATATCTCTGGGCCACAAGGCAAACCTAAAATAGAAGTCGTACAAAATCTCCGGTGGTCCCATTAGTCTCCCTTCCTTCAACTCGAGAACCGCTCCAGACCTTGTCTGTCTCCTCAGTCTCCCGACAGCGAGCCTAAAATATGTCTCCCTGGTAGGAAATGCCAGGCTGGAATGGAAGTGACCCCAGTATGGAACAAATGGCCTCCTGGCCACACACTACAGGACAAGGACTCACCTAGGAATCTGCCCGGAGAAGAGTGGGCACTTCAATGTATCTTCAACTCAATGTATCTCCCTCCTGGTGAGCAACCAGGAGAGACCCCAGGAAAGAAAATGTGACCCAAATGTCCAACCCACACCCCCTACTCAAAAGAAAGCAGCTCTACTCCTGCTGCCCTCGAGTGAGAATGCCAAGCCCTGAAGGTTTCTGGAGCACAGGGGTGCAGCTGGAGGTGACCAATTAGGGGCCAGGCAGGTGCTTGGCCCAGCGTGACATGTACCTCATGGGCCAGTTGATAAAAGCATCAAGAAAACTCTAGAAAACAATATTCACTTTAAAATAAACAAGAAAGCAGGCCACCTGGGTGGCTCAGTGGGTTAAAAGCTCTGCCTTTGGCTCAGGTCATGATCTGAGGGTCCTGGGATCGAGCCCCTCATCCAGCTCTCTGCTCAGCGGGGAGCCTGCTTCCCCCTCTCTCTCTGCCTGCCTCTCTGCCTACTTGTGATCTCTCTCTGTCAAATAAATAAATAAAATCTTAAAAAAAAAATAAACAAGAAAGGTACGATCATACTAGGTCCCCCCCCAAAAATCAAAACTGGACAGGCCCATGGCTTGATCACAAACACTAAAAATACATGTTCTCCCTCTAATGAGAACCACGGGTGGTTCTCTTCCCTTCTCCCACGAGACACGGTCCTTTGAAGGCCTCCCTCCCCCCATAAAAGCACAACAGGGATGCAGGCCCAGGGGCCCTCTACTTGGGAGAAATGAACTTTGACTGTTTTTGCTTACACGTGTACAAAGGCAGAACTCAAAGAGTAGCTTCAAAGTTGGCTGGGTGACCCCCAAGGGTGCAAAGTCCTCTGCTTTGCACACCTGTGGGGGAATTTTCGTGAATTTCCCAGGCGCCCACGGGAACCGTTTCCGTCCCCTCCAGATCAACACTGGCTAGGAGTTTCCACTTTGCACAGAAATAAAGGCGCTGAGGATGTTCTTAGCAGTCAGGGCGCTCAGCCTGCAGCTCAAAGGTGGGCCACCGGGATGGTCATTCACCGAACCACTCAGACGGGGAAGGACACCTCGCAGTGTCCCTGTGAAAACGCACCCAGGCTTCGGCTCTGCCTTTGCCCCGACCGACCGACGCAGAGCTTAGAGATACACTAAGGACCGTTTCGGGTTAGTTAAAACCCGCCAGCACCTCCCAGGCCTCTTAAATCTTCCCAAACTACAGCTCAGACTGGAGGGAAGCAGTTGCAGCGACCATAAAAGTCATCTTAAAAGGCAAATTGGAAAAAAAACCCGATACGCACTAGTTAGCAAGTCCGCAGTTAGGGGGGCGGTGGCACCACGGCCGGATCTGTGGGATCGGCGCGCCTGCAGGGGCTGCCCCGTCGGTCCCCGGGTCCCCGCGCCCACCCGGCAGCCTCCTGGCCCCCTAGTCTGACGCCGGCGATCACACCCCACAGCTCCGTCCAATTAGGAAAATGACCGCGAGGAGACAGAAAGGGGCGACGAAGAAGGGGAAGTGAGACTAGGGAGCCTGGGGACAGGCCGTGGGGACCCAGCCAGCCGGCAAGCGCCTTCAACAGGTCCCCCGCCCGGGGCGCCCCGACGCCGGCCCGGCCGGGCTCCAGCAGCGCACGGCGTGCGGCCGCCGGCTGCCCTCCGGGGCGCCCGGGATCCCCCACCTCCTCCGCGGGGGCGCGCTCGGGCCTCCCCCGCCCCCCACCCGGGACGGCGGGGACGCGCAGCAACCGCCCCCCCCACCCCGAGAATAAAGTTTGTGGGCAGCCGCAGGGGCGGGGCGGCGCGGCGAGGGGGTGAAACTTTGAGTCCCGGGCCGGGTGTGGGGGGAGCGCGCGGGGCGCCGGGACACCCACGTGCGGGCCCGGGAGCCGCCGCCGCCGCCGCCGCCTCCCCGGCCTCCCGCGCCGCCGCCGCCGCCGCCGCCGCCGCGGCGCTTTCCTTTCATTTCTGCTTCTCTCTCTCCCTCTCTCTCTCTCCTCTCTCTCTCTCTCTCTCTCATTCGCGCGCTCTCCTCGCTCTCGCCCTCTTTCGCTCGCTCCCTCCCTCCTTCCCCTCCCCCTCCCCGCCCCCCCCCCAGACGCCATCTCTCCCTCTTTCCCCGGCTCTCCCTCTCTCCCTCCAGCTCCCCGGCATGAGGGAATGTGGAAGTGAAAGGAAAAGACGACATGTTTGCAGCGCGGCGCGGGCCTGCGCGCGGCCGTCCCCGGGGAGAGGCGGGGGGCGGGTCGGCCGCGGCCGCCTCGACCCACCCCCGCGCCCCCCGCGCCCTCGCCGGCGCGCCGCCCGGGGCTGCGGGGCCGGGGGCCGCGGGCCGCGCGGGACACTCACCCTGCTCCGGGCGCGGCTCCTGCGCTGGGGCCCTCGGCGGGCCGGGCCGGGCCGGGGCCGGGCCGGGGGCTCCTGGCTGCCCACCGCCCGGGCTGCTGCTGCGCGCCCGCCGCCCGCCTCCACGCGCGCCCGCCGCCTGCTCCAGCCGCCCTCCCTCCGGCTCCTCTCTTTCTCTCCCTCTCTCTCTCTCTCTCCCTCCTCTCTCTCCCTCTCCTCTCTCGCTCTCTCTCCCTCCTGCTCGCTCTCTCGCTCGCTCTCTCTCCCTCCCTGGAAGAAGGGAATGAGGCAGGGCTGACGTGAAGGGATGCAAAACAGCTCCTCCTAACCCAGCTCGCAGAGGAAGAGAGACAGAAAAGCAGCCCTTTTATCTCTCTTTTGTTTTCTCACTTCCTTCCACCCCCCCCAGCACCCCCCTCTTGTCAGCCCAAGTTTTCTTTTCTCTTTTCTACCGCAGAGAGGATTTTTCTTCCTTTCTTTCTCTTTCTTTCGGTTCAACTCTCCCACTCAAATTGAAAGCCTGGAGGGTTTTCTTTCTCCTTTTTTTTCTTCCCTCTTTTCTTCCTTCTTCCTCCTTTCTTATTTCTCTAAAAGGGTTTTGTTTGCTGTGGGAGTTTCGTTTGAAAATCAAGTCACGCCTTTTTTCCTCCTTTTCTTTCTTTCTCTTTTTTTTTTCTCCTCTCAGCAGAAAAGGGGAACAAAGATTAACTGAAGCGGGGGAGAGGGGGAGCGTCAGAACCTCGCATGGAAATGGGGGGCCCGGCCCGGCCCCGCACAAAGGGGGCTGGGGGGCTGCGCGCCCCCTCCCCCCTGGGAAGCCCGGGGCGTCCTCCGGAGAGGAGGGTCGGTGGGGGTGGGGGCCGCGGCGACGGCTGGGTGCCGGTTCCTTCCGAAGTGCGGGCGGGGGCCGCCGAGTCCGCCCCTCCCCAGCCAGGGGTGGAAAGCTGGATGTGTTCTTTACTTATATATTTTTAAAGTAGGCAGATGGGCTTGGAACAAACATCCCCGCAGAGCACTGAACTGTAAAAGAGCCTTTAAACAGCTGTTTGCAGAGCCCTGGACGGCCAGGCTCGAGGGAGCGGCGCGGGCTGCGAGCGCTGGGGCCGGGGTGGGAAGGGGTTCGGAGGAGGCGCTGGGATCGGCCCCCCGTGGGCTCTCCGATCTCTGGGCCTGGGCCCCGCCCCCCCCACCGGGCGCACGGCTGGGGGGCGCCGAGGCGTGGCCGTTCACCGCGCGGGGGGTCAGGCCCCAGGCGCCTCCCCGCGGGGCCGCGGGCTCCGGCACAGCCTGGCCTCCCCCAGACTCCGCTCCCAGGCAGGCCAGACCCTCGGCCTCCAACCTCCGGAACGCCCGCCACTCAGGAGCCGCTTCTCGACTCAGACGCTGGGCCGGTCTCGAGTCCTCGGACTGAGCCGGGCACAGCCGCCAGGAAGGGTCAATTATTCATGGGGCGCTTGGGCGTGCTCCCAAGACCTGCTCTGCCCTCAGCTTCTCCGGAGAAGTGGGGAGAAGACAAGGGAAAAGTTCCCAGAGCAAAGTTGGCCACGTTTCTCATTTTCCCAAGTAAGTATTGAGCACCTGCTGGATGCCTGACCCTTGGACTGGGGCTGCTGCCAGGGGCTGGGGAGAAACGTGAGGTCTTCGTGGGCCCCGAGGGTTTCCGCAGGAAACAATGCCAGAGCGGCAGCAGCCCAGGACCAGGTCAACGAGAGGAAGGAAAGCCTGAATCCTCACCCCTCCCTCTTCTCTTCCTTCCCCTTCCCTTCCTTCCTCCGGGCTGCTTCTCCTTGGCTCCACCCCTTCTCCTCATCAATTCCTCCCACACTTCCCTGCTCTCTCTGGCTTTTCACTGGAGGGTCCCTTCTCCCAGCGAGGAGCAGATGCTGAGCCCCATTGTCTCTCCCCCAGTGACTGCAGCCTCCCGGGGACAGGACCTGCCACTCTTCACCCCTCCCCCCAGCCCAGAGGCCTGGGCCTTTAGAGACTGGAGCCCCAAGGCCACTGCCCCTCGCCCCACCCTAAACCAGCTCCTGGTGTTGTAAGCAATGACTCCAGTAGCTCAGAGCTTGGTTTGTTTCTGCCTGGGAGTGAGAAAACAGTAGCCTGAGACTTTGCATTAGCAAAGCCTAAGGACACCATAGTTTTCACAGCAGAGCCCTGAGCCCGGGATGACCCCCGAGCATTCGCCCACTATGCCTTCTTAATAGGAGAGACAGGAAGCTACATTGCTGTCATTTTATATTCTCCCGCTTAGTGCATCTAAGCTGTATTCTCCAAACAGCAGAACACAGCTCTGATAATCGAGCATTCAATTAGCAAGTGCTTACTGACTCCCTCCTCTGTGCCCACCACCGTGCTGGTTGCTGAGGACCTCACCGTCGGCACACGTGGTCCTCGCTTAGGCTTCGCAGCCCTGCAGGGGAGGAGAAGTGGCAAGAGGACGGGCAAGCACAATGCCGTGTGATACATGCCAGGATGAACCAGGGAACCACCCAAGAGGATACTTGGACTGGAGTGCTCAGGGATGGCTTTCTGGAGGAGGTGACCTCTGAATGAGTAGGCCTGCGCCAGGCAAATGCATGGGAAGGTACAGCCTGTCCAAAGGCCCCAAGGCAAGAGAGAACATTCTTACAGATTCTTGGAATTGCCACAAGTATTTGCTGCAGTGTGGAGTACGATGGGGGAGTGAGGGCCTTCAGGCGCCCAAGTCAGGGAGGGGCAGGGTGGGGGGAGTGTGTCAGGGCCTAAGTCAGGGAGGGGGGCCGGTATCGGCGAGATACAGCACATTTTAGCGTCTCCCACTTGCTAGCTTCACGAGCTTGGGTGATAGCAGCCTCGGGGAATAACGTAGACTCAGTCTGCTCACGGCCGCCGAAGGGCCCAGGCTTGTGCATATCCCTGGACAAGCTGACCCAAGTTTTCTCATCTGTAAAATGAGGGTGAAAGCCCCTCACAGAGTTGTCGGGAGCCTTGCTCAAGCCCATGCCCAGCATAGGATCTGGGATAGAAGCGCTGATATATGGTTACTTTTATTCATTATTAAAAATTAGGGAGTGACTGACAAGGAGGTGCCCATGCAACCTAGAAGTGACATTACATTCGGGGTTGAAACCACAATGACTCACCGTGTCAGAAACGTGACGTGCTCCCTGGGGAAGAAGCCTTCCCTCAAAGATGGCCCGTGTACCGGCGAGTGACCTGGATTGGGGCGACACCTACGTCTGCTCAGGGTGTCCAGGGTATCATCTCCTGAACATGCCTGGAATGTAGAGGCTGGAGTTCCAGAGGCCTGGCCTGATCAATGGGGTTGTAGCTTGCCCATAGAACAAATAGGAATCAGAAGAGAGGGGGGCCTCCTAAAATCCAGGAGGGCCCCGAGGCTCGGACACCTCACTATGTTTGCTCAGTGGAGAGATGTAGACACAGACGTTCACACCGAGGGAGAGAGAGGGAGAAAAAGAGATGATTGACTCCTCCAGAGCCCGAGTGAAATCCCTTAAAACCCCTCAGGCCTTTGCTTGGGTTCCTCATTCCCCAAGCAAGCTGCAGATGAACTTGGCCCCAGCAAAATGCCCCCTGGATGGAGGCAGACCCCGGTGTTCCAGTTCCTGCATTGTAAACATTTTATACCTCTATTATTTCTTTATGACACAAGTTCATTGTGAAAGAATTCGAAAACCAGCTAAGCCCAACAGAAAAAGAACCCCCTGTAGAGACATTATATTTTGGTGGAGATCCTTGGACATTTTATACCCACATATCCGCATGTAAATGCACATCCCGGTGAAACTGTGCAGATAAATCTTGTTAAACAGATGAATCCGTGTAAATATGTTATTTTTACAAAATTAACAAAAATGACATAGCACTATGCCGACCGAATCACAACCACTTCTACCCGGTAATAGGCCACAGATATCCTTCCCTGTGTATAAACATCCACATTATCACTCACAAATGGTACCATTCCATGGTGTGTGTGTATCTTCATTTGTTTAAACAAATTGTTGCACTGCGGGATGTTTCCAGTTTTCCACTTTTATGGACCCACTCTGATAAACATACTTCTAAGCCTCCCGAGTGCCAGGTGGATGTCGGATTCCGGTCATCATTTCACATAGGAGGCCACTGACGCACCGAGATGTCACAGCAGTCCCCCCGAGGCCACAGCTGCGGCGTGGCTGCACCACACTTTGAAGCCAGAGTTCCCAGTTGGGAGTTCCTTTCCGACATGTCTGTTTTCTCCTTTTCCTTAGAGCAACTGTTCCCTCCATGGACCTCCCCGGTCCCTTTTTTTTTTTTTTTTTTTCCCACAGATTGCCTCCCCGTGACGATGGTCGGGGCAGGTGCCCCACTTCCTTCTCTGACACCTTTTAAACTTCAGGAGTGTCCACTTCTGGGAGCAGTTGGGAGGAATAAAGGCAGTCACGAATGACGGCCCGCACGATGCTGCATTTCGTAAATTGTAAAGCCTCCGTACATGTCAGGAGCTCCCAGTAAGGGCCTAGACACACAGTCAGACACCAGTGTTGTTGAGACAAATCCCCTGACCTGCCCCAGCCCAGGAAGGAAGCCTCCAGAGTCACAATAGGGAGGGAGAAAGCTGCCGTCGTGAGACAGAAGCAGCCAATGGAGGCGTCTCCCGGGCCTGCCACGGTTCCCCGCCTAGAGCCGAAATGGGAAGGAAGGTTTGTTGTTAGGAAGTGTACTCACCCTCGTGGTCTCCCTGAGGGAGGATGCATTCATGCCACAGGCCTTCCAGAATGTTCGTATCCATCTCTGAAAATCTGAGGAATCTTGTAAACTGAGAAAAGGGATGAAATGCAGCTCTTTCAGCGTTTCAATCGATGTGTTCACCAGAGTCATGGCTTCAAGATTAGCAGATGAATATTAAAATCTGGTTTTTCTAAAATGTTATTTATTTATTTGAGAGAGAGAGAGAGAGAGAGCGCGCACGAGCAAGGAGGAGAGGGAGAAGCAGGCTCTCCGGTGAGCCAGGAGACCAATGCGGGGCTTGATCCCAGGACCCTGAGATCATGACCTGAGCCGAAGGCAGAGGCTTAACCAACTGAGCCATCCAGCGATTCCTAAAATCTGTTTCTTTCATTGACAGAACTAAACAGACCTTTTCAAAGGTATCCCCAGTCTCTTTGCAATATTTAATACTGGATTTTTAGTATCAAACCTCCAACTGGAATCAAGCCAGTGGAAGGTGTCAGACCCCAGGATTGAACTAAAAAGAACTGTGGGAAGCAGAGGTAGGTCTGGGGCCCCTGAAGGACTGGCTCAGTGGCAGGGGACCCAGAAATGGCAGAAAATCACTGAGATTCTCTGGTTGGTGGCTGGGGTCCCACAGAATATGAGCAATGACTCAAAATCCTCAGAAGTATAGCAACAATTTGGAAATAACCAGGGTTTCCAGGGCAAACCCAAAGAAAAGCGAAAGTCTGTGTGGATAGATGGGGCAAACATCTGACATCTGCGGATTATTTTTCCAGGAGTAATGACAGGTGCATCAAACAATCTAGCCCCCCACCCCGGACCCCTTTCTTGTGACCAAGGGTGCATATTTGCATGAGTTCATTCCCATCATGTAATAACTTAACTGGTCTTATTTGCATAAATATAAGAAAAAAATATGCCCAAAGAAACACAGGCCACTGACCATAAACAGGAAACTGCCAGTGTCACCAAACAGTTAAAAACAAATAAATACATAAAAGACGCAATGATGACAGGTGTTGGTATGGGAGGCCTAATTGGTACAAAGCCTGGAAAATTGGTTGATATTAGAGATCAAGAGTTTAAAAGTTACTTTGATTCAATAACTTTTGTTCTAGAAATCTGAGAGAAAGAATCAGCAAGGTGGACAAAAACGCATGTGAAGGATGTTTATCAAAGTTATTTATGTTGGCAAAAATTACAAGCAAAAAAAGGAGAAGGAAATAACCTAAGTATTCGACAATGAGGAAATTTTTAAAGAAGTTATGGCATGCACATTTAATGTAGTACTATCTAGCTATTAAAAACCATGTTTTTAAAAAAGAATTAATTAACTAAATAATTAATTCATCTAGAAAGCGTGGGTTAGGGGGAGAGGAAGAGAATCTCAAGGAGACTCCCCGCTAGGCATGGAGCCCGACATGGGGTCCATCCCATGACTCTGAGATCATGACCTAAGCCAAAATCAAGACTAGTGCTGAGATATCTCTAAAAAGCATGCTTTTGAAGAATATTTAATGACCTGTGAAATGTTTGTAACATCCTGAACAAGATACAAAATTGCATATGTGTCAGAATTATATTTTAGTACAATTTTATTTATACATACATATTTATCGCCCCAAAACACATATGAAATACTAGGAAGGAAATGCCAACAAGTTTCAAAGAGTTATTCCTGGGGACACCTGAGTGGCTCAGTCAGTTGAGCGTCTGCCTTTGGCTCAGGTCGGGATCCCAGGGTCCTGGGATGGAGTCCCACATTGGGTTCCTTGCTCAGCGGGGAGCCTGCTTCCTCCTCTACCTCTGCCTGCTGCTCCCCTCTTGTGCTCTCTCCTTCTCTCTCTCTGGCAAATAAATAAATAAGATCTAAAAAAAAAAAAGTTATTTCTGTTTGTGCGAATTATAAGTGATTTATATCCTTCTTTGACTCTTAATGTATTTTACAAATTTCTATGTTGATGATACTATTTTTAAACAATGACCGATATTTGGAGAGCAAGATCTAGGCTTCCTACGCCCTCCACAGTCAACGGTGAAAAGATTCAGGCCAGGCCTTCAAGGAGCTTCTATTCCTAGGAGGAAACAGTCAAGCAAACAGCAAGTGAATTCTGCAGAATGTAATTCTATTTCCTCCCTTGGAAATGTTTGAAGACCGAGGAGGAAAGAAGAACCAGCGTTTTGGTTGCTGATGATTTGGGCTCTGGGTTGAATAGACTATCTATTGTGAAAGTGTATTGTGTGAAAGGAGAATGGGGCTTTTTATGAAGGGATATAAAGAGGGCGCGGGGTGGGAACTGCTAGGCTGGGGGAGGAGGAGGCAGGCCTGGATGTGGCAGGTGGACTGCGGGCAGGGCTGCCCTGAAGGGCCTTCCAAGTTGGCCTCCTTGGCCTACGCCTGCGGGTCGAAGCGTCCAGGGCCTGCCGAGTACTTGGGGCCCCGTTTGTAACGGGGGCTCAGCAAATGTTTGCTGTGCATGCGAATAGATGAACGAATCAGCATGTAGCATCAGGGATCAGTCTCGGGAATTCCCTTCAAGGCATCAGTTGAACATGTTGTCTGGAAAAGAAAGATGCCATTGTGAAGCCACGATGATGAGCAAGACGGGAGAGGACATGATAGTCTTCACCAAGGCAGCGAGGTGTGGGTGTGTGTTTGGGTGGTTGCACATACGCGTGCGTCGGCTTCAATGGTGGGAGGGACCTGAGTTCAAGTTCGAACGTGGCAACAAATGGCGTCTGAGGAGCTCTTGGCCGTGGCAGCTTGCCAGCTGTGTGACCTCGGCCAGACCCCGTCTCTGAATGCTTCACGGCCTAGAAAATGGGCTTCGGGCAACCTACGTTCCTGGAGATCAGACGAGATAATGCCTGCAAGACAATGTTGTGTAGACAGCAAAGCAATCTGTAAATGGAAGGAGCTTTTATGGTCAGTATGATTACCTATAAACCCTCAGGCATCTCCTGCTCGGCAGGGACCAGGGAGGGGTAGGGACCACAGGGGGATGGCTTTGCTGTGTCAAATCTTCAGACATGAATTCTCTTTTTGGTCTCCTGCTTTTGCCTTTAATCTTTGCTTCATCAACAGACATTTACTGAGGACACACAGTGTGGCGGCCACCCGCAAGGGTCTCCCAGGCAACAAAGGGCGACGCGTCTAAGACCAGTGATGACTTATACAAAGAACAGAAGAGGAGGACCCAGCTCGTATCTTTGGGGAGACTTTCTTAGAAGTCGTGACGTTAAAAATGAGTCTTGAAAGAAAAGCGGGAATCTGTTCAGAGAAACAAGGAGGAGGGGACACACTTTGAACAGGGGAGCAGACTTTAGGAAGTTCCTTAATGCCGCAGTTTCCCGGTCTAAAGCATCATCGTAGCTCACTGCTGAATGAGACAATACACGCAAAGGGCCTCGCACAGAGCCTGGCCTTCGGTTGCTACTGAAAAAAGCTGGTTCTTTGTCCTCTTGGTATCAAAATCACTTCCCCTTTGAAGCTTACTTCCTGTTCACATTTTGCTCTTTCCCCCCAGTTCCTGAAGATATTTTGACTGTTGGCTGGTGCCATAAGTTAGAGTCAACCTATTTTCCAGGATCCACAAAATAATTTTAAAAGTGGAATTTTTGACCATAAAGAAAAATCCCAATAAATTTGAAATACAGACTTCGTATGGAGCACATCCTTCGGTCCCAATATGCTAAAACTAGAAACGAGTGTCAATTAGCTCTTCAAAATTCTCCACAATAGCTTTTAGATAAAGGAGAAAATGAAGAATAAAGAGTTAATTTGGAAAATAACACAAAGAAGAACCAAATCAAGGAAAACCAACAGTATATGTGCAAAGCTCTAGTCAAAAATTTATTTAGCTTTATTTATTTATTTATTTATTTATTTATTTATTTATTTATTGGGGGGTTGGGGAGGGAGGAGCAGAGAGAGAGACAAGCAGACTCTGTGCTGAGCACAGAACCCAATAAAGGACTTGATCTCACGACGCTGAGACCATGACCTGAGCTGAAATCAAGAGTCAGACCCTCAACCGACTGAGCCATCCAGTTGCCCCCAAAATTTGTTGAGCTTTTAAGATGATTTTGCTGTTAAACTCAGAAGAAGTTAAACAAACAAAATATTCACTACACAAATTTAGAAATATCAGAAAACAAAACCCCAAATAAAGATAAGGAAGGAAGGGCGCCTGGGTGGCTCGGTTGGTTTAGCATCTGCTTTTACTCAAGTCATGATCCTGGGGTCCTGAGATTGAGTCCTGCATGGGGCTCCTCGCTCAGCGGGGAGCCTGCTTCTCCCTCTCCCTCTGCCCCTCTCCCGACTCTCCCCCCCACCCCCCGCCCGCTCAAAAGATACATAAACTCTTTAAAAAAATAAAATAAAGAATAAGGAAGGAAGAGATCAGGCAAAAAGCAGAAAAGAATAAATTAGGAAGATGGAAAACAGTCCAAACAATGCGCATGGCTTTGAGTTGGTTCTTTTTGTAAAAACGAGGTCTAAATAGTACACAGGGCAAAACATAACAAAGAAAAGGAAGCAGAAACAAACATAAGGTGAAATGGTGGGGACAACAGAAGCAGATGGAGAGACTTTAAAAATAAAAATCTAAAAGGATTGTATGTGACATTGCTGACAAATTTGAAAACTCCCATGAAAAAGGCAATTTTCTGGGAAAAAGAAAATAGAGAAGTTTCCCTGTGTGACAGAATCAAAAGGAGAAAATCTAAAGTACCTCCTTCGGTTTCTGCTCAAAAGCACCCTGGACAGAGAGACTTCCCCAACCAACTTTCCGAAGCCCGCGCCCCCACCCCCCTGTGTTTCCATTTTCCCTGAAGCGCCTCACACCATCTGATAGGACATATGCCTAATTGCTTACTTGTTTCCCTTCTTCTCTCCCCACTGGAATAGGAGCTTCCTGAGAAGAGAGAATTTTTGTTTTTTGTTGTTTTTTTTTTTTAATTAAACTTTTTATTTTGACATAATTGTGTGTTTTTTTAATTAAACGTTTTATTTTGAGATCATTGTAAGAAAGCTGCTTGGCTTGCTGCTGTTTGCCTACTGCATAGACCTGGCACACAGCGAGCTCTCGAAATAAACACGAGTTTAATGAATAAGTGAATTGAGGAAGAATTTAAGGAAGAGATCGAGAACACTTCTGCCCAAAGTTGTCAGTCCAGAGGGTTTTACTGGTGAGGGGGTGGACATCTTTGAAAGTTATGGGGCATGAGTAACCCCCTGTTCTAGAAATTAAACCAGAATATAGCATTTTCTTTCTGAAGAAAACTGCTTTTTTTTTCCTCCTAAGAGAAGACTTGAATAAGGAGAGACCCACCCTATGCCTGAGGTAAAGGTTAAATACTATACAGGTAGAAAGGTGAAATGAATTTAACGGCTTAGTGCAAACTCAAAGGTGACTCTTTTTCAGACTTTCGCAAAAAAAAATTATAAAATTCATTTAGCAATATAAACATAATTTCAAAGAAAATTTTGTAAAATAAGAGTAAGGACGGAAGGGACGGGTCTATATATAAAACATGCTAGAGAATTCTAATATTTAAACACACCAGCAAATTATAATATTTAAAATTGTGTGGTATTAGGGCAAAGATATACAGTTACTTTATTTTTCTGCTCATCTTATTTTAATTAGTTAGTTAATTATTGTAGAGAGGAAGGGAGAGAGAGAGACTGTGCTGGAGCTGGGGGGAAGGGAGGGACTGAGGGAGAGAGAGGATCGTAAGCAGACTCCATGCCCAGTGCAGAGCCCAACTTGGGGTTCGATCTCAAGACCCTGAGATCACGACCTGAGGCAAAATCAAGAGTTGGTTGCTTAACGGACTGAGCCACCTAGGTGCCCCTATTTTTCTCATCTGTTTGTGTTAAGTTTTTATTTAAATGATGTGCAGTTATTTTAATAGTTTAAAATAGCTCAAGGGGCACCTGAGTGGCTCAGTCGGTTGAGCGTCTGCATTCGGCTCAGGTCATGATCCCAGGCTCCTGGGATCGAGTTCGGCTTGGGATCCCTGCTCAGAGGGGAGCCTGTCTCTTCCTCTGCCTGCTCCCCCTGCTTGTGTTCTTTCTCTCTCTCTCTCACTGTCAAATAAAAAGATTTTATTTATTTTTAATTTTATTTTTAGAAAAGATTTATTTTAGAGAGAGGGAGAGCATGAGCATGAGCGGGGAGCAGGGTGCGGGTGGGGGGGCACGGGAGGGGGAGGCAGAAAGAGCTTGAGGGAGAGAAGCAGACTGCCCGCTGGGCACAGATCCAGTCGTGGGATTCGATTTCTTAACCCTGAGATCAGCACCTGAGCCAAAATCAAGAGTGGACACCTCACCAACTGAGCTACTCAGGCACCCCAAGGTTTTACTTTCAAGTAATTCCTACACCCAACATGAGGCTCGAACTCACAACCCAGAGATCAAGAGTCACCTGCTCCACCGACTGAGTCAGCCAAGTGCCCCTAGAAATGACTTTTTAAGCTTAGACTCAATGGAGGAAATCAACAGAAAAAGAACGTTTTTGGGTGACGTAAATAAGTCAAACCTTACTGCGTTAAGAAAACAAAAATTACCTCCAAGATCTATAAAGTAAAGAAATCAAGTTGCAGTTAGGATAATGTTCAGGTAAGGAAGAAAAAGGTACACAAAACAAAGCTATCTATTTTTGTGTGAATAAACCATGTGTGTAAATATCTAGGAAGGGGTGAGAAGGGATGTACACAAGCAGACATACTAGTCTTTGGGGCATGGAGTGCACTGGAGAAGACGGTGGGCTGAGGGGACCTTGGCTTTAGTTCAAGTGTATGATTTAAACTTTCTTACGTTGGGAATATGCCCGTGTTCGCTTGCATGATTTTCAAAGATAAAGTGGTGACAAAAACAAAAAGGCAGACTGTGTTAAACATTTTTAAATATTTTAAAAGTCGTCTTTAAAGATTATATAAACAGCGTGTATAAATGATTTTTTTTTTAACTTTACAATCCCAACAGGTAAATGATCAAAAGATTCCGAAGATACCATAAGTCAGGTCACTGGGGAGAAAATAACCAGAAAACAAAATTACAAGAAAATGTTCATGCTCACAGTCATTTAAATAAATCCAAAGTGGAAGCTGGCCCGTGGGGCGGGGGAGAGGGGGTGGGGGCACGTGGTTCGGATTCCAGCTTCCCTTCTGGGCCCCAGCACCGGCTCCACCTTGCGGGAGCCCACGGCAGAAGAGGGTCCCTGCCCAGATCCTCCTAGCTGGAGATTTTGCCAGCACTGCCCTCCTGTGAACTGGGTGACCCCTGTCCTGCCCTGACACCGCCCTCCTGACCTTTCTGCGACAGGACCCTGTTCGGGGAGGAGATCTGATGGGATGGCCAGGCTCCCCCAACACTGAGTTCTTTGCTGGGGCCTGAGCCCTCGAGCATGGTGAAAGGTTGGCATCAGGGCTTCCCAGAGCTGGGAGGAAACCAGGGGACGAGGTGGGCAGGACTGATGAAGACAAAGGGATTTGAAAGCTCATGGAGCAGGGACCCTTGGGCGGCTCAGTCGGTTAAGCATCCCACTCTTGTTCTCAGCCCAGGTCTTGATTTCAGGGTCTTGAAGGAGCCCAGTGTTGGGCTCCCTACTTAAAGCTCTTGGAGCAGAGTGGAGACCCTTGGGCACAGGGACCTTCTGCTTCAGTGTCTAGATCCCCAGCACCGCTGACACTGTGTGTCCACCGTGTGACGGCAGACAGCTCATCCCTCCGGATCCGGACAGCTTGGGTTGAAATCCCAGCTCTACCGACTACCTACGCGATGAGAGGAAAGTAAGTGAACCTTCCTGAACTCCTTTTTTACTTTAGTGCATTGAGGATGAGTTGGACTCCTGGGTGGCTCGGTCGTTAAGTGTCTGCCTTCGGCTCAGGTCATGATCCCAGGGTCCTGGGATCGAGCCCCATCAGGCTCTCTGCTCAGCAGGGAGCCTGCTTCTCCCTCTCTCTCTGCTGCTTGTGCTCACTTGCTTGCTCACTGGCTTGCATACTCTCTCTCTCAAATGAATACATAAAATCTTAAAAAAAAAGAAAAAGGCCAGCGCTCCACGGGTGGCGGTGGGGGGAGGGTTCATTGGGAGAGCCCTCGAGGTGCTCAGCATGAGGTCAGGCATAGTAAAAGGCTTGCTAGCTGGCCAGTGGGGGCTGGCTTCTCATTCTCCAAAGGCCTGATCCCTCACCAGCCTGAAGTGGTTCATGGATACGAACTTGTGGGTCTTGTGGCTGCGGGCCATCTCCACTTACGTGGTCTCTTTACATGTCACTGGTCCAAAACAGAGCTCCTCATCCCCTTCTGGTCTTCAGGCCAAACCTGTCCCCACATTGGGCTCCTGTCAATGGCACCACCATCCATCCAGGGTCAACCAGAAACGTGCCACTCCTTCTCTGTCGTCCTTGAGGCCCATTAATCCCTGAGGTGGTTGATTTCACCATGGAAAGACTTCTCAGGCGTTCAGCAGCCTCTCCTCTCCCACAGGCCCAGTCCAGCTGCCAGTATGTCCCTCCCCTGTGACAGCCTCTGGCCGCCCTCTCTGTGTCCACTCTGGACGCCTCTGACCTATTCTTCAAGAAATATCCTCTTAACGACTTAAGCCCTTTTATTTATTTATTTTTGCAAGACAGAGAGACAGAGAGAGAGAGAGAGAGACAGAGAGAGCCTGCACAAGGGGGGGGGAGGGGCAGAGGGAGAGGCAGAGTCCCTGTTGAGCAGGGACCCTAATGCGGGGCTTGATCCCAGGACCCTGGGCTCATGACCTGAGCCAAAGGCAGACGCTTAACTGACTGAGCCACCCAGGGGCCCAACTTAAACCCTTTTCATGAACTTCCATTGCTCTTAGGCTAAATCAAAGTAAGCAGCTACGGTATTCCAGGCCCTGTGCTTTATCTCCTGCAGCTCTCGAAACCCTGTTAAGTAGATGCCATCACTTCCAGCTGTCTGGGTCACCTTCCACAAGTTCATTTAGGGCCTCAGTGCCATCACCTACTAAGCGGGGATAAAACCTTACCTCGTTGGGTTATTGTGAGGACAAACTGGTTCTACCGTGGGCCGTGTTCAGAACATGCCTGGCAGGTAGTAAGTGCTCATGAAATTGAGCTCAGCGTTGCAGAAGACGCACCCTTTGGCAGATAGGGAAAGGGGAACAGAGGGGTTGGGAAACTCACCCAACGACTCCCGTGGCTGAATGGCCATCGCTGTGCTGATCTTCAGGGAGAGTCCAGGGGTCTGCAGGGGTCTCCATTGCTCACCAGCCTCCTCCAAAGTCACCCTGGCCTGCTGTGCTTGCTGTCACGGCCCCTACATGCTCCTCAGTCCCCCACCTCTGTCCTTCACAGGCTGTCCCATCTCCTGTGGGCCTTTGTCTCCTCCAGGAAGCCCTCCCTGGACTCCCCAGACCAGATGAAGTCCCTCTTTAGTCCTTCCCATAGCTCGCAATCCCCCCCAACACATCTTGCCAACACTTTGCACGCCAGCAATTATTGAATTGTTGGTAACACAGTGTCTCCTCTCTGTTTCCCCCTGGCCTGTGGCTCTCTGAGGGTGGGGACCGTGTCTTTCTCAAAGCCCCCCGTGCTCAGTCAGTCTTTAGAATGAATGAACCAATGAACGAACCCAGAGTTTCAATGATCATTGTCAACTAGATGCTGCAAAGCTCTATTCTCGGGGGGAAGGAGCTGGTGAGGGGAACTTGATTGGAGACCCAAGCCAGGCAGAGGAGGTCTAGGGTAACCATGAGGACAGAGGGGTTCACTGGTACGAGGGTCAGTGGGGGCCGGGTGGGAGAGGGTATCAAAACATCGAAGGCAACGTCTTCGAGGTCAGCATGTTGCTCGAGCTCTGAAGCTTGGGGGCCCGCGTGCAGACAGCTGGAGAGAGTTCCCGGCACATAGTAAATGGTCAATAAATGCTGGTCATTCATAAGAGCAGAATCATCATCTGAGTAGAACTGTGGGAAAGGCTGCTTTACCTGGGAAAAGGGAAGGAAGGGGGAATAATAGGAACAAAAATACAGAGAAAGGAAGCACATGTGTACCTGTGGAAGAACCCTGGGCACTGAGGCTGGGGAGAGGGGTCGTGGCCGGAATGGAAGGCTCTTGGATGCCTTGTTAGGGTATCTGGGCTTTACCTCTTAAGCCAGTGATTTCTAAAGTGTGTTTGTTAAATGACAATGCATAAGAAGGCCTTCAGTGCCAAAGCAGGCAAAGGATTGATGGAGTCAAAAATCCAAACAGGTCCCCTACTGAAAGACTGCTCGGGGCCTTTAGTTTGTCATTGTGCGTTGGGATTCTCTAAGGGTGTATATGCCATAGAGGGTTTCTTAAACTTATTTGAGCCAAGAATAAGAGCTCTAAGGCACACACGGGAGGCGGTAAGGGATGCTGCTGTAGGTCCCAGGCAAACTTGAAAGGTTTTGGGGGGTTGCAAAGGATGGGATCAGATTGCCGTTTTAGGCCAAGAAATTCTGTGGTTACCACTGTGGAGTCTTGCTTCTGGGAAAACAGAAGCAGCAGAGAATCACTTTCCTGGGCCAATGGGCAGGGGTGGGATAGGGCTTTGCATAGGCTCAGCCGGGGCTCCGACCCCATACTTTTAGATGGTCAGAGAGGGGAAAGCCCGAGGGCTAGTGACACATGGGTTTGAATGCCCCTATGGCTGAGACCAGCATCTCTCAGGTCTACGGGTCCAGCCTCTCCCCTGCAGCCAGGTCTCTTCCCTCTCAGCACCTCTCCCGCCCTGCCCCTTACGGCCTCTTGCCCCGGTGCTGCAGAGCCACCTCCCTGAAGGGTTATGGGACCATCTTCTTTGGATTCCACTTGTGGGCCCCGAATGGCCCAAATCATGGTGCAATTGCGAAGACTCACATCTTCCGGGCACACCTGTAAAAAAGATGTAAGACGAGTGTTCTCCTTGATGTAGCTACGTCAAGAAAAAGGAAAACTGTAACATGTGAGGGGAAATTCAACATAACAAGGAGCCCTGCTGTCAGCCTCCCGAGTCCTTGGAAGGTGGAGAAGCCCCCTTCAGATCCTCACTGGACTCTCCATCTGCTGGCTCGTTCTCATTAATTAGTGTCCTTTTTCTCAGGCATCAGCACTCACAGCAAATAATGACAAGGTTTCAGATCCAAAATCTTTTTTATTTATCACCCGCTGTTGTAAGCTTTGCTTTCTATTTTTCATTGCAAATAGCCAAGCATTTCTACTCTATGATGGATTGCATTTTACAGTGTTAGGCAACTTGGGGGAGTTGACCATAAAAAACTCCCCCTCCCTTCTCCCCACATGGGTAAAAATGTGCTGAGTTCGAAACTGATTTACAAATGAGTTTTTGGAGCATAATCTGCCTGGAAGCTATTCATCCTATCTCTGTAACCACAAATTTGTGGATCTGAATTTGTTCACCCCAAGTAGACTTTTGTCTTCCTTTTTTCCTTCCTCCCTCCCTCCCTCCCTCCCTCCCTTCCTTCCTGTCTTCCTTCCTCCCCCCACCCTCCTTGTCTCTCTCGCTCTCTGTGACATCCAACACCCATCCCCCTCACCCCTTCATCCTGCTTCTCATGATTTCCCCCAATACCACTTGGAGGGCGCCACCCCTCCACCACTCTAAGTTCAAGTCTGGGGGGTGTTGATCCCACCCAAGTGTGGCCTATGCCCAGGCCCAGCCAACCATCACAGCACTGTGGCCATGCTGAGCCGAGTCAGGCCAGCTAGAGCCAGTGAAACTCTCTTGGTTGTTTGATTTGTTGGACTAGCCTTTCCCTTTTCCTGAGGGTAAGAGCTGTGGCTGCCATCTTTCCATGATAAGAAAGTGAGGCCAACATGGAGGAGAGCAGAGTGGAGAAGCTGGGACTTGGAGTCAGCTTTCGATCCTCTGATAGGCTGCCGGGGAAACTCCACCTACATTGGGGGGCTTTTGCCCTATAAACCACTAAATCCACTTTGCTTAAACCAGTTGGGGTTGGGTTTTCTGTCACTTGGTAGCCAAAAGGGTCCTCATTGGTTCCCTCGCTCCCTCACATCTGGTCGTCTCTCCTGCATTAGCGAACTTCATGGCAGATTCACCGGTCCCCCACTGTCGACCACAACACACCACTCTTCTCCCTCTCTTTGCAGGATGAGCAGTGCATATGTGTCTTGCGGAAAGAAAGGGAACCATTTTTAAATATTCTGAGCTTCAGTCTGCTCTGTACCTGCAAATAGGCAAGTCACATATGTTCCCGGGGTTCCCACAGGCACTAGCTGCCCTCTGGCAGCGTCCTGAAGCCCAGAGCAGTTCTCCTGCAGGGAAAGGCAGCCAGCCCGCAGGCAGAACCAAGGAGACGTGAACTCAGCGTGTTTTGAGTCTCTTGATCCAAACTGACCAGACTGGCCTTTCCTGCCGCTTCTCTGGAGGCAGAGAGAATTCGTGCCATCCCTGCAAGAGTAGGAAACCTGGCTGTTAGGAGGGAAGAAATGTGGTTAAAGACATCAGCCAGATCTGGGTCCAAAACCTCATCTCATGGCTCGGAAGCCGTGGCTCGCGGCAAGTTACTGAGCCTCAGTTATCCCATCTGTAAAATGGGGATAGCAGTATCCACCTCATTTGTGGGGCAAAGCATAATGCCTGAAGTAAGCAGCCAATATATGAGGGGAAATCATGATTCTTACTCTCATTAGGTGTCTCCAAGCCTGGTCTCCCCTATGAGCATGCTGAATGAAGCATACTGTTAACTGGGAAGGTTCTAAAGATGGAGAAGGCAGACAGGCACTGTGGCTTGGCTACTCCTTAGCAGCAGCCATGCGGGGAAGAACGCGGACTTCAGCTTTAAGGATGACTTAAGTTCAAGTCTGGCTCAGTCACTTCCGAGCTGTGGGACCTTGAATAAGCTATGAGTGACTTTTCCGAGCCTCCATTACCCCATCTATAAAATGGGCAGATGGAAACCTATCTCAGAAGCGGGGGAGGAGACGACGAGCTAAGGCATGCGCCTGCCTGGCGCGTGGTTTGAAACTCAGGAAGTAGCAGGGAGCACCTCCAGCGTGTCCAGAGGCCGGCTCTCCCAGTGATGGTCCCCAATTACATGAGCACAGCAACGAGCCTGCTGCTATCTTTATTTAAGCGGAATTAATTATTCCTTAGACAAGGGATGTAATTTACTGTGAGAGACAAGGAAGAGAAGCAAAGGGAGGAAGAATAATGAGAAAAGAGCACCCGGGAGGGAGGAAGAGCTCTGCGAGATGGCGCTGTCCGGAGGTCTTCCTGCACACTGCCGCTCTCTGCCGGCTGAAGCCAGGGGCGCCGGGCCAGGTGCCGGAGAGCTGGGGCCCCGCCTGGGCCTCTTCCTCCGGAAGCTCGCATCCCTTGGGCTCTGGCGGGGATGCCTTCCTTAACTGTGCGGCCTTACACGGGTCACAGCTTCTCTGAGCCTCGTGCTTTCTCGTGAGATGAGGGTATTGACGCTTGTCTCTTTCACAGGACGGATGTGGGGATTGAAAGGTGGAACGTGGACACACTTTTAAAATTCCCTAGAATCCTCTTATGGTCCCAGATGGACTAAACAGTCTATGGTTTGGGTCTTGCCATTTTCCAGTGCACATTAAATATTTTGAACATGCTTTTTCTTTTCTTTCTTTTTTCTTTTTTTTTAAGGGGGGAGAGGGGCAGAGAGAGAGGGAGAGAGGCAGGCTGCGTGCCCAGTGTGGAGTCTGACACTTACAACCCTGAGATGATGTCCTGAGCCGAAATCCAGGAGTCGGACATTTCAATGACTGAGCCACCCAGGCGCCCCTGGACGTACTTTTTCTATGTCTGTTTCATGCCCTGCAGGATGGGTATGGTGGGGACCAGGTGGGAAGGGCAGCAACACAGAATCTGACTGGGGCTGGGCTCCTGCTGGAGGAGGTGGCTGAGGGGTGGCTGTTAAATGCCGCAGGGACTGAGGGGGTAGACAGGAGGCAGGCTCGCTACTTAGGCATCGCACAGACCTGAACCTGAATCCTGGCCTCCAGCTGGGAGACACTGGGCGGATCCCTTATGAACTTTCCAGTCTCCCTTTATTCATGGGGATAAGAGTGTTACCGTGAAGACTGAAAGAGACGTGTGTCAAGTGCTTAGCGTGGTTCCTGGCACCTTTTCCATCTCCGTGAGTTTTGTTTTACCCAAAGAGGAGAAACAAATCAGAAACTCAGGAACCCCTGAATCCAGCCTGGGTTAATTCAGAAATGAACACTCGACCCTGCAAGGGTAAGTCTGATTTTCAAATGTACTAGTCTTCCTGCACGTAATACTACTTGATTGGTTTAGAATGGCAGAGTGGGGACTCTTGCAGTCGGAGGGGACATTAGCCAGGGCTTGGAGCCATAGTTGGGAATCTACAGAGAGCTGCACGGATGCCAGGAAACCTCAGTAGGCAGGGTCTCAGGACTTGGCTGTTGAAGGTGGTTTGCAAACCCCACAGCCCCATGCTTGAGCCCATCACAGTGCTCCTCCTATGCGGCTGAGGTCCTTCTGGGAAGTCTGGTCACCGTAGACGTTATTACCTCTCTCTCCTGGAGCAGGAATCTGTCATGTCGTCACGGTCATCCGAGTCCAATTTTGTATTTGTTTTTTCAAGTTTCAGAGCTTTATTCGGCAGTGTAAACCCAAACACAATACACCAACATGATTTCATGCATTGGGAGGGGAAATCTTTCCTGGATAAAGAGGAAAATTACGCAGATGACTTCGGCAAGACCTCCCTCCTAGGCAGCCGTATAGCAGTCATTTAGAGGTCTGGCCCTTCTTCCTGTAGTTTGCTGTAATCTACATTCACTGAGTAAAACTTGTATTGATCATGGGGACCCAGTGTGTTCCAGGGTTCAGGGTTATTTTTCTTGTCCTGACATCTGGATTGAACAATGCCAGGAGCAAGACACAGGGCGCTGCTCCAGTACCTCCCCCTCCAATAAATACAAAGAGGGAGATCAAGCTCGAACGCTTCTTGGCTGGACTGAGGATCTGGCGAAACAATGGTGGCGGCAGGGGCTTCCCGTCCAGAAGGAGAACAGATGAAATCTGCAAGTCCCTGTGCCCAATTTTAGATCCATTTCTAGAATTCTCCAGCATCACCCACCAGGAGCTCCAAGGTTCTGCCTGCTAGGCCCCCCTGAGGATGAGCTGGGGTGTTGAGGCTCGCGCTGAGCGCAGAAAGAGGGAGTCCAGAATCCTTGAGAACTCAATCCTTTTGGCAGGGGAGGTGGAGGTGGAGTGTCTGGAGGCCAGCGGCCAATGAGACAAAGAACACTGCCCTGTTTGAAACTTAAGGCTGTCATTAATATCACGGAGGCTTCAAAAGACATCCCATCATTCTAATAAAAAATGAAAGCCGAGAGGCTCAGTGCCCAAACTGGCCAGCAGGCATGTGTCAGGCCAGCCGCCTCCAGCAGAGGGCGCACGCAGGGATGGGCGGTGCCACCACGCCCTGTCCCATCTGGTTCTGCTCAGCCAGAGCCGGGCAGGTACCGGAGACCCCCCCGCCCCAGGGATATGAGTCATTCGGGAGAGGCCCCAGGAGTGTTGGGGGCGGGGGAGATAAGACTGGGGCACTTGCCCCCAACCTTGCACCCCAACTTTGCTTGTCTGCTTGTTCCGCATTTGTCGCTTGATTGGCACTGATTGGGTTTCCACCTAGGGCAAGGCACAGCCTGGTCTTCCCGCACACTGCTTCCAGATTCACCTACTGAAGACACCGCTCGAATCGTGTGCTTCTGCTCCAGGACCTACAATGTCTCTCCATGTCCACGGCTTCATGTGACGTCTCTGTCTGGTGTCAAGACCTCTGACATTCTGCCTCCTCCCTTCCGATCTGTGTCCCCACCGGTGGCCTCGCTCGCTCCCCAAATTGCCACCTGATTTCCCTTCTGTAAAATGGCCCTGGTAGTCTCCCCAACATAGAGTCGCTAGTGTGTGGATTACGTGAGAGAATGTATAAATGTATGAACCACATATATTACGTATGAACCACACTCCCGGCAACACAGTAGGCATCATGATAAATGTTTGTGGTGATAGTGAGGCTGCTTCTCCACGAATTCCTTCCTTTTCAACATCTCCCCATCTCTTTGTCCAGGCAAGACATCTCTGTCTTTCACAGCCTGGCTCAACGCTGCTCTTTATCCAGAAGCCGTGCAGGGTCCCTTGGGGTCAGTAGTTTGCAAAGTTGGGACTCACCTGAGAAAGTCTGTTTTTCTTTTGCGTGGCTTAAAATGTTTTCTTTTGGGGGTAGAAGCACATAACATAAACTTTACCACCTTAACCATCTTTAAGGGTGTGGTGCTGTCATGTTGAGTATATCCATACTGCTGTGCAACAGATCTTTTGAACTTCTTTATCTTGCAAAACCAGCAGTGTACACATTAAACAAAAACTCCCCATTTCCCGCTTGCGTCAGCTCCTGGCAACCACTCTTTAACTTTTGTCTCTATGAATTCTACTACTTCAGATCCTTAGTATAAGCGGAATCATACACTATTTGTCTTTTTGTGACTGACTTTTATCACTTAGCATGATGTCCTCAAGGTTCCTCTCTGTTCAGCATGTGACAGGATTCCCTTCCTTTTTTAAGGCTGAATAACATTCTACCATATAGTGTATATACATACATATTTATAAACCACATTTTTCAAAACTTTTTTTTTAAAGATTTTTTTTTATTATTTATTTTGGAGAGCAAGATCACAAGTAGGCAGAGAGGCAGAGAGAGAGGAGGAAGCAGGCTCCCCACTGAACAGAGAGCCTGATGCGGGGCTCAATCCCAGGACCCTGAGATCATGACCTTAGCTGAAATTGAGCGTCTGCTGCCTAACTGACTGAGCCGCCCTGGGGCGCCACCCTAACTATTTTCTTAATCCCCTCCATCTATTTCACCCAACCCTCCCACCTACCTCCCATCTGGTAATGATCAGTTTGTTCTTTGTATTTAACAGGCTGTTGTGGGTTTTTTTTTTTTTTTTTTGTCTCTTTTTCCTTTGTTATTTGTTTGTTTAAATCCACATACGAGTGAAATCATATGTTATTTGTCTTTCTCTAACTTATTTCATTTAGCATTATACCCTCCAGATCCCTCCGTGTCATGGCAAATGGCAAGATTTCATTCATTTTTATGGCTGAATAATATTCCCTTGTGTATACATACTGTATCTTCTTTATCCATTCATCTATTGATGCACACTTGGATTGCTTCCATTATTTGGCTATTGTAAAAAATGCTACAACAAACATAGGGATGCATATATCTCTTCAGATTAGTGTTTTCATGTTCTTTGGGTAAATACCTAGCGGTGGAATTACTGGATCATATGGTAATTTTATTTTTAATTTTTTGAGGAACCTCCATAGTGTTTTCCACAATGGCTCCAGCAGTTTACATTCTCACCACGAGGGCTCCTTTTCCTCCACTTCCTCACCAACATTTGTTGTTTCCCATGTTGTTGATTTTAGCTATTCTGACAGGTGCAAGATGATATCTCACTGTGGTTTTGATTTGCATTTCCCTGATCAAGAGTGATGTTGAACAACTTTTCATGTGTCTGTTGGTCATCTGCATGTCTTCTTTGGAGAAATGTCTGCTCATGTCTCTGCCCATTTTTAATTGGATTATCATCCTTCTTATTATTGGTGTTGAGTTATATAAATTCTGCATATATTTTGTATACTAACCCCTTATTGGATATGTCATTTGCAAATGTCTCCTCCCATTCAGTAGGTTGTCTTTTAGTTCTCTTGATTGTTTCCTTCACTGTGCAGAAACTTTTTATTTTGATGAAGTCCCAATAGTTTATTTTTGCTTTTTCTTTGCCTCAGGAGACATATCTAGAAAAATGTTGCTATGGCTATGTCAGAGAAATTACTACCTGTGCACTCTCCTAGGCTTTTTATGGTTCCAAGTCTCATAGGGCTTTAATCCATTTTGAGTTTATTTTTGTGAATGGTTTAAGACAGTGGTCCATTTTCATTCTTCTGCATGTCATATAGCTGTCCATCCTCCCAACACCATTTGTTGAAGACACTTTTTCCCATTGGATATTCTTGTCTCCTTTATCAAAGATCGATCAACCATATAATTGTGGGTAGGTTTATTTCTGGGCTCTCTAGAATTGTGATGCCGCCAACTTTGGTTTTCTTTTCCAACATTCCTCTGGCTATTTGGGGTCTTTTCTGGTTCCATATAAACTTTAGGATTATTTGTTCCATTTCTTTGAAAAAAGTTGATAGTATTTTGACAGGAATTGCATTAAATGTGTAGATTGCTCTAGGTAGTATAGATATTTTCACAATATTTGTTCTTCCAATCGATGAGCATGGAACGTTTTTTCCATTTCTTTGTGTCTTCCTCAATTTATTTCATGAGTACTTTACAGTTTTCTGAGTACAGATTCTTTGCCTTTTTGGTTAGGGATATTCCTAGGTATCTTATGGTTTTGGGTGCAATTGTAAATGGGATCAACTCCTTAATTTCTCTTTCTTCTGTCTTGTTGTTGGCGTATAGAAATCCAAATGATTTCTGTGCATTAATTTTATATCCTGACACTTTACTGAGTTCCTGTATGAGTTCTAGCAGTTTTGGAGTGGAGTTTTTTGGGTTTTCCACATAAACTATCATATCATCTGCAATGAGTGAGAGTTTGACTACTTCTTTGCCGATTTGGATGCCTTTTATTTCTTTTTGTTGTCTGATTGCTGAGACTAGGACTTCTAGTGCTATGTTGAACAGCAGTGGTGACAGTGGACAGCCCTGCCATGTTCCTGACCTTAGGGGAAAAGTTCTCAGATTTTCCCCATTGGGAATGATATTGATGGAATAATATATGTATTTTTCCAGGACATATTTTATATATATATATGATAGAGTGGTGAATATAACAGAGCCACACTTGATTTTGGGTGTACTTTGGTCTGTTAGAAGGAACTGCCTCCCAAAATTTTAAAGAAAGAAAAACTTATATATATACAAAAATAAGGGTAAACATGATGAAGGGATGGAATATGACTGTAAAGATGAAAATTTAAAAAGATTCTAAAAAAGGAAGTGATAGGATCAGAAGTTGGTTGAAAAAAGAAAAAAAAAAAAGGAGGAAAGAATATGATCAGCCTGGAGACTAGAACAAAGCCATGGGCTAGATTTAGGGTATATTTTGATCTGTTAGAAGAAACTGCATCCCAAAATTTTAAAGAAAGAAAAACCTATATGTATACAAAAATAAGGTTAAATACAATGAAGGGATAGAATATGACCGTAACAATGAAAATTTAAAAAGGTACTGATAAGATAAAATAGTTTAAAAAGGTTAAAATAGGAAAGAGGAAAAATTAAAAAAATAGAATAAGAAAAAAATAAAATTAAAAAATTTAACTCTGAAAGGCTAAAGGATCATGGGGGGAAAAGCCATGAATTCTATGTGTTGCTTTTTCCTATCTGTGGAGTTCCACAGTTCTCATTGATCGGTTAACTTGGTCTTGGCTGGATGTTCTTGCTGATCTTCTGGGGGAGGGGGCCAGTTGCCATGTTTCTCAGGTGTCTTTGCCTGAGGTGGGATTGCACCGCCCCTGCCAGGAGCCGGGCTGAGTAATCTGCGCAGGTTCGCTCTTGAGAGCTTTCGTTCCCTGAGCGCTTTCCGTACCGCTTTGCAGGATGGGAATGAAGATGGCGGCTCCCAGTCTCCGTCCTGGAGGAGCCCAGCGCTTGGGGCCCCCACTCCTCAGGGCGCCCTCGGAGAAAAGCAGGGGGTCCCTCCGTCTCCCTGGTCTCTGCCCGCACTCGAGCTCAGCCAGCCTGTGACCGAGCGTTTCTGTCTCCGGCGCTCGGCCCCGTCTGAGTCTCCAAACCCAGCAGATCCCTGCAGCCGCTCCCGCACCGCTCCTGCGGAGGAGGAAGGTGAGTCTCCCCAGATCTGCTCCCCATGGGGTCCCTGCTTGAGGAGCAGTGGCCCGAATGTGTCTGGGATCCTGGTCTAAGGTAACCCCAAGCTGAGAGCCCACACTCGGCTCCGTCTCTGCTGCCGGCTTCCCCCACCGATACCTGGGAGCTCTGCCGCACTCAGACACCCCCGGTCCCTCTGTGACCCCTCGGGTCCTGAGACCACACTGTCCCCGCGAGCGCTCCACCCCCTGCTTAGCCTCCAATGCGATGTTCCTCAGTGGAGCAGACTCTAAAAGTCCTGAATTTGTGCCCCAGGGCTCTACCGCTGCTGGGAGCCGCCCCTCCCCGCCGTGGTCTCTCTTCCCATGTATCGCCTCGGATTCATTTCTCTGCCCATCCTACCTTCCAGAAAGCGGTCGCTTTTCTGCTCCTAGAATTGCTGCTCTTCTTCTCTTTGATCTCCTGTTGAGTTTTAGGTGTTAAGAATAGTTTGAAAAAAAAAAAAAAAAGAATGGTTTGATAACTTTCTTGCTAAACTCCTGGGACCCCACTGATATTTAGGTCTCCTACTCCTCTGCCATCTTGCTCCTCCCCCCAAAAAGATTTTATTTTTAAGTAATCTCTAACCCAACATGGGACTCAAACTCACAACCCCAAGATCAAGACTTGCATGCTCCATGGACTGAGTCAGCCAGGGGCCTCTACTTTCAGCCATTTTAATTACTATGTGTCTTGGTGCGGGCCTCCTTGGATTGATTTTGTTGAGAGTTCTAATTCAGACTGGCAGAACAAACTCCACAACTAAATGTGGACCAGTGTCACCTTATTGATATATTGGAGAGAGAGAGGACACCAGAGGGGAGAGGGGCAGAGAGAGAAGGAGAAGCAGATTTCCTGCTGAGCAGGGAGCCTGATGCCTGATGCGGGGCTTGATCCCAGGACTCCTAGGATCATGACCTGAGCTCAAGGCAGTCCCTTAACTGACTGAACCATCCAGGCACCCCTATGATCATTCCTGTAAGTTCTCTTTCAGGCATATTACTCATCTCCATTTTACTTAGGTCTTTTGCTGTGGTTTTTGTCCTGTTCTTTCATTTGGGACATATTCCTGTGTATCCTCATTTTGCCTAACTCTCTGTGTCTGTTTCTGTGGGTTAGGAAAGTCATCTACATCTCTTGCTCTTATAAGTAATGGGCAGAGCAGGCATTTTTAATAAGGCGGCTCTGGTTCTTTTCCACTGGGGATGCACAGCCACTGGGGAGACCAGAGTGGCCATGGCTGCCCCTTGAAATGTGCACGGGTGGGTGGGTGGGTTGCGTTATTTCAACCAGATGTGGTTGTCCTCCTCAGGAGGTTAGGAGACCAAGTGTCGGCAAGAGTCGTCTGTCTTTGGAGGAGGAGACCTGCAGACCTGGGACTGTGAGGCAGGTCTGGCTAAAGGGGTCATGGCACAGCGTAAGCAAGTTAGGTGGTGAATGCCTTGCTGCCCTGTTTCCTGGGGGTGGTCGTGTGTTTATGCTGAGAGACAGGGGCAATGCCTTTGTTCCTGGAGAAGTCCCTCAGGGAACTCTGAGATTAGTAACTAATGCTCCCTCCTGTATGCTCCAGGCATTTTTCAAACTGCTGCTTCTAGGCTGTATCTCTGCAGGCTGTTTGTTGTACTGTCTCTTTAAGGGTGGGGGCTCAGCTTCCTAGCTCCCTCTGGGCTCTCCCAGAGCCAAACCTGCTGATTTTCAAAGTTCCAGGTTTTATGTCTCACTGGCTGAAAGAACTCAACCAAACGTGGCCCCTCTGATTTTCAACACCAAATGCTATGTGGGTTTGTCTTCCCCATGCAAGCTCCCTGGTGTGATCATCTGTTTCTCACCCTTCTCTGAACCCATGGCTCCTTCTCTCCCCTGGTCAGACCCACAGGGCTTAGCTCTCTCCACCGCATCCCTGCCCTGCTTAGCTTCTTCAGTGTGGCCTCTTTTCTACATTTAGTTGTGAAGTTCGTTTTGCTACTCTTCAGGTCATTTTCTGGGTTATCTGCACGGATGTGCGTGTTATCTAGTTGTATCCATGGGAGGAGGTGAGTTTAGGGTCCTACTACTGTGCCATCTTCTTGGAAGGGACTCTTGCTTTTTTCCCCATTCCATAACTCCATGTGTTTTGATTGGAGTGTTTAGTCCATTTACAGTCCAAGTAATTATTAATAGGTATGTATTTATTGCCAGTTTGTTACTTGTTTTATCATTGTTTTTGTGGTTCTTCTCTGTTCCTTTCTTCTCTTGCTCTCCTCTTGTGGTTTGTTGACTTTCCTTAGTGTTATACTTGGATTCCTTTCTCTTTATGTTTTGTACATCTACCACCAGTTTTTGATTTGTGGTTACCATTAGGTTTGTATATAACATCTTCTGCATATAGCCATCCATATTGAGTTGATGGTCGCTTCAGCTTGACCCCATTCTGAAAGCACTAAATTTTTATTCTTCTCCCCTTCATGTTTTATATATGTGGTGTGATAGCTTACATCCTTTTATTCTGTGAGTCTATCAATTTTATAGATATACTTAATTTTACTGCTTTTGTGCTCCCTTCTTTTCTTTTTTTAAATTTTATTTATTTATTAGAGAGAGAGATCATAAGTAGGCAGAGAGGAAGGCAGAAAGAGAGGGGGGAAAGCAGGCTTCCTGCTGAGCAGAGAGCCCGATGCGGGGCTTGATCCCAGGACCCTGAGATTGTGACCTGAGCCAAAGACAGAGGCTTTAACCCACTGAACCACCCAGGAGCCTCGCTCCCTACTTTCCTTGTTCAT
Organism: Nasua narica; assembly: GCA_028533885.1. NCBI lineage: Eukaryota > Metazoa > Chordata > Mammalia > Carnivora > Procyonidae > Nasua > Nasua narica. Next base: position 4,728,517 of record CM052797.1, read on the forward strand.
GTTTATGGTCCTTCCTTTCCATGCCAAGAGTCCCCTTTAATATTTCTTGTAAGGCTGGTTTAGGGGTGAAGAATTCCTTTAACTTTTGTTTGTCTGGGAAACTCTTTTTCTCTTCTTTTTATCTGAATGAAAGCCTACCGAATAGAGTATTTCTGATTGCAGGTTTTTTGGTTTTTTGGTTTTTTCTTTCAATACTGTGAATGTATCAAGCCACTGTCTTCTGGCCTGAAAAATTTATGGTGAGAAATCAGGTGATAGCCTCATGGGATTTGTTTGTGTGTAACTGTTTTCTATTGCTCCTTTTAAAATTCTTTGCACTATTTTTTGCCATTTTAATTACTATATGTCTTGGTATGGATCTTCTTGGGTTGATTTTGTTAGGGGTGAGGGAGGGTCTCTGTGCCTCCTGGATCTGGATTTCTGTTTCCTTCCCTAGTTCAGAAAGTTTTCTGCTATTATTTCTTCAGATGAATTTTCTGCCCCCTTTTCTCTCTCTTCTCCTTCTGGGATGCCTATAATGTGAGTGTTATTACACTTGATGATGTCACTGAGTTGCCTAAATCTATTCTCACTTTTTATTATTCTTTTTTTTTCTCCTGTTCAGCTTGATTGCTTTCCACTACTCTCTCTTCCAGGTCACTGACCCATGCTTAGGCTTCCTCTAGCCTAACTTAATTTTAGTTATTGAGTTCTCCGTCTATAATTTTTAAAAAATGTTTTCTATCTTTGTTCAGGATCTCACCAAAATCCTTCATTCTTTTCTCAAGGCCAGTGAGTATCTGTATGATCATTACTTAAAATTCTCTATCGGGCCTATTACTTATCTCTGTTTTACTTAGCTCTCTTCCTGTGATTTTGTCTTGATCTTTCATTTGAGACACATTCCTCTGACCCCTCATTTGGTCTGACTCTCTGTCTATTTCTGTGTGATATGAAAGTCAGTTACATCTCCTGCTCTTGAAGGCGGTGGCCTAATGAAGAAGAGGTCCTGTAGTGTGCTGCAGTGAAATGTCCCCTGTTCCCCAGAACCTGGTGCTTCCGGGGGGTATCCTAGTTGTGTTATGTGTACCCTACCTTTGTGGCTGAGCCACATTTGCCTTCAGTCCAGTCACCTGCAGTGGTTCTCGTTGCCTGTTTGGGGCAAGATTTGGTCCCCATGTTGTTGATAGGCCAGTCTGGGTTTGCCTTGGGCTTATATTGGGTCAGAACAGGCATTTGCCAGAGTTGGGCGGCACCAAACTGCAAGGCACTCTCCTTGTGTTGTCCCCTGAGAAGCTTTCAAAGATTTATTTGTTTATTTGAGAGAGAGAGAGAGAGAGAGAGAGGAGCTTGTGAGGAGAGAGGCTCAAACAGACTCTATTCTGAGCCCAAAGCCTGATGTGGGGCTCAATCCCACAACCCTGAGATCACGACCTGAGCCAAAATCAGGAGTTGAATGCCTAATGGACTGAGCCACCCATGTGCCACTTCCCCTGAGAAGCTTTCATTGGTGGATGGGGCTTGCAGTCAGACCAGATGTTCATGATTCATGATTGTTGATAGACATGTATTTTTAGGAATTTATCCATTTTCTCTAGGTTAACCAATTTGTTGATGTACAATTGTTCACAATATTTTCTTACAATAGTTTTTATATCTGTAAAATCAGCGTTAGGTCTCCTTTTCCGTTTCTGATTTTAGTTATTTGGGTCTTCTCTCTTTTTTTCTTTGTTAATCCAGCTGAGGGTTTGTCAACTTTATCTTTTCAAAAACCAACTTTTAGGGCGCCTGGGTGGCTCAGTGGGTTAAGCCTCTGCCTTCAGCCCGGGTCATGATCTCAGGGTCCTGGGATCGAGTCCCGCATCGGGCTTTCTGCTCAGCGGGGGGCCTGCTTCTCCCTCTCCCTCTCCTGCTCCCCCTGCTTGTGCTCTCTCACTCTCTCTGTCAAATAAATAAAAAAATCTTTAAAAAAAAAAAATTCCAAAAACCAACTTTTAATTTTGTTGATTTTTTCTATTCTCTATTTCATTTATCTCTGTTCTATCTTTTATTGTTTCCTTCCTCTACTAGCTTGGTTTTAGTTCGTTCTTTTTCTAGTTCCTTGAGGTATGAAGTTAGGTTGTCGATTTGGGTCTTTTATTTTCTTTCTCTCTTTTAATGTAATCATTTACAGCTATAAGCTTCCCCCTGCTTTCACTGCATCTCTTATGATTTGGTATGCTGTGTTTTTGTTTTCGTTTGTCTTAAGGTATTTTCTCATTTCTCTTGTAATTTATTCTTTGGCCCATTGATGATTTAATAACATGTTATTTAATTTCCACGAATTTGTGGGGTTTTATTTTCCTTCTGCTATTGATTTCTAGTGCCCCCCCCCATTGTTATTGGGAAAGAAACCTTCTATGATTTGAATCATTTAAATTTGTTAAGACTTGTTTTGTGGCCTAACATGGGGTTTACCTTAGAGAATGTTTTGTATGCACTTGAGAAGAATATACATTCTGCTGTCGTGGCGTGTTCTGCATATGTCCGTTAGGTCCCATTAGTTTATAGTATCATTCAGGTCATGCATATACTTATTGATCTTCTGTCTGTTTATTCTATTTCTTTTCTTTAAAAAATTATACCGTCTATTGAAAGAAATATATACACATGGTTCGGAATTTTAAAAGTACATGAGGTCCTTCATTTTTGTCTCCCACTCCCCAAGTCTCCTCTCCAGAGACACCCAGTGTTATCAGTTTCTTGGCTTTTTTGGGGAGCTTTAAACAAAATACATATTTCCAGGGCTCTTCCCAGAGTTTTTGATATAGTAGGTCTGGGTAGGGTTCTGGAAAACTGTACACAAGGTGATTCTTTTGCTCCAGATTTGAGGCTTACTGCTCTAACCATCTTTCACATAAATGAACATGCAGCTCAGGCATTTTACTGAAAAAGACTAAGGCACTGAGTGGGATGGGGCACTCAGGGTAGGTAATTGAGGAACAGAAATTTTCAAAGAATAAGAGGCCATCAAAAAGCATTTTGTGGCTGGGCAGTGGTGTGGAGAAAAGGCTGGTCTGGAATGAGGGGTCCTGGGTTCTTGTCCCAGATTTGCCACCAGTTTTGGGGGATGTTGGACACTAGTCAGTGCCCTTCTCTGTCCTAGGTTTCCTACCCATGAAGTGAAGAGATTAGACAAGATGGTCTCCAGAGCCCTCTTCCCTGCAGCTCTAACATTAGGGGATTCCAAGCCTCTGCTTTCCTATAACTCATGCATGGGTTCGTCAGTGCTTCTGAATGTTTGCCGCCATATTCATCATTCCCTCCCTCTCTCCTCAGACATGTACTGAGCTTGAAGTGAGAGTTGTATTTTCGACAAAGAGCATCTGGAAAGGGGATCCTAGGCAGAGGGATTAGTGTGGGTGTGAATACGTGGAGGCAAGAGTCTTTGTGGGGGAGGGGCTGTAACTGGCTCAACATAAATAGGAGGGGGGGATTAGGGAGTGTGCCCTGCGCATCTGATGGGAAGATAGGAATGTCCAGGCATTAAGGGCCTTTTGAGCCAGTCTAAGGCATTAGGGCTCTGTTCTAGAGGCAGTGAGGAGGCATTGAAGATTTTATATGGGAGAGGGATTCCCTCTAATTTAATTTTAGGAAGAAGACCCTAGCAAAAATATGGAAGGCAAACTGGAGGGAGGCAATACAATCATAAGGGAGACCAGGCAAGAGGCTATGGCCAAAATCTGAGCAAGAAATCCCCACAACGTGAATTTAAGTAGTGAACTTGAAGGGTCCTGGGAAGCTCAGTCGGTTGAGTGTCCAGCTTTGATTCATTTCAGGTCATGATCTCGGGGTCCTGGGGCTGAGTCCCACATCAGGCTCCATGCTCAGCATGGAGCTCTCTCTCTCTTTCTCTCTCTGCCCCTTCCCCCTCTCGTGTCCTTTTTCTCTAAAGTAAATGGATATATCTTCATAAATACAAGAATAATCATCGAACTTGAACGAGTAGATGGATTCAAGAGATGGTGAAAAGAATGGATTGATGGGCTTGGTAATTGATTGGTCAAGGCGGAAGAGGGTTTAGTGATGCCCATCTTCTCTGGGCCTTTATGCCAGTGAAATCATCCTAACTATAAAAAAGGCTTTATGCCAAAAAAAAAAAAAAAGATGTTGATTCCACTGTTATTTTTGACAGATTAGAAGCATTCTGAGCTGCTTTTGAGTTATGTTCACCCTCATGAGGCCTGTGGGCTTGACAGCCTGGAGGGGCAATGATGCAGGAAGGCCCCCACTGCTGACTTCTAAGTGGGGAGAGAGCTTGAGGAAGATGGTACGGGGCCACCTGAGATCTTTGAGGGTCAGAAACATGCCACCCGAGGTCACATGAAACCTAATAAAATGCACCTGCCCCCACAATTCAATACCACTTACATCTAACTACATGAGAGTCGCCTTACACTTGTCTATTTGACAAAGGTTACATTTTGCAGGCAAACATTTATTGTGTTTGTGCTATTTTTAGTCTTCAGAGTCAACCTCTTTTGTTTGCTTGTTGGTGGCTTTGTAGCTTGCAAACGTTTCTCTCAGCCTCAGCGCTGCATGAAGGGACCTGGGGTGCGCTGAGGCCAGCAGGTGGCAGTTTCGGGGAGCCCCGCTGCATCCACGGGAGGAGCTTTCTACTCACGAGAAAGCTGCTCCCCCAGAAGAGATGCATGTTCCTGGACATAATTTTATTTCAGGCCAACTAGCCTTCATTCAGCACCTGGCGCATGCTGGGCACTGGCCCGCCATCAGACCTGCGGCAGGAAGGATTTCTGACCTTAATGGGAAGCAGGAAAGCACAGTCTCTGGAGTCCCTCCATGTTTAATGATTTCATGGCCGTGAAGGCACTGTCTAGCGGCCTGCCACTCGCCGTGTGATTCCTGGCCCAGCAGCACTGGCTGGGAGCTTGTTAGAAATGCGGATCTCAGGCCCTGCCGCCACCCCCACCCTAGGAATCAGAATTCGATCTCTCACAAGCTCCCAGCTGATTCATGCACACTGGACTCCTTGAGACATGCTGTCCTTGTGCCCTGGAAGGCTCCATTGGTCTCACCAGCAGTGGCCTGTCCTGGGCTGACCACAGCTCTCAGCTGAAGGCCTTATTTGTGACCTAGGGTAATCATTAGCTGATGACCGCGCATGCATCCCCAGCCAGCAACTCTGGGCCGCCGGGGGGCTGGCTAGAGGCTGCGGCCTGTACAGAAGCTCGTGGGGTTCGTTCAGGCGGGGGGCCACTGTCTGGGTGAGGAAAGGGCCTGCTGAGGACTCCCTGCCAGCCTCAGGGCCCCTCCTGTACCCGCAGAAGCCCATTCTGCCTTGTACAGTGAGTCTCCTTGGCTGACCTGGGATGGGCATGGAGCAGTGTGGGGCTTTCTTCAGCGGGCAGGCCGAGGCTGCTGCTGCTGCTATGAGCGGTCTGTCCTTGGGGAGGGCAGAGCGGCGCCTGCAGGGACCCTGGGCAGCCCAGAATTCTGCTTTTCTGTCCTACCACCTGGGGGTTGGGAGGCCACTCAGTCACTTACTCCCTAAGCATTTGCTAAGCAACCCCTGTGTGCTAGGTACTTTGCCAACATCTGGTTAATCCGTGTATCATTATCTCCCAAGGAGTGGCTGGGAGCCGAGGCCCAGCCTCGTGAGGTGACCGGCCCAGGCTGCCCGGTGGGCTCCCCTGCAGGTCTGCCCTGAGGAAGCCAAGGTGCCGGGCCTGGCAGGCTGCCAGGCGGAGTGGGAGGGAAAGGGGGGCCAAGCAAGGAGGGAGTTACGGGTCCGGCGGACACTGAAGCATGCGGAGCCCCGCACTGGCCCCCATGGGGTTTGCAGCCCCGAGAGTGTTAGGACAAGGACAAATGTCCCCGTGACTCTGAGGTGGGGTGGAGGATCCCAGAAGATGGAGCCATGGCTGCTGGGTGGCCACAAAGTGCCAGGGGCCGGCTGCCTCTCTTCCAGGGAGCCCATGGGAAGGCCTGCGCTCTCGGAGATGCTCGGCGGTGTCTCCTCCCTGCAGGCCCTGCCTGGGGACTCACCACTGGTCCGCTTTCTCATGGTTTCTTTTCCACCTGTCTGGCTACTGATTTTTTTTTTAAGATTTTATTTATTTATTTGATAGTGAGAGAGAGAGAGAGAGAGAGGAAGAGCAAGAGCAGGGGGAGCAGCAGGCAGAAGGAGAGGGGGAAGCAGGTTCCCCGCTGAGCAGGGAGTCCGATGCGGGACTCTATCCCAGGACCCTGGGATCATGCCCTGAGTGGAAGGCAGATGCTTAACCGCCTGAGCCACCCAGGTGCCTCTGGCTACTGATTTATAATATCCTACCTCATTCTTTTTTTTTTTTTTATTTAAGTGTATCCATTTTATTATACGGCCTTGTATTGTTCCCAATAATTTTTCCCTTTTAAATGGCCTCATTTTACCTTCTCTTCTCTCAAACTTTTTAAGCCTTCTGGTTTCCTTTCAGAGCTCCTCTTTTAATTATGTTTTTATTGTGGCATTTTGCTCCGATTTAAAAAAAATCATTTTCCGACTCGAAAGTGTAATGCATTTTTATTGCTAAATGTTTGGAAAATATAGGAAAAGGGTATAAAGAAGAAAATTAAACTATCCCATTAAGCTCTCCTCTAGGGATAAGCACTGTCGCTTTATTCTAGTCTCTTCACCTATGTTTTCTAGCCACACACAGATACTGCTGTAACCCTTTGTCCACCACTTGAGCTGTAAATCTTTTCCCACGATTTGAGGTTTGTTACAAGAAGTCTTTATTTCCGCATAGCGTGAATGGTCTACAGGGGGCAGTGCACCGGCCCCTTCCTCCACACCCACACCCCTGTGCCTGGGGAAACCCAACGTCATGACTAGGAGCTGTTCCTCATACAGCCCTGTAGAATTTGAAAATGCATTTTCATGTATGTTTTAAACAACAATTGTATTAGACACAGGGTTCTGCCTTTTGCTTTTCCCCTCGACAACGTGATGGGTGTCTTTCCACGTGAGCCCCTAGTGGGGCGGAGGTGGGGTGTGAAGGCCCCACCAGGCAGGGTGGGGTTCGCGGCCAGGAAACCCCGGGCCGCACTGGCCCATGGATCAGCAGAGATGTTCCCGAGGGAGCTCATGTATGTGGCCCAGCAGCCAGAGAGGATCAAAGCACCATTTATTTCATTATTAGCTGAGCAAATGCCTGAAGTGGGAGAGGCCTGGGTTTAAAAACCGCCCACAATGTGCACCCTGGCTCTTGGGTCTTAGTGCAGGTCCGTGCTCCCGCAATTAGAGAGCAGGAGGCCAGTTAGCCAGCACTGCTCCGTGGGGACAGGCCGGGGGTGTGGGAGGTGGCTTCTCCAGTTTCCTGGTTCCCTCTCAGAAGAGGTGCAAGGGTAGCCGGTTATCCAGGCTGGGGCCCTGCCAGAGCAGGGATTTTTTTTTGGAGTCTCTTGGATTCCATTGTAATGATGATAGCAACTCACACAGTGACTGTGGGCCAGGCACAGCTCTGAGCCTGCTTCTTGAAGACTAACTCTTAATCCTCAGGAGTGTTCTGGAAAGCAAACAGGGTATGATAGTATTTTCGGATGATAATGTTTTCCAGAGAAGAAAACTGAGGAACAGAGTGGTTAAGTAACTCGTCAGTGGTCACACAGCTGGCTGGATGTAGACTCTGGATTTGAATCCAGATAGTCTGAAATCTGTGTTCCTAGCTGTGAGGCTGTTCTAGATAGTTTCTTAATGGCTGTGAGGTATTTACATCATCCGGCATCTGGGTCCCTGGGTTAACTTCCTATAACACCGATGCCACACTCAGGTCCTGTCCTCCCTCCCTCATGGGAGAGTGATGAGTAGCCACTGAGGCAGTCACACTGCACCTGTGTGAGCACATATCGTTCATCTTCTGGGGCAGGAGGCCCAGGAAGGCCTGAATGAGCACCTCACACAGGACTCAAAGGTAGAAGCCAGTCTGTGGCACATAGCCAGCCCAAGTCTGGGCATCCGGGCAGCCCCAGAAGGAGACTACTAGTTCCCAGGGTGAGGGACAACCAGGAAGCCTCTGGGCAGCCCGGGAGCTACCAGCCCACGGAGGTGAGCATGGAGGGCAGCCTAGGGAAGAGCAGGGGGGGGCGTGTCCACTTAACACGGTGACCTCACCCCTGCTAGACGGGTCTGATCAAAGCGGAACAACTCTTCCTCCAGGCTTGGGGCGTGTTGAGAGGAAGTGGTGAAGCAATCTTCCCTGCACGGAAAAGTACACGTAGAGCTGACACATGCTTTTTAACCACCGCACATCACGCCGTCAAAAGGCTTAACCTACTCACGAACGTTTAGCGTTGCCCTCCCTCCCTGTAAACGTAAGCGAAGCTCAGTGAATAAATCCCACTGCTTCTACTGAGCTCTCCATTTTCCCCGAGCTGCTTTTATGTCCTCCAGTAAAGTTGTATAGTTTTTGTCACATAGGAATTTTACATTTCTTGTTAAATTTATTCCTAGGCATTTTATAGCTGTTATTACTTAGGGTGTTTTAGAGTATATATATATATATACTCTATGTTTTCTAGCTATATATATATATATATATATAGTGTTTGTATATTTTTATATATTGTCAAATATATAAGTTTTATATATTAAATATATGTTTATTTTATACATTGTCAAATATACCCACCTTTTCCTCTGCACCTGCCAACTTTGATACCAGCCTAGAAGCGCCTTCTCCACTCCAAGATTATGGAGCCACTTGCTTAGATTTTCTTCTAAAACTTTTATATGGTTGTTAGCCAAATTGTTAGCCCGTTGAACCAACATAATATATTGAGTTACCCATCTTTTCTCCACTAATTCAAAATCGCACCTTTATCACACATCAGATTTGTATATCCAGTGAATCTTCTCAGTTTGTGTTCTGTCCCATTGATCTGTTAGTTTATTCCCAGGCCGATACTACAAAATGACTTTATTTCTTATTAGAAAAGCAATAAAGGCTTATTACAGAAAGATCAGAAAATACACAGACAGAAACAAACCAAAAAACTTCACGATTGTATCCCGGGATAACTACCATTTTACTCTGGTGTCTCTCATTCCACATTGTTTCATTTATATAAACATGTATAAATATATATTCATACAGTAAAATTAAGACAATGTTGTATAGTTTTGTAAACACTTTTCACTATAAGAATGTTTCCTTGCTAATAAATACTCTTTTTTTAAGAGGGAGAGAGTACAAAAAAAAAAAGAGGGAGAGAGTACATAAGTGGGGGGAGAGGAAGAGGGAGAGAAAGAGAGAGAGAGAATCTTAAGCAGACTCTGCTGAGCGTGGAGCCAGACGTGGGGCTCAGTCTTATGACCCTGAGATCATGACCTGAGCCGAAATCAAGAGTTGGATGCTTCACTGACTGAGCCACTCAGATGGCCCCTAATAAATACTCTTTTTAAAGTGTGTAAAGTACACAAAACACATAGATTTAACTCAGTGATTTATCACAAAGTGAACACCCATTCTCTCTCTCACTATCTCAGATAAATTAAAAAAAATTTTTTTTTAAATAAAGATTTTGGGGCGTCTGGGTGGCTCAGTGGGTTAAAGCCTCTGCCTTCCACTCAGGTCATGATCTTAGGGTCCTGGGATCGAGCTCCATATCGGGCTGTCTGCTCAGCAGGGAGCCTGCTTCCCCCCTCTCTCTCTGCCTGCCTCTCTGCCTACTTGTGATCTTTCCCTGTCAAATAAATAAAATCTTTAAAAAATAAAAAAATAAATAAAAAATAAAAATAAAGATTTTATTTTTTTGAATGAGTGAGAGAGAACAAGGCGGGGAGGGGAGGGACAGAGGGAGAGGGAGAAGCAGACTCCCTGCTGAGCAGGTTGCCTGACACGGGGCTCGATCCCAGGACCCTGAGATCCTGACCTGAGCTGAAGGCAGATGCTTAACTGACTGAGCCACCCAGGCGCCCCAAGAGAAAGAATCTTAAGCAGATTCCACACTGAGCGTGGAGCCTGATGCCTAGACTCGATCTCATAACCCTGAGATCATGACTTGAGCCAAAATCAAGAGTTGGATGCTCAAACAACTGAGCCACCCAGGCACCCCTGTTTTCCTCTTGTTAAAAATTTTTTTTTTCAGTCTCATTTGCAGAGTCCCAGCCAGTGAACCTAAGATGGGTAGAGGAAAAACACTCTTCCTCTGCTATAGTTTTGGCAGCTGTGAAGGGCCAGTAAAAGCCTGGGATGCCCCACTGGTTCTGGAACCTACAGATGAAATCCTGGAACAATGGATAAAACCTGGCAAGAGGTAAGAATTCGTTTTTCATGTCAACCTCCTGGATGTCTCTTTGTGTTGGTTGGCTGAGAGAGGAAGGTAAAAATTCCTCCTTGCCCCCCCACCCGCCAAATTTAGATTAATAGGAGAAAATATTTGTGTGAGATAGTTCTTCGGGTTTGTGCTGTTTTTGCTATTTGCTATTGATCTGATTCTCTCCCAAGGGTAGACATGATTTTTCTTTGTCTTTGTCTTTTGTGTCATTTGTCATAGCGGAGAGAATCATAAGCTAAAACGTAAGTAGAGGTCTTATAAGCCCCTTGTTTGAGTTGGCCTCCCAGGTTGGTGAGCTGACTTGTCCCCGGAATGATATCTATTTGGACAAACTTTGCTGTGGGTCACCAATTAAAAAAAAAAAAAGAGATGCAATTCTCCTACTGGCTCATTTCCTATCTTGAGAGTTTGGCTTGGACCTCATGAGTGTATACTTTCCTTGTTTTCTCTGCCTCCCCAGGAGTACAGATGGGTGGGGGGTGATGAGCCATCAGGCTGGGCGTCTGAGACACTTGCTTACCAACCGTGCCAGCAGTCAGGGGAGAGGTCACAGCCTGTAAGAAGTCTTTGTTGTCTTTAACCCTCGCTGCCTTGGCAGTGCTGGGAAAATCCCATCTGAGCATTGCCTCCCTGATACTGCAGGTTAGTGGGTCTGCCCTTAAAGACATCTAACTTTAAAAAAAAAAAAAAAAAAAAGACATCTAACTTTTGTTGGATGCTGGCATTTCCTTACTGCATGTGACAACAAAGGTCTTTGCTTTCTTTGACCATCTCTGGGAATGATCTTTTTTGATCACAGGGGCTACACCATCTGCACTTGCTCTGGGAACCCCGCTTTCACCCATGGTAAAAATTTACTCTAAGCCTGGAAAGTTGTCTCTGGGTCTTTCCTTAATTTTCTGGGCACTTGGCTCAGTCAGTGGGGCATGTGACTCTTGATCTTGGGATTGTGAGTTCGAGCCCCATGTTGGCTGTAGAGATTACTTAAAAGTAAGATCTTAAGGGTGCGTGGGTGGCTCAGTTGTTAAGCATCTGCCTTTGGCTCAGGTCATGATCCCAGGGTCTTGGGATGGAGGCCCGCATCAGGCTTCCTGCTCAGCAAGAAGTCTGCTTCTCCCTCCCTGTGCTTGTGTGTCCCTTCTCTTGCTGTCTCTCTCTGTCAAGTAAATATAATCTTTAGGAAAAAAAAAAGTAAAATCTCAAAAAAAAAAAAAGGCTTTCTTGTTTGTGCTCCATTTGGAATTATTATACCTTTGGGAGATCCTACCTATTTATTGGCCGGGTAATAGATCTTTTGATTTGAAAACATTTTTATACATGAATGGATTTTTAGAGTGATCTCATTCAAAATAAGTATCATATTGATACCTATGGAAAGATGATATTATAAGGAGGGCACATGACACAAAACAGTTCCATTAGCCTAAGGGACTCCCTTAAATTAAAAGGCAAAAGTCAGACAGTAAAAGTCAAAGACAGAGAAAATTTGGAAATCAGCAGGAGGAATGTGACCTGTTACATACAAGGGAACCCCCAGAGGTTCCACTACCCAAGATCATGTGCTATTGGTGAATATATACCAGTGAAATAGGATTGAGAACCCATAAACAGACCCACATAAATCAGGTCCACTGATCTTTGACAAAGGAATAAAGATGATGCAATGGAGCAAAGATACAATTTCAACAAATTGTGCTGAACAACTGGACATGTACATGCAAAAAAAGCGACTGTAGCCACAGACTTTATGCCTTCCATAAAAATTAACTCAAATTGATCACGGAGCTAAGTGTAAAACACAAAACTATATAAAACAATTCCGTGAAAGACAATGTCAAGAGAACGAGAAGACAAGCCACAGACTGGGTGGGACACAGTATCTGTGAAAGCATATCTGATGAAGGACCATTGTCCAAAATATACAAAGAGCTCTTAAAACTCAATGATAAGGGAAGAAACAACTTGATTTAAAAATAGATCCAAAACCTTAACAGGCACTTTGACGAAGAAGATATACAGATGTTAAACAAGCCCGTGGCAAGATTCTCGTCATCAAGGAAATGTCTTACTTTGGTAAGACAACAGTGAGATGCCACTACACACATCTGTTAGAACGACCAAAATCCGATAACAGCGACAACACCAATCAGCTCTACCTGTTGTGGAGCAACAGGAATCCTCGTTTTTGCTGGTGGGAAAGCAACATGGCAGACTCCCTTTGGAAGACAGCTGGCAATTTCTCACAAAAATAAAAACACTTTCGTCATATGATCCAGTAATTGTGCTCTGTGGTCTTCTCCCAAGAGAGTTGAAAACTTATGTCCCCAAAACTCCTGAGCAAGGATGTCTATAGCAGCTTTGTTCATCATTGCCAAAACCTGGAAGCAATCAAAATGTCCTCCATTGGGGGAACGGATAAATAAACCGTGGTATATCCAGATAATGGGATATTATTCAGCATTAAATAGGAATGAGCTATCTAGTCATGAAAAGACATGGAAGAAACTTAAATGTGTTGAGATTCAAGATGCACTACCCCAAAAATATGGCACATTTTGGGATGTTGAATATTTTAAGCTGAGGGAGCTTGAGAAAATGGCAGAAACAGGAAGGTCTCTGTGACCTCTACAATCCCTTGCTCTTCTTCCTTGAAACACATCATAAAACAGTCACATGAGAGGTGCCCTCCCTTTACCTGGAGGAAAGGAGCATCCTTATCTCTGAAGACAGAGGGTGTCAAGAAGCATCCTAACAAACAGGACTTTAAGAGTTCCTCCAGTTTACCACAATTTCCCGATACTCCCAACCTAGCATACTTTGCCTCTGCCCACTTTTCATCAAACCTACCATAGAAACACACATGTTTTCATCTCCTTATGAAGGCTCATGTGTCAGGTAACACTCACCTTCGATCATTTTGTTTACCTTTCTCCTGTTGAACTGTCTTTGTTGTATAATTGTCAGACTCAGTCAGGGACCCTCAAGGGGGTCAAGGAATAACTTTTTCTTCCCATACAAATGTGTTTTACTAAGTGAAAGAAGTCAACTCATTGAGCAGATAATCGTAACTTGTTCTGTCTGCCAGAAACATAACTCCAATTAAAACCAAAATACGTAAAAATAAGTAAGTAAATAAATAAATAAAATTAAAAATAATTAAAAAAAATAAAAATAAAAAAATTAAACCAAAATAGGACTAGGATGAGACTCAACTCATAAAAATTAGTGACATTTATGTTTCTATTCTTATACCAAACTCATAGCAAAAATTTAGAATAAAGGCTGTAGGATCTCTATTTGCATTTGTATGTTTAGGTATTTATGTTGTGTACATGTGATAATATTCTAAGTCTGGATGGTATTGCCCAAATTAATTTGTAAGAAAGCTCTATTAATTGACTTTTTTAAAAGATGTATTTATTGATTTGAGAGAGAGAGAGAGCGAGAGAGAACACATGTGAGAGTGGGGAGAGGACCAGAGGGAGAGAATCTTCACAAGAGCTCCTACATGGGACTCGGTCTCAGGATCGATGAGATCATGACCTGAGTTGAAACCAAGAGTTGGAGCTTAACTGACTGCACCACCCAGGCACCCCTCTATTCACTGAGTTTAAAAAATAAACGTGTGGGGGCACCTGGCTGGCTCTGTCGGTGGAGTGCAGGATTTTTGATCTTGGGATTGTGAGTTCAAGCCCCATGTTGGGTGTAGAGATTACTTAAAAAAAAAAAAAAATCTTAAAAAAAAAGTAAGCGCTCGTATAAATTAAATCTAACAGTTTAAAAGAAAATAAAAACTAATCTCAATGTTTTTCAAGTTCACATGCTGTGGGATAATCTTTGGTAAGTAAAGTTAGTTTATGATTATTGGTTAAATAAAAGTAAGTATGTCTTTAGAATTGGCAGCACTAGACAGAATGTAGACATACAGTCTTATTTTGCCTGGGTTTAAAAGTCAAATAAGCTTCCCTTAGATGTCGAAGATTATAAAATAAAAAATTCAACCTAAGAACAAAAGAAACAATAAAGATGAAGGGCCTGATGTATGTCAGACACGGGAGCAAAAATAAAAAACAGGGGAGAAGGGAGAGACATACATTTAACTTTTAGGATTTTGCTTCTGTGATTTTTTTTTTTTTTTGATACTTGCCTGATTTATCAACAACCACAAAAATTCAGGATGATGGTCAGCCTTGTTTAATGTCTCATGAAGTTTTCATGAGCAACCCAAACATAGCTGTTAAGGCAAGCGAATTAAATAAATGTAAGTGGGGAAACGTTTATAATGAACATTTATGTATTTAAAGTAATCTCTGCACCCACCGTGGGGCTCAGACTTGCAACCCTGAGATCAAGAGTTGCACTGTCCTCTGACTGAGCCAGCCAGGCGCCCTGTAAATGGACTTTTTAATAATAATTATGTTTGATAATATATCTACTTAAAAATAGCTTCCAAGGGCACCTGGCTGGCTCAGTGGATTAAAGCCTTTGCCTTCGGCTCAGGTCATGATCTCGGGGTCCTGGGATCCAGCCCCGCATCGGCCTCTCTGCTTGGCGGGGAGCCTGCTTTCCCCGCTCTCTCTGCTTGCTGCTCTGCCTGCTTGTGATCGCTCTCTCTCTCTCTGTCAAATAAATAAAAATCTTTTTTTTTTTAAAGATTTCATTTTATTTATTTGACACAGAGAGAGAGATCACAAGTAGGCAGAGAGGTAGGCAGACAGAGAGGGGGAAAGCAGGCTCCCCGCCGAGCAGAGAGCCCGACGCGGGGCTCGATCCCAGGACCCCTAGACCATGACCTGAGCCGAAGGCAGAGGCCCTAACCCACCTAGCCACCCAGGCGCCCTAATAAATAAAAATCTTTAAAAAAAAATAGTTTCCAAAATCTTTTTGGTAGCTTGAAACCTTTAAGTTATACCAAGTTTAGTTAAATGATAGAATTCAGTGACTAGATCATTTCCAAAAGAGATAAAATACTGAAACATTAGTTGGTAAACATAAATATAAAAGTTTATCTACTGTGGCTTCTCAGTTTTTACAGAGAGGCAAAAGATACTTGGATCTGTTAATAAGCATGTCTTTTTTGCCACACTGAAAAATTACACTATGAGAAATTATGTAGAAATTATGAAATGGCACATAAATGAATTTGCTCATTTGAAGAATACTGACCTATGACAGTTCACAATTGCCTGCTCCCCAATTTTCTCTGGAAATTAAGGTCAGTAAGTCTTCAGAATTCTAATCTATACATGTAAATGAGTTACAAGAATACAATGGGTAAAGGAGAAAACCCTATATGCAGAGTGTGCAAGGAAAGTGAGACAGGTTTTCAAGGAAAGATGTAAGGAATGACAGGTGAGTTTTTTGTGTTGTTTTTTTTTTTTTTTAGATTTTATTTTTAAGTCATTTCTGCACCCAACATGGGGCTCGAACTCACAACCCTGAGATCAAGAGTTACACGCTCCACCCACTGAGCCAGCCAGGCGCCCCATGATGGGTACATTTTTGTTAAGGGAAAAGGAGAGTAATTTTGTCCTCATTTAGAGGTTATTTAAGGTTGTTTCAGAATAAGAAAGAGGGAAATAAAGGGCAAAATCCTAAAGGGTATAGAAAGTTAAAAAAAGAAAGAGAGAGAATATCTTACCTCGTGGTGTAAAGCTGGCTAAAGTTACATGGATTTATTATAAGGATATAAAGAAGCTTTAATATCAATAGAATACCAATGCAAAAGTAGAATTTGATTTTCTTTCTCTGCTGAGGTTTTCTGGGATTATTGGTCTGTTCTTAATAGAAAATTGTAAAAGCTGTTTGTTTTTTATTTTTATTTTTATTTTTATTTTTTTGTTTTTTTTTAAAGATTTTATTTACTTATTTGGAAAGAGAGAGAGTGAGAGAGAGCAGGTCAGAGTGAGAAGCGGACTCCCCATGGAGCTGGGAGCCCGATGTGGGACTCGATCCCGGGACTCCGGGATCATGACCTGAGCCGAAGGCAGTCACTCAACCAACTGCGCCACCCAGGGGCCCAAGCTGTTTGTTTTTTAATCTACTAAGTAATATGGCTAGGAAGCAAAGATTCCTTTATCAGAATAATTTCTTACACTTCACGTTATCTCTATCAAGTCTTCGATTAGAGAAAGAGTCTTCTCAATAGTAACCCAGCCAAATTTTTTTTTGTTTTTCTTTCTTTCTTTCTTTCTTTCTTTCTTTCTTTCTTTCTTTCTTTCTTTCTTTCTTTCTTTCTTTCTAATATTTTATTTATTTATTTGACAGAGAGAGAGATCACGAGTAGGCAGAGAGGCAGGCAGAGAGAGAGGGGGAAGCAGGCTCCCCGCTGAGCAGAGAGCCCAACACGGGGCTCCATCCCAGGACCCTGAGATCATGACCTGAGCTGAAGGCAGAGGCTTTAACCCACTGAGCCTCCCAGGCGCCCCTCTGTTTGTTTTTCTTTTCCTGTCAGCTATGTCACTTCCTACGTTTGCTTTTGAAATCTTTTATTGCCACTTGGGTAAATGAATAAGTAAGTATTGCTTCATAGTGATCTGTAATCCTATTTACAGATCTTCCTCCATTTACGATGGGGTTATGTCCTGATCAATCTACCGTAAGGGAAAAGCATAAGTTGAAAACACATTTAGTGCACCGACCCTACTGAACCTCGTAGCTTAGCCTTGCTGACCTTAAATGTGCTCAGAATACTTATATTAGCCTACAGCTGGGGAAGATCATCTAACACAAAGCCTCTTTTTATAATAAAGTGCTGAATATCTCACGTAATTTATGAATACTGTGTTGAAAGTGAAAAACTGGAATGGTTGTGTGGATAGAGAATGGTCGTAAGTGTGTTCATCTGTGTTCACCCTTGCGATTGAGTGGCTGAGTGGAGCTGTGGCTTGCTCTCGATGCCCAGCATCATGAGAGATCACTGCACTGTGTATTACGAGCCCTGGGAAAAGATCGAAATTCGTGATTTGAAGTATAGTTTCTATTGAATGCATGTTGCCCCTGCACCATTGTAAAGTAGGGAACTGTCTGCAATCAAGGGCTTAAAACTTTGGGTATTTTCTACAACCTTTACAGAACCAAATTCTAAATAAAGTCTTTGACTTCAAACTAACTTTGAGATTTTTTTTTTAAGGGTCTTTGGGAAGACTCCAAGGATTCGTCCCCTCACCCGGTAAAAACAGAGATGTTAAGCCGATTAGGTTTATTCTGTATGTTAAATTACACAGGAAGCATTGTTAAATAAAAAGTGGTTTAAGTTTCTTTAGGTTGTAATTGTATGGACATATGTTAATAATATAAGTGTTTTAGCAATTGCGTGAAATTCCCAGAATTATGTTAACATTTTTATTATCCATGTACTCAGTTGCAATTTCAATTAAAATCTTGTATGCCACAGAAGTAACAAAATTTCCTTGTCAATTGCATTACAATGAACACTCATCAGACATTTCACTGTGACATTTTAAGTCTTTTGTCATTCATAGACAATTATTGTTTTACTCTGACACTTCCCAGAGATCTTTTATAATCAGCTGCAATCCAAAAGTACTTAATCCTCAAACAAGTTCATGGAGAAGCCTCCGACAAATACTCCAGAGTACAGGTTTCTGATAACTTTGAAAGCATACCACTTGACTGGGTAAGAATTTCCAGAACTCTCATAAAGAAACGGAAGACTATGTAAAACTGCGGACTCAAGATCAGGTAGAACCCCATTCTCTACAATGGCCAAATTATGGAGACAGCCCAAGTGTCCACTGACCGATGAATGGATAAACAAGATGTGGAATAAATATACAATGCAATATTACTCAGCCACCAAAAAGAATGGAATCTTGCCATTTGCAGCGACATGGAGGGAGCTAGAGAGTATAATGCTAAGCGAAATAAGTCATATATGGAATTTAAGAAACAAAACAAATGAGCAAAGGGGGAAAAGAGGGGAGAGAGAGATAAACCAAGAAATAGACTCTTAACTATGGGGAACAAACTACTGGTGACCAGAGGGGGGGGTGAGTGGGGGGGTGCGGGAAACAGGTGTTGGGGATTAAGGCGCGCGCTTGTCAGTGATGAATCCTGGTTGACGTATGGAAGTGTTGAATCACCATATCGCACACCTGAAACTGTGTTTTTTTAAATTTTCCTAATTATTTAATATTTCCTTAATTTTTTCCTTCCTTAAACATTTCCTTTTTTTTAAAATTTTTTTTTATTAACATATAATGTATTATTTACCCCAGGGTACATGTCTGTGAATCATCAGGCTTACACATTTCACAGCATTTGCCATAGCACATACCCTCCCCAATGTCCATATCCCTACCCCCTCCACCTCCCAGCAACGCTTAGTTTGTTTCATGAGTTTAGGAGTCTCTTATGGTTTGTCTCCTGAAACTGTATTTTTTTTAAAGATTTTATTAATTTATTTGAGAGACAGAGAAAGTGAGAGAGAGCATGAGAGGAGAGAAGTTAGAGGAAGAACCAGACTCCCCGTGGAGCTGGGAGCCCGAGGTGGGACTCGATCCCGGAACTCAAGGATCATGACCTGAGCAGGACGCAAGTTGCTCAACCAACTGAGCCACCCAGGTGCCCCTGAAACTGTATGTTAACTAGGTGGTATTAAAATAAAAACTTAAAAAAAGAAAGATCAGGCAGAACAAGAATTAATTACGTAAGACTAAATAAGCTGATGAAGATGATTATACATTTTTTATGGACTTTTTGTTTAAGTTTTTGCTGGCTCTTTCTATCTTCTGGATATAGGAAACCCTTTTTCTCTTTTTTCATAAGCTATTTGCAGCTTACAGCTATCCATAAATTATTTCTTTGTAAACAGAAATAAAACATTAATTTTTCTCCTGACCTGAGAGACCGGGATTCCCGGTGTGCTGGACGGTGGAGGTGAGTCCTTGGGAGGTGATCAGGTCACGAGGGTGGGGGCCTCATGAATGGAACTGACTAGTGCCAGGGACCCCAGAGCTTCCTCACTTTTTCCGCCACCTGTGGACACAATGAGAAGACAGCTGCCATGAACGAGGAAGGCGCTTCTTCCCAGATGCTGAATCTGCCGGCAGCTTGAGCTTGGATTTCCCAGCTTTCAGAAAAGCGTGAGAAATAAATTTCTGTTGTCTGTAAGCCACTAGTCCATGGGGTTCTGTTATAGCCGTCCACATGGATGAAGCCACCGACCATCTAGAATTCTGAAATTCTTTTTTTTTTTTTTAAGATTTTATTTATTTACTTGTCAGAGAGAGACTGCACCTGCACAAGCATGCAGAGCAGGAGGGAAAGGCAGACTCCCCGTGGAGCAAGGAGCCTGACATGGGACCCGGGACTCATCCCAGGACCCTGGGATCCTGACCCGAGCTGAGGGCGATGCTTAACCGACTGAGCCACCCAGGTGTCCCTGGAGTTGAGAAATGCTTATTGAGACTTGTAACCAACACAGGGTGGCAACAGTGTGTCTGCAGGGTTTCTGAGGCTGGGTCACAAGAAGGTTTGCAGTTCCTGCCTTGTTCCGTCTCCCCAACACTCTCTGTGGGAGCCTTGAGCTGCTGTAGGGGAAATCTGGCTGCCTGGCTGGGAAGACTATGTGGAGGGCCCCGGGACTACACCTGAGAGGGAGAAGGGCCAAACTGAGCCAATATTTTCAGCTATTCGCCCCAAAGCACGAGGCACACGAAGGAAGTCTGCTTGGACCTTTGGGCCCAGCCCAGCTGCCGGGTGAGGACCGTCCAGCAATGCATGTCAACGTCACACAGAAGCTGAAGAATCAGCCTTGCCCCAATTCTTGACCAAAAATATTGTGAGACATTTAAAGGGCTTTTTTTTTTTTTAAAATCACTAAGCTTTGGCGTAGTTTGTTGCATGGCAATAGTTAGCTGAGACACTATTAATACATGTCAAATACCTTCATTCTATTTATTTATTTTATTCTAGGTGCACAAAATTCAGAGTGTCTTCCTCACTGGTCTGTGCAAATTCTCTTTTATTGTATGATTTTTTTTTCTATTCTTCTGTTCTTGTAGGAATTTTTTTTAAAAAGATTTTATTTATTTATTTGACAGAGAGAGAGATCACAAGCTGGCAGAGAGGCAGGCAGAGAGAGAGGGGGAAGCAGGCTCCCTGCTGAGCAGAGAGCCCAATGCGGGGCTCGATCCCAGGACCCCGAGATCATGACCTGAGCCGAAGGCAGAGGCTTTAACCCACTGAGCCACCCAGGTGCCCCTGTCCTTACAGGAATTTAATGTAGGTATTTAACATGTGCTTTTCCACTCTACCACCTCTGACAGACATTTCAATATATGTCTCTTCTTAAAAATATAGCAAGTCCCATTTTTTGTATATACCTTTAAAGTTACAGAAATTGGTGTTGTACTATCAATCATGTTCTGTTTTTTACTTTTTTTTTTGCACTTAATTTATAAATTTCTAAGATCTCACAATATTGTGTCGTGGAATCCAGGTTGCTTTTCCTGAGTGCTTCATGACATTCCACCAAAAACACACTCCGTCTTCTGCCCACGCGTCCTGCAGGTATTGGAACCAGCAATTTGTTTTGACACATGTGGCACCGTTGTAAAGGTGACAAGCTTTTGCAAGACAGTGGTTTGAGAAGTAAGGAGAGGAAGGATTGCTGTGTTTTGGGGAGTGTGTGTTCTCGATTTCACTAAGTGCTACCAGGCAGCTCCCCAGAGAGCTGCCCTGCTTTAGAATCTTATCAGCAAGACCGGGAGGCCTTTTATTCCTCCACCTTCTCCAGAACTTGATAACATCTCACTTCCTGATTTTCGTGAAGTGGTGTCTGTTGTTTTGATTTGCATTGTTCTCATTACTGGTAAGATGAAATGCTTCCCGGCGCCCCAGGTGAGTTTCCCCTTCAGTGACTTATCTATCAAATCTTTTACCCATTTAAAAAATTGAGTTTTTTGAAGAAAAAAAAAAAAGTTGAGTTTTTTGTAAAAAAAAAAAAAAAGAAAAAGAAAGAAAAAGAAAGAAAGAAAGAAAGAAAGATGGAACTGGGTACAATTCTTATCTTTTTCTTTCTGATTGGCAGTTCTTGAATATTCTAGCTATGACTCTGCTCTTGGCTTTTTGTACAGGTTTCTCTCAGGCTGTCCTTAGTCTGCTCCCTTGTCAATGGGGCACTCTACTGAACTCAAATCTTTCAATGATTAAAATCCATGGATTTAAAAAAAAATTGTGTAATTTAAAAATCTTGTTTAAAAGGTCCTGCCTCTCTCCCCACCCAAGGGGATAAAGCTGTTTTTCTGTTTTCCTTTGATAGATTTTATCCCTGAACCTACCACAGTGCCATCTGAGACTCAAAGCCTTTTTCAGCAAATTCTCCGGCATCTTCAACCTCTTCCCCGAAGGCTGCCTTCACCTTCACCTTCTTGCTCTGGAAGAATCCTGGCTTTCCCCGGGGAATCCTACTGAACCCCGGGTTCTGGACTCAACTGTAGAGCGCTATAGGGTAAGTTAGAAAGAGGCAGCCCTCCTGGGTGGCAGAGCCCCCAGATATAGGGGTGGTGAGGGGAGTGTGGACCAGGTCTCCTCCCCCGCTGGACCTCTCCCTGCACACCGTGCGGGGCATATTCCTGGCTGAAATGTGGTTTATCCTTGTCCTCATCATCTTTCGTCTCACAAGGCTGAATTCTTGAGGTGCCTGGCTGACTCATTTGGGAAAGCGTGTGACTTGCTCTCAAGGTTGTAAGTTGGAGACCCACATTGGGTGGAGAGATTACTTAACAATAAAATCTTGACCCAGAGAAAGCTCAATTCTTAAGCACTGTCCTCTCTGCCCACCTCCTCTTCTGTTGCATCAATGCGCTGACCCTGTGGGAACCTCCAATACACCGACGACCACTTTCTCAGGGTGCACCCACCATTCCTTCTCCTGGCTACCCTGTGACGCAGTTTAGCCCCTACCATCACATCATTATAACCACGCCCTTATACCCCCGACTTGCCTGGAAAAACTCTGCTCCAACTTACCACCAACCTTCCACTAACTCTGTGGCAGCACCTGGACTAAGGGCTGGAAAGTCACGGTCATGCCGAAGCATCTCTCTTTTAATTAATGACCAAACATCTCCGTGTCCTATTGACTGTTCCTTCCATAAGGAATGGTTCTCCACCAGAGGTTGAATGGTTCACTCCATTATTTAACTCAGGTCTCTGCTCAGCTCACCTCTTTGGAAAGGCCCTTATCATACAATCTAGAATTCCCCTCCCCCAGGACTATCTAGTCCCCGTGACGTGGCTTTATTTTTCTTCATGGCATATATCGTCTCCTAATAATATTTAGTTATGGATTTATTGTTTATCTTCTCCTTCCCCCACTTGAATGGAAGCTCAGTAAAAGCGACTTGCCTATTCTGTTCTGCACAATATCCCCAACCTAAAACCCTCAGGAGGCATTTAATAAATATTTTTGAAATGAATGAATGATGGCTGGCTCCAGGATGGATGTCCCTAAAGTATTAAAAAACACTGATATAGTATCTGACATATTTGATAGAATTGAGAGGAGGTTTGGAGTTCTGGTAGAGAATTTGGGTATGCATTAGTGATAGGCACCTAGAAAAGCAAGCAAATTTAAAGATAAAGCAATTACTAATTCCAGGGCGATTAAAAACAACAAAAGGTTGTTTCCAGAGAAGAAGCATGATTACAGAACCATACAGGGTGCGGCTATGAATGTTTATTTGGTCATAGTAAGGTAGGCCTGGGACGATAATTTAACCCAAAACTGTGACATATTTATTTTGGCTCAATGGCGAGGAGGGACCGAAGAGGAGGGACAGGGGTGTCTCGGTCCGTATGGTGGGGGTAAGTGGCTGCGATTTGTATGTGTGCGTGGTAACTAATCCCAATCCTCTGTGATGGGAAGTCAAATGATAATATCCCAAACTGAAAAATCACAAAAGAGTTGTTTATAGATCCTATTTGCAAGAAGAGATTGTAGGGGAGGGAAAAGCTTTCTTTGACCCTCTTAGAGTCTTGGACTGGGTCTGAAAATTAAGCTGACAAAGACAGATTAAGAAGAGAAAAGCCTACACATTTTACTGAATTTTAACATGAACAAGCGAGCCTTCAGAGGAGAATGAAGACCCAAAGTAGTGATCAGAGCATGAAGCTTTCATACCTTTTAGACAAAGAAACAATGAATTTGTGAAGAATCGACAAGACAAAGGGGTAGTATATAATGAAGAAATAACTAGAAGGACACCTGGGTGGCTCAACTGGTTAAGCGTCTTCCTTGGGCTCAGGTCATGATCCCGGGGTCTTGCAATCGAGTTCTGCATCAGGCTCCCTGCTTAGCAGGGAGTCTACATCTTCCTCTCCCTCTGCCTGCCACTCCCCCTACTTATGCTCTCTCTCTCTCAAATAAGTAAATAAAATCTTTAAAAATTTTTTAAAAATGAGGGGTGCCTGGGTGGCTCAGTTGTTAAGCATCTGCCTTCAGCTCAGGTCATGATCTTTGGGTTGCGGGATCGAGCCCCGCATCCGACTCTCTGCTCAGCGAGAAGCCTGCTTCTCCTTCTCTTACTCCCCCTACTTGTGTACTCTCTCTTGCTGTGTCTCTCTCTGTAAAATAAATAAATAAAATCTTTAAAAAAAATTTTTTAATGAAATAAAAATAATAATTAAGTTCTATTATAATCCAATTGTGCCTTTAATAAATTGGTCCCAATCAAATTTTTTTTTGTTCGTTTTTTTTCTTTTTTTATGTGGGCTCCACATTGGCAGTGGAGCCCAAGACGGGGCTTGAACTCATGGCCCTGAGATCAAGACCTGAGCTGAGATTAAGAGTTATACACTTGATCGTGCCTAGGAATTACATGATGGAAATTCACTCTGGAGAATTGTGTCTATATGTGGCCAAAGGCAGGCCCAGGGCCAGAGAGTAGAAATGATTGCTGTTGAAGGGAATAAATGCTTCTGAGGCTTAGGGGAGGGCAGGACAGATGTGTATGGAAAATCCCAGACTCCATATTGTAAATAGTAGATAGGCTAAACATTGTTTCGTGCTTCAGATTTCTGTTAACTTTTTTCCACAATAAAGCTGTTTCTCTTGAAAAAAAAAAAAGAGTTATACACTTAACGAGTGAACTACCCAGGTGCCCCTCAGATGTTATTTTTCTATAGACCTACAGAAATTTTCTACTTAAACTTTCTGGGTAAAGTTATTAAAATGTAATATTTCTCTATTATTGACAGTATATTAATATATTATGTTTATATTCACTTAATTTTATTTTTTGACAATCTTGTTTTGGGGATTTCAGACAAAAAAACAATACTGACTTTAAAATTATCTCAGTTTGGGCTCTTGGGTGGCTCAGTCAGAGTAGTGTGTGACTCTTGATCTCACGGTCATGAGTTCAAGGCCCACAGTGGGCATAGAGCTTACTTAAAAGGAATAGTTGATAACAGAATATTGGCCTGTGACAAAAGATAAATAATGTCATAGATAAATATATACACTAAATTTTTAAAATGAGTCTGTATTTACCTATACAGCCTAAAAAGCAAAAGGATAATTTTGCTTATATCTCAAAAGTGTGTATTTCTCTATATTCCAACTTTTATTACTCTTATTAAACTCTATCAACAAATAGGTATTCTCTCTAATATGTCCCTTTGGGTATATTAAAACTTCTTTTCTTTAAAAAATAACCAGTGTTGTGTTCATAATGGTGTTGATCATGAAAATCATCTAGATCTAGGGGCACCTGGGTGGCTCGGTGGGTTAAAGCCTCTGCCTTCGGCTCGGGTCGTGATCTCAGGGTCCTGGGATCAAGCCCCACGTTGAGCTCTCTACTCAGCGGGGAGCCTGCTTCCCCCTCTCCCTCTGCCTGCCTCTCTGCCTACCTGTGATCTGTTTCTGTCAAATAAATAAAATCTTTTTTTTTTAAAGATTTTATTTATTTGACAGAGAGAGACACAGTGAGAGAGTAACACAAGCAGGAGGAGGGAGAGAGCCAAAGGCAGACGCCTAACGACTGAGCCACCCAGGCGCCCCAATAAATAAAATCTTTAAAAAAAAATCATCTAGATCTATATACTTGAAATCAGCACCAATATATTCGGCCTTAAAAGGAAAGGAAAAAGGATTCATGGCCACAGCAACATCCCTACATGGGAATCTAACTCTGCATTTTTTTTTTTTAAGATTTTATTTATTTATTTGACACAGAGAGAGATCACAAGTAGGCAGAGAGGCAGGCAGAGAGAGAGGAGGAAGCAGGCTCCCTGCTGAGCAGAGAGCCCAATGTGGGGCTTGATCCCAGGACCCTGAGATCATGACCTGAGCTGAAGGCAGAGGCTTTAACCCACTGAGCCACCCAGACACCCCTACCTCCGCATTTTTGTCTAATTTTAAAATATATAGGTTCTTCCTAAACCCCAAATGTTTTTAGGTACTTACGAGTAAAACAATTAATGTGTTACAGGTTTGACACTATAATTTTATCATTTAAAATTTAATTATGTTTTAAAATTACGATTTTTAAAGCTCTAAGTAAGAATAATTCAATATAGTTTGCTATAACAATCTCATACATACATATATTTATATGCGTGTGATATATATAGAGAACAAACTTACTTTGCATTTATTTCTTTCCACTTCCTGAACTATTACTTTTTAAAATTTCTACTAAACCCACATCCATTTACAAAGTTTAATATACTATATTTTATATATAGGATTGTATACACATATATGTGAATCAGGACTAAAAGAAACAACAAAGAACCCCAGTAGTTCAGAACGAGAGGTGTGGCAGTGGAGATAAATGTAAAGTTTGTTTGTTTTTTTAAAAGGTTTTATTTATTTGTCAGAGAGAGAGAGAGAGCACAAGCAGGGAGAAGCAGGCTCCCCACTGAGCAAGGAGCCTGATGCGGGACCTGATCCCAGGACGCGGGGATCATCACCTGAGCTGAAGGCAGACGCTTGACCAACTGAGCCACCCAGGAATCCCTAAAGTTTGCTTTTATAAACAGTAGCCAAATGGAGATGATCTCACAAGAATTCTTTATTTTTTAAAAAGATTTTTATTTATTTATTTGAGAGAGAAAGAGAGAGAGTGAGTGAGCATGAGCTTGGGGGAGAGGCAGAGGGAGAAACAGTCTCCCCGATGAGCAAGGGACCAGATCCAGGGCTCGATCCCAGGACCCCGGGATCATGACATGAGCTGAAGGCAGAGGCTTAACCAACTGAGCCACGAAGACGCCCCGCCCCCACAAGAATTCTTTTTTTTTATTATTTTTTTTTTCGTTTTATTTATTTATTTGACAGAGAGAGAGAGAGAGAGATCACAAGTGGGCAGAGGCAGGCAGAGACAGAGGGGGAAACAGGCTCCCTGCTGAGCAGAGAGCCCGATGTGGGGCTTGATCCCAGGACCCTGAGATCATGACCTGAGTGGAAAGCAGAGGCTTTAACCCATTGAGCCCCCCCGCAAGAATTCTTACGTAGGAACTTTACACTTGTAACCAGCGCTGAACCAGAGACAGGCCTATCCAAGTTCTTGTACATGATGGTGGTCCACATTTTCCATCCATTTCTTTTCATGTTAGCAACTAAATACATCTGCCAAGTAAGAAGTATAAATTGTAACTTACTAGAGCACTATCACTTTTAATTTGAAAATAAATGTAAACAATTGGATCAAGCTATGCAAGTGTTCATACAATCACAGCTGAATCAGGAATTATTACCAATACCCATTACCCGGTCGATAGATTCACCATATGGCTACCAAGGACAGCTATAATATTAAATTTCTTTACGCATGCACTAGTGATATGATCAGTGCCGGGATTATATTTCATCTCAGGATAAAACAAACAAGCAATTATGGTTTTAGTCAAGAGTTTTAATTAAGGCTTACGACTTTATAAAAGGAAAACGGTAACAAATTTAAACGCTGATAACAAAAAGCTTTGAAAGATCCCATCCCCCAGTGAGAAGACACTTGTTCATTGACAGTATCAGGGTCACGAAGCTTACTGGCCAAATTAGGAAGGGAATCTGCATCCCTCGGAATTAGCAGGAACTTGGGAATACAAAATAGGACTTAAAGAAATAAACCAGACACATTTTACACAGAAACCTAATTCAGATGGCCAGATGCTTTTCCATTCTATATAGTCAACAAAAAGTTGAAACTATCCCCCTGCAGAGTCAGGATAAGCCCCTTTGATATTCTCTGCAGACGTTTAACAAAGGTAACCATATTCGTTGATCTGTTGAACACACTCTTGCATGTGGTTTTGAACACACTAAAAGGTTTTTATTGGGACGGATTGATCAAATTTGAACATGACTGTATGTGCCAGAACCTTAAACCACCCCATGAGCACCCCCATCCGAGAAACATCACATTCTGGAAAACAACGCTACAAATATATTCCCTATGCGTGTATTTGCCAAAACATGGAATAGATGAGCCACGAAATAAATAAAATGATCACCTAAATGAGAGGAAGGAGACAAGATGAGGGGGCAGGGGTAGAAGACCTGCTTCTCTGAAACAAGGTAGTTTTGCAGATTCGACTCTAGATTATGTGTGACTGGCATAAGAGTAAAACAAACTTAAATCAAAATGTATCGGCAATTTGTGTCTTCCTTTCTTTTTTCTTGATCAGTCTGTCTCCAGGTGGATCAATTTTATTGATCTTTTCAGAGAACCAGCTTTTGGCCTCATTGATTTTCTCTAATGTTCTCTAATGTATTGATTTTTGCTCTTATCTTATTTCTTTCTCTCTACTTACTTGGTGTTTAATTTGCCCTTCTTCTTCTAGAAATCTCTTCTTTTTGAATACATGTACTTACCCAGCTATCAATTTCCCTCTAAGAATGTGGCATGTGTGTGAAGATGTTGTTTTTAAATTACAAATCCAATTTCTTTAACAGATACAGGCATATTCTGATTGTCTATTTCTTGTTATTCCAGTTTGGCAGTTTGTGAGTGTTTTTCAGGGACTTTCCAAGGAATACCCGGGCTGTTCAGCCTGGCCCCTCCACTCAGGCTCACTGAAACTAAACATCTCTGTGCCCTGAAAGGCTGTGGGCCTGGTTTGGCTTACAGCTCTTGGACAGTTGTCCCTTGTAGATATGGACGCTAGGTGTGCACATAGCTTTGGGGGAGTCACTTCTCCCAGGTCTTCTCAGCAGACAGGGCTAGGGACCATATGTAAGTGTGTATCTGTACACAAACATAGCTATGTCTGTTTCTTTTCTTTTTTTCTTTAAAGATTTTATTTATTTATTTGAGAGAGAGAGAGAACGCAAGGATGGGCAGGGACAGAGGGAGGGGGAGAAGCAGCCTCTCCGCTGAGCAGGGAACCCCACGCTGGATCCCAGGACCCGGGGATCATGACCCCAGTGGAAGGCAGATGCTTAAGCCACCCAGGTGCCCCAGGTCCTGCTTTTATATACTTAGTTTTAATAATATAGTAAATACTCATTAATCCATTGCCTAAAAGGAAAGCAAGAACTGTGACAATATTTTATATCTAACCGTATGTCCCCACCATACCTCTCTTCCACACTTCTCTCAAGATAAATATTATCTGTGTCACTATAGTCATGATTATTTGGAAGTTTTTGATATTTTTTTTTAAAGTTTTTATTTATCTGACAGAAAGAGAAAGATCACAAGTAGGCAAAGAGGCAGGCAGAGAGAAAGGGGGAAGCAGGCTCCCTGCTGAGCAGAGAGCCCGATGCGGGGCTCGATCCCAGGACCCTGAGATCATAGCCTGAGCTGAAGGCAGAGGCTTTAACCCACTGAGCCACACAGGCACCCTGATATTTTCAATAATGCTGCTTTAAACATTATTTTTTGTGTTTCTCTGGTTGTGCGCGGGTCAGAGTTTCTCTAGAATATTTATCTGAGAGTAGACAGTAGTAATAACTTTGTTGTTTTCTAAAGTGCTTGCATCCATTTACATCCCCACCAGCAATGTTTAAGAGAAATTAGAGATTCATATCTTTTCTAATGCTTGATGGTATTGAACTTTCACATTTTTACCAATCAGATATATGTAAAATAATATCTCTTTGTGGTCTTGAGTTGCATTTATCGGATCAGTTCTAAATATCTCTTCATGGACTTACTGATAGATATGGTTCCCTTTCTATAAAATACCTTTTCACATCTTTTACCTATTTTTCTATCAGACTGATTGTCCTTTTTGTATTTATATTGTCCTTTTTATATTATATAAAGAACTAATGAAAGTTCTTTATCCATTTTTGAGCTGAATTCTTTGTCAATGTGTCCCTTTTGTTTTCTTTAGGTTTTCCTTTGAGATAAAAAATCTTAACTTTAACGCAGCTGATTTGTCAATCATATTTTATTGTCAATATTTCTTGTAGCTTGCCTGAGAAATATTTCTGTACTCCATGTTCCAAAGGGCAGGCCTCTATATTCTCTTTTTTTCCAGTTTTGTTTTGAAATCTAAATTCTTAATTGTTCTGGAATTGACTTTTGTGTATGACATGAGGTAGGGATTTTTTCTCTGTCTAATTTTTGCCTACATAGATAATCATTTTTCTCCTTTCTCACCAATCTGACACACTATCTCTGTCATTTGTGTATTGTGCATCGATATCAAACTATTTTAATTATAATAAGTTCATATTAAATCTTGATATCTGGTTGGGAAAGTCTTACTCTCACCTCTTTGTCTTTAGAAATATCCTGGCTGTCTTCGGCTTTTTATTTTTCCATGTACATTTTGGAATAATCTTAACAAGTTTTATGGAAAACTCTATTGAAATATTGATTGAATATGCATCGAATATACAGATCAATCTGGGGGAAGATTGATATCTTTATAATAACACATTTTCCTACCCATGAACATGATATATCTCTGTATCTGTTTAGGTCATCTTTAATATGTCTTTTTTTTAAATCTTTAATATGTCTTAATTGAGATTTATTATTTTTCTTAGGGGTTTTGAATATCTTCTCTTGAATTACATTTTCTAGTTGTTTGCTGTTGGTGTATAAAAGTGCAACTGACTTTTGTATATTAATCTCATATCCTTCTATTTTGTTAAAATCTTTTATTGTTTCTGATACTTACCTGTATATTCTTTTGGGTTTTCTGTGTTAATAATATATTATCTACAAATAATGAAAGCTTTGTTTTTTTCTCACCATTATGCCTTTAGTTATTGCTTCTCAGACTGTTGCATTGGCTAAGATCTCATATACAGTATTAAATGGAAGTGATGACAGTGGGCATCCTTATTTCATGTCTGAATTTAAAGGGAATATTTTTAAATTTTAAAATCATGTTTGTTCTGGTTTTTCTGATTTAGGAAGTTTTTTCTGTTTCTAATTTTACTAAGACTTTCTAAGAAATCCCACATGGGTGTTGGATTTTTGCAAATACATTTTCGGTATCTATTGAGAGTTTACATGGATTTCTTTCTCATAATCTCTTAATATAATAAATTATATTTGTAGATTTTCTAATCATCCTTTAATTCCTGGGACAAACCTACCTTGGTCATTGTGTATTGCCTTTTTGATACACTTTGGGTTTGGTTTTATAATATTTTGTTTAGAATTTTTGCATCTATATTTATGTAATTGTCCTTTCTCATAATCTTCGTCTGGTTTTAGCTTCAAGATTATGTTGGCGCTGTAGAATGGGAGTACTAAATTGGTTTGATTTCTTCCTTGAAAGTTTGGTAGACTCTCTTTAAAATTTATGGGCCCAGGGATGCCTGGCTGGCTCAGTTCGTGGGGGATATGACTCTTGATCTTGAGGTCATTAAGTCTGAGCCCCATGTTGGACATTGAACTTTTAAAAAAATTGTGGGCCTTATCTTTCTTTTGTGGAAGGATTTTCAAGCACTGATTAACTTCTTAAAATAGCTTAAGGACCATTCAAGCTTTTTATTTCTTTTTGAGTTAATTATCATTAGTTCTATTTCTCTAAAAAATCTGAATATTTTGTCCAAGTTTTCAAAATTGTTAATTGTCATCTCTTCTCTTCTTCCTCGGTACTTTGTGTGTAGTTATATCTCTATTTTCATTCACACTATTTTGTTTCTGTCTTAGGGACTTTTTACTTACCTTTCCATCATTAACTCCCGTGAGAGGATAGAAAATACATATTGGTCCAGTTCCCGTCACAGAGCTCCTGAAACTTGTAATTTCCTAAGTGACAAGAACACTAGGAGCCTCTCTTGTTCTAAGATTGGTCTTTGACCTCTGCTTCTGACACTGGGCTCCTGAAACCCTTGTGATTTCCTGGGTGAAAGGAATGTCTTATTTTATTGAGGTGACCCTGGCTGGGCTCCTGGATGGGGGCTGGTCACCAGAAAGCGCATGCCATGACCGGAAGCTTGGAATTTTCTGCCCCACTCCCCGTGTTCTCTTGGGAAGAGGTAAGGGCTGAAAGTAGAGCTAATGATCAATCTTGACCAGGAGGTGAAGCCTCCATCAAATCCAAAGTATGGGGTTGGAGAACTTCGGGGTGGGAGAATGTGTGCGGGTGCGGGGACAGGGGTTTCCACAGACGGTCAGGGAAGCTCCGTGTCCCTCTCCTATACCTCATCCTGTACATCTCTTCTATCTGATGTTCGTCTGTATCCTTTATCGTATCCTTTTGTAACAAACGGTGAATGTGAGTAACTGTTTCCTTGAGTTCTGAGCCACTCTAGCAAATTAATGGAAAGCACAGTGGCGGGGGCGGAGGAATTGGAACCTCCAATCTGTAGCCGATTGCTTAGAAGCACAGGCGACAACCTAGATGTGCAGCTGGCATCTGGAGCAGGTGGCATGGCAGAGGGTGGGGGCCATCTTGGGGATGGAGCCCTTCACCTGTGGGATGTGACCCTGTCGCCAGGTAGACAGTGACAGCATCAGAATTGAGTTAAATTGTAGAACATTTATCTCGTGGTGTGGAGCATTGAATTGTTTGGTGGTATGGTAAAGATACAAAGATATCATGTATCTTTACCTATGCATTGAAAAATAGGTTGAGGTTTTCGCGGTCAGTTTTTGTTAGTGTTTCACGCATGATTGAGAAACAAGAATTGCATTCTTTCCCCGTCGGATGTAGGACTCTCTCTAGACCCGTTAGAGCGCATCTGTTTGTTGTGTCTGCAGACCTTTACTATCTCGGCTGAGTGTTGACCTCTCAATAGTCAAGAGAGATGTGATGAAATCTCCCACTCTGATAGAGGTACATTTAAGAATTTCTCTTGAGGGTGGCTCAGTTGGTTGGGTGCCCGACTTTTGGTTTAGGCGGGGGTCATGATCTCGTGGGTGGTGAGATCGAGCCCTGCATCTGGCTCCCCGCTCAGGGGAGAGTCTGCTTGGAGATTCTCTCCCTCTGCCCCTTCCCCCACTCACATATGCATGTTCCCTTTCTAAAATCTTTTAATAAAGAACATCTCTTTATATCTTTACCGATATTTGGTTTATATACTTTATTAGGTACATACACATTTTAAATTGCTCTGACTTCTTGGAGAAAGATGTCATTTATCCTAACACCTTCTTCACCTCTGATAATGCTCATTGCATTAAAGCCTATTTTATCTAACATTAATTTGATTATTGCTACCTTTCTTTCTTTTAGTTTACATTTGCCTGAGAAGCCTTTTCCCATTCCTTACCTTCAATGTTTGGGCGTCCTCCTGTTTTTAGGTGGCATTTTATATAAACAGCATATAACTGGAGTTTAAAAAATCCAATACATACCTCTTCATCTTTTAAAAGTATTTTAATAATATAATTGGATGTGGTCCTGCCAACTTAATGAATTATTTTTTGTTTCTTTTTCTTTCTTTTTTTTTTAATTAATGTCTACATCTCCCTCACCCATAAGACAAGAGCTTCCTCATATTAATATTATAGGTATGTTTACTTATTAGTTTCATCTTAAATTTTTAAAAATATTTTATTTATTTATTTATCTGAGAGAGAGAGAGAGAGAGAGAAAGTGAGAGAGAGTAGGTCAGAGGGAGAAGCAGACTCCCCATGGAGCTGGGAGCCCGATGCGGGACTCGATCCCGGAACTCCAGGATCACGACCCAAGCCAAAGGCAGCCGCGCAACCAACTGAGCCACCCAGGCGCCCTCATCTTAAATTTTTTAAAGACAAGCTTAATTAAGGGCACCTGGGTGTCTCAGTTGGTTAAGCGTCCAACTTTTGAGCTCAACTTTTTTTTTTTTTTTTTTTTTAAGTAATCTCTACACCCTGCCTGGGGCTCTAACCTACAACCCCAAGATCAAGAGTCGCATGCTCTATCAACTGAGCCAGTCAGGTGCCCTCAGCTCAGGTCTTGATATCAGGGTCGTGAGTTCAAGCCATGCATTAGGTTCCATGCTGGCTGTAGAGCTTTCTTAAATTAAAAAAAAAAAAAGGACAAGCTTAATCACATTCATATCTTATATTTCTTGCAGCATCCATTAGATTTGTCTCTGCTACTATTCAAATACTTTATGCAGAAGTGTTTCTAGGGTGAATCTGCTGTGGCAAGTCTTCTCAGGCCTGATATATCTCACGAGGTTTTTTTTTTTATCATGTCCTTCTACTTGACTGAAACTTGGGCTGGAAATAAAATTTTCTGTTTCTAAATCCTTTTCCTTCAATCATTTGAAAAGAAGCCTCTTGCCATCTTGCATCCAGTACCAGTATTGAAAAGTTGATGTAAATCTGATCTCGGTTCCTGTGATAAAATCTGTCCTTTTTCTTGTAAATTTTCAAGTTTCTCTTTGTCTTTGATGTTCTTAGATCTCACTATGATTTCTCTAGGGGTGGGATTTCCTTATGTCTCTTCTGGGGCCCTCATGGCCCATTTCAATCTGAAATCCTTCTTCTTAGGGTAATTCTAGTGAATGTGTCTTTATTTAATTTTTCAATTTACTCCTGTCTGTTTTTTTCCCCTTTCCAGAATTTCACCTATTTTTTCTGTTTAGCCACGGTTTCTATTGGCTGTACTTATTTGCAGTGGGCAGAATAATATGCTCCCAAAGCCATCCACCTGCTAATCCCCAGAATCTGTGACTTATGTTACATTACTTGGCAGAGGGGAGTTAAGATTCCAGATGGAATTCAGGTGACTAATCATCTGACCTTGAAATAGGGAGATTATGGGGTGCCTGGGTGACTCCGTGGGTTAAAGCCTCTGCCTTCGGCTCAGGTCATGGTCTCAGGGTCCTGGGATCCAGCCCCGCATCGGGCTCTCTGCTCAGCAGGGAGCCTGCTTCCCCCCTTCTCTCTGCCTGCCTCTCTGCCTACTTGTGATCTCTCTCTGTCAAATAAATAAATAAATAAATAAATAATCTTAAAAAAAGAAATAGGGAGATTATCCTGGATTATCTAGGTGGGGCCAGCGTAATAATGTGGGCCCCCATGTGTAAAAGAAGGAAGCAGGAGAGTTGCGTTGGTGTGATGAGATATGGACAGACTCAGCCATGCTGACGTGCAAGACGGAGGAAGGGCCAGGAATGGCTAGGGGTGCGGTGTGGTTCTGGAGGCTGGAAAAGGCAAAACAATGGATTCTACCCTAGCATCTCTAGCGGGGAATGCAGCTCTGCCCACATCTTGATTTTAGCCCAGCGAGATCCATTTTTGGACTTTTAAACTCCTGGAAGTGTAAGTTAATGAATATGTGTTGTTTTAAGACACTAAGTTTGTGACAATTTGTGATAGTAGCAATCGGAAACTAATACACTTAAAAAAAAAAACCCTAATACACTTAAAAATTATTTTTCTTGTTTCTTTTTCTTAGGGAAGCCATTTTAAAAAGTTATTTTATATATTTTTGTTTTTTAAAATAAGCTCTACACCAGTGTGGGGCTTGAACTCATGACCCCAAGATCAAGCGTCTCATGCTCTACCAAATGAGCCAGCCAGGCGCCCCTCTTATTTCTTTAGCTGCCACTTGTTGGCTTGATTGCATTTTCTTTATTCCGATTCTTTTTTCTTACAGACGGTTTGCAAGATCTATCTCCTATTTTTGTAATTCTGGTGGTTAACCTGAACGTGGTCACCTTTTTTTGCAGTGTTGTATATGTGCTTGGTGCCAGAGTCCAATCACTGTACAAGTTTCGTTGTGAAAAATAGCAGTCTCGCCCTTCCTCCCCCCTACCATTTCCTCCTCACCAGCGGAAACCACTTTCACTCCCGTAGCTGATTCTTCTCATATATACTTATCTCTGAATAATATGCATGCACCACTCCTTCTTACGTTTCAGTTTTGGTCATCATCTGTTGACTTTCCACTGGAGAGGATGCAGATGGGACACTTCCATCAGCGCACACACACACAAACACCCCTCTTCCCAATCCTCCCAAGCTGGTAGGAGGTAAGAGAGGGAAAAGAATAAACTTTGGTGTGTTCACAAAGCCGTGGAAATGAATGAGGTGTAGCTCCAGGCAACAATAGGCATGAACCTCGACAGCCTACAGATGAGAGGAAAAGCACATCTCAGACGACCACACAGAGGGACATCCTTTTTTTTAAAATAAGATTCTAAACCAAGTAAAACAAAACCATCCACTGTGCAGGCACCCAACTATGGGATAAAAACCACTTTTTTTTTTAATATTTTATTTATTTATTTGACAGAGAGAGAGAGAGAGATCACAAGTAGGCAGAGAGGCAGGCAGAGAGAGAGGGGGAAGCAGGCTCCCCGCCGAGCAGAGAGCCCCATGTGGGGCTCGATCCCAGGACCCCGAGATCATGACCTGAGCTGAAGGCAGAGGCTTTAACCCACCGAGCCACCCAGGCGCCCCTAAAAACCACTTTTGAAAAAGCAAAGAATGATAAACACAAATTCAGGATGGTGGCTACCTTCACTGAGGGGGCTGGGATGGGAAAAACAAGGAGGCGGCAGAGAGTTGTTGGCTAGGTGGCTGGTGGGTTTATGGGAGTTCATTATGTAAACAGATGCGCACTGCATACATAAATGCCAGTCTAAGTGAATCAAATGAGAGAACGTGCGTGAGCTACGCAGTGATAGCGTGTTCTTAGCTCTTGTAAAAGTGTTCACAGCAGCGCTGTGCTTCACGACAATTCTGGAACATTTTATCAAATTACATTGTTTTGTAAATAGTCTCCACTCCTCCAAGTTCCCAGTTTTCTCTGTGCAGGCTAATTATTAGACCATTGGATCTCTTGGATGGATCCTCTATGTTATATCTTCTGTCTCTTCGTCTCTTGCTCTATTTGCTGGGAGATTTCTTCACCTTAATTTCCCACTCTCCACTTCTACTGTTATGTTTTTAATTTCTGGAAGCTTATTTTTTATTCCCCAAATGTTCCTTTTCTATAGTATCCTTTCTTTTTTAGTTTTTAGCGGATTCATTTTTTCCTCTCTTAAGGATTTCTTTTTTTATCCTTGGTGTCTAGAAATATCACACTGGGTGTAGGTGTAGATCATTTTTTTTTTCTTCCCTCTTGATTGGTCTATCTTTCTGCTCCAGGCTTCACATTTCAGGTGTGCCCATTCTGACTTTGAGTTTGTTTTTCAATATCCAACTTGACTATTTGCCAAAATCTCTAAATATTATTATTTTTGAATGCCAACTTCTCTTTTATCTATCTGGGATTATTATATATAAGTAATCTAACATCTTATGGTTTCTTCTGCTTGTTGGGTTTGGGATCTCTGTTTTAAAGTGTTAATTCTCAAGGTTTTATTTTGTTTTGTTTTGTTTTTTTGATTCTTGGATGTGTGATTGTCTCTGTGTTCAAGTGCTCCTATTAGCTTCTACAGAAGACTCTGGCAAAGGGCTACAAATATGTGTTCCTCACTTCTTGCTTCCTAACAGAACCTTGATTATTTGGGGGCAGTCATATGCCCAACCAGCTCAAGTGACAGATCCTGATTGTACTAAATCAATTCTAATTCCACTGCCTCTTTTCCCCAGCCTCTCCTGCAGCTAACTCTGGTATGTAACAAACTTCTAGCCAATGAGATATAAGTGGAAACCTACTGAAAAATTTCTGGGAAATCTTTTAAAAAGAACACTTGTATGAGGAAAAGTCAGGGGTACTACCTCTTTTCCTTTCTTCCTTCCTTTGACATGGATGTAATGCCTGGAGCACAGCAGCCATTATGTGACAATGAGGCAGCTATACACTGAGGATGTTGAAGTGCAGAGTATGAAATCGATTTGTGGATAGTTTTAATTGGGTCAGACCTGCCAAATCTGAAACCACCTCTAGACAGCCTATAATGTGATTTAATGAAAAAAAAATTTTTTTTGCTTGAGCCACTATTAGTCATACTTGTTATTACTTGTTTAAAGATTTCTGAGAAATGTGCCCAGTGTGTGAACACTGTAACTGTTTCCCACATCGTGAATCTAAGGATTATGGTGGAGGAATGGAAGACTCTACTGGGTGAGGTGAACCAGGAGCTCATATCTTTGACCAAAGTCGCTCCTTGCTCCTACGTGTTGATGGCCTTCCTGGGCACTGCCATTATTTTTAATCTCACAGGCCAACCATATGACTGACTGCAGGCAGATGCCTCTCTTGTTCCCTTCTTGACATAATAAGGGGAGGAAAGCAGAGAGCCAGTGTCCTGTTCCTACTGTAAGGCCTCAACAAACAACCTTCAAGCAGCCAGACAGCTTTGTTTCTGCTTCCCGTATCTGCCATTTCCGAGCTTAGAGCCTCTCAGCTGGTCTTGACTTCTATAAGCAGTCTTCTCTTGCATGTGGTTTCTACTGTGGTTTCCTCCTTCGGTCTAGCCTCATTCTCCTTCGGTCTTTTAAGAGTTCCTGATGACTTCTGGTCTACGGAGAGCCCTTGTCACCATAGTGGGCATGTATGTGCGCACGAGCACGCACCTGTGTCCGCCTACCTCACACTTGATCCGGTAACTGCAATGTATATTCACACACACAAAATAGCCAGACTTTTGAATATCTAAACCCTCTTCTAAGAGTCTATTTGAAGAAATAGCAGAATTGTCGTCAGGGTTTTATATTCAAAGTTTTTCTTTCCAGCAGCATTAATAAGATTAAGAGGATTAATATATCAGAAAGTATGAGCATCTTTCCAAGAACATGACTTTCTTTCTGCTTGACTGGAAGCATCTACCTGCCTAGGGGTAGAAGAGGAGGTGTGGGAAGGAGAAATATTAAGGTTGACTGTAATTCATCATTTCTAAGACTTACATTTCTTTGAAATCGGGTGTGTCCTGTAATCGATGTTGGCTTGGCAACAGCCCTGACATGGTTGTCACTGTTGGCATGTATGCAAACGTGGTCTGAAAACCTCCTAGTAACACCTCCTGGAAGGCTTTTAAAAGGCTGGGGAGGGGCAGCATGAAAACTTGCAGGATGGGTGTCAGCAGTTGGGAAGAAAATTCCAGAGGCAGTGGCAGATCCCTTACTTAGTCTCTGGGTTAAGAGATCCTATGTCGACAACACTCTCAATGCGGAGACAACTCTGAGTTGGAAAGGGATTCAGAAGAATCCTCTGCATCAGTCTCTTCTGCAAAGAAGTTTTAGGAACACTTTCCAATTTATTTCACTTCTATTTTCCCTTTTACTGACGCGCAGGGGTGAAATATGATAAAAATGTATGTCTAAATAAGCCCAAAAAGAGCTTTTGCAATAAATATACACCAAAATTCTAAATTATAAGAAAGCATCACTCATAACTTAATTGGCAGCTTGTTTTTCTTTCTTGGGAGTACCTAAAATAACAGTGCATCTTACAACTGATGGCATTCATTGCAGTGAAATGCAAAATTGCAGAAAGAATGAAGAGAGAAAGAAGGAATTAATATCCAGCTTCTGACATTCAGAATAGAATTATGCAGCACGTCATTAGCCTTGCAAAACGGGTGTCTGTCTTAAAAGAAGATCTTCTAAATTATTTCCTTTTGATCCAAGGTACCCCCCCACACAACCCCCCCTCCCCCTTCAGCATTTCAACAGCGGAGCTCAGAGAAGTCAGCCTGGGGGGTCCTCCCTAAGTGGAGGAGATAATCATTCCAGCTCCGGAATGCAGGCTGGGAGGCTTGCTCTATGCGGCAGGGACCAGGGACGGGGCAGATCCGGGCGGAAGCCCACATGTGTCAGGCCCAGGGAAAAGCAGGAAGATGAAAGCAATGGAGGAAGGCGCAGAGGGAGGAGAGCACATTAGGCAGAGGGAGATGGGAGATAGAGAAGTCAGTACTCATGACACCCATGATGGGGGAGGGGGGCTTTGCCTCTCTTCCTGCTTGGAGCCCCTAGAAGAGGCAGCCTTCCAGAAAGCCCTGTAACTAGCCCAGGTGCAGTCCCAGGTGGAGGGGCCCTGGGTCTGCCTCCCCCAGCCTCTGTTCTGCCCCCACATGGGATCCAGGCATAGCTAAGAGGGAGCTGTGATTTACTGGAGGGGATCACTGTGATGTGACATCACCCAAGACTCAGAAGGGACCTGAGAAACCCCACACCCAAAGAACCCCCAGCTTCCTTCTACCCCTGCCCCTGGGATCCCAGAAGCCATACTCCTTCCCCTTCTTCCTGACCTCCATCTCGGCAACGGTGGACGACTGGCCATTGTTCTTAGAGAGGCTGAGCCTCACATATAAAGATTATTGACTAGGACTAATAGTTGAAAGGTAACTTTTTTCCCCAAGACTAGCCAGAGAATAGGACATGCGGGAGAC
The DNA here is from genome assembly GCA_028533885.1 of Nasua narica. Lineage (NCBI taxonomy): Eukaryota > Metazoa > Chordata > Mammalia > Carnivora > Procyonidae > Nasua > Nasua narica. The sequence goes on from CM052797.1 coordinate 4,768,472, forward strand.
CAGCAAAAATGAAAGAGCTCCATATTTTTCTTCACCTCCCTGATATAGTTGCTTTTCTAGACCTTGTTACATTTATAAAAATGAAAGCTGGAAACAATTTTGATGTCCTGCTATAGAAGGAGGGTTACCCGGTCATTATATGTGCATCAAATATAACTTTACACAGGTATCAAAATGGTCTTTATGGACGATTTTAATTATACAATAAGTGGGAATCAGGAAGTAAATGTGTATATACTGAAAGACCCCAGGTAGATATAAAAAACAGACTGGAGGAAATTCACTAAAATGTTAACAGTGGTTACTCTGAAAAGAGAAGTATGGGCAATTTTAATTCTTTATACTTCTCTGTAGTTTCCGGATTTTCTACAATGAATATGCAGAGCTGAAAAAAATAATAACATTGAAAAACAAAATCTTATATAGCAAATGTCACAAATGGGCTTCTGAAGCCCCTCGCTCTTCTCAAACATAACCCACCTGCTACGGGATGTGGGAGTGATTGTGGGACATGATCCCTTTTTCCCTGTTCCCTTATACCCAGGCCAAGTACGAGAGTTTTTCGGGGAAAAACTGACAGGATATTTCTGTAACACTAGCCCTCGAAGCAGAAATATAGCCGTAGTTTCTCCAGGACCCAATACCACTGATTTCTTTATGAACGTGTCAGTGACAAATTTCCCGCTCACACTGTCTCTGGGCTGGCAGCTCTCGGAGGACCCCTGAGTCTGGCATTCTAATCCCCAGCAATAATTTACTTCTCCATAAGCACCCAAGACAGAGAAAGATGCAAATACGAGCAAAATGCGACCAAGTGAAGACAGCCTGTCTGTTTCCTCAGGCAGAACAGCGTCCAGCGATCAGAGCAGGGGAGCATGGCCAGAGGCCCCTGAAGGGACACTCACCCAAGTCACCCGGGCCTCTCCTGCCTTCGGCTCTGTCAGACGGGTTCCCTTAAAGGCAGCACGACAACTTCGAATGCGAGGACATTGATTTTCTAAAACTCAGCACCTTGCAAATAGCACGGAGGATAAAAACACTGAACCCCACGTGGGGAGTCTCCAACACCACATCTCCCCATGGCGGACCTGTGCCCAGTGTGGTGGCTTCTAGTCTAGGGAAGAATTAAATTTAATCCCTTCCTCGAAACAGGCAAGTTTCAGGGGCTCTGGGCAAATCAGTCACACCTGGGCGAGCTGCTGAGGCCCGTCGGTCGGAAAAGCAGCCTCTTCAGCATTCTGGAATGTGAGTCTGGCAATAAATGGGAATCCCCTTAAGGATATTTTGCTTCCAGGGTTGGGGGACAGCTACTCTCGCTCAGACTGTGCCTTAGCATGGAGATTCCCGCTGGGCCGAGAGAGACCTGTGTCACCACGTCCTCATCGGTCTGGAATAGATCAGTATACCTAGGAAAATTGGTGTAGGAGGAAAATTCAAGGTCAAATGGAGAAGAGGGACAAAGGGGCCCTTGCCTTATTGGTTATTAGAATATCTCTTGGAACTACAAAAATTAAAATGGTGTGGTACCACGTAGACAGTTCAGTGGGCCAGAGTAAAAAGCCAAGAAATATTTGCAAGTATAGAAAAAAAAAAAAGAAAGAAAAAAAGGGAAGAACAAAGGTGGCATTGCAAGTAGGGATGCATTTAGTTCTGAATATAATGACAAACGGGATGGGAGGGATACCAGGAGCTGCTGTAGATGGATACAAATTAGTTCATATTTAGTAACCTCGAACGCCGTGTCTCACATATTGTTAAGTGTACTCTTGAATCTTCATCCCCTATTTCCCCCTCCCCGCACCCATCTCTTCTGGTAACCATCAATTTGTTCTCTAGTTACTCTCTAGCTCCATCCGCGTTGTTGCAAATGGCAAGATTTCGTTCTTTTCTGTGGCTGAGTAATGGTCCATTGTGTGTATACGCCACATCCTCCTTACCCATTCATCGGTCCATGGACACTTGAGCTGCTTCCGTAGTTTGGCTATTGTAGATAATGCTGCAATAAACATAGGGGTGCATGTATCCCTCCGAATTTGTATTTTTGTATGCTTTGGGTAAATGCCTAATAGTGCAATTCCTGGATCATAAGATAGTTCTATCTTTGAGTACCCTCCACGGTGTTCTCCAGGGCCGCTGCCCCAGTTTGCATTCCCACCAACAGTGCACGAGGGTTCCCCTTTCTCTGCATCCTCGCATCCTCGCCAACACCTGTTGCTTCTTCTGTTGTTGATTTTAGCCATTCTGACAGGTGTGAGGTGCTACCTCCTTGTGGTTTTGATTTGCATTTCCCTGAGGGTGAGTGATATTGAGCATCTTTTCATCTGTCTGTTGACCATCTTGTATCTTACATTTGGAGAAATATCTATTCATGTCTTCTGCCCACTTTTAAATTAGGTTATTTGTTTTTGGGTATTGAGGTTTTTTTTTTTTTTAAGATTTTATTTATTTGGCAGAGAGAGAGAATGAGCACACAAGCAGAGAGGAGGAGCGGAGGGAGAGGGAGAAGCAGGGTCCCGCTATGCAGTGAGCCCGACATAGGGCTCCATCCCTAAGCTGAAGGCAGACACTTAACTGACTGAGCCACTCAGGTACCCCAAGGGGTATTGAGTTTTATAAGTTCTTTATATATTTTGGATACTACCCTTTTAATCGGATATGTCATTTGCAAATATCTTCACCCATTTAGTAGGTTGCCTTTTAGTTTTGTTGATTGTTTACAGTACAAAAACATTTTATTTTGATGTAGTCCCAATAGTTTATTTTTACTTTTTTTAGGTTTTATGTTTAAGTAATCTCTATACCCAGTGTGGGGCTTGAATTTACAACCCCGAGATTAAGAGTCCCGTGCTCTACCGACTGAGCCACCCAGGCACTGCAGTTTATCTTTGGTTTTGTTTCCTTTGCCTCAGAAGACATATTTAGAAAGAATTTGCTATGGCTAATGTCAAAAAAGCTATTGCATGTGCTCTCTTCTAGGATTTTTATGGCTTCGGGTCTCATGGTTAGGTCTTTAATGCATTTTTTTAAAAAATTTTTATTAGGGCGCCTGGGTGGCTCAGTTGGTCAAGCGACTGCCTTCGGCTCAGGTCATGATCCCGGAGTCCCGGGATCGGGTCCCATATCGGACTCCCGGCTCTGCGGGAAGTCTGCTTCTCCCTCTGACCTTCTCCCCTCTCATTCTCAGTCTCTCGCTCTCTAATAAATAAATAAAAATCTTTAAAAAAAATTTTTATTAACATATAATGTAT